>OX031006.1:48424632-49674017 GCA_943735925.1 Pollenia amentaria
GGCGTTCAAATCAAAATGCACCTCGTGATTTTTATGGTCCGAATAATCGACCAAACGTGCCACAAACAGGGTCTGTAAGAAATGGGAAAACACCTGTGCATGCTCGCCCTGTTCGTTCTGAGGAAAACATTATTATTGTTCGCGATAGGGCCTTACTTCTTCGAAAATGATGTCGGCCTAGCAGTTACCGTCAATGGTGTTCGCTATTGCGAGATGATAACGGACTTCTTGTGACCAAAAATTGAGGATATGGATCTGGACGATATGTGGTTGAATGACGGTGCCACACAGCCAACGAAACAATGGCTCTGTTGCGCGAGAAATTCAATGGCCACGAAATCGTTGACACCGTTGGGCATCTTTCTTTGGGGATATTAAAAAGAAAAAATGTGTGCCAATAAGCCAAGAACAATTCAAGAGGTAAAGGATGAGATAATTCGGTACATTAACGACATTGAAACTTAATTATGTATCAGACTCTTTGAAAATATGGACAATCGGATAGAGATATATCACCGAAGCCGTGGCGAGCATTTGACCGATATTTTGTTTGACACATAATTGTCATAGATTTTTCTATCATAATAAATAATATTAAGATAATTCCCTGAAATCTTTTTATTTTGCAATTAACACCGTGCGTTTTGGTTGGACCACTCTTTATGTATATTAAATATTTTTTATTGTATTATAAAGAAAAGAAAAAAACAAACCACTTTAAATACCTTATAACCTCATTTCTAAAGAAGGTTAAACAATTTATTATTTATCTCATATATGCACCACAATAAAACAACAACCCTTTCCTTTATAGTTCATTCTAGTAGGAAAAACAATGGCATGTGGTCACTTGGCTAATTGATTTTCACAAACAAACAAACAAACTGACCATAAGAAAATGACCACTCACATGGAAAACTCTTTACTAAATCTGAGTCTTTGTGCCATCTTCTAGAATTTAATGTTACAAATTAAGCCATAAAATGTAGAAATGTTAACTTCAAATGGCTTAAGGGTTTAAAAGCATTTGTAGGATTTTAAACAAAAGGTAACTTTTATTTACTTACAAACATAAAACTTTAAGAATATTTATATAAATACTAAACAAGATACACGTACATAAGTTAACGTATAAACTTATAAAATTATTTAAATTGCCTTAGTTTTATGACAGAAATTTAACCCAAATTTATAGTTTAAAACTCAAGGTTGTGCTACACGTACTCCATAGAAAATAATCTTTTAAAATGACTTCATAAAGATAATTATCAGTAATGATGACAAACGAACTTCAACGTGCCATACAGTCATACAGTTAAATACTTGTAATAACCAGGGCATGTTTTTATATGCACAAACAAACAAGCCAAAGGAAAAACAAGGAAATATGTCAAAATGTATAAGAAGCGAAGTTGATTTAACAATGTCCTTCTGTCCGTCCGATCGTCTGTCCGTCTATCGGTGCGTTCGTTGAAATGGGTTTTCCGAAGACCACAGATATGATAGGGACTAGGTAGTTATATCGAGCCCATACCGCAAAAAAACTTAAGCGACGAAAACACAGTTTTACAGGAGAAGGTTTTTTTTCATTAAATTTCATAAATATGTTGTATGAAGGTTGGCGCCTTAACTATAAAATCGTTTTTGTACCTTATGTGACCATGACTTTTAAGGAGATTTTGGCAAGTGTTGCCAATAAATTCATTTATTAAAAAAAAAAAAATTAAAATGATGTCGCTTAAGCTATTTTAGCGTTAAGGGCTCGTTAGTTTTATGTCTCATTTAGTCCAGAATTGTTTCTTTTGAAATTCAGCCTGATCGGTTCACAAATGGCTCAGATAGAAGCAAAAAACCACGAATGCCTATAATTTTACCTATAAATCATTTGTTGTGGTTTTTTTTCTATTTTTTATAAATATCTAGAGAACGGTAGGAGACATAGTTTTCGAATTAGAAACAAGCATCTTGGTAATCAACCCACAACATCCGACAAAAATGGGCGGGATTCGATAAGTGGGCATGACACTTACCGTAAATTCCCAAATAGAAACAACCATCTCGTATATCAATAGACAACATCCGACAAAATGTGGGCGGGAGTTGGAGGAAAGGGCTTGCACGAAAAAGAATAGCGTACCGACCACAATTATTAGCACCCATAAGGTATTTTCGACTTGTTTCATGGGATATACAATCTGGTTGTATGAGAGCCTATCTTGTGTTATTTTTGTTTAATTTTTTGATATGTTTTCTACTAGATACAGTTTTGGACATAATGATATAAACTCTGTGCGATTTTTAGTAATTAAAATAAAAATAACAGGGAATTGAACGTTATGCTTCACAACATCCGGATAAAATACTTTTGAAATATTTTCGCAGAACGTTTGATTGGTCATCCAACCGTTATCGCTTATTCCATAACCCCAATTTTCGGGAATAGTTTTTCGAATTTCATCCCTCATTCTTTTGTTAGGATAAATGATCATCGGTGGTGTCATGATTCCTGCCGCAGAAAATGAAAACATTACAGTTAGGTTGGATTTAGCTAAACCTCTGTCTACTTCATATATATTTTTAGCTCCCTTTGCTGCTAGTACACTTTTAAAGTATAGCAGAGTAGTTGTTTTCAACCAAGTAGTTTTCTATCTTGTCAAACCAGTCAAAAATGTCAGAAGCAGCTACATTGGCGCTGGCGGATGAGACGGCATCGGTGGCTCTAAATGCTAATGTTGGATGCCGCTTTAAAAATAAAGTAAACCATCCTTTACCCGGCAAATTTTCTTCTCCAAAAGGGCGTTGCCGCGTACTTACATCGAGAAAGTCTTTAACGGCATGGAGTACGTCTTCCTTTCTTTTGGGATAATCTTTCCGCTGAGAGACTTTCACCCAATCGACAATGGCTTCTTCTTCTGCTTCTGTTAAAATGTTTGATGGAACTTGTCGAATGTTAGAAAATTTAGGGCCTAAACGAAATTGTAGCGTGGACAGTGGTATCTCATAAGTTTTTGATGCAGCTTTTTTTGAAATTTTGCCATCCTTAATTTCGGACAGAGCTTTCTGCAGAAGACTTTCTTCATATGAATTACTTTTTTTAGGCATTTCAAAAATTCTGAATATACACAAAATTCAGTTATTGGCACTCAAAAAAGGTACAATGAGTGGCGTGCCAATTATTGTAGTAATTACAAATTCAATTATTGGCACCACCTGCCAGTAATAGAAATTATAGTTTTTTGGAACCTGTTGTTGGCATTGATGTTTTATTACAATACTTTGGAAATATTGTATTTATTAAGGTAAAATTAGATCATTTAATGTTTTAGTATGTCAATGAATCAAAAGGCTTAATTTAAAAATCTATAAATAAAAAAATAGTGGTACTTACCAAACTTCTGCTCGCTATCGAAATCCACACTAAAACCCGCGCACAAAGTCCCTTTAAAAACACCCATCTTATTTGGAAGATTACAAGCAACTGAGCGTTTTAATGTTCTGCATCAGTTCAGAAAAAATGATGGAAAGAGATCACAGAGTGAGAAAAAATTAACTTAGAAACAACGGGACCTTAACGATGTCTCATAAATGCTATGCAAGTAGGAGGTGCCAATAATTAGGGCAATATTTTGTAGTGCCAATAATTGTAGTAGGTACGCTAATTTAAATTAAAAAAGCGTTAAGTGAAAAATTGTCCAAAATTGGTACACATGGCTGGGTTAGCAATTCACAGCCTCTCTAAAAAATGGGCGGGCTAAGAGAAGTGGGTGTGGCTCCTCAAACATAAAGAACAGCAAAGGCCAAAGTTTCCAAATTAGGTACAAGCATCTTCGTTATCAATACACAACATCTGACAAGGAGAAGTGGGTGTGGTAAAGAGTATATAAGCTTCGGCACTGCCGAATAAAAAATTCTTGCTTGTGTTTTTGCCAAGTTATTGATTACAGATATTTAAGATGTTTTTTTTTTTAATTTAATCTATGAAATTTTGTACAGATCAAAAACAATATGAGCAACGAGACAAAATTTGGTTTAAATATTTCGATGATCAAAGAATCCCCTCGAAATCCCAATATAAAAAGTTTTGTTAGTAATAATTTTTTTTGTTAAAAAATGTATAACTAAATTACACAATATGCGTTTATAAGCAAATAAATCGTTGTTTAATCTTGCGAAATATGCCATGACTCATTTTTCGAGCAAAAAGCTTGAAAACCTTGCCCTGGTTATAACTTAAACTAAACTAGACAATTTTTGCAGCCTTAAGAAATTTTGTAATAAATTCAAAAATCAACAGAGATTTGAGAAATATTACAGAAAATCGTTGGTAAATACACCCTTTAGAAAGTTGTCTTTTATTTTTATTATTTTTTTTTTTTTGCTATTTGTGTGAAAAGTTCTTGGCGATTGTTAGTAAATACGAACAAGTTATAGTTTTTGTGTGTTTATGATGTCCTTTTTGCGTTTAAGAGGGTGAATTGAGAATTTATTAAACAACCAACCATAGTCTCGTCATAGTCTTATAATAATCTCGTCCTTCTCTAAACTTTTCTTAGTGCATCAGTAGGCAGATTGGCCTAC
This sequence comes from Pollenia amentaria, assembly GCA_943735925.1. Taxonomy (NCBI): domain Eukaryota; kingdom Metazoa; phylum Arthropoda; class Insecta; order Diptera; family Polleniidae; genus Pollenia; species Pollenia amentaria. The sequence goes on from OX031006.1 coordinate 48,429,211, forward strand.
AAGATTAAGGTTCTCCAGGTACTTTATTCAGTTGAAGGCAGTAGCAATTTCCTGCTTTCGAAGGCATTTGTTAAAACATTTGTTAACATTGTGAGGTTTCTCTAAAAGGTGTTTTTAATACTTTGTTTGGTATCCCTTCCAGGCCAGAAGCTTTTGGTTAATAATAAAACATAAAATTAGTGTTCCCTTTTCAATTGATCCACTTATTTCAGTATTGTCTTAATCTCGTCCTTGTGCTTTACACTATGAAATCGCCTTATAGCGATTACAATAACAATAGTCCACATAAGTTTTGTTAATAAAAGTACATACATCCTTTAAAATGTTATTGTTGTTACAAAGTAAAGATGCCAATAAGATAAAAACTTAATATGCGTTTTCCTTAAATAGTCATTAGGTTTTTCGTCTCTCAGTCCTCATAAAACAAACACAATTTTATTTCCCTCACTCTCTTACAGGCAAGTGATTTCGAACACCACGAATAAAACAGGATACACAAAAGAATGAATATCAAAACTTGAATATGGACAAAAGATATTGTTTCCCTCAACTTAGTAGTTAATTTTGGTCACATGGTGGTAATTACTCGTTTGGTGCTTTGTTTTGTGTTTTAGCGATATCTTACACTATAGTCGTCATAAACACTTTTCAATAGTTAACAATATTTTAGGCTTTTGGTAGAACATTTTTCTTTTGTATTTTTTTTTGTGTCTTTTTAGGTGGGTTAAGGAAAGTCTTTCGTTTGTCTTTATTGTTGAGGGGGTTTCTAGTGAAATACTTTCATGTTAAATGGTAACATAAAAGTGTAAAACTTTCTGGTGCGTGTTTTCGTACGTGTCCTTGCCCGTTATATAAGGTATGTGCTTAAACCGGAAGTGTGACAAATTTTAAAAGACAATGATGGCAATTTTGTCGTGTATTATGCTGTTCACTTTTTATGGATTCTTTGGTGGTTAGGGGGGTTTTTTACAATGTGTGGTTTTTAAATATTTTTCAAGGAAATTTTTATAGGAAATTTTAATTATTTGTGTTTTTGTTTTTAAATTACTTTTAACAGACATATAAACTTTTTTAAACTTTAAACAAATTTTTGATTTCACATTAGTTTTTGAAATACAAGAATTGTTAATGCAAAGGAAAAAGCCAAAATGAAAGTTGAAAAAGGACGAGTTTCTACAAATTATGAGGTAAATCAAAAAAATGCACGATATTATCAGTGTTTACTTTTTAAACAATATAAACTTCTATCATGATTGAAATATTTAAAACTAATATGTTCTATGGGAGTTTTTATAAGTTGTAAATAAGAATAAGGATGTACTTCTTTTTCCTATACTTTTTATTGCCCTTTGTCGACAATTCTTAAGGCCATAAGCAAAAGAAGGAAAATGAGAAAAGAGGAATAAATAAAAAAAATAATAACTCAATCTATCTCCGTCTAATTTGCCTTTCGTTTAAAGACTATCCCCATTATGCAAAAACAGTTAAAGTTCACATTAGTTAACCAACACATAAAAACCCATTCACTTTTGCTGGGCCTAATGTGTTGGTTAACTAATGTGAACCTTAACTTGTTTTTTACCTAAGGCGATATAACTTTAGTTAAGTCCAACAAAATCTTCACAGTTTCGCTAAGCTCGTCAAAAATTATTTAATAATTATCAAAATGACTTGTCTTGGTTGCGTAAAATACAAGATGGCGCATAATGAGCTAAATGAGGTTTGAATTCTTTATAACTTTTTTTTATTATTATATTTCTTTATTGGTTTTTTTTTAGCATTTTGTGAAGAGTAATTAATTATGAATAACTATATAATTAAACAAACATAATTACGCCCGAAATTTTGGGAAAAGTTATGGAAAATATGTCAAAAAGATCACGTATGTGTAAGGCAGAATATGGACATCACTTACCGGATATCATTTTTCAAAACTTATTTAAAAAAATTCCCCAATAATATACTGTATTCGAAAACTAAACAACATTATAACAATCGCACAAATAAAATAGTTATAAATCATTTAAACCATATAGCTCATTCTGCGCCGCCCTTTAGTATTGCACGGAAACTTCTACATCTTTATTGAAAGAGAATATTACAAAAAGTCGGAATAATTGTCAGAGATTTCAAAAAATGTATACCAAGTGATCATCTTAGTGCTGAGAACCTTTAGCCCTTGACGATATATCACCAAGATCTACACAGCTGCTACTCTAGATGCATATACTAATCCTGTAAAAGATGTGATGGCGCGGGGCGCCGCACAGTGCTCTGTCCCTTAGGCAAAACTAAAGATTATTGAAGTGCTTAGAAGAATATTAATATTTATATTTTTATAAAGCTAAAAATTTACTTTAAATAGATTTGTAAGTAGAATTCATAATTTTCCTTTCTGCCTACAGTGGAGGCCACCAAAGTCAAACAATTTTTGAGCTAAACTATTAAATAAAAAAACTGGTGTTTCAACTGAAGATTTTTCGAAATCTGTTACTTTTATTATATAATTATTTTTTAAACGTGCGCTCTTTGACAATAAGAAAAACATATTTAATTAATTTCAGCTCTTTTATTTCGATATTAAAATTCACAAAAAATTTTAATTAGAACATTCAAAATAACAATGTTTTTTGAAAATAATTTTTTTTAATTTAGAAAAAAAATTTAAAATCATATATTCATGAAGGAAAATAACGTTTTTAGTGTTGTCATAATACATTATATTTATGTATTAATTAAAAAAATTGTTTTACATATTTATGTATAATTTTTTTGTTTACTCGTTTTAGTTCAAGAATTTTTATGTTTGTCACGTTATTGTTTTTTACTAATAAACTCCAAATAATAAATAAATTATGCATTTTTATTTATTGAAATTGCTTAATTTATAAAAAAAAACTTTATTAATCGGTTAACCGATCAATTACAAAATTAACTGATTATTAACCGATTAAACCAAACCCTCGGTTAATTAATCAAGCGATTAACCGATTAAAGCAAAAGCCCGATTAAATAAATACCCTAGTTCTTACGTACCAAGCAGAACTTCACAGACCTGCTTTTGACTTGGCCACGGTTTTGATGACAAAACGTTTGGCATATGTTGGAACACGCGCAATGATTAAGCCTGCTAATCGAAGGAGATGTTGCAGTCAAAACAAGATTCATTCCGCATGTTATTCGGTTACCACAGCGGTAACATCGCACGAAAAAAAAAATGTAGTTCATTTACACACAATTTTGGACATCTGCTTTTTTATTTCTATACAACTCCCATGGTCTGGGCAGTCTCAGTTGTTCCACCTAGCACCAAAAGTCCTTGGACTTCCTAGGTTTAAATTAATTACTGATACCTTAGGTTTGATATATCAAAAAGCGGTAAATCATATGGTGCATTGAAATTTGTACATGTATCAGCTTAATCTAAAAGAAATAACAATGAAAAACAATGGAACTAACTATCTTAAATTTTATCTGTACCTTTTTTTGCAATGTCTTGCCATATTCTACTAACAAAAGCTTACAAGTACATAAATACTTCAGATTAACATGTATGTAAACTTGGTTGCATTACTTGCAGTGTTGTTGTCAAATAGTACTCAATAAATTAAACGAATAATCTTAAGGGGACCTATAATTTAGAGGGTTAAATTTTTAAGGCAATTACCCGAATCGGGTAACTACGGCTATGGCAATTTAGGGTGGTAAATAAGCGTAAAAGGCATTTAAGCATGGGAAATTAAGCGGTTAATACTGTATATGCAAAAAAAAAAATTAATTTTCAAATCTGGCAAAATAAACAAAAAGCTTGAAAAACTTGCCACATTATTCATTTATTTTGATTCAAATATATTTTAAATATTCGTTCACTTTATTTCTTGAAGAGAATTAGACCACTTTTTTAAAGTCGTTTTCACAAAAGAGTCTTTCACATTAAAAGTTAAAATATTTGTATTTCATAAGGGTTGCAACATTAGCATTAAAAGTATAATAAATATATGAATATGGAATTTCAGTAACAATTAAATCAAAAAGGTTACACCCTACTCTATTACATTTTTAGTTTAATATAGGAGTTATATTCAGGTAAAGCTCCAAAGACTTATTATAAGTGGTACGTTAAGTTTTTTATTTTGTTTGTAACACCAAGATATATTCATCTAGGATCCCATAACGTACAAATAAATTGGAACTTTGAATAATTCAAAGATGATGATTTCCGTCTGCTTGCTGATCGGTAAAAGACTTTCAAACGATTAAACAGAACGAAAGCTTTTTCTGACATTTGGTTTTTAGTTCTTATAAATAGCTTAAGATTGAAGCCAGTACATCCGACAGGGTAATAGATACAACTGTTATAGTACATTTTTAAAAAAATTTATATTTTTCTTCCGTTAACTCTTGATTTACTATTTCTGTAAACAAAATTTATGTACACAGAAAAAAGTGTTTTATCAATTAAAAAAATTAATAAAATATGTTTAAAAAGTATTTTAATTTAATTAATGTGATAATTGAAAAAATAATTTTTTTAGCTGAAAGAAAATTAAAAATTTAATTTTGATTTAATTAACATTTTAGTTGTTTTGAAATAAATTTTCAATTAAAATTTTAATTAAATAACAAAAAATCTTAATTGACTTTTTTCGTTTAAAATAAAATAATTTAAACATGTAGAGTTGTTGTTGGGAGTTGTCAATATTTATTTAAATAAATTAACACATTGTTTGAAATGGCAAAGTTTTTTGATCACTTTTTTAATTAAAATTAAAAATATCATTTAATGAAAATATTTTTTAAAAATTTTAAAATTTTTAGTAATCAATATAATCATTTTGGTAATAGGTGCGAAATCAACAAATTGTTTGCTTGATATTATGAATTTAGGACAAATTTGGTGATTTGAGAAATTTAATAATTTTTTCTGTGTAATATTTTCAATGAAGAGCAATTTTTCGTAATATTTTCTTAAATAGAAAATTTTCGTAATATTTTCTCTCACAGCAAATTTTCGCAACATTTCCTATAAATAGTAAAATATCTTCAAATTTCCTTAATATAGCAAAAAAAAAAAACTGTAGTACTATGCGTACACAGGAAAAATTCTCCAGAATTAATTAAAACATTAATCAAAAATAAAATCAGTCTTAATTTAAAATTTAATCCAGGGATTTTAACGTTTAGTCAAGTGAATTAGACGTTTAATCTAGTGATTTAACCGTTTAATTGATACTATTAATTCGTTTACTGATGCAAATTTAATTAATTTTTTTAATTAACATCACAAATTTTTTTTATTGAAATAAATTTTTATTTTTTTCTATGTACAAAGTCTAAACAGCCAACTTAAAGGATGGTCGTGAGCCCATATTTTTATGTTCTACAGACATCAACACAAGCCCATTATACCCTCTCCACGTGGGTATAATTAGCCCTTACCGTTTACCATAATACCAGATGAGAATTTGACGTCAGGGGGTGCCAATTTTATGCAATATAAGCTTGAAATATTGCCTGCTGCTTTCCACAGAGAGCGTCGCATAAGGAAAGAAGCTCCTCAATACGCATACGAACAACCCACGGTCACACCATTGTTGCCACTTTGCGGGTAACTACCGGAAATTGGTGTAATTTTTACTGTCGTGGGTAGAGCGTGGGTAATTGGTTGCAGGTATAGATCAGGTGTAATTTTAAATTGCTTCGTTTTAAAACCAAAAAATTTAAGTCTTTAATATCAGAAAAAATTGTATACCATTTAAAATATTGTTTCTTATTACGAAACTGTTCGGTTCTGAACCCGAAGCTTATTGGAAAAAGGTATACTAAAATATATGTTTACAATATAAGGAATAAATTTCATATTATTTTTCCACTACCAAATGCTTTATTTGGGAACATATTTAACGCCCTTAACAGTTGTAACACTGATTTAAGAAACAGACAAGTGTCTAAAACCACAAGGATATTTCTTAAAACCCATAGAACTTGAAATTGTAAAATTAAGTACAAAAAATAAATTTTATTCAAAAGACGATTAACGATGATTAAATTAACATTTGAAAATGTATTCGGCCCTATGAGCAATTATGAGGCTACTTGTTCAGGTATTTCTGGCGGTACGTCACGAACAATGTTGCTTTAATAGTTGCTGATTTATCAGCATAAACCAGTAACCTCATGTCATAATCGAGAGGTGTCAAATCGCACAAGCTTCGAGGCTAATTGGCAGGTATTTTTTGCAAACTCAACCTTTTGGTCTCATTTAAAAAAACTAAGGACCGATGATGACACCTGCGTGTAAACTGCACCAAAAGGTGAGTCTGTTGTAGATTGGTCTCACTTCATATGTGGCAGTTTTGTTCGTAACAAACCTGGTCAAATAGACGATTATGTCCGCTATTAAAATCATTAAGTCGCCTTTTAGTTGTGCGAATAAATAACGGATTTTTAAAGCTAATTTTGGTAACAAATTTTTATAAAATAAAACGTAAATTTTATATCTGGTGTAATTTTAGTTAAATCGGGTAATTTTTCTTCATCTTCAGTGTAATTTTGAATATTGCTGGTGGTAACACTGGGCCACACTAAACAATGCAAATATGACTTCTAATTTTTGTATTTTTATTTTTAAATGTCATAAGGAACCAGCGCCAAGGACAGTTCGGATTAAGACTTAGTTAGGTATCATTTTAAATGCAATTTAAAAAAAAAATTATAAAAAACACGTTAGATGTGTTCATTTACTTTACTAGCACAAACTCTAAAAAAGAGAGTAAATGTCAAATTTACAAAATTTTTCTCCAAATTATTCAAAAAATAAGAAAGGAAATGAACGCTTTACCAGCAAAAACGAGCAAGTGAGGCATATCGACACTATTCAGTTTTAAAATACGAGATTGTTTCTTCCAGAATTCAATTGTTTTGAACTATGGGCGCAAGAATATTGCTCTGAAATTTAAGTAAAATAAATATTTTCTGTTGTTGGAAAACTTTTAATTTAAAACTTATTAAAAGTATCGTTGTTTTGTAATCAAAAACATGAGACACGTGGTTGAATAATTCTTGCTAGTACAAACTCTACTATGAATAATTTTTAACAAATTTTTTGTCTCTCGAATTTGTATGCGATTTTTTTACAGTATCGTTTCTCTCTTGTTTTTCGAGTACGTGAACCGTTACTTGTAACAATTATTGAAAACAAGCAATAGTTTTATGTATATGAACACACCTATTATTAAACAAAATTTAATAAAAAATTATTTTTTAATTGTTTTCAAAATATGTATTTGTCAAACAATTTAGGTACAATTTTACAAATGTTTGAATTTGCACAATTCCCATAGTTCCTATTGAATTTACACAGTTATTGTTAAGAGTTAAATATATATTTTTTCAATAAAATGGGAGTTTCGAATCTATGTAATCTATGCCTCCAGGGCTATTGAAATTTGATTCACCTCAGAAGTGCAAAAACTTTACTTTAAAGTGGACTTTACTACTGTTTCACATACGTCCTTCTTAACTAAAAATAAGGGCGGATCAATAATTCCGTCGAACTTCCCTCGTAGTTATATGAAATGCAACACTACGCCCATCAAGTACCACCTGTCAAGTTTTGAGCAAGTTCCGTTATTTACTTTGCGTTTAACAGCTGTTCAAAACATACAAGCTCGTGGATTTTTTAAAAATTAAAAAAGTGAATTTCGAGTGCTCATTAAACATGATTTTTTGCGAAAAAAAAACAGTCAATCAAACCATGGAAAAGCATGATAAATACTATAGGGACTCTGCACCATCGCTTTTAATGGTACAAATGACGATGAACGTTGTGGACGGCCAATTGAAGTCACTACACCCGAAAATGTCGAAAAAATCACGATATGGTGTTGGCCGATCGAAGAGTAAAAGTGCGTGAGATTCTTGATGACATAGGCATTTCATATGGCAGTTTGGTTTTGATTTTAAGTGATCAGCTGTGTTTAAGAAAGCTGTCTGCAAGATGAGTGCCGCGTTTGCACTCAATTGACCATAAACGTAATCGTGCGACAACTTCAAAGGAATGTTTGGAGTTGTTTAACCGCAATTCGAAAGAGTTGTGGAAGAAATATTCTTAGTATATATATGATGATATTTATATCAAAGTATATTTTCGAATGAGTTTTTGCGGCATTTTGTAACTGTGGATGAAACATGGATGCATTACAACACTTCGGAGACCAATCAGCTGTCTTATCAATGGGTTTCTCCGGGTGAACCGGCTCCGAAGGAGGCCAAGGTAAGTTTGTCGGCCAATAAGGGGGATGCACGCGAGATAATCAATATCGATTACCTTCAAAAGGGAAAAACAATAAGCGGCGAATATGTTGCCAACTTATTGGACCGATATAACGAGGATTTAAAAAAAAACGATCCCATATGGCCAAGAAAAAAGTTATTTTTCATCAAGATAATGCACGGGTGCACACGTGTGCTTTCTCAATAGCAAATTACATGAATTGGGCTACGAATTGTTACCTTATCCACCATATTCTCCGGATTTAGCCCCTAGTGACTATTTCCTATTTCGGAACCTAAAGAAATGGCTCGGTGGAAAGAGATTTAGCTCCAGTGTATTGAGCTAAAAGGAGATTATATTGAAAAAAAATTTTTTTTTGTAAAAAATAATTGTGTTTCATTCACGGACTTATTGATCCGCGTGAAATGCTGTCAAAACTCATAAAAAAAAAACTTGTATGGAATATCTATGAAATAATGTTGATAGAGTAGTACTCTGTTCATTTTGTGAAAAAGTTGCGAAATGTTTCTGGCAACATTTTTTTACAACTGTGAAATAAAGCAAATGCTTTTTATTTCATGCGAAATTTTTGACAAGCTGTAAATAAAGTTTTTTATAAATTTTTCACAAAGATTATAAGCAACCAGCAATGTATTTTGAAAATTACTTTCTATTTAATTAAATTTTTTATTTAAAAAAAAAAAAACACTTTTTAGTAAAATACATGTAGGTTTTGTTTATATACGCAAAACAATGTCGCATACTTTGAAAGATTAAAAATTTCAAATTGTGCAAACTCTCGAGATAGGTAACATTGATACATGTCAAATTTTTCGTATGAAATAATAGATGTTGCTGAACATTTTTCACAAATTGGAACAGAGTACTAGGCTTAAAGCACAGTTGCGGAATAAAATTTAATACACCCTAAACAGCTATAAATAATAATACTTTCATAAAAATTGGCACGCATTAGTTTTGTATGTCTAGAAATAATATCGTCAGATGTTATAAATATTGGTTCGTAATTAACCTCGGATTTCAGTTAACGTTCACTCGCAGATTATTCCTTTTATAAGTAAAGGGTATCAAAGATTCCGTACAGTCGAATATACAAAATATATTTTTTTTTCAGTTATCGACAATAAGCCGATCATTATTTAACGTACGGCAAATAACACACCCAGAAACGATATCTTTTTTTATTGTTTGTGTATTAGTACACAACCCTAAACACCGATCCTAACTTTTTTCACGAATGTAACAAACATTATGAAATGTTCTGTTTTTCATTATAATACAAAACAATTGTGGCGATTATGAAGACATTTATAATATTTTAATGTTCGTTACTGTTTTTTACACTGATAAAGGATGAGCAAACAAAAAATTTAAGCAACGCTTCTCACTAGTATCGTTGTCGTTGCTTAGCAATTTGCACGCCCACAGCGCGAATAGAAGGTGGGTTAGACCGCCTCACTTTTAACTTTTTTTCGAAATTCCTTAATGAACGTCGATTTTCTTTATCTATATATTGTATATAAAAATAAGTCCGTATATGTACGTCGCCGAACTAATCATAAACGCGTCGTGCGATTTCAACCAAACTAATACACTACGTAGGCAGTGGCCCATATATGGTTTATATGAAGTTTGGTTGAAATTTTCGGTCTGGGGGCGGAGGGGCGTGGCAAAATCCTTAACTTGAGAACGGCTTGACCGATTTGAACGATTATTTCTTTAAAAAAGAAAATTTTGCCCCGCCCACTTTTTTCGATTTACCTAAAATCAGAAAACGGCTCCATCGAGTTGACTAATTTTTCTTTCAAATGTTCGTATTAATCAACTTTAAGTTTTCATCGAAAGAAAAATTTACCACGCCTACTTTTACGCCCACTTTTTCCATTAAGCGCATAACTGGAGAACGGCATGACCGATTCCAACGATTTACCATTTGAATTCAAGCGGCTCCAATTCCCTTTGCGTCTTGCCTTTGCTATTACCATCAACAAAGCACAAGGCCAATCATTGACTATTGCTGGCTTAAAAGGTCATGAACAATTTGATCGAAGCAACAATTTTAAAGGGGAAGTTTAAAGGTGAAGATGTATTGATTCCATGAATTCCAATGATTCCATCAGATTTACCTTTTGAATTCAAAAGACTACAGTTTCCAATACGTCTTGCATTTGCTATTACAATAAATAAAGCGCAAGGGCAATCGTTGGAATTGTGCGGAATTGATTTAGAATATCCTTGCTTTTCACACGGCCAGTTATATGTTTCGTGCTCACGTGTTGGCAAGCCTTCAGTTCTCTTTATCTACACAACAACTCATGGCAAAACCAAAAATGTTGTCTACGAAAGAGCTCTAAGATAGTTTAAGTGATACATAGTCTAAGATTGTAAGAAACTAGAATTAAAAGTTGAATAATAGGGAACAAAACCAACTTTATTAAAAACAAGTGTGCTTCTTTCCTTATTTTGTTTTGCCGTGCGAAGCAAGCAACGGGCCCGCTAGTCTACTATAAAAACCAAGAATGTTCGTGTATAACACTTAAATATTGATGAACGGGAAGTGGCCTCTCAAATCGTTTTTTCATTTTTTTAGGCAAAAGGCCTTTTTTCCAAAAAATGAAAAAATCTTGATTTAGTAATTTTCCTCAAACTCAAGTCATTCTGAATGGATTTGAACATCATTACATACATTAGAAAGCTTATAAAATTTCCTAAAGGTTTCTTAAAGCAAGATTGCCATTTTGTTCGATGGTTTTTTATTCATAGCACTACAAATTCAGATTTTCAAATACAAACTTAACATTTTTTTTTTTTTGTTAAAAATACATATGCATATTGTTTTTGTAATAAAATGAGCATAATTAAAACGAACGGCCATTAATGTGCTGAACCGAACATGACTAAATTTTGTGTTTTTTTAATAAAACCGAACGCAATGAAATGTTCTCAAACTTATGTTGAGATCACAACCAGAGAAACCTTTTGTTTAAGATTTTTAATACACAAACAAAAGCTTTGTTTCTTTACTTTTTGGGTAAAGTTCGTGAAAATGAGAGCAAGTATAAATTTCTCTCACAATTATACAAAATTACATTAAATTACGGGAACAGAAAAAACCATTTTAAGCCCAAAATAAAAAGTCAAAGTGTTTTGACAGTCTTAACAAACCAATAAAAGGTTGCGCCACTTTTGAAAAATTGTACATTATCTGTCGAAATAAATTACTATTAACAAAAATAGAACAATACAAACACTTTTACAAATACTTACATTATTTTTCTTGATATTTTAATATAAAACCTTTTTATTTAATAACACTATTTTATTCCACAACACTTTCCAAAATTTGTTCATTAGCAATTTTTTCCATACCTTTTTTTTGTTTTGTTTATGTTTTACAGCTGTTTAACAATTAACACGAAGAAAAAGTTTGGGCTGTTTCGTGCAAGAAGAAGAAGAATTTCAAACTCGCTCTCTTTTACACAAATTTAAAGTACGGGAACGCTTTTCGTGCAAATTGGGATCCCGAGGGATCCCAAAGTAGAGTAAAGAAACAGAGCTACTATTAGCGTTTATTTTTTCCATTCTAGATAGCATTTTCAATCATGTAAGAGTTTACTGAGAATATCATGAAGAGCCTTTTTGATCGTCGAAGTGCGCAGTTGTTAATCGTAGAAGGCTCCTTGTACGGGAGAAACTGTTACACAAGCTGATTCCTTCGTGAGATACTGCTACAACATAGCGAAAGCCGCTTATATTAATCGAAGAGCAAATCGTTTAAGATGAGTGTAAACATTATCTAATGAGTCTTTTAGAAAGCATGTTAAGAATCGTATAAGACTCATGTAGGGATTATCTTTCAACTCGTGAAATGCTCAGCCGTATAACTGGGCTAATTAAATAAGAGCATCAAGAGCGTCTTTTTCATATCAAAACTTCTAATTTTTACACGAAACAAGCCTGAGCGTTGCGAATTCAATACCATCCTGTTGGACAATCTTATTTTAGAGATCCTTAGGTCGGTTTGTTTTATTGAAATTGTATTGGCAATAGAATATTCATATTTCAAAAACGTTCTTATTTAGGTAGCTCAGTAATTGTTATATGACTCATACAGAGAGTCGTAAAAGATTCATTCAAAAGCCAAAATATGAGCGTGTCAAAAAATTTATAAGAAACCCTAGAGGGAAGCGAACTGACACCAAAGTACTCCCGTGATAGGTCTTTGGTGGTAGAGACTGGTTCTAGTTCTAACACTGTATATCAATGGGACCTATCAATTGACACCTAACAGCCACCATTTGACAAGTCACACATCTATTCTCAGTGAACGTGTTTAGTGTTAAGCTAGATTTACACGATTGAAATTTTCTTCAAAATGCCTCAAACTCGTGTAAACAGCAAAATTTCGTCAAAATTTATTGATCAAAATTTATTTCAATAATATTGATCAATAAATTTTGAAGAAATTTTGCTGTTTACACGAGTTTGAAGCATTTTGAAGAGCAATTTTGAAGAAAATTTCAATCGTGTAAATCTAGCTTTAGTTACTACAATGGAGTATTATTTCAATAGAATGTAGTATTATTTCAATAAAACAAGTCCTAGAACTGTCACACCACCGTAATTCATTACTTTTTCTACCTTTTGGTTCTTAAATTTTTGGTTCTCCTTTCATTGGTCATGAGTTCTTTCTTTTTGTAATTGTTCCATTTTCACAAATCCCAGGACCAGTCTTTTAGAAGAGTAAGCAAAAATTAGTAAAAGTAAAAAGTAAAAAAAAATATTAAAAAAAAGTAATAAATAAGAAAAATTTAGCAGTTTTTGTTACTCGCCAGATAATTATTCGAGTATTTTTTTGGGAGTTGTATATTAAACATAAACGTCTAACATACAGTCTATGCTAGCTGGGATATTTCTACCGTACCGAACACTAAAGAAGATTCTATAATGGTGCTATTCGAGCACTGATATTTTTAGCGGAATTCTTGGCACACTATCAAGGCCACATTATTGCGTTTGGTTTTTGTAAAAAATACTCTTCCAAAAATGTCTTTTTTTTTTGCAACATATCAGTTATCATAGTTAATATACCAACTATCACGAAGTAGAGATTCCTTAAAATAAAAATAAAATAAAACTACCAACTGGTCATTCAAATGTCCAGTTCATAAAACAAAAGAAAAATTCTTAGCCGTACACGTTTATATTTCCGTAGCGAATGCTTGAAAGACCGAAAATGAAAAAAAAAAACAATAAAGTCTACACCAAAGAACGCATGCATCATGCAGGGGCCAGTATGGCTACTGTTTACTCACTAAGTTTCCGCTTTAAAATCTACATAAGGACACATAATTTGAATTTTTTCTTTTTATTTCTCGATGAATCTTTATGACGAAAGAGTGTATAAAAAGAAATTAAAGGATTAATGTTAAAATTTACAATGTTTTGATTAAATAAAAAAAAATAAAAATTATATGAACCAATATTATACGTATAGGGTTAAATTTAAACACAAGACAGCACCAGTTGGGGGCCAGCACATTTAAGACACATTTACGAAAATTGAACAAAACAAAGTATGTACATAAACAATGATGCTAAGGATTTTAAACTAAGGACTAGGACAGACAGCAATGAGGGTAGTTAAGGATTTTAATACTTTCGTCACACTGGACATATATTCATGGTCGTAATCTAATATATTTACACATACACTTACAATATAAGTTAATGCATTTGTGTTATTTAAATTTCATATTATTCAGTTACAAGGATATTTTTGAGATAGAAAAAAGAACTCAAACAGCTCACGCGTTTTGTTAATTAAAAATTTGTTTCATATGTATGTCTGTACTTTGTCAGTGAGTGAGTATCCTCGTTAAGTTGTAAGTGTTTGATAGAGAGGATTTTAGGGGAAAGGACATGTCTCTAAAAGGGATTAATAAGATTGACTTTTAATTGGTTTGAAATTAACAATATCTTTAAGGTTTTAATTTGGGGATTTTGTTAATTTCTAATTGTTGAATAAATGGGATTTATTTCCTTAGAGCTTGTTTTTTTTTAGTTAATAAGTGAAACAAAATTTTCCTCCAATAAAGTCTTTTGAGGAAAGATTAACAAGCCAAAACAGTATTTTAGATGGCAAACCCGAAAAGGAAGGATTCTACGTTCGTAAAATGCAAAAATATTGTATGTCCTTAGTGCAGTGATGCATAATTAGGTTGCTGATGCGTGATAATCAGTTGCAGTTGTGATGCTGATGCTTTTTAATGTACAACAGCTGTGCAAAATTTTAATTTTTGAACATGTGCTAAATTTCAAAAGTTTCATAAGCGAACATTAAATAATAATAAAAATATTATCAACAATAGCGATGACAAATTTTATTAAAAATATTGAACCAAAAAGTGTCAGTTTTCTTATAAATTACAAGAAAAAGCATCAAAGAAAAGAAATAAAACGAATGTCAAATGTCAGAAAATTAACTGAACCAATAATTGCCAAAAATTTGTGCACAGCTACGGCATCACTGCATAAAAAACTTTTGACATATAAGAGTGATGCCAAGTTGGTTACTTTTTTTCTAAAATATAAAATACGTATGCATATGTTTTTCTTGATACACTTAAATCATATATTTCTATTCGAAAGGGAATTAGTTACGACTGCGAAGAATATGTACTTTGCACTACGATGTTCTCATTATTTGTTTCAAATGAAGGGAAGTTTATATACCTTAGTCTGCGTTCATACGGCTCATATCTTATTGACATGATTCTTCCTTTTTCTTCTTCGAACATGCATTGGTGTTCAAATGATTCATGTCATGTTGACGACATGTTTTTTTTTTTGTATAGTCCTTAAATACGAATAAGAAAGAAAAAAAAAATAGCGAATGAGAAAGCAAAGCGTACTGAGAGTACATGCATGTGTGTACTCGTTTCTTTTCCCCTCGTCGCTCTCACCCATAAAGTAGCAATCATGTCAGTTAAACATGAGCCGTATGAACGCAGACTTACTGAAAACCAAAAATCCCTCACAAAAACGATACCAGTTATTTTTTTTTAAATTTTTGTTAAGAAAAAATTGCTAATGTGATTTTTATATTAGAAACGGCCATTTTTGAAACTGAAAGCAAATGAAGTTTTAATCGGTGTAGATTTTCAATTAATTTTTTTTTTATGAGCGTAGTTTTTTCTGATTTTAAGAGTAGTAAATATAAGTTGAACTTAAAGTAGAAAGTGCATAATAACACGCGAAATCGATTTCAGAACATAACTGAAATGTACACAAAAGTAGTTTTAGTGTTTCTAAAATCTTAAATATAAGTAAAATGTTATAAATTTACATTATTTCCAGTAGTACTCGTATATTTTAAAAATATTGAAATACACATAGGATTCTTAAAGATTTTTCAAAAATTAATTTATATTTAATCTATAATTATAGTTTTGAAATTTTACTTTTTATAACCTGTCGGTGTGCATATTTATTTTATGTTTTTATGAAAATTATTTGGCAATATTTCTAATTTATAAAAAAAAACCGTTGACTGTCTGTCATATACTTTTTGCCCATTGAATGTACGTTCTAAAATACGAATTTGTTTATATTCGCCATAATATTTTACAATGATTCACAAAATATTTCAAATAAAACAATTTTGAAACAGTAATAATAGCAATTATAAATTTAAAATACAATTTACAAACAAGAGAAACAAGTTATACCCATTTTAGATATATGTAAATTAGAAAATTTTCACATATCGCCAACAGTTTCAAATTTCTCCATATCGCCAATCGTAAACTTCCATCGTCAAAGGGATTAAAAAATTGCCACATTTTATAACTGTGAAGTACAAATTTCGTTTTTGTAAGGGAAATATTCAAAAAATTAATTTATTAACTTTCAATATACTGAATTTTGTTTGAATACATAATACATAATTTTTTTTCATTAAAATCTTTTAAGTTAAAATTTATTGTGCTTAATTCCCTTTTTTTTAATTAATAAAAATACTGAAATTTATTGTTGGAGGATAAGCTGTTCCTATGCGCATTTCACTGGTTGCTTAGGCCAGATCATCAGGAAACGTTCTCCTAAGTAATTTTAGAAAAGCCAAAGATATCAGCAAACAAGACTACAGAGGGAATGAGAATTATCTACACTTAAAACGTCTTGTTTCCAACGATATCAAATCTTAAACAAAATACCAACAATAAATTCCTTTTCACTTCCTTCCTTTTTTCACCAAGAATTCTCGACTTTGTAACTCAGTGTTGCCAATTTGGCAACTTGTGATTAGATTTAATCCTAAGCTACCAAAATATGGATTTAGCTTTTTTGATTGAGGAATTTTTTTTTAAGTTTTTAAAAGATTTGTACTAAAAATATGATCAATGCTGCTAATTCCATGAAGTGACTTGCCATTTTTTTCTTATTACTATAAGAATCAATATGACACAGAATAGTTATAGTTCCATATGGTCAAAACAACACGTTTAGAATGATTGCAAATAAATGCTATGGACACTTTAATCCAGTGATGCCAATAGTAGGAAATTTTCCCTTTTTGTAGGGCTATTTTCGAAAAATTTAAAGCGTAGGGAAAATGGACAGATTTATTTTAATGCATATGTACGGTATTTTCAAAATATTATATTATTTTCAATATATTGTGTAAAAATACGAAAATATATGTATTATTTAAATTTAAAAATTAATATTTTTCATATACAATAGCATTTAAGTACAAATGTAGTATTTTTCTATGAGCCCTAATAGCCTGGCAATCTTCAACAAGTGTCAAAACCATGTACGTATATATAAGGGGCCGCATTTGCACACAATTCGCTTATTTTTGCAATTTGCATTCGCACTCACATTCGTTAAAATGCATGCAAATATTAAAAGAAAATGGTAAATGACTGAAATTTCTACATAGCCGAGAAAAAACAATCACACCTTCTAAACTAAAAGAAACAAAATCATACAACTTTAAATTTAAAAAAAAAAATTAATGAAAACTTTTCTTATTCTTAAAAGGAATTTTTTTTTTATATATTTGTTTATGGGAACTGAAGTAAATATTTTTTTTTTTAATTCTACAGAGTCTTCTGTTTTATTTAGCACCGAGTTTGCTAAAAAATATTAGATAATTATATTGAAAAAAATATTAAAACTAAGTATTCTTGAAAAAGGTTAAGTCCTTCAAAAATTACAAAAAATGAGGAAATGAAAATCCAACACGCAGTTTGATTTAGTTCTGATTCTAGATTTAAGGATATATAGTGGCATTTCTGCCAAAAAGAAAAAAAATTTAATTTGTCCCCCAGTGTTTTTTTAAATTAAATTTTTATATGTGTGAGTATAATTCATTGTACATATTAATTATGTTTTTTTCTTGTTGTTAATAAATGCTTTTATAATAAATATTAATAAATCCTTTAATTATAATATTTACAAAATGTAACCAGAGTATGTATTTGTTTGCCTGAAGTTAAAAAGAATACATTTTTAACGTAGGGAATAGTGCATGTTTTTTGGTTGCAGGGAAAAATTTTTTTTAGACACGTAGTGATTTTTATTTTTTAATTTCTATTGGCATTACTGCTTTAATCACACTTATTTGTTACTCTACTATAATATAATTAGATCAGGAATGTCACCGTCATACACAATTGTGTAAGCAAAACTCACATGTACGCTTACGCTCTTTTATTTTGCGAGCGTAAAATATAATTGTTTACTGCAAAAAACTCTCATTCAGCGGGAAATATCGCACGGCCTGTTTTGAGGCCTCTAAACAGAAATAATATATTTATTATCTTTGTTTCTGTTTTGTTTTATTTCTGTTTTTAACATTGTACAATGATTTAAAAAAAACAAATTGCTTGTGGTTTTTGTACGAGGTGTAGTGTACTTGTTGTAGTATCAAGAATAACTGTGATGAATTCGCCTTGATGTTGTCTTTATTGAGCTTCTGTAAACTTCAAATTTGAATTTTATTTTTTAGTCTTGTAGACAGCGGTAACGAGCATACAAGCGGATGAGTTTATTACAAATTTAACCATCCAGATAGGGAAAATATTATTGAGTTCTGGAAAAATTTAGACGGGGCACTATATCCTGTATTAAAAAAAAATTCCTTCAAATGTTTGTCGATTTTTTCCTCAATATATCTTTGCGTACAAATATTTTCCGATTTGAAATACATTTGCTCAAAACAACGCAATAAGTTAACGTCCGCAAACCTAAAAAATGTTTTGTTGTTTCGAAATTGCAATATAAATTTAGAAGATATTATTGGTAAATAAAAGTATATTTTTATAGGCGAGTAAAATCTTCTCTTTTTATAATGGTGGTTCATAATTATAGAATATTTTTAAGCTTAATGGGGTTATTATTTGCATTAGTATGTGCAAATGAATTTTCATTGTTGGCATTCGCAAAGGTATGTTGAGCACCAAATTAAAAATATTGGAAAGAATTGTATAAGGTTGTAAAAAGACTTCAAATATTGTCAAATGCTCAATTTTTCCAAAAAATAAGCAAAGTTTCTGCGAAATGCAGGTTCCAAATTAAATTTATTTAAATAATAACTGATTGTGTCTGTCCATAACTCAACATTTTTCGATAATTGTATTATTATTAATTGCTCTAAAGTCTTCATAGCTAAATATGTATGTTAATTAGGCCTCGTAATAGGCCTCGCAACAGCAGATTTCTCCCGCTGGGAATGTAAGAGACAAGAGTAATCGCACCAACACAATCATAATTAACACCACTGAATTAGATGCACGACTAGCATGTCTACCGTAATCATATTATGGATATTTTTGCTGTGACCATCGACTTGTTTAAAATTAAGGAACAACTGCATGTTCAGAAATTTCGAATTCAAACGCTCGTGTTTTTCATAGACATTTTCTATGAAAACGTCAAGTTTCGAAATTGTTTTATATGCAGTAACATTTTTCTCATTATGCCCATTTAGCATATAATGATTGTTTAAGCAATTATATAAGTGAACATAATATGCATATGGTAATCATAACATGGCTATATACAACCATATTCTAGTTGGAGTTACCTTTTCATGATCTGACTTAATTATAATAAAAAAAACTTTCGTTATCTGTGCTTGTATGGAAACTAATTTTTTCTTTATGAGGTATTAAAACCCAACTCTGGAAAAGTAACGTTATGATTTATTTAATGAATAACTTTTTTCTTTCTGATTTTGTTTAACGTTGGCATCTATTAAAATTTTAATTATATTTTGGAAATATGTTCACATTATGTTTTAAATAAAGACCTGAAGTATTCTTTCCAGAACATTTCTCATAACTTTTCTTAGAGTTTTAGGTTCTAGCGCTCTCACTTCTTCCCGGATATACACCTTAAGCTTTTGAATGGTTCTTGGATTATTTGTATAAAATGTTCCCTTTAGGTACCCCCAAAGAAAAC
The DNA here is from genome assembly GCA_943735925.1 of Pollenia amentaria. NCBI lineage: Eukaryota > Metazoa > Arthropoda > Insecta > Diptera > Polleniidae > Pollenia > Pollenia amentaria. Next base: position 48,448,979 of record OX031006.1, read on the forward strand.
AAGTAAGAGTGCTATTTTCCGCAGAGTCCTTAGCCATTGTGCAATAAGAACGAAAGTAATATACTAAATAACGTTCTTTAGATATAAATAGATCTATTTTATGACCCGCCCACTTTCCTTATCCCGCCCACATTTTGTCGGATGTTGCGTATTGGTAACCATAATGCTTGTGCGTAATTTGTAAACTATGGCTCGGGTCTAATATCAGTCTAATATAATAAATTTGTAAAATTTTAAGATCTGAATAAACTGAACTGAATAAAAAGTATAAGATAAACATAAAAAAAACAACGATACCGGATTTATAGGTAAAACCAGAGGCATTTGTGGTTATTTGCTCATATCTCAGCCATTTGTGGACCGATCAGGCTGAGTATAAATAGCAAAATATTACGGACTGTATGTGATATAATCGTCTAACAATCGAGTCTTTATCATATCTGGGGTCTTTAAAAAATATATTTCAACTGCTTACTTCGCTACTCCTGGGGACCTAGAATATATACACGCAGAGAAAAATGTGGTTGGGCATGGTTACGGCAACGACAGTATATTTATTGTAACAATCGGCTCAATATCTACTTATTAGTTGTGTTGTTTTCAGTACTGATTATTAGCGGACTGGTAACGAGATCAATAACTACTTATAAAGTCTATAAACTAGCGCCAATTAAATAAAAACTAGTAATTTTTTGGCTTCTAGTAATTATATTGTAAGTAATAACAAATAAACTTAAGCTTGATTTACACGATTGAAATTTTCTTCAAAATTGCTCTTCAAACTCGTGTATACAGCAAAATTTCTTCAAAATTTACGAATGTCCCATTACATAAATAAAATTTATCAATAAATTTTGAAGAAATTTTGCTGTTTACACGAGTTTGCAGCATTTTGAAGAGCAATTTTGAAGAAAATTTCAATCGTGTAAATCTAGCTTTACTAGTAGTTCAATAATATCTAGATATTTTTTGGATTCTAGTCTATTGTAAGTGTATTGTAAGTACTGAATTCTGTAGACATCTCGAACAAAAATAAGTAGTTATTCAGCCGAAAAATAAGTAGTGTTCATATGTCTCCAATATTTCTTGCTAACTTACCAGGTAAGTAAAGTTTTTGCTGGGATGTTGCTCGTAGAATATGTTTACCACAACCATGTTTTTTCTTTGCGTGTACATATACATTATAGGGTCTAAGAAATTAAAACAGAATGACAATCTTATATATACCATTTAACCTTCGGTGAAGGGTGTAAAAATCGGGAGCCGGTAGTTCAGGGGAACGCGTTGGCCAGTTAAAATTAGAAAAACGCAAAATTATTCGATCGCCAAATATTTCTTGCAGGAGAGCCATAGTTGGACGAACTGTGTGAGCGGTGGCTGCATTTTGTTGGAACAACAATTTTGGATTGTTCTCGACCTCGGGCCTTAAAAAATGTTCAATCAGTGCCCGGTATAAAAGGCCATTCACATTAAACGCAACTTGTTCGCCGTTTTCAAAAATATAGCCCAAGAAATAAAACAAAATACATATATGTGCATCTAAGTGGGTGCATTTGATATTCAACAAAAATTCTTTTTTTTTTTGCGTGCCCCATAACTATTTGGATATTCACGTGACCATTGAGGTGAAAATGGGCCTAATTGCTCATTATTCTATATGATGTTTGTATCTAAATTAAAGAATGCTGACTTTAAAAATAAAATTTAACAACTTCCATTCTTTGTTCTGTGCTTAGTCAAAAATTTCCCAAATTTTTCAAAGTAACAATCTGATAAATAAGCAAACAAAAATGCAAAAAATTAATTCACTTATTAATAACGTTACTTGTGCGCTACCCTGTACTACCAACATGATAATTAGACAAGTCCATTTTTGATACTACTATGTATAAGGCATTGCACTGGTCGGCTTATATGACTACGAAAGCATCACATCGTTCTGAGTTGTTTTTGTAAAACACCATTGGCAACGGATTGATTTTGTAGCAAAACAACTTTTAACTCATCAGTAAGACTGAACTGAAAATGGTGGATTTAAGATATTGAATGTTGTACCTAAAAGATTTCTCTTAGGATCTTGAATTTTATTTTTCTCTTTTTTGAGACGATATGCTTACTAGACCTGGACATTAGAAATATAATGATCAAAAATTATTTTAAAGCAAAAATATTGCATTATCACTAACTTGAAAAATGTTAATGCCCTATTTTTTGCACTTCAATTATTTCATTTTAAAGAAGTGCATTAATATTTAATTAATGCATTAATATTTGAAGGGGTGCCCCGTAGACTAGTAAGTAGTGATCTAGTCTATCAGCGCCGGGGTTGCGGGTTCGATGAGACTCTGGTCTCCTAAAAAAACAAGCGTAGGGCTTTGCGGTATAGGGAGCAAAAAAGATGGCATTACATTTTGTTCATAAGAACATCATGAATTGTTCCATTAGCATTAAGATATAATGTGAACAACAAACTTTAATAAAACTTGAATATTTTTTTATCAGATAACACAAATAGTTAAACAGGGACCATGTTCTGTAACTCCCGCGGCGAGAAACTTTTCGATTGAAATGTGACGAATTAAACAAAAATGCCATAAATTGAAACAAACAGCTGTGTTTCTCTCTTAACTACGTCTGTAACATTTTTGGCGTGCAATTGCTGTCACGTAACGAAACTACTCGCCAATTTACTGAAAAAGTGTGTCTGTAAAATTTTAGTGAGAAAGTTTCCGCTTTGAACTGTCAAATAAACTCACACATAAAAACGGGGCGAGAAAAAATGTTAACACTAAAAAATAAATTAAAAATGCAAAATGCAATGAATATTAACACGATGAGATAAGTATTTTGTTCTCGGCTGATTTTTTCAATGTTTAATTATTTTGCTTTTAACATTTTGTAACAATATACGAATGTTTTCAAAGCAATTTTGTAATCAACAAACATTAAATTCGCACTTAACATTTTTTTGTATAGCCGACGATTGTATTTTCGCCCCCGTCGTTGAAAATTTTTCAATTTTAGTCAAACTTGGTCGCCGTCAACGATATGTTTGACTGGCGTTCTCAACATATGCAAGTTCATATCCGCTTGGAGTGACATTTATAACGTTACGAAGTAATCTTTTTTGATAGTTTTAGACATGAGTTACAGATACACATTTTTCTCACTTTTCGAGAAACGATGGAATATTTTGTTTCACATATTTTCGATTCGAGAAGTTCTCACCAAAGTTACAGAACATGGGTACAGGAACCGAAATATATAAATACAAGTAAAAAAGGAAAGTCGGTTAAGCCCAACTATTTGATACCCTATATTAGAGTATTTAAAAATTGTTCTTTAAAATGTACCCTGTTTTGGACCCATGGTCAATTCTTGACAGGCCAGAACAACATTTTGTTATGAGGTTAGGATTCATGAAGAAGAACCTTGAGCCGAATATAATTAAGATATATTCATCTATATTAAAGTTGTTTCTTTTAAGTGACTTAAGGAAGGGAGGTTTGGGAAGGCACAATATTTTGTTATGATATATGTGGTAACTATCATAAAAGCTATTGTGGCAAATATGTATTTAAATACCCACATTTTAAGGAAGTTATGGAAAAATAAGATATTTCCGGAAATTGCATATATGTGTGAGCTATGGTCAAATGTGGACCGATTTCGATAGACCGTTAACATGGCAATACATTAGTTTGGTCCGAATTTAATCTTAATACCAGATAATAAGATGGTTTAAGGGCACAAAGACTATTCCGGAAAGAAGTTTGCTTTGGAGCCATGTGAAATTATGGACCGATTCGCAACATTTTTAATAAGCTTCGTCCTTATGGCAATCATAGCCAGCATACCCGATTTCATCAATTAATCTTAAAATTGCGATCTGTACATCGCGCACAAGGTAACATGGACAGACATATAACCAGCCAGCTAGCCGGACGGATAGACATTGTTTGGTCGTCGCAAAAAAAGTGATACTGAGTTGATTGGTATACTAAATGGTGAGTGAGTCTAAGAGAATTATTCTTTATTGTTACACACATTGACACAAACTTATAATACCCTCTCTCTACCCTCTCACTATTGTTGTGTGGGTATAATGAAAATGCGTTTGTTTGTTTGTTCCCTATAGATTCCCAAGCTACTAAACCGATTTTCCTGACATTTTTACAGTAATTTCCTGATTACCCGTCGCTTAATATAGGCGATAAATATTTATAAATTTTCACACCAACAAGTGGTGCAAAAACCCAGCAGAACCAAAAACAGACAGCAAAAATCAAAACCAACATGACTGTGTTAAAACCACCATGTAGATACTAGTACAGTGGCGCCTACATGGCGAATTTGAGGCAGCGGCTTATGTTTTGGATATCTTAAAGGGCTAGAATCTATCAGACAAGACTGAGTGTCAGTCTGATAAGACCAGCTGCTTGTGTAACCCAACCATTTATTCATTACTGTTTCCTTCACTTGGCGAAGACTGTTAAAGATTCAGCACAGCCGATTCAAGCATTTCTGTTTTTTCCTTAAGTAACAACTAAGTTTTGCTTCTGACAGCAGATGATGTTAAAATGTTAATTAACTTAAATTGATTTTAGGAAATTTTTATTCAACTTATTTTCAGTTGATGCAAACAGTAAATAGAAATGTCAATTGAACTTACAAAGTCTGAATGTTCTCTCAACATACGTATTAGAGTAATGGAAATCAAGGAATATTGAATTTTTCAAAACGAAGCATGTATAACAAAATGAAGTTAACAATAAATTTGCTTAAAATATAAGAGCATGCATATATAGATGGCATAAACGCTGGTCGAGTGTTGAAGGTACATATTGAAAGAAAATATATTTTACGAGGGTGAAGAGCAAAAAAATTGAAAGAAAAGAATGTTAAATTCATCGAAGACAAACCTTAAAGTTGTTGTTAGAAGTTTTGGATTAAAGAAGAATTTGAAATACAGTAGAGCAATTGTTCTTTTGGCAAGTTAAACTTTACTTAAAGCACAACCCTCGTATCCAATTTGTATATTTTGCGAAGGTTCTATAAACTTTTTTCGTCGCATTTAAAAAGGAACTATGAAATGCATTTTATAAGTTTTTCAAATGAAATTAATTGACAGGAAAACTTTTGAATTTTATACATGTGTATAAAATTATGGTACGCGAAGCTTGGCATACACTCACACGCACATGCACATGTAAAATCGCTTATGTGTCCAAATGTATTTTCCTGTATAAAACTGCATTTAGTTCAACCAACATCTTCTTAAAAAAAATTTTTAAAATAGAGAAACTAAAATAATGCCATAGAAATTTTGTTCATAATTATTTATATGAATTTGTTGAGTTTTTTGCATGTATTTCTTTTCTTCTTTTGACATGTGAAATTAAAGGACATTTTTGAATGTTTATTATAAACACACAAACACACATATCAACATAAACACATGTGCATTAGAATTTTTTTTTATTTGTTTAAGCCAAATACAGAAATGAATGGTCTGTTTATTTAACAAAGACTATAAAAAAAATTAAATAAATGAAAACTTAAGTCAACTGAGACAAACAAAAATTTAATTGCTTTAAATTTGCATAATTCATGTTAATCTCTTGTAAATAGTAAAAAATAAGAAAAATTCTACAAAATAGCCTTGCCATGAATCCTTTATTTTATATGCATACATACATACGTACATGTATCCTGACAGTTCAGGAAAGTTGTTCATTTGTTTAAATAAGACTAGGATTCCTGACAAACATCCAGCTGATTATGTTTATTTTAATTAGGCTTTTCCTGATATAAAGCCTTTTTTGTTGAAGTTCAAGATTTTTGCTTTGCTTTATTAAAATGAAACCTTAATGCTTAATGGTATACACATAATTTGGACCAACATCAATGAATTTGTTGCAACGAATATTCGTCATCAGGAATAAAACACATTTGCGGATATGAAAATCGACACAATCAGTGCGTCGGCCAAAATATCTCGTGCATACATACCTCTGCAATAGGTGTATTTTTATTTAGGACAGAGTGACCGTTTACCATTTCAATTGCTGAAATGATTTAGTAAATATACTAACATTTTACTTTAAGAATTATTTTAATTACTTATTTAAATCAGTAACCACCTTAAACATGTAATTAGGGATGCAACGATACGACGTTTTGCCTATACGATACCGATACTCAGGAGAAAATATCACCAATACCGATACCGAAACAAATATACAATTTTAATTCAAGGTAAAATTAAAAAACTCAAGTAGAGTAACCATAAATGTCAAAGAGTAGGCGCAGTATAACCGTTTAATATCGAAAATTTTTGTAAAATCCGTCAGTCTTAAACAAAAACATCGTTTACATATCGTTACCTAAAACGCAAAATTTTAAAAATTTTACAGGAGAAGCAAAAAACTATTTAAAATGGTAAATTGATAAATTGCCTTAAACTGTTTATAATTAATTTTCTTCTATTTTTCTTAATAAAATCGCTTATTTTCTTCGAAAGATTCCAAAATTTGTTGTGGACATTTGTGTTGATGCAATACATTAGAATCAATGAAAACGTCGATTCTTAATTTTTCGTTAGTTAGGGCCTATTGCGTTTTAGGTAACGATATAAATGTTTGTAGCTTATCCATAAAATTTAGTTTTTGACAACCTTTTCAAGTTTTTGCAGCAGTGTCCCGGGTATGATTCGAACACGTCGCCCAAAGTTGCTTTTTGGCTCAGGTATTTTACAAAACTCTAGAGAAATTAAGCAAAACGGTTAAATTACGCAGAAAAAAGAAAAGAAAAAACTTTCAAGCAAACGTGTTGTTTGAAATATAATTAAATTTCTTAAAATTTTTTTTCTGTTCCTGATTATTATCTATGAATTTTTTTGTTTAATTTTTATTTAAGCATCAAAAATGGTGACAACAAATATTATAAACGCATTATTAGCATTAAGTTTTAATAACTTTTGTACAAAGTATTTAACGCAATTTAATGTGGTCGATTATTTGCAAATTTTTTTTATCGTAAGCAGCACTACTTTATGTGAAAAATGTGCACAACAAAAATATATACAACAATAAGAAATAATTTAAAATTTCGTGAGGACGTTTGTAGTAAAAACAACAACACTAGAAAAATAGGTAAAACACATTTTACTTGCTGGTTCTAGGAACAATAACAACACTATAAAAGAAGGCAAAAAACAAATTATTGTATTGTTTAATGTTAAAACATACCATCATTAACAATAATTCCCGATTTCTATTTATTTAAATTGTTGAATTTGAATACATCAAATTTTTTCCATATAATGACGACGACAACTAACTATATTGGGAAATTCTGTCAGAGTCTGATAATTGAGCCAAAGAAAGGAATACACATATCCTTCGATGTATACAATACTTTTTTGAAGGATTTTACTCTTACACGATTTTTTGGTTTTCGTTTACATAGAGGGATGTGAAAATTACCTCAATTTACAAGATTTTTTGTTTTTAATATTTTTAGCAAAAAATTATTTTGTTTTTTAGAAAATATATTCTGCACAGTTTCATAACTATAGTTTTTTTTGTTTTTTACAAAAACTATCAAATAATAATATATGCGTTTAAGAGTTATGAAGCCTTGAAACCCGAAGCTTCCGCACATCAAGCTTTTGCACAATGTTTATCGTACCACTAGCATTAAATATAAAAAGGGAATTTCCCCATTTTTATTTACACACACAAGAAGCATAAAAATATATTAAAAAATCAATACAATATTTATCGATTATTCGTTCGCGGTTATAAATATTTTACGCTTTTATGCAACCAAACTTATGCAATTACAGTTTGCTATTTTAAATAACTGAAATTGTTTCGTGTATAAGCATTTATTTATACGCATATACCGCATTTATGTATCATAATATACATACGTATGTACGTATATTCATAATACAATATTAATAAATTGCTTTACAAAAATTCTCATATCAGCATCGCTTCAAACTTGAGTCAAACACAATACAAATCGAACAAAAATTATATCATCAAAACTAAATTTGTGAAATTTTAATAAGACTTTGAATTTGCTCATGCACTTTCGATGCAAGTACTTTTACTTTTTTCATGATGCTGATGAAATTAAGAAGGTTTTTTTTAAGCACAGTATTTGCATATAAGTAATTTTTATTAAATGCATTTCGTGTTTAAGAGCACGAAAGAACGGGAAAATTATGTAATGCTTATACGCGAGAAATACTGTAGTACAATAAGTGTTCGGAAACAGAGAGGCGCATATCGTGATACATTTTTTTATTTAGAAATATAAAAATATTTGTGAAGTTGGTTTTCGCAAAATGTGTATGGTATAATTTAGTTAACATATTTTACCATGTAATAAAATATAAAAAAAAAAAGAAAAGTAATATTTTTGAAACCAAAATTCAGATTTTAGATAGACTATGTAAAGGAAACAGAGTAACAACAGTTTCTGAGCTTATTTTCATTCACGAAGCGACAATACAAAAAAGAAACATAAGTAGAAAAGTGCAGCAGCTGGAACTTAACGAGCCTGAGTACAACTTCATACGTACGGGATATTACAATTGAAAATATTTAAAAGTCAATAAAGACCTGGATAGAAGATCAAACTCAAAATTAAATCCCAATTGATACCAATGCTATTACAAATCAAGCCTCGTACACAATAGGCAGCAACATTTTCACTGATGCAAAATAAATTGTTTGAATATGAAAATTTGTCTATTGGACCGATTTCAAACAAAACAAGTTTTATTAATTAGTTCATTTATTAATGATGTGCTAATAATCCCAATTTTTGAATGAAAACACTGAAATTTATTGTTGTGGGAAAGCTAGTTCCTATGCGCATTTCGCTGGTTGCTTAGGCCAGCTCGTCAGGAAACTTTATCCAAATACTTTAGAAAAGCTAAAAATATTATACAAGTAAGACAATAAAGTGAATAAGAATTTTAAACACTCAGGTCTTACATGTAACAATATCAAAGCTTCAACAAAGACACAACAATAAACCGTCAATTTTTCTTTCTTACATTCCCCTACAATTGGCTGGGTTTTTTTCCAACACGAATTGTAGTTGTAAGAGGATTTTAAATTTTGTTTTTTTCTTTCTATCCTCTTACAACTACATTATGGGATTATTAGCACATTATTAATAAATGAACTAATTAATAATAAATATTTCATTCCCGAAAATAATTTTTGAAAACAAGTTTTGATTCTAAAAAATTATTGTCTGAATTGGAAAAGTAATTTTTCCTGTGCAAATATCAAATCCATTTTGATTAATTATATGTTTTCTAAATGTTTCCTTTGGAAAGTTGTTGGGAACCGAAATAATGGGCAATAATAATAAACGTCCCCTTTAATTGAAGATAATGTTTATTTATTTTATTAATTTATTAGGAGTTCCAAATATAATTAAAAATCATATTCTAAACTAATTTACCGAGCAAAAGTTACTAATTAGACAAATTACGGCATACGATATCGATCGAACTATCAATGCAATTTAAACAGAAATTTCGGTCGATATCGAATGCCAAAATTTGTCTCCAGTTTCTTTGGCGGAAATCGAACTTGCAACCTTCGCCCTGATAAATTTGCTCACAAAAAGCCTACCGGGACATCGGGGCAGTAATTTACTCGCCAACTTTTCCCTTTAAAGCTGTAAAAACTAACGATCTTTCTTAAATTTTCTTGATAGAAATGTGATAGTTTTGTTTTTTGATATACCCAATTTTTATACTTAACAAATCTTCACGTACTTCTTTCTCTTAAGCGATATTAAGCAGTTTTACTATTCGAGAAATGATTGAACTCTTAATCAGACAATTCTAATATCTTTTATCGTATTGTTTTAGTATGTTAACTCGACTAAACGAAAACTGTTTCAACCAATATCTTTATAGAAAGATAACAAAGAAAAGCGTTCTAATACTTTTTTAAAAATTACCGCCACCTGAGTGACCTTCTTGTTTGAATATTAATTATGGAATTATGACACGTGTTAAAATGCTACTCTGCGATATGTGTGTGTAACGTTACTTGGTATCATTATTTGTTGAAGTAAAATACAATGGGTTAACTTACTACAAAACCGAGATAAAAAAATATTCGAACATATCTGCAACTAGCAAAAATATTTTAAATAACTGCCTGGCCCACAATGTCGACAAGAACATTTCTTTCGAAAATTTATATTGAAAACAAAAACAGGTTTTAGTTTTTTATTACTGTTTTTAATATAAATATGCGAAATAAATGTTCTTGTCGACATTGTGGGCCTGGCAGTAAATCTATATTTTTTAAAATTAAATCAAAATATACACAGAAAAAATTATTGCAAAAATATTTTCAAGCAAACGCTTGTTTGAAAATTTTTTACTTTTCAACAAACTTTTTTTACAATTTCAATTAATATTTTTGTTTAATTTTTTCTATCAACAAAAATGTTGACAACTATACAAAAATATGACAAGTTTTAATAATTTTGTATGAAACATTTTTTTCATCGTAAGCAACACTACTTTAAGTTAAAAAAAATTAACAACAACAAAAAACACATGCAGTCTATTTTTGGACGCATTAAAACAGTGGTATCAAATATGATTGTGTTGGTGCGATTACTCTTGTCTCTTACATTCCCAGCGGGAGAAATCTGCGATTGCGAGGCCTATTACGAGGCCTTATTAACATACATATTTTGCTATGAAGACTTTAGAGCAATTAATAATAACGCAATTATCGAAAAATGTTGAGTTATGGACAGACACAATCAGTTATTATTTAAATAAATTTAATTTGGAACCTGCATTTCGCAGAAACTTTGCTCATTTTTTGGAAAAATTGAGCACTTGACAATATATGAAGTCTTTTTACAACCTTATACAATTCTTTCCAATATTTTTAATTTTGTGCTCAACATACCTTTGCGAATGCCAACAATGAAAAATCATTTGCACATACTAATGCAAATAATAACCCCATTAAGTTTAAAAATATTCTATAATTATGAACCACCATTATAAAAAGAGAAGATTTTACTAGCATATAAAAATATACTTTTATTTACCAATAATATCTTCTAAATTTAAATTGCAGTTTCGAAACAACAAAACATTTTTTAGGTTTGTGGACGTTAAACAAAAAAGTTTCATTAATACATCAATAATACACATCTTCTTACCCAAAAATTTTAACTGCTGTCACATTTGCTTTTATGTGTATAGGTTTACACATAAATTGTAGGAAAACAAGACTTTTTTAACAAGTTTTTTAAATATTTTTACTTACTTAAGAAAAGTGTTTTCAAAGAAAAAAACCCACCGACGCGATTGGTACAGAAAGCAAAATATTTTTACAAGCACAAAATACCAACAAATTCTTGTGGCTATTTTTTCCTTAATAATTTCTGCATTAAGGTACGTCTTTTTAACGAAAGAAAAAGGGACCCTTTAACAGGCATCAAAGAATGTTTTTTCACAAACAAAACACATATCGTTAGCTTAAATGCAAAACAATGTAGATATTATTTGGTCAATCATTGTACAATGGTCAAAACAGAAATAAAACAAAACATAAACAAAGATAATAAATAATAAATATATTATTTCTGTTTAGGGGCCTCAAAACAGGCCGTGTGATATTGCCCGCTGAATGAGAGTGTTTTGCAGTAAACAATTATATTTTACGCTCGCAAAATAAAAGAGCGTAAGCGTACATGTGAGTTTTGCTTACACAATTGTGTATGACGCTGACATCCCTGCATTAAAATAAAATAGCATGGCGAAGTTTGTTATTAAAGCAACAACAAATATAGGTAAAAACGATTCAATGTTTGTGTCGCCACAATAACAACACTAAAAAACTGAATTTTTTGGTTGGTTTCAAAGTTGATAAAAAATGAATGAAAATAATTCCGTATTCTATTTTTTAAAATTTTTTAATTCAATACATCAAATTTTTAAAGTAAAATTATGATGAAAACCATATCGGGTCGTAATGCAGCTGTTTTTAATTGCGATTCCTTCTTCTGTAGTCAAGGAAAGGATATAGTGAGGGAGAAAGAAATATTGTGTACAACAAGACGAATGGTGTTCGGAAATTATTTTAAAAAAATTGTCGCAACGCCAGCCGCTCTTCCTTCACTGATTCAACAAAATTATTTGTTTTGAAATTTTTATTCATTTCAGAAAACTTTTTTGTTTGGTTCAGCTTAATTATTTGTTTGATATTTTTTTAATATCAAACACAAATTTAACCAATAACAACAACTATTTGTTTGAAAAATCAGAGATTTGTTCAATAAACGAAATGCAAAATAAATTGTTTGAATATGCAAATTCGTTTGTAGGTTCTGTTATAAACAAAAAAGGCTTAGATTCTACAAATTTTTTGTTTGAATTGGAAAAATAATTTTTTTTTGTGTATTATCAAGTGATAACCCCCTGCATGCCAAACAAATTCCACATCAAAATTAAACGAAGTTTAACGAAGCAGAAATTAAGAAATACATATCGAGCCTTTGCTGCAATAGAGTCATAACTCAAAAACGGGATTTTTAAGCTAACGTATTTAATTTCTTAGTCCTCAGTGGAACAAAGGCCGCTTAATATCTAATAATTTGGAGTTAATCGCACATATCGCTTCTTGTGTGCAAATTTCATACAAATATCTTATATACTCCACTCTAGAGCGAAGAATTAAATTTAAAGGTGTTAGAAAATTCAAAATTGAGTTATCACTCTATCGCAGCAAAGGCTCGATATGTATAGTAGCAGCATTTTTTGTAACAACTCAGGGTTCTCAGTCAAAGCGCCCTGTAAAAGCATTTTAAAATTTAAAATTTTTACCCCATTGTGCATTAATATTTCTTAGTAATAATCGTTACCTATATCAAGTATACAAGAAATGTTACCTTTTTAAGTTCATTATTGCTTAACCATTAAATGTCTATTAATTTCTTGTAAAATACATACAAAAGATGCGTAATTATTGATTTTGTTTTAACTCAGTGAACACTTTTTCAAATGTCCTTTTACGCATAATTTCTTTTTTAACACACTCGGCTATATACGTACGAGTATAAATGAATGTGTTGTAAAGGATGAAAATTAAACTCATTTGCAAACCTGAAACTAGAAAAATGAGGGAAGAATGCCCAAGAAAAAAATAAATAAATATTAGATGCTATTAGAAAACTTAAGATCCGTCTACAAGTCAACAAGTTATTAGCAGAAATTCAGAAAACATCTATTCTAGAAAAACTAGACTTTAATTGGATTTGAAATATTGATAGTATACCATCATCTATGCAGAAGAGTTTCTAGTAAAAATATTTAAGGAAAACTTCCCAAAATTATTATTTACTAAGAGGCCTTGGATACGGTCAAATGCAAAAGTATTCGGTTAGAATAGAATTAAAATATTTAGGATATTTCGCTACATCATAACAATTGATCGTTTTCGAAAATTTAAAAAATCGATTATCTTAACACGCTGGTGTGTAATCTATGCATTCATTATAAATTTCCAAGAAGTCAGTTATAACCTGCAAAAAATAACCAATTGAATTACAAAATAAAAAAGTTATATGTGACGCGCAAAATAGAAAGGGACCTAAGGGTAGAAACCGGTTTTGTTCAGGAGAGCCATTTTAAAGATTTAAATACGTGTATCTTTGGTGTACCGTCACTGAGCGTGTTGGTATTGGTCTCATTTGAAGGCGACACATCTCATGACGTCAGGAACGTGTTGGTCAACCTTGAAAACGCGCGTAGGTCGTCCCTTCCTATTATTTTGTGTAGTTGGTTTTTACTGTTTTCTACCTAGCGCGCTGTTTCCATGAGTTTGATATCAGTTTTGCTCGCGTTTTTTCGAATCCAGCTTTATTTTCTGAAATTATTTATTGTGAATAATAATAAAAACTCATTTATAATTCTTTTAAATCGTGAATATCACTCTGTTAGTACGAATTTTTTTCACATAACCTTAATATGTTATTCGCGAAAATAATTTAAAACTAATAACATTCTTACTGACTGTTTTAGGATGAAATGGTGGACGAATTCGAAGAAGTAGATTTACTTTATCGCTTCCCTGATGACGAGGATGATGACGATCACTTCTCAGAATTATCGGATAGTGACTCTGAAGATGATACCGATAATATGTACCTTGATAAATCTGATCTTGATTTACGCGAAGAAAATGTAGTTGCTCGACTGTATGGTTCAAAAATACGTCTGTGTTGTTCAAATCAATGCAATGAAGTAATCCCTAAGAAGATGGCTGTGGATTTTCGTACGTCTTACATGAATTTAGATAAGGAGTCCCAAGATTTAGTTATTCTCGCACATCTGGCAGCTCACAGTGGCGATGCAATGCTCAGGTCAAAAGTTGGTGATCGATCGCAAGCTATGAAGAAACGGTACAATCAGATATATTATTTTCGAAGTTTGCCGATATGCCGTGATATGTACTTCTTCCTGTATACAATGAGAATTAAACGCTACAAAAATCTTATCGAACATTTCGACATAAATGGTGTTTATCCACGCGAACATGGCATGACGAATAAAATTAATCGTACAGATGCTTGAACTACTTTGGAAAAAAAAGAAATTGTTTCATTTATCTGCCGTTTTGCTGAAACTGTTGCTATCACTTTACCTGGACGTCAACCAAATCATCGTGATTATCGTTTATTGAAACTTCCAACTACTGAAAGTAAGACTTCTGTTTACACTAGATACACCAACAGCGTCGGACAGGGTAGTAAAATCGTAAAACTTCGCACTTTCCAAACGCTGTGGAAGAAATATTGTCCCTATATCGTCACTATGAAGCCGGCATACGATTTGTGCGAATTGTGTCGAAATCTTGCAAAAGATGCTGTTAATACAGTAAACGTTACTGAAGTTAAAAAAGCAGCAGCATTGAAAGTGTATTCTAATCATTTGCAATCTGCCAGGACTCAGCGAGAGTACTGTAACGACTTGAGAACATTAGTCAAGCCTGATCCAAATGCCATGTATCTAGTAAACCTCTGCACAAATGCATTTAAAAGCCGTTTCAAGGCATTCGTTTGTTTTTTAAATACTGATTGTCGCTCACTCTTTGCTAACGAACCAAATGCTATGTTGTGCAAAACACATATAACAAAAAATAAATAAGAACACACAATTGCAAATTAATTGTAATTAGTGTGTTATAAACGACCAAATACGAAGTGTAAAGAGTACGGAATTTACTCCAAACAGCAACAGCAAAACAAATCACACTTACTAAACCAAATCACACGAATCACACGAAAGAACTGTAGCAAAATAGGTGATAAGTATGAATTATCTTGTTTTTTTTTCAATTTTTAGGTATGACTAGCTAGATTTGTATGAAGCAAAAAACAATTAAAGATGAAAAATATTTTTATAGAATATTTAAGTTTTTATTTTAAATTATTTTATTATTACAAAAACATATTATCAAATATTTAATTAAAAGTAAAAAAAAAAAAAAATAAAAGGTAATTCTATTATTTGCAATATTAATATAAAAATAATACATACAACGATCAAAATCTGAGAATCAATCGGCAATAAACATCAAGATCACACACTGTGAATTGAAAAGTTTACCGTACATAACTGTATTATAGACACACAATTGTTGTGTGTTGTTTTTTCGTTCAAATCAAATTATGGATTGAGTTGGTTTATTTAAATCCAACTACTGCTTTACACTGATTTGTTTGAAACGAACTACTGTTTTAAATTGATTTGGTTTTTCATAATGGATCATTCGAGCTGATTTAAAAAAAAATTACAGTAGTTGACAAAACAATAATTTGGTGTTGACCAGTGTTAAAAATTCAGTCGCCAGTTTATATTTTTACACATGCAACTATACTGAAAATAGTTCGAACCATCATTTTTCATCACCATTCATATTTAAAACAGTTGAACTGTGTGCGCACAGTTACTGAAAAAATAGTAACACAATTCATTTATTTTCAGCAGTCAAAAGAATCAGCAGCAGACTCCCTCCATTTTTAAACACACAGACTGCTGAACTTGTGACTGAAAACCAGAAGCTGCTGTGGTTACAGTTGACGTAAACTCTTTTTTTTAGTTTACTAAACAACGTAGCTAGAAACTGGCAGTTTGACTATACAGTAACGTAAACACAAACTGGTTTGTTGAATGAATTGAGTAATATTATGTTGTAAACACATTTGTTTTGTTGTTTAAATCAAATAAAAGAAAGGAGAAAAACAATTATTTATAGAATGAAACAAATAATTTTTAATATTTCGAATGCCAATTACAATGCATACTTTTTATTTTAAAATATTAATTTTTGTTATATAAATTTTATGAAAAATTAAAACACAATTTTCTAGCTTGATAATAATTCAGTGAAAATCTCAACCATTAAAACACATTAAAGATAATATGAAAATAAGATTTTCTATAGTAAAAATAGTAAATAGGTATAAAAATTTTTTCTGTTAGTTTAAAATATAACATTTTTATACCTTCCACCAACACTAGTGGTGAATGAGGGTATACTAAGTTTGTCATTCTGTGTGAAACTTTTTTATTACTCATCTCAGACCCCATAAAATATATATATTATTCTGGGTCATTAAGTAATTCAAAATCGATTTAGTCATGCCCGTCTGCTTGTCCGTCCATCTGTGCGTCTGTTGAAAACACGCTCACTTTCGAAAAACTCAAAAGAAAACGAGAATGTTGGTGTCAAATTGCTTCTGGCTATCCAAAGAAGTTTGGGATGGGCATTTAGTAAAATCGGTGCAGTAGGATGAGAGATATGAGTCTAACGGATTAATATGAGATTTGGCACAAATTCGTGTTATATGACTAGACGTTACAAATAATGCTACTGCAACAAGATTTGGTAAGTCACAGTTTTATAAGACTAAACATCATATTGTAAAATTTCGTGACGATCGGTCCACAATTTACCATAGGGCCGATGTAAAGCCTGCACTCAGAAAAAAAATTAGTACGCCTAAAACCGTAACGAATAATGTTTTTGTAGCAGAATTTGGTCTTTCATAGTTTCTAAACAGCTTCAAATCACAGTAGAAAATATCGTGAAGATCGGTCCAAAATTTACCATATTCCCCATATAATGTCCGCTCTGAAAAATTATTTAATAATCCTTAAACCGCAGATATATATATTGTCGTAAAATTTTTTCAATTAAGCTTCATATGGCCAGAAATAATACCATGCAATTTTGTAATAATCGGTACATAATTTACCTTATGTCACATATTAAGCAGCCTTCTGAAATCCACTTTAAAACTATTAAAAGCTATAACACATTTCAGTTCTATATCAATATATGTTCTAATTTGTTTTCTAGTACCAGAAATCAATTTACAGAATTCCTCTCTCGAAAAAAAAGATTCAGTTCGGCTAAAACTGACATTTTACTTAAATTTGCTAAAATAAAGTTTAGTATGACCGAAAATAAAAGCATAAATCTTTTTGATTGTCCGTCAATAATTTAACATATGTAGGTCTAAAACGCGACGAATTTTAATAGTGATATCCGTTTAAATAAAGATTAATTCATTATTTAAAGATCCCGTTTAGGGTCCACGCCTGAAATACTCCAACTGTCGGTGGAGGGTATCAAAGATCCGGCGCAGCCATAAATGTCACTCTTACTTGTTTTCTACTAAATTATTATATTATAAATTATTTGTGATAATCAGGGAAACCAGAAATATGCTCTAAAAACGCGTTTTATGCGAATAAGATATACAGTAAAAACTCGAAAAAATGCACGGAAAATGGTTAAAAACAACTCATTTAAAAAGAAAATATTCAACAGTTTAAAAACATTTGCATTTAAAAAAAATACCAAAATAATACTCGGTAATGCCCAAATACTAGACTAATTTTCGAGATTTAACCCTATTTGGAAACAAAAGGCAGTCATGAGCTAAAAAAAAAAAATATGTTATAAAGTTAAACTTCATATGAGAGTTATTTGTGGCGAATATTATCTAGATATTAACATCCATATGAGATTTTTTTTGCCTTAAAAGGTTTCATCATGATGATGATGAATTTTCAACATTTAAATTTAAATTAAATGCGCTGTATTGTCAAAAATGTTTATTGTATTTTTATCAATTTTATTAATTTTTATATGATAATTAAAATTATTATTTTAAAGGAAAACGGGAAAAAAATTATGGCTAAACAAGTAGAAAAAATGGCTAAAAAAATGCATATTTGTTGTTTCCAAGTCTAAGTTTTTTTTTTTTTTAACGATTGTCTTAATTAAAACAAATTTATATGTTTATGTTATGTTTTACAAACCCATATACCTTATATTTTCTATTATCATTTCCCTTACAAGGCAAAAAATTTGTACTTTCTGTGAGCACGGGCTTTCAAAGTAAAATGACATTTTATTATCTGTTGTAATAAACATACGGACTTAAAACTTCTAAAATACCACTTAACACTATATAGGCAATTCACAAAGTGTTTTTTGTGTCGTATTTTTTGTACATGATATAAATTTATGAATGTGACATTAATAAAAATATGGCACAAAACCATTATATACCACTATAGAACACTTTCTGAATTGCAGCATAGTCTTCAAAATTTTGAAGGAAAAAAAGAAGAAAACACTTTTTATTATATTCCAAATTTTTCATTTTTCGAATTTATTCTATGTGCTAAATTTTTTATAAAGCTTATTGTCCTTAAATTTTTAGGAATAGAACTATTACAAAAAGCTTTATAAAAAACATAACTGAAATTTATTTAGCTCATAGAATAAATTCAAAAATGAAAAATGTTGAATATAATAAAGTAGCTTATGAAAAGAAATAATTCCCAGATTCTACTTTTTATTATTGGTAAGTTTTTCTCAAAATAGCTTTTCTTTTAAATAATTTTTGTGGAAACTTATAAGAGTTTTGTTACAAAAAATGGCCTAAAAGGGTAAAAAATTAAAAACACTGTCTGGTTGACAGAATTGAGTACGGTTTAGTTGTAAACACATTAGTTTTGTTGTTTGAGTGAAATAAAAGAAATCAGACTGGCAATTATTTATAGAATGAAACAAATATTTTTTGAATTTATATGTACATATATATGCACACATTTTATTTATTTTAGTAATTCTATATATTTAATGGATTCTAATCCATTGGATTCTAATCATAACATAAGGGAGTCTAATATGGTTTAATGTTTCACCTTCTTATATAGAAAAGATACGGGATTTCGAAAGAAAATGTTTAACAACTTGCACTTCGTTATATAGATCTCCAAACAGCAATTTTTTAAAGTAAAATAAAATTAAAAAAATTTAAGTTGGTTTTTATCAATAAAATAAATGGTTTGAAAATTATAATAATTAAATTAACGTGTTAATTGAATCAATTATTTTTTTAATTGAATAAAAACTTAAAATATTTATTTGATTCAATAAAAAATACGTTATTAAAATATTAATTAAAAGAATTAAATTCACTTTTTGTTTTTAATAAAATAACTTCAACTTGTATAATTGTATTTGTTGTTGTCAAAAGATTCGATTTATTTATCAAAAATAATTTTTAATACAATAATTGTTTTAAGTTTTTTAATCTAAAAAATTTCTCATAAAGATTCCAGATTATAAAAGTTTTTTAGTGTGATTTTTATTCTCAGGATTCTAATTTGGACCAAATGGCATCACAACATCATTTTTTGTTTTAGTTTTGGACTTGTTTAAGTGTTTTCCATGGGCGAGCTTTAGGGATACCGGGCTTAATAAATGCTTTTTGTAAATATTTATTATATTATATATTATATTTATTACTAATATTTGTAAAAATGGAAATTTGTGGTTTGTTTTCCTAATTAATGATTCATTTAATTAAAAGTATGATAAAAGAACAACATCCTATTTCCAACAATGTGTTAATTGATTCAATTAAAAAATAATTAACATAAAATCAATATTTAACTCAATTAGCTCAGTTGTTTCAAACTAAATAAAAAAATAATTAATATAGTTATCGAATAGAGCAAATTAGTAATTGATTTATTTGTAAGATTCTATTAAAATTTTTATTAAATGAATTAAGATGAATAATTGAAATTTTAATTCGAAATAATTTACAAAATCAATATTTTCAGTTAACCATAAAAATCTTATTTAAAAAAAACACATTTTTATACCCACCACCACTCGTGGTAGGAATTATGTAGTGTATAAATTACACTACTTAATTTCGAATAATCACTCTATGAATTACCTTAGATCCCATGGCCATTCTCAGAAAACACTAAAATAAGCCTAAACCTGTAACGAGTAAAGTTTAAATTTTGGATTTGGTGCACCAGTGGAATCATATAAAAAATAAAACCACACGGAAATTTTAGATTTTTCTCTTTGTTTTGTGCATTTCAAAAGACATTTCTTTCTTTTCTTTCAGCACTTCTCACATTTAAATTTCTTAATAATTGTTGGACACGCTTAAAAAGAATAACAAAGTTTAACTTGCTTCTTTTGTTTTTAATGACAGTATTAACGGAGTTAATCAAATAAATATTAAAGATCAATATTGTGTTCCCTATCCTCTCAATGAAGAATGCCATGATGATTTTTTTATAAAAAATGGTAAAACAAAAAAATTATCTTGACGAAAATCCCGGGATTGAAAAATTCAAGGCCCGGGATTCGCTGAATCCCGAAAATCCCGAGATCGGGATTTGCATCCCTACTGGGCTTTATATGGGAAACATGGTATGACCGATCGTCACAAAATTACATGGTACAATTGCTAGCAAAACTAGATTAATTAATTTGTTATACAAATTTTAATCATGTTTTTTGATCATATTTTTAATTAAAATTAAAAATATCATTTATTGAAAAAAGATTCACAATTTTTAATTTTTACTACTTTTATCAGTCAATATAATCATTTTGGTAATAGCTGCAAAATCAACAATTTGATTTCTTGATTCTAAGAATTTGGTGATTAAAACCATTTTTTTATTTTTTCTGTAATATCAAATAAAAAATTACATAATAATTCAAATATAATTAGAATAAACAATTTTATTATAAATTTAACTATAAATAATATTTAAGATGTACTTTATGTAAAGAAAATAATCTGGTAATTGCACCGTACTATACAAATGAAGAATATATATACATAAGACATTGCAAAAAGGATTTTTTCAAACTGATGCATTTGTATATGTACCGCGATAGTATAGGGGTTGTACAAAATAAAAATGGCATAATAGTCTTATATCAGAATTATAGACGGGCCAATATAAAAGCGGTAAATTGCAATGAAACAAATAATTATAATGTACGTCACAACACAAGTATTCTCCAATACAAAAGTTCGTAGTTTACAATGTTCTAAAACCAAAAAAAAATTGGTGGCATTTTTACTTTTCGACCATAGTTTTTAACAATTGCCACATAGGTAAATCTAATGTTTTCAAACAATTTGTTCATAACATTCTTAAATTAAATATAATATTTATCTTCATCATTTGAAGTTCAAAATCAAGACCTATTTCTGAAAATCAAAATCTAATCCATATTAATAATACTCGCGACCTTGTTTTTGAGACTTTTTAATAAATGTGTAAAAATTAATATTGTTTACTAGTGTTTATTATAGTTGAAGTTTGTACAATATAATATTGTACAATTAATAAGCGTTAAAAAAAAATTTCAGTAGAAAAATATTATAGGTATTTTAAAGTAACAGGAAAAATTTTTATACATAGGTATTTACTATTTTTACTATAGAAAATCTTATTTTCATATTATCTTTAATGTGTTTTAATGGTTGAGATTTTCACTGAATTATTATCAAGCTAGAAAATAGTGTTTTAATTTTTCTTAAAATTTATATAACAAAAATTAATATTTTAAAATAAAAAGTATGCATTGTAATTGGCATTCGAAATATTAAAAATTATTTGTTTCATTCTATAAATAATTGTTTTTCTCCTTTCTTTTATTTGATTTAAACAACAAAACAAATGTGTTTACAACATAATATTACTCAATTCATTCAACAAACCAGTTTGTGTTTACGTTACTGTATAGTCAAACTGCCAGTTTCTAGCTACGTTGTTTAGTAAACTAAAAAAAAGAGTTTACGTCAACTGTAAACACAGCAGCTTCTGGTTTTCAGTCACAAGTTCAGCAGTCTGTGTGTTTAAAAATGGAGGGAGTCTGCTGCTGATTCTTTTGACTGCTGAAAATAAATGAATTGTGTTACTATTTTTTCAGTAACTGTGCGCACATAGTTCAACTGTTTTAAGTATGAGTGTGGATGAAAATAAAATACAGTTATTTTTTTTCAGCATGTTACTGAAAATAAATGAAATTTTTAGCAAATTTTGACTGCTATTAGCAGTTGTTCGAAACCCTGGTGTTGACAACTGTGTACAAGAAACGAATGCATTCGTGCAGGGTTTTAGTATCTAGGTATTCCAGAGGAGGATTATCTAGTAATATCTATGGACTATGCTCAAAATGTTAGCTTTCCATCGGGTTTATAGCAAATACTTTAAATCAGGTCACAAAACAGCAATTTTCGGAATTACAAACGAACGTCAAAATGATCAAAACACATCTTCTGTATTGACGAAAGCGATTCCATTGGAAAATGTCCGAATTCAGTAATATCAATGCTTGATTAAAATAAAGGACCGGTACCGTCAAGTTCTAAGGAACTAATTCGCAGGAACCGTCAATTAAAAGGATTTTTATATTTTTTTAAATTGTTCATAAGGAAAAAAAATAAATAAATAAATGAAAATAAATAAATTTTACCGTTAGGTCCCTTTCTATTTGCGCTTAGAATCGTCGACTTCAATTTCATAAAACGCGCTTATCTTGGCGCCCTATGCTCCAATAGGAGTTAGAGGAACACATATATATATATATATATGTGGGAGGGAACACTTTTGGGGCATGGGATCGGTCTCATTCGTTGCTCAGATGTTGTTCACATCAAAAAAAAAAAAATTAAAAATTGATTTTTTTACCCTTAAGTTCCTTTCTCTATGCGCTGTCACATATGTGTTTCACATTGATGGGTATTATTTAGGCACAATTTTCCTAAAAAAATAGAGAAACTTTCGTCAAATTTTCTTTAAAATAGAAAATGTTCGTTAAATATGCTGAAAATTTGAAATTTTCGTAAAACTTACTATTAATTGCAATTTATCATAAAATATAAGATTTTGATAAAATTAGCTTTAAATTAAAAATTTTAGTTAAATTTGTTATAAATTTAAAATTTTCACAAAATTTGCTATACATAAAAAATTTTCTTAAAACAGAAAATATTTGTTATATACGAAATTGTTTGTAAAATTTACTATAAAAAGAAAATTTTAAATTTATTATAAATAGCAAGTTTTTCATAAGTGCCCAATTTGATAAAGTTTCCTTCATAAAATATTTTACGTAAAATTCTTAAATATCTGCAACAAAGTGTTGTTTTTTTTTTAAATTATACTAAGCTAAATTTTTTAAAAGTGTGCGAATATATATTACACTGACTGTATTCATAATATTATTGACATGTGGCCACGAACATCTTTTAATTATAAAGTGTTATTAATATATTTTATGCCTGAACACTTTTAAAAATGCTCAAGTTTAATAATAGAGAATATTTCTGTAAATTTTTCTATTGTCTGGAAAATTATGCGTGTTAAAATGTTTAAAGGGTGAGCATGTGTGTAAGACGTTGTACACAGCGGGGTATTGGATTAGAAGCTGACTAAAACATACACACCGATACTTCAAATTGCGATTAAATTAAAAATTTAAAACAAGATTTTATGTAAATTGACTAGTAAAAACATAAATTTAGTTTCAATAATTAATGAAAAACATTCATTAGCAAATATTTATTTTGTAGCAAATTAAAAACAATATTGTAATTTCAATTTTGTTTTTAATTAAAGAAGCAGTGATTTTGTCTTTTTTTTTTTTGTAAATTGTGTTGAAAAAAATTACACAAACAAAGTTATTTACAAAAGTCTCTAATTAATATTTATAGAATAGATTTGGAGGTACTTAACCATCAATTTAAATGGCTGGCCACTTAAACAAAAAATGCAAAAAAAAAACAGACTACGTAAACGCACTTGATGGCCTGGCGAAAAGACTCCTCTCTAACGTACCAGGCCACTCACAATTTATTTATGAAAAAATCAACGTAAAACGCTAAGTGTTTTCTAACGTTAGAGCGCTACAAAAACAAAGTAGAGAAAAGTTAAAAAAATTTATAAACATGATGAAAAAATAAAAGAACTGAGGATGAGCTTAAAATGGCAATTGCACTTAAAGTGCAGTAGAATACTACAACACATTCACACACACATATTCATATATATTGCGTTTCTATTTGTATATGAAGGAATATGTGTGTAAATGTTTTTTTTTTTAGAAAAAAACTTGCAAACTCACGAAAACAAAAAACTAAATCAACTTAAATCACATAACAAATATAAAGCTGATTCAGATGCTGATGATGCTCCGGCTGACGATGATGGTGATGGTGCTGCACATATAGACTTGCATAATCAAAAAGAAAACCTGAACCAAAACGTGAAAAGTATACGCATATAAACTCCAAGTTGGAAATTTTTCTACGTTTTGAAATATTTGTGGAAAATTTAGGGAAAATTAAATATCATATTTTCCCTAAAATAAATCCGAAAAATGTCCAATTTATAGAAAATATAATGACAATTTTTTTTTTTATGAAAATTTGCGATTTATAGAATATATTACGAAAATTTGCTACTAAGATTTGCTATATACAGGAAATAATTGGATAATTTTCTATTTATAGAGGGTACAAAATTAGCTTTCTTTAGGAAATTTTTCGAAAATTTGCCATTAAAGAAATTATTAAGAAAAATTATAGGAATTTTTATTAAAATTTGGTATTTATAGAAATATTACTACAATTTGCCATTCATAGAAAATTTGCATTTTATAGGATATTTTACGAAAATTTGCTATTGATAGGAAATTTGAAGAAATTTTCTATTAAGAAGTAATTTAACGTTATTTTGCTATTAGAGAAAATATAATGAAAATATGCTTTAAATAGAAAATATAACGAAAATTTGCTATTTATAGGAATTTTAATAAAAATTTACTATTTATAGAAAATATTACGATAATTTGCGTATTATAGAAAATATAACGAAAATATGCTATTCATAGAAATTTAACAAAAATTGGCTATATACAGAAAATTTTAAGAAATTTTACTATATATAGGAAATCTTGCGAAAATTTGCTATTTATAGAAAGTACTTCAGAAATTTGCTATGTATGGCAAATTTAAAGAAATTTTGCTTTTAGAAGGAAATTTTGAGAAAATTTGTTATCAGAGAAATTATTACGAAAAACTGTAGGATTTTACTAAAATTTGCTATTTATAGAAATATTACTATAATTTGCTATTCTAGAAAAATTGCATTTAGAATATTTTACAAAAATTTGCTATTCATAGGAAATTTAAACAAATTTAGCTTTTAAAAGGAAATTTTGAGAAAATTTGCTATTGGAGAAATTATTACGAACACTGTAGATATTTTTACGAAAATTTGCTATTTATGGAAATATTACTACAATTTTCTTTTCTAGAAAATTTGCTATTTATAGGATATTGTACGAAAATTTGCTATTTATAGGAAATTTGAAGAAATTTTGCTATGAATACATTACGAAAATTTGCAATTTTAAAGAAATTTATCGAAAAGTTGAAGTTAATAGAGAAATTTGCTATTTAAATGATATATTACGAAAATTTGCTATTTAATTTAAAAAAATTTTGTTATGAATATAATGTAAAGAAAATTTTCCTTTTATAGGAAATTTTACACAAACTTGTTATTTTTTGCAAACTTTACTCAAATATGCTATTTATAACAACCTAAAAGACAATTTGCCATATTCGGCCATTTTACTGAAAATTTTCTATTTATAGAAATCTATACAAAAATTTTAATTTCGATAGAAATTTTGTAAAAAATTTTGCATTTTATAGGACATTTAACGAAAAATTTTAAAAATTGCTATTTATTAGATATTTAATAAAAATTTGAGATTTATAGGATATTTTTCGAAAGTTTGCTTTGAAAATTTCTTTTTATAGAAATGTTTACGATATTTTGATGCGGCACTTTTAAATTTTCCTATTGGTCACGGTCATGGGTCGAAATATTGCTACGTGCTTTTTAAGTTGAGTGCAACTTTCACAAACATGCTATTGCAATCATAGAAAAAACTCTTGCATAAATATACATACGTAGGAAAAGGCTATTTCCAGAGAAACCATATAGACCAAAATGCACTTTTTCTACACAAGAGCTTTGCAACCATACATGCATACACACATCATACTGCAGATGGTTGCAACATTTAACTGAAAGGATCAATAAGGATACGCGAGTACGTTTTTTCTGCGAAATAGTAAAAAAAAATATATATAAAATAGAAATAAACACACACATGTACGCAGGAAGTAAGTAAAAAATAACCCACACCAGCGGAACTCATCAGCAGAAGAAGACAAAGAAGTCGAGTTGCTGTAGAGAAAAGAGGAAACGTTGGCAAGCAGGAGTGTTAGGAAGTCAGTCAGGCTATAAAGAGTGCAGTGTTGGCTGTAGTGCATCCTTGTAGCATGGACATAAATACACGCATGCACAAACGTTATGGACAACTGTTTGTGTCGAGTAACATAAGCAGGCCAAAGCTAAAACAAAAAGTATTCAAATAAAATCTACAAAACACAAAACTTTTTTTAAATTTGTTTTATATATTTTTTTAATTTTTTTTCTGAAAAAGTCCAAAGTATGTATGCATTGCAATTTTTTCACAACACAAAAAATGCACTAGAAAAAAAGAAAGAATTGAATTACATATCGATGGGTGTGAGCTCTTCTCGGAATGATTGAATGTTACTCCTACCAATGGTTAACGGAAATACACGAACATGTTCACAAACACACGGCAAGAAAGTACTGAACTAGGCTTTTGAAGGGACAACACACTGTGAGAAAAATTTAAGAAATGTAAGAAATGTAAGAGCCTAAAAAGTTTTCTATTTGGAGAAAAATTTTACAGGAATTTTTCGCAAAAGTGCGATGTATAAGAAATTTCCCTCAAATTTTTTATTTGTGAAAGAATTTGTGCAAATTTATTAATAAAAAACTTGCCATTTGTAAGAAATTGTACAATTATATTCCTCGAAGAAAAATTTGTCACAAGTTGTCTGCTTTTAGGAAATTTTGAGCTGTGCCCATGTTCTGTAACTCTCGCGGCGAGAAATTTTTCGATTGAAATGTGAGAAATGAAACAAAAATGCCATAAATTGAAACTAATAGCTGTTTTTTTCACTTAACTGCGTCTGTAACATTTTTGCCGAGTAATAGCTGTCATGAAAGGAAATTACTCGCCAATATGCTGAAAAAGTGTGTCTGTAAAATTTTTGTGAGAAAGTTTCCACTTTGAACTGTCAAATAAACTCACGCATAAAAACGGGGTGAGAAAAAATTTTAACACTAAAAAATAAATTGAAAATTTAAAATGCAATGAATATGAACCCGGAAGAGATAAGTATTTTGTTCGTGGCAGATTTTTTCATTGTTTAATTATTTTGCTTTTAACATTTTTGAAAAATATACGAATGTTTTCAAAGCCATTTTTAATCAACAAATATTAAAGTCGCACTTTACATTTTTTGGTATCGCCGCTGTCGTTGAAAATGTTAAAACTTTAGTCTATATTGGTCGCCGTCAACGATATGTTTGACTGGCGTTCTCAAAATCTGCAATTTCATATCGGCTTTGAGTAGAATATTATGACATTTATAACGTAACGACGTTATCTCTTTTGATAGTTTTCGACATGAGTTACAGACAGACTTTTTCTCACTTTTCGAGAAACGATGGAATATTTTGTTTCACATGTTTTCGATGCGAGAAGTTCTTGCCAAAGTTACAGAACATGGGTACTGATTTTCCATTTATAAAAGCAATTGCCTAAATTTGTTTTTTTTAAGGAAATTTCGCACAAATTTGCTATTTAAAAAATTTTTTGCCCAAATGTGCAGAAAACTTCATATCATTTTTCGAAAACTTACTGTTTTTTTTTGCGCAAATTTTCTGTTTATAGGAAAATGTTGCTCAAATTTGCCACTTAAGGGAGATATGACAAAAATTTGCTATTTGCAGGTAATTTTGCTCAAATTTGTTATTTATAGGAAATTTTGTGCAACTTTTCTAGGCATAGGACCTTTAGCGTAATTCTGCTATTTATAGTGCATTTAGATATTTTGTATTTTTGAAATTTTTCTATTTATAGAAATTTGGCAAAAGTTTTTTTATAGGAAGTCTTGTGAAAATGTTGAATATATAAGGCATTTTGCGAAATATTTTTATTTATAGCAAATCCTATGAAAAGTTCTATTTATAGGACATTTTGGGAGAAACCAATTACAATTTTTCAAATATTACGAGATTTTATTAGAAAACCTAATCAAATTTCTGTTATTGCCTCTTCCACTAGCAAATATCAGTGTATTTTTTTAACTTGCTGCAATGCGTTTTGTAATAAAACATAAAAAAATCGCGAATTGCATATAAATTGCATCAAACCAAGACCCATGACTCTTTTTCTACTGTACAAGGACTAAATGCATATACACACTCAAGCGTCAACTTACACACTCCCACACGAACACACATTCATTTACACACACAAACCATTTCAACTAACCAACCAAATGCTGATGCATCCCGTACTTTTTTTTAGTTTTACTTTTTTTTGCATTTTGGAAATAGTTAAACCCCTGTTCGTGCTTTTTTTGGCGACTATATTTTCTGTTGTCTACTTAAACATTGCACAAGTTTTGTGTGCAGTTTTAAGTGTAAGATGGGTATGAGAGTTTATCAAAGATGAGGATGAGATTTTTGGTTGGGGAGTGAGGGCACATAGAAGAACATAAGGCCAGCTTAAAACTTAGTCTATACTAGCGAATATATAAAACAAATAATGTAAATCCAGTTGGTTTTTTTTTATTTGTTGTTTATGTTTTGTTGCTGATGTTGAAGCCATCTTCAATGCAACTGACAATTTTTACACACTAAAAATTTATCAAAGTACCACAAGTGACATAAAACAGAGGCGGGTGTTTTTGAGAGAAAAATTGGTGCAAAATTAGGTGCGAAACTTACATTTTTTTCTTTCTACACATTTTTATTTTTTTACTCAAATTTTTCGTTGAGCATATGGCCGTGTGCTGAATTAATTAAGGGTTATAAATTTGCAATATTTTGTTTGTTAACCTACCACCACAAGTGGTGAATGAATAATAAAAAAGTTCCTTGTGAAGTCATCTAATACCCCAGAAAGTGTCTATCCTCTTGGCTCTTGAGTAATTCTGAGTCGATTTAGCGATGTCCATCTGTCTGTCCGTCTGTTGAAAAAACGCTCACTTGCGGACAACTCAAAAGAAAAGAATAATATTGCTGTTAAATTGCTTCTAAGTAGTTAACCTAAGCAGTTTCGGACTAAAATTCAAAGACTATTACAATACTAAGGCCTTAAAATATTTTGATTTTAGAGTTATAAGACCTTATGATCTGTCCACATTTAACAGATCTTTATTTTTATTTTTTAAAAAATTTTTATTAAGTGAACTAATTTTATGAAAAAAAAGAACGTAGTAAAATGTTAGTACTAGCTTTAATGTTAAATGCTGTAAATTCCAACAATTAGTTTTTATTATAAATTTTTATATTAATTCGAATGTGTATTCTAAGTCAAATTACAATTTTAAAAGCTTTCATACTTTAATAGTCTTATTCCTTCAATATTATCTATGCACAATCACAATTTTGTTTGTTTGTATATTTTTATTACGAGGCTTCGTCTATCGTAATATAAATATACAAACAAACAAATATGTGATAGTGCATAGAAAATATTCCTGGAAAATATTGAAGGAATAAGCCTATTAAAGTATGAAAGCTTTTTAAATTGTCATTTGACTTAGAATATTTTGAATTAATATCAAAATTTATAAGAAAATAAAAACTCAACATGAGAACTAAAATTTCCAGATTCTATTTGTTAAAATTATTTTTTATGTTAGTGTAAGCATTTAGGGGATAACTCCTACTAATGCATTGCATTATGTTGGAATCACGAAAATATATTATGGAAAGAAGGTCATTCCACACACGAACAGTCCGACCACAAATGAGGGGAGGAGGAAAAACGCGCACTACGAACAAACGTACAATTTTCGGGAACCAGATCCTTTATTTCATCAGAACACATCCCAATATAGTAACAATAAAACAGGGTGATACAACTCACATTGCGTACTGTCATTAATGAGAACCGAAGCACTTTAATATTTCTTTCGACATCCTGAGCATATGTTTTGTCCATCGGATTTCGCAATGTATTTTCATGCCCAGAATATGAAGAGATTCAGAGATTCTGATCCCTTATAATTATACCACCCATATACAGTAGGTAACAGGCTTAAGAAATAAAAACAGCCACAAAAATGTTTCTTATAAGAGTTTTTTCATTATTTTATAAGAATTTTATTTGTAATAAAAGAGATTATTCTTATAAAAGTGTTAATAAACTATAAGAAAACAAAAACTTGGTCTTTAAAACGTGCATTATGTGTACACACTTGCTGGAATATTTTGCGTTAGAAAATACAAAAAATAAATTTCTTATAAAAAATATTTTTTGTAAGCATTTTTATTATTGGTGCAATATTATTATACATAATGCTTTTATATTAACACTAATGGAAAAATCATGGTGCTTTTGAAATACTTCATTAAAAGCGTTTATTTTCTTATATGAGATGTTTTTCTATTCGTTATCTACTGTTTACAGGTGAGGCACCTTTATCCGTCGCTCGTTTATGCATTAGCAGGCAACACTGTTTTGGGGTATTTAAATCGAGTCAATGAAGATCTCGATTTTGTGTTTCAAACATGTTTTGCGACAATATCTGATATGCTTGGTATATAATAAAATTAATACGGATGGCAAAGGGTTTTATCATCTGCAAAAATGTAGATGCGGTTGGAAGTTTGAAATAGAAGGTCGTTTAGAATAATAAGAAATATTGTAGGAGAAAGAACTCGTATGACGAAACACCACCTATAACAACTCTTATAGTGTGATCTATTAGAAAGGTCGATATAAATCGAGAGTAATTATCGCCGAGACCAAATGCAACAGGTTTTGACAAGAGTGTAACATGCCAGACTCTGTTGAACGCCTTGGAGAAGGCTTAAGCAATTGCTTTAGCTTCGCCAAAATGGTGAATAGAACTGCACCATTTCTCAGATAACAGGGCCAGTAAATCTCCAGTAGAGCGACCTCTATGAAAGTCATACTGGCGATCGCTTAGTAGGAAGTTTGACTCTAAAAATTTGACAAGATTTTTATTTACAATACTCTCCATAACTTTGTTAAGTGCCGAACAAATTGAAATTTGGCGATAATTTTCAGCGTAAATAGCCACTCGTTTTTTCAGGGATTGACGTGACATTTGCAACTTTACAATAGATGGAGAATTGCCCGGCATTGTATAAAGTGCTGAAAATATTTGCCAAAGGAGGAGCTAGCGTCGAAGAGCACTGCTTCAAGACCAGTGCAGGTATACCATTCGGCGCAGGAGACTTGATTTTATGTCGAGACCTGCAAAAATTCTTTTAACAGCCCGAGCTGGAAAAAATATTTTTGGCATAGTTAGCGATACCCTTTTGAGTTAAGGTAATGGTTGATTGCGAGCTGATAAGTAAGTAAGAATTGTTTGCGAATAATTCCGCTTAACAATTAGCTTGATCAAATATTAAATGATACGGGAACTATGGCCAGATCTGCAGTTTTATAGTTTATAATTTTATTCTTCTAAGATTTTGTAACGGTCTCACCACTTTTGATCTAAAAGTCGTATGGTTGTAATGTCTTTATATTTAATGCTGTTCACCCTTAAGTGTATACCTGCCCAGGCATTTTTTTTTTTTGACTTTTTTCCAGTTTTTTCATATAATTTTTTAATGTATTAAAACGAAACTTTATGTCTTCCTCAATCAAAGAGGTGTGTACAAGAAAACAAAAAAAAAGTGTTAATTTAAACACCTTGGGCGTGGCAATTTTCCGAAGGAAAATTTTGTGCTTATTGTATCCTCCTGGGCCTGGCCAGGCTCTGCCTTATTAAATATGTAGTGTAGTAAATAAAATCAAAACGAAACGTTTCAAAAAGCATAAGCAACTCATAAAAATTCTTTCTTTACTTTAATTTCGAAGAATAATTCTAGTTGACAACAATATGTTCTTGCTACAGCCATACAACTCGATTCATATAAAAGTAGTCCCAGCCAGGCGAAGGCGTTCGTTAGTATGAGTATTTTCGATAGCCCCAAAAAACTCCATACAAAATACAAGAGGTCCCCGCCAGGCCCAGGTGGCATTTTGTGCCACACAAATTAGTTGTATACTTAAGAGTTAAAATTTGTTGACCTTAAAGCAATAAATGCCTACGAAATAAGGTACTGTTATGACTGAATAGTAGTTTATCTGGCTATATATATCTTATATATATAGATAGAGTAGTGGTTAAAACATTTGCAACCATTGCCCAGGTTTATAAAAACCGTTATTTTAATGACAAACTTTCAATAAAAAATAAATGGACTCTAATCATCTCATTACTTATCGACAACAATTCGTTAGTAATTTGTAAAATAACGTAACATTTCATGATGTACTATTCTCAAAATATTTGAAACTTATACTACTTACAAACAAATTTCTTGATTTTTTAAGTAATTAATAACGTAACCTTTTCGGCGAATGGCTTATGCACATCGGCTTGGAATGGACTAAATATAATGCCCAATTTTAGTTATTGGAATATTGGTCCTGTGCTCTTTTAGTTCCAAAGAGATACACGGGCTTTCAAAATATTTGGTTTCCGATTTTAATTTTCACTATTTTCCTAATGTTCTGTATATGATTTAGGTCAGGTGACTGGGCAGGCCCATCAAGCACACAAACATTTTCATTCGCTTTTCATTGTTAAACCACCTTAGACTTGTACTTGGGGTCGTTGTCGTGTTGAAATACCCAAGCAAGTGGCATTTTCCAAGATGCGTATGGCAATATTACGTCCGAAAAAATGTTTTTATTACCCTCTGAGCTCATCTATTCCATCGATTCCATCTATTTTAT
Source organism: Pollenia amentaria (assembly GCA_943735925.1). NCBI lineage: Eukaryota > Metazoa > Arthropoda > Insecta > Diptera > Polleniidae > Pollenia > Pollenia amentaria. Next base: position 48,482,359 of record OX031006.1, read on the forward strand.
AAATCGTCCCAATAAATTGCCCGGAAAAGCACTCCAAGACCATAATGTTGCCAACACCATACAAAACAGAACATTTTGTATATCTTGCATTAAGTCTTTTATTCTTTGAACATGCACCTGCTATCCGAACCGTGGAAATAAAAAGTTTGATTCAGCGTAAAAGAAATTTCCACTTACTTCTCTTTACAGAAAAAAAAATAAAAGTCGATTTTAATTAAAAAGATATTAATTAATAAATTAATTAAATTTGCATCCGTTAAAAATTAATTGTATAACTAAAAAACTCTTTATATAAACAACATTTTCTGCGGTAAACAATAGAAACCGTTGTCGCATAAGCTTTCTAGGGTTACATGATTCATTGTCTTGTGGCAGCGCCTGACAGTTGCGAATTGCTCTACATCACTGTTTGTATGAATTTGTAGCAAAATAGAGCACCAATATATGAAATTGCATCAAGATTTAAGAATTCACCGAAAAAATTATCAAATTTCTCCAATCACCAAATTTGTTCTAAATTCATAATATCAAGCTGTTGTTTTGCACCTATTACCAAAATGATTATATTGATTACTAAAAATTGTAAAATTGTGAATATTTTTTTTTTCAAAAAATTATATTTTTAATTTTAATTAAAAAAGTGATCAAAAAACTTTGCCATTTCAAACAATGTGTTAATTTATTTAAATAAATATTGACAATTCCCAGCAACAATTCTACATGTTTAAAATATTTTATTTTAAACGAAAAAAGTCAATTAAGATTTTTTGTTATTTAATTACAATTTTTATTGAAAATTTATTTCAAAACAACCAAAATGTTAATTAAATTTAAATTAAATTTTTAATTTTCTTTGAACTAAAAAAAATAATTGATTCAATTATCACATTAATTAAATTTAAATACTTTTTAAACCATTTTTTTCATTGGTAAAACACTTTTTTCTGTGATGACATCATAATATGCTCATTTTTAACACTATACATCGGAGAACAATACGAAGTTTTTAAACAAAAAAGCTGGTGTTTCGGTCAACTGGTGGGGTCTTAATCGTTACTTCGCCAAGTGCTAGACAGCTGGATTCACTTTAAAAACGCGAAATGAGTTGATCCAGAAAAACTGAGAATCAGTCAGTCAGTTTTATCATGAATGATGCCACAAGTTGAAATTTGTCGTACAGTGTAATTAAGAAAACTGAGTTTTTAATAATTATATATTCAATGAATTATGAATTAAAAAATCCGCATTTTTTTAGCATCGGCACGATTTATTGTAAAGTAGTAGTAGTTGCAAATGATTTGACCACAACTGTATATATCTGTGGCAATAGGAAGAAAGTGCTCAACATTATTACTTCTCTTCGCTTATAGTTTTTCTATGTTTTTATTCCTTAATACTTCTAACGCCACAGATCGACAGAGATTACAAAGGTACGACAAACTCAAATTTTGCTTTAGTCGACTTAAGCACTTTTTCCTCTTTGCCACAGATATTTGTATACTAAATAAGTCTGTGGTTTTCACGAATAATCGCGTAAGTTATAAAACCAAACTTTTCAGGAGAGCAAAAACAATTAATTTTTTCAATTGCGGCTTCTGTAGATGCTTTTTTAAACTTTTTTCTCTTAACAGTGACGTTCTACGTATTATACATAGTTTTCATGAAAAAATCCTCACAGGATCACAATCTGTAAAAGGATTAAAAATGCATATGTTTGATTGACTCATTAAGTGTGTGCAATATAACATCATATCTCCACATAAGTTCTTTTTTGTGAAAATAAATGTTATCATTTTAATCACACATGACGACTTACGTTGTTATTTTTACTACATTAGTTGTTATTAATTGAAAAATTTTCAAAAAATACTTTCATATTTTTTGCACGAATAACAACATAACATCACATATGCTTTTTATTTGGAAACATATTCAGCAATTTTACAATTTTTGGCGATGTATGTCGACATAAATCGTTATAATAGCAAAATATTTTATTAAACAGTTAACTTAAGTTGTTTTTAGCAGAAAAAAAATTAATAATACTACATTATCTTCTAAAAAGCTTAATACTTATAAAAACCTAATGCAAAATGTAGCACTTTGACATCATTATCTCAATTTCGGTAAAAACCGACTTACGCGATTATTCGTGAAAACCACAGAAGTGTCTGACCATAAGAATATGTAGTGACTGAAATATAAGAACTATATTAATAAGTGTATATTAACATCTGCTTGATAAATATTTTTCTACATAATTATAATAAAAATACTATCTACATAACTATTTTATTACACTCATATCATACATTACAATGACATGACAACTTTGTTAAACTTATGACAACAGAACTACTAGAAAGAAAGTTAAGGTTTTGAAAAACAATAAGTCTACGCTCCTTATATTTAAATCAACTCATCAAACCAAACACAGCAACACAATCGCAAAGCCAACAACATCAACGATACAAAACAGAAAACTTTTCATACTTTTTACATAAAAAAATCGTATATTTTACGCAAAAAAAAAATCTGAATAAAAAAGTAATCAACAATGTCTATTTTTTTACAGCAACATAAACACAAAAAAAAATGTGCTATTATTTTATTTGGCTTTGTTTTGAACACAAACGCACAGACACAAAAACATACATGCAAATGCATGGAAATACACAGATACGATTTGATTTTCTATATAAAAAGCGAAAAAATAAAACCGAATTAAAACAAAAAAATAAAAAAAAACGCAACAAAAACGAAAAATAACAAAGTTTTTAACGACTTGTCCCATCTGGTCAAACCAATTCAAAGCAACACAGTCACACAGACACTCACTAACAAATTTGCTACGCAACGCAACAAAATCCATTGCACTGACTGTCATTCATTCATTTCCATGCAACAGCAACAATAACAACAATAACGATAGCAACATATTGGTTGCTGCTGCATTATTTGTGAAATGGTATAGACAAACAAATTGCATTTTCTCTATGGGCAATTTTACTAGTTACAACAGCAACAACAACACCAAGATTTCTAACAGATAGATAATAGAAATCCTTTTACCATCCTGCTTCTGCCAGCTCGCCATACTCCTTTGACTCTTTTGTGAACTATTACTGATTTGGTGTGTGTATAGAATTATCGATTTTTTTTATGCGTTTCGCCACATTCATATACAATAATGTGGATTTCGTTGCTGCAGCTGTGTTTTTTTTTTTTAGAGGTTTAAGGAGTTTGGGTAATGTTAGGGATTTTGATAAGTTTTTTTAGGAATCCGCTCTAATGTATGCTCGATTGAGAATACAAGAGGATGCGTTCGTTTTTGTAATTAAACAACATAAATGCACAAACGCTGTTTGCTGCCTGTACAGTTTTTTATTTTTTGTTTGTGAAAAAATTTTTATGTGGATTGTGCGAGATATTTTGATTTTATTTTCAGATGCATTTTTTTTTTTTCTTTTTTTTTTTTTTTTTTTTTTGGAAAATGAGTTTGGAGTTTTTTTTTATGTTGATTACAATGACCGATGCATTTTAGGAGGGGGTCTTAATAGGTTTGTCTATTAAGTTTATATAAGTTAGTTTGCAGGTTTTAAAAACTTTTCATTTTAATTAAGAATGAAAAATTATTAAAAAATGTTAAAAAAAATTTTTTCTAAAAAAAGGGATACAATTAAATGTGCAATAAAACATTCCATTGTATAAGATAATTTCGAATGCTTTTCCTCATAAACTAATTCAATTTATGCTATATTCTTAAAAATAAGTTTATTTCGAATGCCTTTCCTAATGAACTAGTGAGCGTAAGCATCAACACAGATGATCACAGGACTTCTTAGAGAGCGTACCTAAGCTTTGATGTTATAGACGTGCCTGTAAGATGGTCCGTATCCGTAATCGTTTGACATATGTCCTTAGACAATCCAGATTTCTTTGCCGTTAGTCTCAAGGGTCGTAGATGTTGCGTCTTCGTCACCGATATCAGACAGAAAGAATCTATTAAACTTGTTTTTTTTTTTTTTTTTGGCTAAATTTAAAGATAATGTCTAGTTGAAACAATTATTCTCTAATTACTTAATTTTTTTACTTAAAGTTTTTTTTAGCTTTTGGCGATTTTTTCTATTTGATGTTTTAAAAAAGCGCTTTTATGGCGAACTGTCGATTTTTTGTAGCCTTTTAATATTGAGATTGATTAATCGATTTTAATTTAAAATTAGCAATTTGTTTTTTAAATCCAGCACTTTTTTCTAATTTTAGTTTTAGCGATTTATGATAAATTCCTTTTTTATTAATTTCGTGATTTTTCACAAAATAGGGGATTTTTATACTTACCACTACCACTAGTGGCAAATGCGGGTATACTAAAGGCTCATAATATGCATAAGTTAGCCTAAAGTACTGTCAAAAATTAACGAAAAGTCTGTCAAATGCATGAGAAAATTAAAAGAAACTTTAAGGTGGCCATAATGTACTTACATAAACTGTTGCATATTTGTTTAATATTTGGTTTTCTTGCGAGTATTAGCAATAAATAAGTACCAAAAATTATTTGCTTATTTTATGTTTTATTTCATTTGCCTACAACGTTTTAATAAGAAAAAAAATTGGTGATTGTTTTATATAATTTTTAATAAAAAATATATACAAAATTAATAAAGCGTGATCCATTCCGAGGTTCCCTACTTTTTTAAAGAAAAAAACACAGAAAATTCCAATTTAATGGGGAATGTTTATTATCATTAGAAAGAACATTCTTTGGCATTTATTTTTTGAAGATTATGTCTATCAAATGTTGGCCGTTGCTACGTCGCTTATGTTTTTTTCCAAGGCCTGAATCAAAGCGGGTTTGTCCGCACAAACTTTTGACTTTACATATCCCCACAGGAAGAAGTCTAGCGGTGTGATTTCACACGATCTTGGTGGCCTATCGACCGGCCCAAAACGTGAAATTATGTGCTCACCGAAGTGTTCTCTCAATAAATCCATTGATTGATGCGATGTGTGGGAAGTGGCGCCGTCTTGCTGAAACCAAATGTCGCCGAAATCACGAGCTTCAATTTCAGGCATCAAATAGTCGGTTATCATGGCTCGATAACGGTCCGAGTTGCTGCGAACGGTGCCGAATCGACTCTCCAAGGTCTTCGTGTACACTCTCAGCTATAGCCGCTATATTTTCCTCACAGCGTCCTGGACGTGGTCTATTCGGTCGAATATTATCCAATAATGAATACTGGGTCTCAAAATGGGTGATGGTGTTGCGAATAGTACGCTTAGTAGGCCGATTATGTTAACCATAAATTGAGCGAAGTGCACGAAACACATTCCTCACAGAACGATAATTTTCGTAATAAAGTTGAACGATTTGTAAACGTTGTTCAGGCGTAAGTCTTTCCATTTTGAAATGCCAAACAATACTAAACAAAAATAACATGACAGCATGACACGACTCACACGTGATCTATCAAAAAAAAAAGGCTATTGAAAAATGTATCTCTACTTGAATCACCCATTATATGTAAAATTCTTTTTTTCTATATTCTTGTTTTTCTTTATCCATTTCATTTTATTTTATTTTTTGTAACAACACCCGAACTGCTGATTCCGTACGGAATGTGCGTTCTGTTTGGCACTTTGCTTAAGCAAATGACATTTGACGAAACTTAACGAAAAGTTTCATTAAGTACATTCTAGTTGGCCACATTTATTTTATATGTATTCGCACAGTTGCTTAAGTTGACTTAAGCGGCCTCATGCATATTATGGTTGGGCCTTAAGTCATCGTTCAGTTTTGCAATTTTATTGTTGCAATTTTTCAAAATTCTGCTTTGAAATTACATTAGTGTCCTGATTATGAAATTGTATTCTTTGAATTTTGGCATCTTGTCTGTCCTCTTCTATTTTTTATATTTTACATATATGTAAATACAAATACACATACAGCCAGCTTCATGTTGAAACGTGTGAGAACTACATGAAACACCATTAAACCCAAGAATTGCTGCAACAAAAATTGCGTGTCTGGACGATGACTAAGTTTGTCATTCCGTCTGAAACTTTTTTATTATTCCTCTCAGACCTCAGAAAGTAATTATGTTCTGGCTCCTTGAGTAACTCTAAGTCGATTTAGCCATGACTTTCAAACAATTCAAAGAAAAGAACAATATTAAAAAAGAAATACAAAAAAAGACACGTCTTTTAAATCATCGTCAAAATTGGGTGTTAGTTATTTTTTTTTTAATATGTTTTTAACCTTGGAAATTTTTTTTATGTAAAATGATTACAAGTGCTTCTCTTAATAAATTGGAGAGTGGGTATATATTTTAATTTAGTATTTTTTTTACATACATATACATATATTTTATAAAATCAATTATTTTTTTGCGTTGCTAATTGGTTGTTTTTTTGAACGGTTTATTAAGGCTCGTGTTTCCTGAACTTTTATCTTTTTTTAAGATGGAGTTTGGCCATTGAATGCTTGAATAAATAATCTATTTACTTTGAATACTTCTCTTAATAGAATGATTCGCTTATAGTGCTATTTAACATGAACTATATCACGTTAAGTATTATTATGAGTTAACTTGTTTACATTAAGTGCTTCTCCAATGCTCTTATAAATGAACTTGTTCGCTTTGAGTGTTATTTTAACCCTTAAGTGTATACCTGGGCCTGGCCAGGTATTTTTTTTTACTTTTTTCCAGTTTTTTTTTCATATAATTATTGAATATATAAGAAAGAAACTTTATGTATTCACCAATCAAAGTGTTTTTACAAGAAAACGAGAAAAAAAAGTGTAAATTTAAACACCGTGGGCGTTATTTGCTTAATAAAAATGTTGTGCCTTATTAAATATAAAAATTCTTTCTTTACTTTTATTTCGAAGAATAATTTCAGTTGACAACAAATGTTCTTGCTACAGGCATTAAACTCCAAAATAGAAAAGTAGTCCTAGTCAGGCCCAGGGATTCGTTAGCGTGAGTTTTTTCGATAGCCATAAAAAACTCCATACAAAATACAAGGGGTCCCAGCCAGGCCCAGGTGGCAGTTTGTGCCACACAAATTAGGTGTCTGCTTAAGAGTTAAAGAAACTAGTTTACGTTGAATGCTTTTTATTCTAAATAAAGTAGCTCACTTTGCATACTTTTCTAAATGAACTAGTTGACTTTGAATGCTATTCCAATTGAACCTATTCTCTTAAAATACTATTCTAATTGAAACAGTTCACTTTCAATGGTCAAAAAAGAAACTTGTTCACTTTCAATGCGACTCTTAACGGGCTAGTTTATTTTGAATGGTATTTTAATGAATGAATTCGTTTTTAATGCTCTTCTAAATTATCTATATCATTTCTAATGCTGTTGAGAACAAACCAGTTCGTTTCAGTTGTGTTCAAAGCTTTTCAAAATTATTGAGTTTATTTCCCATGTTGTTCAAGTTCATTGCTAATGCTCTGCAATATGAACAAGTAATTTCAACTTCTGCTTAGATACACTTAAAATGTTCAAAACGTCCTTGTTAATTTGTAATGATGTTCTGTATGAATTATTTCTAATGTTGTTTGCAATAAACTTGTTCATTTGTAACGCTGTTCTTAATGAACTTGTTTTTTTTTAATGTTGTTCTAAATACGTAAGTTTTTCTCAAATACTGTTCGAAATAAATTTGTTTATTCTAACTGCTGTTGTAAAAGAACTTGCCATCTCAAATGCGGTTCCTTTTTAAAACGTTTATTTCGAATACTGTTTAAATCGATCTTTATAGAAATAAAGAAATTTTTGGTGGTTATTCTTGCAAATACGTTGAAGGGGTTGTTACAAATATTAGTACCTTAAACAATTATACTTTGTATTAAAAAAAACCCAAGCTTTCAATGTTTCATTGATTTTAAAAACAAATATTTTAATTGAATTTGTTTTACTTATATAAATATAATTTTTTAATATTGTTAAAGAAGTCAACTGAAAAACACTAAAATCTTGAAGTAGAATTTATACATAATATGTATATATATTATAATTTAAATAAAATAAATTTACTTTCAATATTGCAACAACGACTTTTCTTAACAGGGGTGAAAATTTACATGAAAACAAAAACAAAATTTACGAGAATTGTATTTGTTATTTATACATTTCTTAAATTAAATTACCGTGAGAGTTTTAACACTTTTCTGTCTCTTTTAAACTGTTAATTTTGTATGGTAAACCAAAGCAATTTTTGTAAATTTGTTTTTATTTTCATGTAAATTTTCACTCCTTCGACTCGTTTTCAAGAATAGCGACCATTAATTTTAAGAAAATTTTATAATATAAATTCTAAGTGAAAATTATTAAAATTAATATATCAACCTGACCAGAACAATAAAGAACCACAAGCCACATACACATATATTCAACATTATACTTACAGTTGACGACCACATACACTTCATCCCTAAAAATATGCAAGCACGACAAATATTCTGATTTTTATTTTCAGCAATAATTTTTTTTTATGAACGTCCAAAATAATGTTTTTGTGGTTTACAATCAAAATGTCATTAACCAGCTTTAATAACGACAACATTGAAGCTTTAATTTGTTAAAAATTAAATAAAAAGAGCATCTTTTTATGGAATACTTAGTGAAGTGAAACAAAAAGAAAATAAGACAATGTTTTGATTTACACCTCAATTTAACGAGTCACAAATACATGGATTATAACTAGATATGAAACTCGATTGTTAAAAAATCAAAGTCTGTTGTCAAAAAAGCCCTTAATCTGGAAATGTGTTAAAAGAAAAAGTTCAAATGGTGTTAAACTAAAAAATAAATAAACACTGTCAGTAAAGACAAATTATACTTCTCTTTCATTTTGAGAAAATAAAGAAGAGTTCCCTTTTTTGTTAAGTATTCCCTTATTTTCAAATCATTATCGAAACAAATTGCAATCTTTGAAACCATAGAATAAGTTTAAAATCATTCTTTATTTGACTTTAAGGTATTTTGCTTGCTGAAGAAAGAAATTAATATTTTCAGAATTTCTATTAAATTATACAGGTAGACATTTTAAAACGATGTAAGCGTGGTTTTTGTTTGAAAGGTATAGTATTTAATTCACTTTGATCGGAAAACGCCTGAGTTTTGTACCACAATTAATAATAAAAACCATCGTTTTATAGCATTATTCTATAGTACAAAAATCCTAACCCATAACGGACCGAAACAAAAATGAACTTAGTCGTTCAAGTTAGGGCACTAGTTCATTATAATTAAAAATCCGAAATTTAAAAATGGAACGAATCCTAAAAATTATGAAATTACAATTATTACAATTACAGCACAAATGAAGTAAACCACCTCAACTTATTTTTCAAGGAAATACATAAGACCTCGATCCCGAATATAGAAGCTTTAGTGAGCAAAGTCGGTGTTTGTTACACCATAGAGGACCAAATACGTATGTCTGCCATTCAGGATTTTTTAATCCAAAAATAACGTGAGCAGTAAATTGAACAAACTTTAGCTTTATTTTCAGCAATTTCTTTTGATTTACTTAACTTTATTTGTAAGAAGATAATTGTATAATGTGAGCTAGAAACTGGTTAATACTATTTGATCTAGCCAAAAGTTGTGCAAATACCAAATTTTTTTAATAAAACATCTGGCTACATGTTGCACGTCAAATATTTAATATGTGTGAAAATAGTTTTACTTCATATCAAACCCCTATTACAAAATTATAAATTTATTATCAAGGTTGTTTTTGGGAATACAATTATTTATTAAAAGATTTTGTTTGTTGTGCTTAATTCCCTTTTTTTAATACGAGTAATTGATAAAAATACTGAAATTTATTGTTGGAGGATACGCTGTTGCTATGCCCATTTCACTCGTTAGTTAGGCCAGATCATCAGGAAACGTTCTCCTAAATAATTTTAGAAAAGCCAAAGCTATCAGCAAACAAAACTACAGAGGGAATGAGAATTACCTACGTACACACAAAAAGTCGGATTTGCAACGATATCAAAGCTTAAATGAAATACCAACAATAATACAGTGAGTTTATTTAGGAGAACGTTTCCTGGTGATTTGGCCTAAGCAACCAGTGAAATGCGCATAGGAACAACTTATCCTCCAACAATAAATTTCAGTATTTTTTATTAATTATTAAAAAAAAGGGAATTAAGCACAACAAACTAAATCTTAAAATTAAAAATTATTAAAAAATATCAAACTCCCTAAAAGTCGTTGTTGTTATTTTCTATACAAAAAATTGGGAATTAGTTCAGTTTTGCTTTCGGGACTTGGTTCGTAGTGCCTTAGTGGATCCAAAATACAGGAGGCACTTTTATCTGAGTCGTATAACTGGGCTACCTAAAGAAGAGCGGGAAGCGTTTTTTTATGTAAAATTTTTTAATTTTTATACAGTTTATATGAAACAAACCTTTAGAACGCAAATTCAACACCACCAAGCAGTCGGAAAATGTTATTTGACTGATCGCTATGTCGCTTTGTTTTATGGAAAGTATATTGGAAATAGAATTTTTATATTTAAAGAAATGACGCCACTCTTGTTAAGAAAGCTCAGTAACAATTTTAATTAAATATCTCGTACGAAGAGCACAAGCTTACATCAAAGTTACATGAAATAATCAGGCCTTGAACCTTCATCAGGCTTCAATTATAAGCGATTTAGAAATGTTTTAAGCATTTAGTCCCAGCAAAAACTTACATTGAAAAGTAATGAGCTAAAAAGCTAATATACGAGGACGGATCAATAAGTCCGTGACTTTTCGAACTTCCCTCGTAGTTATATGAAATGCAACACTGCTCTCATCAAGTACGACATGTTAATAGACTACTGTCAACTTTTGAACAAGTTCCGTCATTTACTTTGCGTTTAACAGCTGTTCAAAACATAAAACCTCGTGGATTTTTTTTAAAAATGAAAAAAAGTGAATTTCTAGTGCTCATTAAACAAGCTTGATAAATACTATGGGGACTCTGCACCATCGATTTCAATGGTAATAAAGTGGTTTACTGACTTTCGTTGTGGTCGTTGGCCATATGGCCAAGTTAAAATGGCATTTTAACGGATTATTTTAACATGATGATGTCATTAGAGGCAAATACTTACCACCCTCGCTTACAAATAGGGAGTTAAATAAGTCGTTACCACATTACAAATAGGGAGTTAAATAAGTCATTGCACCGTTCGCTTAAAAATAGGTACTTTACATTGGTAGCAACAAAACTGAATTTGTCAACAAAACTGCGTTTTTAATTGAATTTACTTTCTTATTTTACTACCCTGCATTAAGGACATCAATGAAGTATTTAAATTATTCATATTCAAATCTATTACAAATAGTTCTTCATTTATAAGAAATAAAAAAACAAACTGTAGGAACCAATATCGCACTTGTTCCTCGTAACAGAGTCAACTAAAAATTTATAAATTTTCAGCAGAGACAAAAAACTTTTTTCTTTATATGTATTCTTATATTACAAATGTGGATAAAACTGCATTTTTTTAGGCAAAATACTAGAGAAATAGATCTAAGATTTTTACAGTGGGTAGATATGGCCACTGTGTATCGTTTTCTTGCAAAAAGTGAAAATTTAAAAATTTTGAGGTGACGCTGTTTAGAGGAACAAGTGCGATATGTATTTAAAATCAATTTGTTTTAGATTTAAATAATTAAAACCTTAAATGCCTTTTTGATATGAATTAATTATAAATTTCGTTCATAAACTAATAAACAAGTACTTATGTATCAGATTATATGTCAGCCATTACTAAACTAATTCTATGTAATCCAGATGGTATGCAGTTGCAATTGAAAATTAAGTTGTTCAGTAATTGCAAGTCATTATCAAGTTTTGCTGGGGTGGTAATGCTTATGCTTCAATCCAAAGATAAGATTATGGTGTTGGATATATCTATAACCCCTTAGAGCTTAAAACCAAAAGCAACTACTTCTCAAGGGGCATATGAACAGCATGATGGTTATAATTTAAAACAAAGGTATGTGTCAAAGATTATTTCTTCTCATCTGGAGGTGCCATTAATCTCTCCTCGCATGGTGGATAAAAACAAACAACAAGTTTATTACGTGGATCAAATAAACCACATTAAACTAAATAAACATATGCAAAATGTATGAAGCATTTTGGTGTTAAAATTAAAAATTTTTAGTGTTCACACACACATCATGTTGTTGTTCTCAAACTCTTGTGCCGTCTATTTGGCTCTTAGCAAAGCTGCCGCTAGGCCGAATTCCACTCTAAATTACTGGTAGTAACAAGCCTAGAGAAAGATTACTAAACATTTGTCCTTATTATATAAGTCATTGTCGATGTCGACGTCTAATTAAAGCTCTTGCTCCCTCAAGTCGACGACTATATTACTTCAACGCAAATTTGGTATTTTATAAGAATTACAAAAAACCCCTTCTCTAATTATTTTCTTCTTTCTAACATTTAATTATTTTTTATTATTAAATATATGGGTATAATAACAAAAGAAATTAAATTAAAAAATATGTTTTTGGCTATCGTTCATACGGATAGCTTAAGTTATTCAATTATTACTCCATAGTGCGGATTTGTCCGAAGTCTAAAATGTATTTTATGTATTAAAAAGCAGGTATTTGGAAAACTTCTGATGATCGCATTTAAACATTAACCCCTTATTCATAAGCGATTGTTAAATTTAGCAAATTCTTTTTACGGAAAATTTTCATACAAATTTTGATTTGTAAGCCTTTATTAAATTTAAAATACTTTTCTGGATACCGGCATAAATTTGTATAATTATTATTATAAACTGTGTCCAAAAGCTCTGAATATGTTTAAACTCTTACTAAAATTAAGTCTTTAAGTTTCATTTTGGTCGTCTTAAAAATGTATTTATATATACTCGACGTCGACTTAAAAGCGCCGTAGGAAATATCACGTAACTGCCAATAGTAGCGTAACCTCCGTATTCATAAACGATTATTAAATCTAACAAAAGTTTATTAAGGAAATTTTTTCATAAAAAAATCGTTTTGAAAACCTTTATTCAATTTAAAATGGTTTTTTTTTTGAAATACAGGCATAAGTGTTCAAACATAACGGATCCTTCAACTTCAGGCAAAGATTCCCAAGCCCATAATTAAATCGTCGGCAGTATCTGTATAACAAATTAATGAAATTTAATGAAAGTAACGTAGTGTTGTAGTGATAATAAAGGTCTATACGAGAGAGCAAAAGAAAAAACGCTCTCTCAAACTAAAATATGTAGATTGTATTTCACGACGGCTTTCTATAATTGTCCTGTTGCTGTCGACTTGTATCGACATCGATTTAATAGGGGTGATAGCTTAAAATACATTTTTCAAAACTCTAAAGTGACATCTCACAAGTGCTTTGAATTCACACAGCACTCACATTTAATATTATTTTGTTTCTTAAAATTACGAGCTTCTCATCTATGTACATATGCAGGTCTGATCTATGAGTAAATACTTTGTGCTGTTTGATTGTTGGAAGATTATAATTTGGTCGTAATTCATAATTTTGCAATTTTCTTAGATTTACTTAAAATGTCGTCGACATCGTGACATTTGTCACAAACATAAAATATTATTCTCAATCGTAAACTCTTAATAATTCGTTTAAATAAAGAAAATTGTTGATTCCTTTTTTAATATCAAGCACTATACGAGGAGATAAATTTGTAAAGTGATTCAGAAGGTTTGTGACGTTAGAAAGAGAATTAAATTAAGCAATTTTTTTTATTTAAATAAGGGTGCCACACGAACTTTTTTAACCAATTTTTCGCCGACCGTTGATTTATATTACCAGCCCTCTTTCTCTTTTTTTCGGTGTTTTTTCAGATCAAATATTTAGAGTTTTTTTCGTTATTATCACAACATAATAAGAAAAAATTATTAGAAGTTTTTAATCAATTAAAAAAATTGTTTAAAAAGTATTTCAATTTAATTAGTGTGTTAATTAAATTACTTATTTTCTTAGTTGAAAGAAAATTAAAAATTTAATTTTTATTGAATTAACATTTTATTTGTTTTGAAATAAATTTTTAATTAAAATATTAATTAAACAATAAAAAATATTAATTGATTTTTTTTGTTTAAAATAAAAGAATTTAAACTTGTAGAATTGTTGTTGGCAATTGTCAAAACCTGAGCTATATTTAATTAAATCAATTAACACATTGTTTGAAAAGGCAAAGTTTTTTGATAATTTTTCTAATTAAAAATATCATTTAAAAAAAAAAATTTCCAAAATTTTAAATTTTTGTAATCAATATAATCATTTTGATAATAGGTGCAATGTCAACAAATTGTTTGCTTGATTCTTTCAATTTGGTATAGATTTGGTGATTACAGACAGTTTTTAATTTTTTCTGTGTAGTAAATCAATTTACACATTGATTGAAAAGGAAATCAAGAAAACAAGTTGTTGATTGTGCACCTTTTTTTTTTTTTGTCAAATTTATAAAAAATACAATAACGTTTTTTATTTCAATGGTTAAAGAGACACAATTCAAAATAAAAACTTAATTTAAATTATAGATTCTTCGAAAAAAGCCAAATTCCCGCATTCGATATCGATCGAAATTACAATACCATTTAAATGGAAAGTTGTATTAATATCGAAAGCCTTATTTTGGCCCCAGCGTTAAAGATAAATTTTTGGTTTGAAATTTCGCTTAAAAAGAACTATCGGGTGTTTTTTTTTAGCTACATGAAAACTTTTGATATCATCTGTGTAGACCTTTTTGTTTAGTAAGGTTGGGTAAGTCATCATGCAGCTTTTAACGCTAGAAACGCTTCCAGATTGTGGAAATTTACTTTGAAACAAATAAATCTTTTCGTGAAGTGCATAGAGCACTTCGTCTATATTAAGAAGCTCTTTTCTGGTTAATAAGCCAAATTGCCGTATTTGGCGCGAAGATAATCCTCAAGCCATGTACAATTCACCATTAGATCTATTAAAATTTACTGTTTGGTACATCTTACACTCTCTTACGAAATGAGCAATTAGTTGCCGTTACGGTGAATGGCGAGCGCTATCGAACCATGTTGACTGAATTTTTGTTTCTAAAAATGAATCAGCTAAACATCAACATCGCTTAATTCTAATAAGATGGTGCAATTTGCTCTAAACCGCGCTTAACAATCGATTTATTGCAAAATCAGTTTGGTGACAACTATATTTCTAGAAGTGTTCCTTTTCCCTTGCCGCCTCGTTCTTGTGGTTTAGCGCCCCTGGATTGCTTTTTATGAGGCTATGTTCAGTCATAGGTTTATGCCAACACACCAGCAACTCTTTAAGCATTGGAAGTCGATACTCAAGCCACCATTGACGCCATACGGCCAGATTTATTGGAAAAAGTGGTTCAAAATTGGACTGATCTAACGGATCATGAAACTCATAGCCGCGGAGGTCATATGACGGAAACCTTTTTTAAAAAATAAATGCCATAAAATTATCTATCAGATTAAAATAAAACAAATAAATTCATTCCAATAATATTTCTGCCTCATATTATCATTTTAAGTTCTCATTCAGCTAAAAAAGCACCCTGTAGTTCATTTTAAAGAACATTAAAAATGAATTGGTTCATTTAAAGAAGTTTGTAAATTAGGCTAGTTCATATGGAATAGCAATGTGGTTAAGGTTAACAGATAACAAAATATATGCACTGTAGTCGCCATTTTTTACTGAGTTCTGAATGCTTAAAGGATGTCTGCCTTCAGCTTTCTTCTGTTACGCTCGGAGCCTTATTAAAGGATATTTCTTGTTTTACTCACTAAATAAAACAGAAAATTTTAACCATAATAAATATAAACTATATTGTGGTAAATAGTTACAATATTATAAAAAACATTGGCCGTGTTATGTTAAAAAGTGAGCATGTTGTAATAAATATTGGCCGTATTAAGGCAAACATTGGCCATATTTTAGTAAAAATAATAAATAAACAAATAATAGCTGTTTACCATATTATGATCACATGCAATAAAATTATCAATAATATTTGCACAATTGTTCAAAACATGATTATATACGACAAGAGTATGATATGAAAATACATAACAAAAGTTATATTACAAAAAAGTTATGGTCATCTATAAACATAGAGTTATTATAATCTTAGATTATGGTCACCTCCAACCAAATTTGTTTTCTACTTAAAGATAAACTCAACTATTTTAGAAAATTATTCCAAAATCAACCAGATCACTTATACAA
Organism: Pollenia amentaria; assembly: GCA_943735925.1. NCBI lineage: Eukaryota > Metazoa > Arthropoda > Insecta > Diptera > Polleniidae > Pollenia > Pollenia amentaria. The sequence goes on from OX031006.1 coordinate 48,498,612, forward strand.
CAAAAAAGTGTTTTATCAATTAAAAAATGGTTTAAAAAGTATTTAATAAATGTGATATATTGAATCCATTATTTTTTTTTTCGTTGAAAGAAAATTAAAAATTTAATTTTGATTTAATTAACATTTTAGTTGTTTTGAAATAAAATTTCAATTTAAATATTAATTAAATAACAAAAAATCTTAATTGATTTTTTTCGTTTAAAATAAAATAATTTAAACTTTTAGAATTGTTATTGGGAATTGTCAATATTTAGACAAATAAATTAACACATTGTTTAAAATGGCAAAGTTTTTTGATCATTTTTTAATTAAAATTAAAAATATAATTTATTGAAAAAAAATATTCACAATTTTAAAATTTTTAGTAATCAATATAATCGTTTTGTTAATAGATGCAAAATCAACAAATTGTTTGCTTGATATTAAGAATGTGGTATAAATTTGGTGATTTGAGAAATTTAATAATTTTTTCTTTGTAGAATCAAATTATAATTGAACTAGTTCATTTAGAATACTATTTATTCTGCACAAGTTCACTTAGAACTGCACCAACATTGAACGAGTTCATTTAGAGCAGTATGAAAATTGAACAAGTTCAGACGAAACTAGAAATTTAAACAAGTAAATTAAACGTTTAATCAAGTAAATTAAACGTTTAGTCCAGTGAATTAAACTTTTAATCAAGTGAATTAAACCTTAAATCAAGTGAATTCAACTTTTAATTGATACGATTAATTTGTTTACTGGGGCAAATTAAATTTTTTTTTATAATAAATATAACAACCCAGCAAAAAATTACACATTACCAAAAGAACGGCTTGCCATATATGTAATGACTTATTTTTTTGGTAGCCAAGTTTGATCACTCGATTACCAAACACATTACATTAGATCATAAAAATACGAAGTAGTAAAGTAATTCATTTGTTAAGAAATATAAGAATGACTGAAAATATTTACTGTAAAAGTGATTATTAAAATGAAAGTATACGAATTTATGTATTAACTGCGTTGTGATTTTGGTCAAAAAATCACTGGTAACATCTTTTAAGATTAAAATAGTTAGGAAAATAATCAATTCTTAGGAACTAATTATTTAAGTCTCATGTCATGTAAAAACAATTAATATGGTAATCCAGTTTAGAAGTTATTCCGCCTTAAATGCTTAATTCCAAACTCGATTACTTTTTTGATAATTTTTTGCTGGGAAGCTTTTCATTTAAAATAGTTTTGAGATTGATGAATTTAGATAACCATTCAATACCCAGTTCTTTTCAAATCGTCTTCAAACATGTCGCACAGAAATATTTCATAAAACAAAAGCTGGATGACGATGGGTGTAGAGAAGCTTAGGGTGTAAGAAATTAAGCACCAATTGTAAAATCAAGCAACAACTTGATGTTCCTCTTTAATTTGTTGTGTATGCGTTTTTGTGATTTAATAGTTAAATGTCAAATGTTAAATGTGTAGCTTCTAGCTTGCAACAAACGTAACGTCTCAACGTATAAGAGTTTATGCAGGGAAACCAAAAGAAAATAGAAAATTTGTTGCAGGGTTATATCGCGTAGTCAATCAGGTGAAACCAGTTTGCATTTCTTTCTAATCTTCGCAAATTGCTTTGTAGCGTATTTATCCTGTCGTATATTACGAACCACATCGCCTTTTCTCTGTTGTTTTCTAAATTGACCGATTTAATTTCTTTATAAAATGTTTATTACCTTCCATTGGTCATCTTCCATTTGTGTGTGTATGTTCTTTTTACAGTCTTCGTTTAATAATCTTAAGTTTTCTCATAAATTTCACCAAAAAAAAAAAAAAAAAAAAAAAAAAAAAAAAAAATAATCAACGTAAAGGAAATAAAACGTTGAAATTCATCAAAATTGTAATTGCAAATGAACAATTTCTTTTTAACGCGTACATAAAAACTCTGTATCAAAGAAGATTGTCGTTTAAGAGATGACAACATGTCGTAGATAATGTGGCAAAGATATAAAAAGTTCTTTTTTTTATGACATACTTTTGAAATAACTGTAACAAATTTTTCGTTATAAAAAATATTTTGTTGGAATAATATGAATAAAAACTTAATTTCAGTGCTTATATTTTTTGTATTGTTGCAGTACACTTTTGTTGGTGTTAATTTTTCTGTTGCAATGAACTGTGAAACCTAATAAAATATATATTTTTATTTATTGCGTGTTTTTTTTTCTTTTTGTTGCAATTTTCGACCTTTGACTTTATTTCCGCATCAATTGTTTTGGACAATGCTGTTGTAGCTTCATGGATTTTAATTGTATATGAACACTGAAAGGATTTGCCGACATTTAATTACTCTTTAGTTTTGCCAACTAAAAATTAAGGCGATAGCCAGAACTATCAAGAGAATCTTCTTTAAGGTATGTCTCCTATAGGCTGGTGTTAATTATGGACTCAAGGAAAACTTCATGTACCGTTCAGAACTACGACAAGATTAGGGTACAGCTGCATGGCTTCTTGAAAATCGGCGACCAGGTAAACATGAGCATACATTCTACATGGATTTTGTGAAAAAGTCCCGAATGACACGGTATCTTCTTACATATGTATTAGGGTATTCATTTAATCGGGCTTTTGCCTTAATCGGTTAATCGCTCGATTAATTAACTGAGGTTTTGGTTTAACCGGTTAATAATCGGTTAATTTTGCAATTGATCGATTAACCGATTAATAAAGTTTTTTTTATAAATTAAGTAATTTCAATAAATAAAAATGCATAAATTATTTATTATTTGGAGTTTGTTAGTAAAAAAAAAAAAAAATAACATAACAAACATAACAACTATTGAACTAAAACGAGCAAACAAAAAAATAATTCATAAATATATAACACATATTTTTGAATTAATACATAAATATTATGTAGTAATTAAAAAATTAACTGTAAGATAATTTTATCAGTTATTTCAATAGTTTAAGGCGACCTTAAAAAATAATCTTTTAGAAAAGTGTTTAGGCCTTAACCGATTATTTTCTTTAGTTTTGAAAAAACTTAACTTTAACAAATTCTTTCACTTCTCGTTGATGTTGGAGAAATCGAAAGCATCCCATAATACAGAGTATCAAATTACGCAGCCCTTTTCCTGGATTTCTCTAAACACAGAAAAAATTATTAAATTTCACCAATCAGCAAATTCATTACAAATTCATAATATCAAGCAAACAAGTTGTTGATTTTGCACCAATTACCAAGATTATTATATGATTACTAAAAATTTTAAAATTTTGAAAAAATATTTCAATAAATGATATTTTTAATTTTTATTAAAAAAGTGATCAAAAAACTTTGCCATTTCAAACAATGTGTTAATTTATTTAAATAAATATTGACAATTCCCAACAACAATTCTACATGTTTAAATTATTTTATTTTAAACGAAAAAAGTCAATTAAGATTTTTAGCTACTTAATTAAAATTTTAATTGAAAATTTATTTCAAAACAACTAAAATTTCAATTAAATCCAAATTAAATTTTTATTCAACTAAAAAAATAATTGATTCAATTATCACATTAATGAAATTTAAATACTTTTTAAACCATTTTTTTAATTGATAAAACACATTTTTCTGTGTATAAAATCTTCCATTATGCCATTAGAGTCCTGTTTTAATTTTTTTTTAATTCTTAACTCTTCTAATTGTTTGTTAAAAGATTAATATGAGATAATATGAAAAGAAACAAATAACTAAACACATACGGCCATGTTCTGAAAATCGAAATCACGTGAAATTCAAATCGATATAGATTTTCAATTGAATTTTTGTTAACATGAACGTAGAGATTTCTATTTTCAAAAGTAGTTAAGGTAGCCGATGTTAGTCCTCAAAGTATGAGATATAGAACAGGACATATTTTTATGAACCTTGAACACGGTAGAGTTTCTAAAATAGGTTCTATATCAATTCCACATGATTTCGATTTCCAGAACTTACCCGATACATATAAAGAGTACGTAAAACAAACTAAACACCTTCTTTTCCAAGAAAAAAATATTTTCTAAACACATACCTTTTGTATATGAGACGAAGCAAATAATTAAAAACACAAAATAATGTGTTATAATACTAAAAAAAATTAAAAATTTCGCTACATCGTTTAATCGACTGCAATTAACCAGTTTAATCGTGTTGCATTTTATGCGGCCTAAACGCATAGAACGGGGGTGTAAACCTCGACCTTTAACACAAAATGCGTCAAACCTTTTAAAAATCCGATAATTATTTAAACTCCTTTTTACTACTGTCCGTCTAGGTAGAAGCATATACATTAGAGCGACTCAAAAAAAGAGTGATTTTGTTACCCCTCTGAAAATAAAGGTTGATATGTTTTATGATGATTCCCAAAATATTTTGGTTCTAGCGTTGACCATCCGTGAGCTGGACCATTTTTAAAGAAGGTCTTTTTTCAGTTTTTCGAATTTTTTTTGTACTTTGCTCCAAGACGACTTAAATAAAATTTGGTATCATCGAAAAGGGTATTGAAGCATGGTATATAAAACTTTACCACTTGCGACCTACTAATTGAGATATTTAACTAAATACATATTTTCGTGGAAAATTATATAAATGACAGATAATTCTCGCAAAGTAAAGATACAAAAACACTTATGTGAGAAAAAACATATTTTGTTTCATATTGCACTGTTTTTGTCATACTTCACTTGTTTAATGCGGGAAATTTTACGATGCGATAAATACAGAAACGGGCTACAGGACTCTAATGGCATAATTGAAGATGTTATATGCTTAAAGAAATCCAGGAAAAGGACTGCGAAATTATATATTCTGTATTTTAGCTTGCTTTTGTTTTCTCCAACATCTACGATGAAAGGATTTTTTTCAAGTCAAGTTTTATCAAAACTAAAGAAAAATATGTACTACATATTTATGACTTACATTTTTTTTGTTTGCTCGTTTTAGTTCAAGAATCGCTATGTTTGTTATGATATTGCTTTTTTTACTAATAAACTACAAATAATTAATTATTAATGAATTTTTATTCATTGAAATAACTTATTTATAAAAATAACTTTATTAATCGGTTCAATAACCGATCAATAACAGAATTAACCGATTATTAACCGATTATTACCCGATTAAACCAAAACCTCGGTTAATTAATCGATCGATTAACCGATTAAAGCAGAAGCCCGATTAAATGAATACGCTTGTGCTTATAAAATGGTCAATTGTAGATCAACCTTTCTAAAATCCGCATTGGGAATAACCGATATCTTCAGCCTTCGAGAAGACTTATGAGAAAAACGACGATTATGGTATTGAAAGATGGTCCAGAAACTGCTTTTTTTTTTTTTTTTTTTTTTTTATTAAATAAATTTGTAAATACAATAAACAGAGGATGTGCCCTTAATATGTGTAATAAAGTCAGTTATGGATCTACTGACGGATTTATGCAAAATTTTCCTTACATTTATGTGATAGTTATAAAAGCAAATGTAATTCGGATGTTGACCAATAATGTGTTAGTTATAAAAATTTGTGATATTAAATAAAAAATTTATTTAATTTGCACCAGTTACCAAATTAAAAGTATCAATCAGTGTTCGAAAATAAACAGAACATTATGTAGCGTACGGCTCACACACCCAGAAACGATATATAGTTTTTAGTGTTTGTTCATGAACACCCAACCCTTAATACCGTTCGCAACTATTTTCAAGAAAGTAACGAACATTATATAGTGTTCTGTTCTTCGTTATAAAGCGGAACAATTGCAGTGGTTCGCAGGCATACATTAAATTTTAATATTCTATAGTGTATTTTTTTACATTGATAGAGGAATGAGCAACCATAAAATTTTAGCAATGACCACAACACGAATAGCTTGTGTGTTTTGTTTGTGTCAAAATTTTTTTGCTAAAGTTTTGTTTTTTCTTTCGTATAGGTATTTTGTTTCTGAAAAAAATTTGTTGTTATCTTTACGAGCCAAAAGGGCGCTGAGCACAACTGTAACGAAGGAACATAATTGAGCTGAACCGAACCCAACGAAGTTTGTGTTTAAGCAAATAGAACGCAATAAAATGCTCTCATCTTTTTGTTGAGTTTCATAAGTACAGTTTTCTTTTTGTGTTCGAAGATCCCAAATATAGAAACGTTTTTTTCTTATGATTACTACACAAACACTGTGAGCGTTTGTATTTTCCACATATCTAACGAACAGAACAATAAAGAACAGTATAAAAAAATTTTTTTTTCGAATCCTGGTATCGCACTTGTTCAGCAATACTGTATTAACTCAAAATTTAAACATTTTCAGTAGAGGCAAAACACTTTTTAATTGAGACATATGAAAAAGAATTTTTAAACCAACCGTTTCATTACCAAGAAGTAGAAAAAAACGATATATTTACAGCGATTCCAAAAAGTGAAAAAATAAAAAATTTCGGGTTAATACACTATTGTTGAACAAGTGCGATATATTTATTATATTTTTTTTTTAAATGTTAGGCGTTTAACTTGGAAATGGCATATAGAAGCTAAATTAACACAAATGAAACTAAAATAAATTCAAATTAATTTGCTTATTGAATGAAATTCTGTTCTCAGTCTGGATTACAAACTTCTACTTTACAACTCTATCTTAAAGCCAATTTGGTGCTATGGTATTCAGTTATGGGGCACTGCCTTGGCTTCTAACATCGAAAAAATTCAAGGGCGACAAAATAAACTTCTTCGAATAATCACAGCCGCTCCCTGGTACGTCAAAAACTCAAATATCCACAAGGATCTCAATGTGCCATTGGTAAAAACTATTATAACGAAATATGCAGTAAAATATTTAAAAAGGCTGGAACTGCACCCAAATCCATTAGCTCGAAATACTTTAAATTATGGTGGCCACTTTAGATTAAGGGGAAGAGACACTGCAGCACTCACTCAATCAGAAGAGCGATAAACACCTAAATATGTGAACGAAGCAGTGATGACGAAATCTTTTTGTCTGGCACTGGCAGGACATAAAGTAAATATTAGGATAAGATTTGATTAATTATTATTAGTTCATATTTATGAAGATCATATGAAGATTCAATAAATAAATACTGAAAAAATTTAAATGTCTTAAATGAAAACAATTTGCGACCGTGGTCAGTTATGGGGCGATTTTTACAAGATTTTACTAACATGAATTAGGATTGAAAAAAACCTATTTTGTGTTGAATGTTTTGTACTCAATAAAAAAATGGCATTTTTTTCAACTCTAACAGCTATAACACGGCCATTTTCCAGCGGATTTAAAAACGTGGCCTTATGAAATAGGAGTAGTGTTCAAACAGAACTACGCCGAGACCACATTTTTCATACAATTTGACATAAAAATTTGTCGCAGAAAGGCGTCGTGAAACAAAATCTATTTTATTTTAAGAACCGTTTTTCTAATGCTCTCACATAGAGACAATTATTCTCCCAATAATGCTACCATACTTTCATTAAATTTCAAACATTTTGTAAATAGAAAATTAAATACAAAAGAAAATAAAAATCAACACAATAAAATAAGATAGAATTTGAAGTTACTGCCGACATTTAAATTATGGGCTTTATGATTTTTGCCTGATGTTGAAGACTCAAGTCTGTTTGAAAACTTATTTTATAAGACGCCACTATTTTGTTTTTAAAATACTAAGATATTTTTATAGTACTCAAACAAAATTAAAATAAAAATCAGTTAACACACAACGAATTTATGGAGTCTGCAGTTTTATATTTATCGTTATTTCAGAAAAAGTTATCGCGAAAAATTGTCAACAGTTTTGTATTCTGTGGAGTTCAAAAATGCAGAGTTGCTGTATAAACCCCCGGGGTTATTTTTCGCCTTCACTTTTGTATCAATAAGTAATTTATTAAATGAAGGCTTTTAAAAGCAGCATTTAAGGCGGGAAAAAAATTATAGGAATCCTTTAAATACTGAACTCATTGGAATACAAATCTATAAAATTTATTCTCTTAAAGATTCTTATTTAATTTTCTGACGAACAAATAAAAAATATATTCAACTAGCGTCATCTGGTAGTGACTAGTAATTAAACAACTATTTAGAATTCTAATTGGACTGGGGTCGATAATATAGTTCTTTTTGAAGAAAACGGATAAAATTTAAAAGAGGGTTGTTTAGTAGCCCATCTAAAATTTAAGAGCATTTAATTTTAATGCTCTTAAATTCGAAAACGGTTGTGATTACAAAAAAAAAAAAATTTAAAAAAATGGCATAGAAATAGGGGGTTGCAACGAAACAAAAATCAACCACCAAAACTAAACAATAGACTGACTATTAAATCACCGACAGAGTTACCAAGTGTACGCACAAACAACAACAGTGTGGGGTAGAATGTATGTGACATGCGAGCCATTATTGAAACACGTCTAAACAGTTTGGTCTACACAAGCAAAATGGTAGTAAAGCTGGTAATAAATGTTGGCAGGACAATAAAGACACCTTCTTCTATGTATGTATGACTGCTTACTTACACTTATACATACATATTAATGTCTAGTACTACTGCTTTGTGTATAAGTAGTTGTATGTGTGCTTGTTTGGTGTTGGTGTTAGTAATGGCTGCTACAATATGCAAAACTAAAACAATATGGTTTTGTGGCAATATCAGCAACAAAAAAATTGCATGATATTTTTGGTTTCTGTTTGCGCATGACAAGAAATTTATTATATTTTTTTGTTTCTATAATTTATAATCCTGGATAGAAGAATGCAATTTACTATGCAATTTTTTCCTCGAAACGTTGGTGCCTCTCTGTGTGTGCATGTATGTTTATATATGTGTCTTGATTATTACTATTGTGTATGCATTTAGTAGATATCTATTAGAGATGCATGCATGCAAAAATGCATTTATGTATAGGCCAGCATATGTACACATATGCATTCAAATATATGTGCATATAAAGTTTATATGTATATGTATATGTATATAAAATATTTTAGGTATTTATATACTAGTATACATATGGAAACTCTATATCTTCTACCATGGCAACATTTTTCTATTTGATTTGTAGTTTTTTCTGATATTTTTTCTTTATTTTTAATTTTTATCCCAGTATACATACATATTTTTATTTATTAGAAAATAGCAAGTTTTTTTTTCTACGTACATATAACGTATTCTTTATGTAGGATTTGTTAGATTTATTTGTATTATTGTTTTTTCAATATTATTGAATTCAGAATGTCATATGAAGCATTAATCATATATGATTTTTATAATATTAGGTTTTTTTTACTGAGGGGGTCTCTTCATAGTTAAGTTTGCAATAAAATGCAGGCTACAATTGATGACAGATATTGTTTGATAAAAACAAAAATTGATAAATGAAAATAAATATTTTTTGATGAAAACCCAAAGACAAATTTTTTCATTGAATTTAATTTAGTTTATATTGTGTGGCTGCTAGTTTTAATTCGAAATCCTAAAAAATTAATTTTTTTACTTAGTTTGTCATTCCTTATGGATCTTTTTTAATTTTCATCTAAGACCTTATAAAGCTTATATATTCTGCGTCGGTGAGTAGTTTTAAGTTAATTAAGCCTTGTCCGTCTGTCCATCTATTCACATCACAATCATTTTTGAACGGCCCAAAAGAAAAGAGAAAGTTTGGTTTTCCAATTCTTCTAAGCAGTTTGGGTTTAAATCTAGAAAAATCAGTTCAGTAGGAAAATATTTATGAACCCTAATATGGAGCAACCTCCCTATAAAATGTTTATCGTTGGATCAAAAACTAACGTAAATGGTGGCGGAACGTATCGACTGCTATTAAATTTTGTACAAAACCCGTTTAATATGACATTAAATCATAATACCAAATTTTGTAAATATTGGTCCATACACAGAAAGAAAAACACTCGGTATAAATTAAGCTTTTAGTACTTACTTTAAGTACGAGTCGTACTCAAAAATTCAAGTACGAATAGCACTAAAACGTACTCAAAACAATCATGGGATAACTTTCGAAAATCAATCCCGGAATTTCATAATATAAGTACAAAATTCTTAAGCCAAGTACAAAAAAGATTGAACTTTTCGTTGGTACTGCCACTCTGAGAGTAAAATTACAAATTGAGCGTTTTAATCTCATATAACTTTTTAAAATTTGTTGTAGCCACTACAACAACATCACAGAAGTAGTTAAAAAGCGATTAGCACATCATTAATAAATGAATTAATTAATAAAATATTTCATTCCCGAAAATAATTTTTGATAGCGATTTGCTTGTTGTGTGTAGAAACAACAAAAACAACAGAACAAAAAGAAAACAAATAATTTTTATGTTTAAAAAATAAAATTGAAAGCAAGAGTTCTCATTTATTTTATATTTTTAGTTAAATATGTAGATTAAGTTTTTAAAGTAAAAATCATATCAGGCATGATGCTGGTGTTTTATAACTGAAACTCTGTAACTTGTGAAACGGGTAAGTAAATCAATCATAGTAATATTGTCCTTCTAATTTCAGTTTTGGTTTATTACAAGTACGAATTCGGAATTAAATCAACTTTATAATACTTAATGCTAGGAACCGGTGTGGCCATTTTGGCATTTTTGCAATTAAATTTAGCATTCAAAATTTTTATTTAGCTGCAAAATTTTCATTTAGCACTTGGCATTTGATTTAGCATTTTTGGCAAATGTTTTTAGCTTTTCTAAGAATTATTTGTTTTAAAAATTTAGACGAATAGTTTAATTGATTTTGCTATAAAATTTTTATAAATTATAATAAATTTTGACTAAAAATAGTTGTACTCAAAATGAAATTTCGTATGAAAATAGTTAACTCTTATGTTAAGAAACATCTTACCTGTCTTGTTAAAAAAATTCAATATTCAGGGAATACATATAAGAAATTCCCTTATCATGTTGATTTTAAATATTATTTGCCCTTTGATATTACGATATAAAAGTACAAGGAAATTTTACTATGTATTTAGATAAGAATTCAATAGTGTAAATGTTTAAAAAAAATTGTTTGCTCTAAACTGCTGAAAAAAATTATTTTAAAGCTTCAACTTTTCTTAAACTTTAAAAAATAAAATGATCTAAAAATTTTGTATATTATATAAATAAACCGTTAAAATTTATCATATGTCAGAGGTTTTCAGGCCCGCTAAATTAAACATTTAATCTTAACTCCCTGTGCTTTATATTTATATGTATCACATGCTTTACCAAAATCTAGCCATTTGCTTAAATATAACCATTTATTTAAATTTCGTTCAGAAATAACTCACTAAAATATAATTAGTTTCGAAAAAAATTTCATACTGGTAAAAAAAATTTTAACAAAAATCTTTAAAAAATTTTAGCATTCTTTTTAGCATTTTTAAAAATCAGTTTTAGCATTTTTTGGCCCTGTCTACTGTTTTTTTTTATTTAGCTGTAAAATTTTTTTAAACCTGGCCACACTGCTAGGAACACACAACTGGGACGAACGACGAAAAAATGAGGCCGGTCAGGCAGTAACTGTAAATGGTGCTCGCAATCGTGAGATAAAAACGAACTTTTCATGGCCCGAATCGGAAGATATGGACGTGGACTATATTTGGTTTCAATAGGACGGTGCCACTTGCCACACAGCTAACGAAACAATGGCTCTTTTGGGCGACAAATTCAATTGCCGTGTTATCTCACGTGGTGGCGATGTCAATTAGCAACCAAGATCATATGATTTGACACCGTTGGACTTCTTTCTTTGGAGTTATTTGAAAGAAAAGGTTTACGTCGATAAGCCAGCAACAATTCAAGAGCTAAAGGATGATATAATTCGGCACATTAATGGCATATAACCTCAATTATGCCTCAGCGTCATCGAAAATTTGGATGGTATTTTGTTCCATACATAATTGAACCATACCAATATTATCGTAATAAAAAGAAATGACAATAATTTCCTATATAATTTGTGTTTTATTCAAAATCAATATCGGCCCTTAAAATTTAACGACCCTTTATTAAAATAAGTTTGACCAACGGTTTTCAAATAATGGCTTCCCTAAGGGGTCTTAACAGGGAGATCGCGAATTGAATTTGCTTAATTAAAAAAAAATTAGTAGAATTTTAAGAACTCCAAATCTTTAAAAAGTTATAACAAAATAGAAATTTATTGTCTAAAAGAAGGGGTTTCGTTTATTTCGACTTCTAGTTTTCCATACATTTTGTAATGAAATGTCATTAAGAGGTCTGCAAAAAAAAACTTTAGAGTAGAGGAGTTCATTAAAGATCGATGAAACAAAAATCGGTTGGATTAGACAATTTCGTTAAAAATTAGCCAGAAACTATTTTTTAGTATACTAAATGAAATAAAATATTATTCCTTCCACCTTTTTTTTTTTTTTTTTTTCCAAATAAAAAGTTTTTTCGAGCTCGAGGCCAATTGTTTGTAAAAAATATTTATTATTTCTTTACTAATCTTCTCCAATATTTCGATATCCATCGGATATCGTTAGCAAAAGATATGTTACAAATATATTCTTAAGAGACGTATGACCTTCTCCACATTCAATATTGCGCTATTGAGTGGAATATTGTATGTGGAGTATATATACGTCTCTTACGAATATATTTGTAACTTATTCCTTGATAATGATATCCGATGGATATCGAAATATTGGAGTAGATTAGTAAATAACTAATAAATATTTTTTACAAACAATTGGCCTCGAACTCGAAAAAAAACTTTTTATTTTAGTATACTAAATCTTTAAAATGTCATTATACCGAAATAATGTGAACAAAAGATTAAGACCGCTTATGAGAATATATGATTTTCGTTCCGTTTTGACTTTCATAGTGTACCATTCCAAAAAGCCATTTGTAATTTAAAGCAAGCGCCTGCATAGATTCGTTAAGGTCTAACAAAGTTCACAAAAGGTCAAACTATTTTGGCTGTCAAAAGCTTGGCGCATATATATAGTTCTAAAATTAGTATACGTTAAACATCGGATTAATATTTTTTAGAAAGTGCTTCGAATAAACCCTTAGGCATTGAAATTAAAAGCTTGTTTTTACCTTTTTTATGTGCTCACCTTAAAATATTGTATTGTCAAATTGAAAACACATTTTTTTCCCACTCTTATTCAAATCAAAATTCTTGCCACGCGCCACACTTTGACATCAATTGTACTCAAGTGGGACCCTATAACTTTTTGCAAATTACAGTCTACTTCTTTTTCTTCATTTGCCTGCCAACCAAAAGGAAAAAGGGAAAACCACAATATGAACTGACAAACCGAAATGAAAATATCTTTCAAAACACAATTTTAACACGATTCTACAATAACAAAACAAACAATAATTCAAACAGAGTATCTCAGGAAAAATACAAGACATAAAAAAGACGTAAAATACCGGAATAGATAGACTAAGCAAATAACACAACAAATCTACCCTTTTTCTTTTAGCAAAAAAAAAAAAATTAAACAGGAAAGCCTTAAAGACTCTCGAAGAAACAAAAAAATAAAAGAAAATAACAAGAAATATAGCAGACTAGTAAAAAATAAACAAAAAAGACCCTGTCTAGTATAAAAAATAATCCTGAAATTTCATAGACTAGAAACTAGAGACGATAAGTGTATGAATAAAAAATTTATAGTTAAAAGATTTGCTTTATTCCTTCGTTCTTTTTGCCAACTCTGTGACAACAACAACAAAAATGCTGTGTCTGCAAGATGTAAATTTTTCTCGGTGGTGTTTAACAATTGTCCACAGTTTTGCAAGTCCTTAAGAAGAAGTATGAGAAAAAACTAAAAATATAAAGAAAACGAAGAAAGCACAATAAAAACACAATGATATCAATTCATTTTCATCCCATAAGTAGTGCCACTACAACACTCCTCAGGATTAAGGACTTTTTGTTTGTTTGTATTAGTATTTGTGCTCGAGTTATTTGTTATTTGTTATTGTTGTTCTGTAAGTTATTGAGCTCAACCCTTTTGCTGGTCTGCTTTACACGTTTCCTTGGGGTTTTTTTTAAGAGTTTTTAATTTCAGTAAACTCGTCTGCTCTACACTTGGGAAATATTTGTTGAAACTTTTGTTTTTTTAATTGAATTCAAGTTTCTTTTTTACTATTTTGTTGCTTAATAGTTTTACTTGTTTTTTATTGTTTTGGTTTACTTTTTTTGCTTTCTCTCCTTAGTCCTTAACGTTTTTATCTCATTTTTAATATGTTTTCGTCTATTTATGTCTTTAATTTTGAATTGTTTTTTTAGGACTGCAAAGAACTCAAACTGTGTGGAAGAATCAAATGACTTTTTTGTCTCTCGATAAACTTCTGAATGTGTCTGTATGTTGCAATCAATAGTATTTTTTTGCATTTTTTTTCTTTGTGTTTTTACTTGTGCCTTTAGATTACAGACCAACAAAAAAAAAATCAAGGACAAAAATAAGTCAACCAAAAGCGTCACATAAATGTTTTTGATTTTATTATTGCATATCACCGACATGTTATAAAATGTTTATATTTGGTTATGCAAAGGGGATGGTTTAAACTTAGTGATTTTTCCCTTCAAATTAAATAGTACTCTCAGAAATGTGTTTAGTCAAAAATGTAAAAAAAACTTTTAAATAAGGCAGTTCTGTTTTGTTGTGCTCCATAGCACATGAAATTATCACCATAACTGCAAATTTCAGCAAATTCAGTTAAAAATAACTATTACCCTTACAGTTAACAATATGTTTTGGACAACTAAAACTGATAGCTAATTATAACTGGACTTGGTGGAATTGGCCGTAGGAGTGATGCTCACAAGCCGATATTGATACTTCTTTCGTTATTCTTAACATATAAGTTTTCCATTTTAGAAGTAAAACAGTTGTTTTATAGCCTATTTTCAAGGTGCGAAAGAATTCTTTCGTTCGCATAACTACAGTGTAAACAAAAACAAAGTCTAAAAATTTGCTTTTGTTTTCAATGTAGTTATACGAAAGAAAGAATTCTTTTGCACATCGGAAATAGGCTATTAATCGTTTGAAGTATAACCCCTTTTTTTTTTAATAAATTCTAACAATTGTGGACATTGTTTGTGGCAGACTGAGTTGAAATCTCGGCTCTGCACAGAGCGAAAAAAGACGTTGAAAAATTATCAACCAATGGTATTAAAATGATCATACATGGGCGTATTGCAGTAAAAAAATAATGCATTAAAAATTTCAAATTTACTGCTTACTGAAAAAATTTTCAGTAAACAGTAAAATTTTACTGTAAACTGAAAATGTTTTCAGTAACCAGTAAAATTTTACGGCTTACTGAAAAATTGCAGTAACCAGTAAAAATTTAATGGTTACTGTAAAATTTACAGTATTAATAAAATTTTTACTAATTACTTAAACAATGCAAAAAAATATATTTTACCAGAAAATTGTCTAATAATTAACTTTGTTTTATTGTTTTTAAAATTTATTTTTATTTTTTTTTTATAATTACAATAGGAACTTTTTGCTTTTAATTAAAATTTTCTTAAAAAATAAAATATTATCATTTTTCTGGCATCTGTTGTACAAGATTAGAAATAAAATTATATCCATTATCATATCGTCACCTGAAATCCAAAAAGCACGTATTTTTAAAATATGTGTCAATCTAAATCAGAAGCGAAATTATGATTATATTAAGAAGTTTTGACTTTTGAGATTTCATTTGACGACAAATGTATGGATATATTAAAAATGTTTACCATCACTATCTGCCCCGAAATCTAAGAAAGAATTTTGTGGTGTTTGGGGTAGAGCACGAGTTTCGACATCGATAAATTTTCATCACATATGTATGTGTTAAACCTGTTTTGTACGTCATCTTTTTTTTGCGTTGATGCTGTTTCTATAAGAGGTTTTACGAATCTTAGTTTAATTTGAGGAATACACATGGCGGCAATGATAGCATCCCATGCATCAGGCAACATCAGAAATATTTCTCAAATATTTAATTGAATATTAAAACTTGTTTTGAATATAAAGCACTACACCTTTCTTTTATAAAAATATTTAACTTACACTGTTGGTTATTCAAGAAGTATTCCGTTCAGTAATTTTTAAATAAATAAACATTTAAAATTCCAAGAAAATTTATTTTTAACTGATTCTAACTTTTATTTAAAAAACTAAGTGCACATTAATACGGATTTTCGGTTGCATTTAATATTGTCTGTTGATTAAGTAAAAGTATTAACAGAAAAAATTGTTTTATCAATTAAAAAAATAGTTTAAAAAGTATTAAAATTTAATTAATGTGATAATTGAATCAATACTTTTTTTGGTGAAAGAAAATTAAAAATTTAATTTTGATTTAATTAACATTTTAGTTGTTTTGAAATAAATTTTCAATTAAAATTTTAATTAAATGACAAAAAATCTTACTTTATTTTTTTTTCGTTTAAAATAAAATAATTTAAACATGTACAATTGTTGTTGGGAAATGTCAATATTTGCTTAAATAAATTAACACATTGTTTGAAATGGCAAAGTCTTTTGATCACTTTTTTAATTAAAATTAAAAATATCATTTATTGAAAATATTTTTTCAAAATTTTAAAATTTTTAGTAATCAATATAATCATTTTGATAATAGGTGCAAAATCAACAAATTGTTTGCTTGATATTATGAATTTAGAACAAATTTGGTGATTTGAGAAATTTAATAATTTTTTCTGTGTTCTGTATGTAAAATTAAATGAAAATAATATTTAAAACAACTGTAAATTTTCTTAAAAACCAATCTACATTTAATTTTAACGAAAAGTTAATTTAATTTTTACTGTCAAAAATTCAATTTCGTAAAAACAAATGAATTTTCAGTTATTTTGAATAATTTAACTATCAAAAAGCATATTTAAATCAAATTTACTATTTACAGCGACTTTTTGGCAAAACTTACTTTTAATAGGAAATTTCGTTAAAAATTACTTTTTATAAGAAATTTTATTAAAATTTACATTTAATAGGAAATTTTGCTAAAATTTATTTTTTTATAGCAAATTTTGTTCAATTTTTCTTTTATGCGGAATTTTGCTAAAATTTACTTTCTATAGAAAAAATTTTTACACTTTACTTTTGTTAGAACTTAATTTTTATACCAAATTTTGTTAAAATTTACTTTTTCATAGGAAATTTTATTAAAATTTACATTTTATACGAAGTTTTACTCCAAATTATTTTTTATAACAAATGTTGTTAAAATTTCCTTTTTATGGAAAATTTTGTTAAAATTTACTTTTTATAGAAAATGTTTACCAATATTTACAATTTATACAACATTTTTCAAAAATTAACTTTTTATATAGGAAAAGTTGTTAAATTATTATAGGAAATTTTGTTAAAATTTACTAGTTAAAAAATTTTGCTAAAATTAACTTTTTATAGCAAATTTCAATCAACTACAACAATTTTTGCCATGAATTACTTTTTATAGGAAATTTTGTTGCAATTTACTTTTTATAGAAAATTTCGTTAAAAATTACTTTTTATAAGAAATTTTATTAAAATTTACATTTTATAGGAAATTTTGCTAAAATGTATTTTTTATAACAAATCTTAAAATTTCCTTTTTATGGGATATTTTGCTAAAATTAACTTTTTATATCCAATTTTTTAAAATTGCTCTTATAGGAAATATTAATAAAACTTACTTTTTAAAGAAAATATTTTTTAAGTTTACTTTTTTTATAAAATTTTATTAAAATTTACTTTTTTTTATAATATATTGTTAAAATTTACTTTTTATAGATAATTTTGTCAAAATTAACAATTTATACGAAATTTTGCTAAAATTTATTTTTTATATAGGAAATTTTGTCCAATTTTTTTTATATGTATACGGAATGTTGATAAAATTTACTTTTATAGAAAAAGTTTTTTAACTTTACTTTTTAGGAAATTTTGTTAGAACTTAATTTTTTTTACCAAATTTTGTTAAAATTTACTTTTTTATAGGAAATTTTTATTAAAATTTACATTTTATACGAAATGTTACTACAATTTATTTTTTATAACAAATGTTGTCAAAATTTCCTTTTTATAAGATATTTTGCTAAAATTAACTTTTTATAGGAAATATTGTTAAAAATTATTATTTATAAAATATTCTTTTTATGGTAAATTATGTTAAAATTTACTTTTTATAGAAAATTTTTGCCAATATTTACAATTTATAGAAAATGTTGTTAAAATTAACTTTTTATAAAGGAAATTTTGCTAAAATTTACTTTTTATAGATAATTTTTGGTTAAATTTACTTTTTATAGATAATTTTTGGTTAAATTTACTTTTTATAGGCAATTTTACTAAAATTTACAAGTGTTAGCAAATTGTGCTAAAATTAACTTTTTAAAAGTTACTAGTCTTATTATTAATAAATATTAAAAGTATGTGTTGTTATAACAAGTAAATACGGCTATGGCATTATGGTGTGACCATAATGCACCGATTATTGTCCATTTTTTTGTTAAGCGAATATGCGCCGACAAAAATCATCGCAATGTGCGACGATAATTTGACTGCTCAAAAATTAATTTTGCTATTTGTAGAAATGTGTGCATATGAAGCACGACAAAAATCTTCGTGGGTTGCGATAAGTGCACCGATAGTGTGATTTTAGCTTTATAATCACTTTTTGAATCGATCTCACGATGTCCGTTGCCATAACTTCCTTATAAATGTTGGTATTGACATGCAAATTGACGACAATAACCTTCGCGACAGCTACTATGACATGACTAATTCTTGTACTGGTAGGTCCAAAATTAACCTTTGGCACCATATAAATCCTCTTATTAAATCACTTAAAGGCAAAAAAGCTCATATAGATGAAGATATCCATGATGTGTTGTATGGTATCGTATGTCCGAACCTGACCGACTATACAATTTTTACTTATTTTTATAAAATTTTCATGTATCCTGGCGATATAAAAATATTCCAGTAAGGCATTAATGCTTCGGTACAATACAGCATTCATACTTCTTTACTTATTTAAGTTTTGATATCAGTAAATATTTCATACAATTAAATTAAACTTTAGTAAATCGAAAAACCAAAGTAAAAGGAACACATGCAAATGTCATTTTAATTTCCACTTAAGTAATTTCTTTATGCGAATACTAACGTACGAGTATCTTTACCATGCTCTTCCAATCCCTTGAGGCTTTACGTAAGCAACCCTTATGCAAACAATAAAAGACCAAGTTCGAATCCTTATGCAAATAACATTTACTACAATATCTACAAATATGCCAGAGTCATAAGCATAAACTGTAGAAATTTTTTTATACAAAAACATATTCTAAAATGTTTTTTTTTTTCTAAAGTTTTATAACTATTTCTAAATTTTAAATGTAAATTTAGATACGTAAATATTTCTAAACACAGAATTACATTACACATAACATTCGAAGCATGTAAAGCAAAGGAATAAAACTCGAATGATACTCGAAAACATTACCTGTAATAAAATGTAAGGACCTTACCTCCCCTACTCACCCCTTTTTCCCCATGTAGAAAAACTAAACAATTGTAATAGAAATGTTTTTTGCAAATGGCAATTTAACAAAAAGACAAAGAAATAAAATGAAATTTCTACTTGAGGTCCTGCACAAGGATAATGAATATGAGTGCGTGAGTGTGTTTGTTTGATGGAACTAAATATACCCATTTATACAAATATGGCGTCTTCTTCAATATCCCTCCTCATTTAGAATAGAATCTATGGGTATTTTGTTAAGTGTCCTGTTGCAGAAAAACTTTCAACAAAAAGGGGTGTGAGTTAAGTTTGTTTTGAAAGTGGTGTTGGTTGGTTGGGTAGTTTTTTTTTTTTTTTTGTAGATAGTTTGAAAAACAAACAGCAGCAACAAAAAGTACAGACCTTATGGTTTTTATATCCCTTTTAAGAATAATAGTGTGGTGTGGATGGGGTGTTTTCCAATTCTTAGAGCAGAAAGAAAAGGCAAGACTAACAAGCTTAGCTTTCAAAAATGGTAGAAATGAGTGCAATTAAAGTTTTAATTGATTTATAAAGGAAAGGTTAGATGTTGTAATTATTTAAATAAAATTAAAATTTTCCTTGAAATTTTTTTCTTTTTTAGTTTTTCGATTATTCATTTTATACCTTTCACATACCACTGGTGGAAGGAGTATATATAAGTTTGTCATGCTGTTCCTCATTTCTAAAATATTGATTGAAGGTCCTATAAAGTTTTTGTATATATGCTGGGTCCTAATGATAGGCGAAGTTGGTTTAACGATGTCCGTCTGTGCATGTGTCCGTTGAAAAGGGTTTTCCGAAGATCCCAGATGTGTAAGGGACTAGGTGTACAATTAAATTATATAAAGTCTGGAATTTTTTGCGATTAGTATTCAGCCAAATCTTTCCACAAATGGCTGAGATATGAGCGAAAGGCGACGACTGCCTCTCAATTTTACCCATAAAATCCCTGGTTGTGGTTGTTTATTTACGCATAATAAATAGATACATGATTTGCCGCTTAAACAGAGAAATAAGTTTTATGCGAAAAAATGTACTCATATATTTTTTTTTTAATTCTGTTTGATAAAGCGCCTTAGCGGTTATTGTATATATATCTCTTACTTATTTTTACGAAGCTTGAATTATTACCAAAGCCGATCAAACTTAAAAATGATTCTAATACGGGGTTAAATCTTACTTCTTGAGAGCGCCGTAGTTGATATCGAATTGCTTGTATCGAAATTTCATATCATATCGTCTGTCTGCCGTTAATAGCCTTAAATTTCCTTTATAAACAAAACAAAATTGAATTATTGTGATTATTAAGAATCATATTTTTTCATGTATGTGGGTTGTATTTGCTTGTTTTGTTAGGGATCCGGTTCGCGAAACTCGTACGTTTGTTCGTAACACACGTTTTTCCCTAAGCGCCCATCCTTTTGTGGTCGATTGGTCGGTGAATCATACAACGCATTACAGGAAAAATTAATTTTTCGCTGGACTGTTCGTATGTGGAATAATCTGCCTGCTGAAGTCTTTCCTCTTACATTCCACAAGCACTACTACCTTTATACTCGTTCCCATAACCTATTTTCCTAGTTGCAACAAAATGCAATGCTTTAGTAGGGGCCATCCTTTAAGCGCTGGTCCTAACAGAAAGGGAAATGTATTTATATGAGTTTTGCAGTTCCAACTTTATGAATTCCTTTATACATTAGTAAACGTTCTTACATATGAGGTGCTTAAAGCACAAGGGACTTAAGTGCTTTTTTTGAATTTGAAATTACAAATAGAATAAGTAGGTGAAGTCCAGAGAAGTTTAGAACAGAAGAGGTGGATGTGGAATCCTCTTCAGGTAGCGAATTGTCGCGACCAATTCTAACAGTTGTCATTAAAATACCTGTTTCGCTATATGAGCACATAATCTCAATTTTTTAAAACAGCACTTAACCCCTTTTGCTTTAAGGCCCCATATTGAACATTAGTTCTTGCCCAACAAATAATAATTTCCAACGACATGCTTAAAACTTTCACCGGCAAAAAGTGACAGTATCGCTGCTACCTGCTCTTGCCATGCCGATTATTAAATCGACTTGAGTCCATACAAAGTTAAACGCTTCTTTTAAAAACCTAAGTCCCCCCTCAGAAGTTTGTAGGGATCATCTTATACACATTTCACTTTTTGGGGCAACATCATCCGGGAAAATCAAGTGCAAATAATACCTGTGATTCGGCAGATATTCACGATCTCAAGATCGTATTAGAACCATGGTACTCAGTACCCCCTGGGGCGCGGTACCGAACTGAATATTGGTTCAGGTCATAGTTTGTATGCTCCTCGAAGGGAAATCCTTTCTTTCTTTCAGGAAGGTTGTCTTTGCATAAAGTTTGCTTTCCCGTTGAAAAGATACTTTCGGGGATCACGTGGCAACGAAAGCTTCTGCTCCTAAGCAGGGGGCGAGTTTATAATTTTGCCAAATTATGCACATTAAAACTGCTACATGGGTGTGTTGGCTGCGATCGGACCCGATGGCGATTGGCAAACGCATTGGTTGTAGGGCCAGTATCCATGCAAATTTTTTCCACAGCTGTTACCCTAAATCGTTTTTGAGACTAACAAGCATTCGCTTTTATTCTAAGAAGTATTTTATTAACTCAATATACCTTTATTTAATTATCTCATTTTTATTTTTTTTATTTATATTTAATTGGAATTATATGATTTTGCGCTACAAATTTCGATTCGAAAACTGTAATCAGCTTTTCGAAATGTTCTTCGGTACGTAACCTTATTCGATCGCGAATGCGGCAATTCGGCCCACATGCTTACAGTCTATGTCTAATAACAATTTTTATTTTTTTTATTATTGAAGTTCCTGATAATTTCTTATTACTTTCTAAAATTTAATGAAAATATTTTGTAAAAAATTAATAGGTTTTTAAGACAATGCGTAATCATATTACATAACCATTTGCATATTAATGCAGCAAATACGTTTTATAAAAATTTTTAAAAAAAATTATTTCAAAGAAGATTTACTTAGGTTATAGCGAAATTTGCCTATAGCGAACAAAGTTATCCAGTCCCGTGGAGTTCGTTATAACTAAACTCCGCTGTTTGACTAAAAATTTAAACTTCAATTAATTTTTCATAATTTTTTTTTTTCTATTTCATGCACTATAATTTGTTGCTTTTGTTCGTCAACAACAATCCACATTCTAATTAGTTGGGTTTATGATTTTTTTTTTCTTCTTTTTGTTCTCTTTGTTTATTCATATTTCAGTTTTATTGGACAACTTTTCTTTTATAATCAAAAAAGAATGAATAAAGTAATTACATGATTTGTACAAAATTTGTTGAATTATTTATAATAATAACTCAGCTATACAAACTTAAGGTATTCCATTTAATAAGACTTTTTATACCCTACACCTAGAGTGGTGGTAATTATATACCAAGTTTGTCATCACGTTTGAAAATTTCTTAATATTAACTAAATACGTATATTCTTAATTAATTTAAAGTCACTTTAGCCATATCCGCGTGTCTGTCTGCCCATGTCTTGAAATCACGCTCTCTATCGAACTACTCAAAAGTATAAAACGATTTTTGTGTCTAATAGTTAGTTGTTCTCCGAAGTACTCGTATGATGGTTTGGCATATAATTCCAGCACAAAAGATTTAAAAAGACAAGAGTTGTGAACCCAAATGTTGAACAAGCATCGATGACATTTGGGAAGAGCGTATTTTATATCACTAGAAATTATATTACTAAATTTAATTAATACATTTTTTGAAGTCTTTACCAAGGGCCCAATATTAAGTCCACTCTCTGGAAGTAATTTAGTGTTCGCCTAAACTAGTTAAGAATATCGATATTCTCTTAAAATTTGGTTTGTCATAGTTCCATAACTCTAGAAATTTTTTTTTTTCAGTATTTAATTATTGAATCTTCATAATTTAAAATATTTCGAGCTAATGGATTTGGGTGCAGTTCCAGCCTTTTTAAATATTTTACTGCATATTTCGTTATCATAGTTTTTACTAATGGCACATTGAGATCCTTGTGGATATTTGAGTTTTTGACGTACCAGGGGGCGGCTGTGATTATTCGAAGAAGTTTATTTTGGCGCCTTTGAATTTTTTCGATGTTAGAAGCCGAGGCAGTGTTCCATAACTGAATACCGTAGCACCAAATTGGCTTTAAGATAGAGTTGTAGAGTAGAAGTTTGCAATCGAGACTAAGAACAGAATTTCTTCCAATAAGCTAATTAATTTGAATTGCTTTTAGTTTCATTTGAGTTAATTTAGCTTCTATATGCCATTTCCACGTTAAACGCCGATCTAAATGTATACCGAGGTATTTTACATGCGAGTGTTGGGGTATTATTTGATTATTTATATTAATAGGGGGCATGTTTCGCGACGCAATGTGAATGTTATATGTGCGCATTTTTGCTCATTGATCTTTATCCTCCACATTTTTAACCACCTTTCTAGTTCAAATATATGATCCTATAAGTAACGAGATACCTCTTGACAGTTTGCGTGTACGCTTAGAAAAGCTGTGTCGTCCGCAAATGTTGAGGTATGGGTGTAGCTGTTTCTTGGCAAGTCCGAAGTATAAATTATGTATAATAGAGGGCCCAGGATGCTGCCTTGTGGGACTCCAGCGTTAAACTTAAAAATTCGCCTTCTTTAATAATAACGTGACGACCGACTAAGTAGCTTTCTAACAGCATATGTATGTTTGCTGGTAAGTTTTGCTGCAATTTCAGTAGTAAACCTTCATGCCAGACTTAATCAAAAGCTAGTAGTTTCTCAAATAGCTTTGAAATATTAGATAATAATCTAATAGGTCTGTATGACTCAACAGCTCTTAATTTTGTGACGTTCGTTTCATAATTTCAATGGGCCTTGTATTAAGCCAGTTCTTGATTAGCACTTTTGTGCTATTTTAACAGTAACGAATAAGGATTTTGTAAAAAATTCTGCTCTAGTTTATCTCGTAAAAATCATTTTAATACGCCTAGAACTGCAAAGAATTATGTTGCTGTGGAGAGAGATTTTTTGTAGTTTTTAGGCCCCATAGAAAGCCTGCTGCTTAAATATTGTTACTCTCGCAGGAGGGAAAAAAGATTCGATCCAACCGAATATTAGTACTTTTATTAATTCTTATAAGTTTTGGATGTTGATCCACATTTTTTTCAGCACCATGGAATTTTTCTCATGAATTTTTTTCCATTGAAGAAAAAAAAAAATAGTTAGCTCCTTTTTTAAATTTGAAATCCATGAAAGCTATAAATTCTGTGAAAGTTGTAAAACTAAGAAACTCATTGGCTTCCGATTCTGGCTGCCGCCTGCCTTCTAGGCAGACATTGTGTTGCGTTTCTCAAGGAGGGTGCTGGTCGTCTATCTGTAACTTTGATCAGATTCAGTGCATTCGATTAGTAAAACCTACATTTCAGAGTCAGTTTTCTCCTACTGAGATGTTATTTAAGCCATCAGGTTAGTTATGGTAACTTGTGAACCCTTTTTTCCGAGAATTCTTGGCCTAATGCCGGAGTCGTGAGCTGCATAGATAGTGCATCAAAGAATTAATTCCTGGCCACTCGCAATTGAGTGACAATCAAGAAGTTTCCACCGTTACTTACAATTCCAATTTACTTAGAAATAAGACGTTTGTCATAAATATAAAATTTGATTATACTTAACCCTTTTGCGAATGTGCTTCTATGAGTCAAATTTCAATTTATAAAGCTTTCGTTCAATAGTCCTATACCTTCAATATTTCACATATATAAATAAAAAATAAGTATTAATGCAAAAGAAATAACTCCTATATTCTATTTAATAAATATAAATTTGAAAATACTTTAACAACTTATCGTACGGGTTTCCGAATTTTTTTTTTCAATTTCAATTTCTAATTATTTTTATTTATTTTTTTATTTATTTATTGCTTGTAATACAAAAAGCCTTCAAGGCCAAAGCGCATTACTGGAATATTTCGTACATTTTGTATTGAAAATATTTTGAAAATTTATGAGATCAGTAAGCTCAAAATATAGAAAAATTGTATATATCATGAGGAGGTATATTTGGCTGTTAAGTTGTTGTATTAATAAACAGAAATTTTGCGAACTTTTCTATTTTGTTTAAAATCAGTAATTGTTAAATGTTTTAACTAAAATATTTTATATGTTTATTAAAAGGAGATATAATCCTCTGCACACTTTTAAAATAGGGGTTCCTTAGTTTTTATCTGTGACATCAGTGGATCAGAAAGTAGTTACCCTGTTCGCTTATTATTTTTCTTAAGTCCTGGTGGTCTAACGTACAACATTCTGTACAAAAATAATCGCATGACAGACTGCTGTTTTAAACCCGTGTTTATTGCTTAAAAGTTCTTTGTATACATACAAATGTAAATGAATGTTTTTCATTTTGTATTCATCTTACGACATTAGTGACCTCAACAACAGAAGCAGCGGTACATAGAACCAACAGCAATAACTTGAATGATAACAAAGAAGCAAGGAAATTAAACATATATGAAAAAATCCTTTAAAGAAGCTGGGGACTATGGCAGCCAGGTTCACATTCACTTTAAATGTGAGGGTGGGGCAGGGTCGGTAAAGCATAAAACATACATTGTAGAAACATTGAAAGAACATTGTATTTATAAGCAAGTATATGTAAGTATACCTGTGTGTGTATATAAAGATTATTTGTTCGTTGGGGATGTGATGGGTGTTTGTTTATACTTCTACTTTTAGACGTCTTTTTTATAAGCAAATACCAAAGTTCTTTCAGCAACGTCACGGCAATGGCTAAACAAATACACATACTAATAAAGAACACGTAAATCACTCCATCCATTTAGCTGCTGTAGATGACGATTTTCTGTATAAGCGTAAGTGTCTGTGTGTGTGTGGAAACTTGTCGTAGCCGAAGTGAAAGCTTAATCTCATACTTTGGCGTCATATTTTAATGATTTTTTTAGGACTTTAACTTGCTAGTTCCAACATCTTTTGGTTACATCAGGGCTGTTTGTTTATTTGTACGTTTATTCATTTGCCTTCCTCGTTGTCCTCGGGTCTTACGTTACTTTTTATGGCTGTCAACTACAACTCATTTATTTTACTTAATTGTCAAGTCTTTAGCTATTTGTATGTGTTTGTGCAACGACATTAACCATTACAAGTATATGGGAACGAATTATTTTTGGGGAGAAACTTTAATGATTTTGTTACAAAATTTTAAATTTTTGTCAAGAAAGTTTAAAATTAATATTAAAGGATTCTTGATGTTGAAAAATCCATGTAAATTGACATTTTTTTAATCGAATTCAGTCGTTGGGATAATTAAATTTTTCGACAGGTATTTATTTGATTTTGAAGTCGCTTAAAATGAGAAGACATTGATTGAGTTTTTAACCGATTTAAATTACCTAATTGTACTTACCTCAAAGTAGTTAAGAGGGTACTATACATTTGTGCTGGTGTTTGTAACACTTTCAAATGTTGGTCCTAGACCTATACACCGATCGGCAGAGTATAACTTTCTGAGTCGAATTCGAGATGTCCATCCGGCTGACTGTTTGGCCATGTGAGCTAGAAGTTTGATGAAATTTGGTTCTTAAATTTTAATTGGCACAAGGACCAAGGCTATTGAAAATGGTGCGAATTGGTTCATCATTTTACAAAGCCTACCTCCCATACAGGCTCCATTCCGGAGTAGAGTATTTGTGCCCATAAACCAATTTATTATGTTGGCATTAAGATTAAATTTGGTCGAAACTTATTTTATTGCAAAAAAATCTAACCAAATTTTATTGGAATGGGTAAATATATGATCATAGCTCCCATATAAATGCTACTCCCGAAAATAACTTTTAACGCCACAAATTCCTTATAAATGTTGGAATTAATAAAAAAAAATTGGCAATAACAACTTAAACGATAGCTACTAGGTCGTGAACTGATAGGACCAAAATTAACCATAGTTCCCATATATTACCCCGTCCAAAATCTCATATATATGAAGATATCTAAATAATATGTGGCACAAAGAACTTTTACATGAATCTTAATTTTATAATATTTGTCAAGGCGGGTCCATTATTGCCCACACGCAAAGAAAAACATGGTTGTGATAAACATATTCTAAGAGCAGCATATTATGATAAGATTCATGATTGTAGTCAACATAAATATTAACGATTATTATTGAATAATATTAGGACCCAATATATTCTTAATCTTACATCAATATATTTTTCCCTTAATCCTTTTGTTTTTATTACATCATATTATAAATTAATGTTATCATATTATTATTATGTTAATAATAATAAGTTAAGAAGTAATCATATTATTACCATGTTCATCATAATAAGTTAAGAAGTAATCATATTATTACCATGTTAATCATAATAATATGTAGATCAAATCTAAAACAGAAAAATATTTTTAATATATATTTATGCTTATTTACTTACTAGAAACTTTAAGGTAAAACTGTTACAGATATTTCACATCATAATATGATGCATCTTTAAACATAATATTTTTAACCTATTTTTGTCGAAGGTCGCAATTATTTATAAATTATTTTATAGAATTTTCATTCTTGTTCTCTAAAATAACACAAAATAATGGTGAATATTAAATTTTTTTTTTTGGCATTGATATTTTATTTTGTGATACTTTACAAATTTTTTTAATGAACCTACAATTTCTTTATTTTTTAATTTCTTTAAACTTGGTTTTTTAATGGGTATTTTTTTAAATTGTTTAACCCTTAGAGTACGGAGTGGGGGACTTTAGGTACCACAATGCTACTTTTTCTTTACTAACTTCGAAAATAATTTCTTTCTATCTTTTTCGTTTTTGGTAGTCGAGTTTTATTTTGAATAGTATACAAAACCTTATAAGTGGCATAAAAATATTAATCAGTTCGTAATTAGAAGGTAAGTTATTCGCTTGGGGGATCCAATTTACCCCACGTCGTACTTTACGTTACAAATTTTCTTTGTTTTTTTAGGAACAAAAATGGAAAACAATAAAAAAAAACTTTCCCAACGGCAGATAAAACATTATTTAAGTGACAGTGAAGAGGGTCCTATTGATGCAGATGCAGATTGCGACAGTGACAACTCTAATTTTGTACCTAATATTTATGCAAGTGGAGGTAGCGAAACAGAAGACCAGATTGAAGAAGTAGAAGAGCAAGCGGAAGACATTCTCCCTGATATTGATATTAGTAAAGATGGCATTGCTTTTTCTTCGAACACAGAATGTTTCACCGCTTATTCTGGCCGGGCTTGGTCTTCGAAGGAATTTCCACAAACACGTCGGTCAGCATGTAATATTGTAAATGTTACTCCAGGAGTAACTAGTTATATGCGAGCTGCAAGTGATATTGAAAAAAAATATGTCTTCATACTAACGAAGAAGCCAAAAGAGCATGCAACGAACATAGACCTGAAGAAAAGAAAATCGTTTGTCAAAAACATATTATCAATTCTAGTGATATAAGTCTGATGCAAGGGATAATTATATTTATGTTATAGGTGTTGAATTATTATATTTATTTTATTGGCAAAAGTGCACTTTACGGGGCGTACGGAAAAAAAAAAAAAAAAGTCGGACCCCCTCTGGAATAAAAAAAGAAAAAAAACCAAAATTAAAATTTAAGGGGGCTGAGGCCCCTGGGACCCCATGAATCAAAAAAAGCGGCCCGCCCACTTAGTGGTATGTGTGGGTACTCAAATTAAAGGTAATTGTGTAAAAAATACGAAATTAATAAAATTTAGGTCGAGCGGGACTTCTGGGTCCCTCTGGGGGTAAAAAAATTGCCCCTCCCACCCTTATAACTATGTATGTGTGGGTACTCGAATGAAAGGTATTTTGCTTACGATTGTAAATATTTTGTTTCTATTTTACCTATGCGCTAAAATTTTCAAATGAGTTTTATTATTTTTTTATTTTGTTGTAACTAAAGCTTCTTTGTATAGCCGGCCTTCGGCCGGGCGCAAGGATTTTCTCCTCTATGGTATAACAAAGACCGGCTTCTCTAACTAAAGCTTTTCTGTATAGCCGGCCTTCGGCCGGGCGCAAGGATTTTCTCCTCTATGGTATAACAAAGACCGGCTTCGCTAACTAAAGCTTCTCTGTATAGCCGGCCTTCGGCCGGGCGCAAGGATTTTCTCCTCTATGGTATAACAAAGACCGGCTTACTAAAGCTTCTCTGCATAGCCGGCCTTCGGCCGGGCAAAAGAATTTTCTCCTCTATTGTATAACAAAGACCAGCTTCGCTAACTAAAACTTCTCTGCATAGCTATAAAAGATACATAAATTAACCTAGAGAGGAAAATATTAAACGAATACAAAAACAAAATACATATTTGCAATCGTGAGCAAATTACCTTTAATTTGAGTATCCACACAGATATACATAAGTGTTATGCGGGGGACACTTTTTTTGCCCCAGAGGGCCCTAGAAATGCCGCCCACCCAAAATTTTATTATTTTCATTTTTGTTGCACAATTACCTTTAATTTGAGTACCCACACATACCATTCAGTGGGCGGGGCGGTTTTATGGACCCAGGGGTCCCCACGGGCCTCACCCCCTTAAATATTAATTTTGGTATTTTTTTTTAATTCTGGATCGGGTGGCATATTTTTTATATTTTTTTTTCGTACGCCACGTTAAGTGCACTTCAGCCATTTTATTTTGTATTTTTTTATTGTTGAGAAAAGAATTGAATTCCTTAGTTGGTGTTTGTTAATAATAATTTTAAGTTTATTTTAGGTCAAAACATAAAATATTTGAATATGAAAATTATTTGAGAATTATACTTTTTGATGCGATTTTTAATAATAAATGAATAAAAATTAAAAAATAATCCTTTTTTACTTTTATAATAATCTTTTCTATACAAATATGCAAACCTTTATACTATATAATCCCATTTTTCTGTGGGGGACCCTAGTGACCCCACTCCGTACTTTATATCAAAAATTAGGCTTCGTTCTCTAAGGGTTAACCTCTGAATAATAAATAATTCCATAGGCATAAGTAAAACAAACGATACAACTGATGCAAAATTATCTTACAAATGGCGATAACAAAATATTATTAGAGTAAAGATATTTTATTTTCATCTTAAACATATTATGATTACACGTATAGAAAGTAATCATGTTATGACTATCAAATATCATTAAATGGTTGTGAGGAATATAATATGTTTTAAAAGTTATCATTATTTAGTTGTTATAAAAATGATTATTTTTCAGTGAACCATACTTAAATTTATAATTGCGATAAACATTGACATGTTTACAGTATTTATAATATTGTTGATATTAAATAACAATAACAATATTTTGTGTACGACAACAATATATTGTTACAATAAACATAGTATAGTTGCCGTAACCATGCCCAACCATATTTTTTCTCTGCGTGCATGGCTCCCAAATAGGGCATACTCTTGAAATTATATTTTAAAGTAATGTGGTAAAGGGTATCGTATGGTCGGGCTGAACCGATTATACTTTTTCATTTTCTTTATACATGCTAGAAACTTTTGAGGCGCAAAAAGCTTAAATGGGCAGCCTGTTAGCCGGACGGACATCGTTAGGTCGATTCAAAAAGTTATTTTGACTTGATCGGTATTTAAGTATATATTTAAAGTTGCTAAAAAATATCAGCACAAATGAATTACACCTTCTCCACTACTGTAGTGGGGGTATAAAGACCTCTGCCGCAAGATCAGCTCCATATTCACGACTCTCAATGTCTTTCAGTTTTACTTATTTTTTAAATAAAGCCCAAGTCTGATAAGTTTTTATCCGAACAATTATTTTTATGCTCCCGTATGTCTATATAAAAAAATGATTTCTAAATCCTTTAAAATAAATTCTTTATTAATTTCTAGGAAAATTTAATTATAAGAAAAAGTTTTTAACTCTTTCGTTAGACCTAAACAAATGTCATTAATAAGAAATATTATACTTTCTCAGCAAGTTCTTGTTTTTTCATTTTAATAAAATTTACATAGAAATACAATACTCTCCTACTACATACAAGATTTTCTTCCCAAAAATTTCGAACTGCAGACAAAAAACACTCCCCAAAAGAATTCAAATACATTTTTACTACAAAATAATAATAAAAAGGGTTTAAATTATTCTATAAATAGTGGCTGGAGAGTTTTAGAGATTTTGATGGAATTAAACAAAAGGAATGAAGACAAACAATAGCTTTGGGTATTGTTTAAACACGATCTCATTAATTATTTAGATTTAAACTAAAAAATACTTGAGGAAAGACAAAAAACAAAAATAATTGTTTAGACTAAAACATTTACAAAAATAGCAATAGAACACACGCACACACACACATACACACACATACACACGCACACACATTTCGATAAATGGCAGGTCATCAAGGAATTATAAAGCTCAAAATTTACTTGGGTCAAGTTTTGTTTTGTTGTTTTAACGGCCAACAAGTAAA
Source organism: Pollenia amentaria (assembly GCA_943735925.1). Taxonomy (NCBI): domain Eukaryota; kingdom Metazoa; phylum Arthropoda; class Insecta; order Diptera; family Polleniidae; genus Pollenia; species Pollenia amentaria. The sequence continues at coordinate 48,530,666 of OX031006.1, forward strand.
AGAAGGATTTTAATTGTGACGCCATTAAATGTTTTGAGGCAAATTTTGTGAAAGTCTAGAATGAGTTACATTACATTTTAATGATGAAAAATATTAGAAATTTTGCGTTAACACCAGAAAAGACAGGAAGAAACATTTTATTAATGTTCCTTTTGCAATTAGAATTTAAAAGAGGATTTGGGGAAGAAGTTGCAGTAGAAAGATTGTTAAAAGTAATTTAAAATTTTTACTTAGTAGGAGTAGGAGTTTAACCCATTGTGAAATTAATTCGTTAAAAAGCGGCGGCACGCTTTGTCTTCGTTCATATTAAACAAATCTATTTGCTGCATAAACTTTCTTTTATACAGCATTCGTTTCCTGACAATGAAACTTCTTTTCCACACCCAGAGAAAAAACATGTTTAAATATGGTCACCTCCAACAAAACTATTTCTAAAGAAAATTGTAAATATATTATGTTAAATTTAACCATATTGTTAGCACCGACAATCGTATTATGGTTAAATGTGTCCTCCATCAAGAAGGCACAACCATATTATGGTTGCCTCCGAATATGTTTTGATAAATAATAATTAAAATATGTTTAACACTTATAATGGCATGGTTCGTTTTCCACCATAGCATGTTGCTCTTAGAAAATACTATTGTTAATTTAAAAACAAATTATTGTCATATTTGAGCAAAACATGCTTAGAGGCAACCATAATATCCTCTTACTTCAAATATTCTAAGTGATGGTGCCCACACCCGCCTAAAGAGAAGAGATACCGCAGGACTTATGCGAATAACAGAAACCGTGATGTGGAAAATTTTCTTCCGGCACCGGCAGGACCTTAAAAAAACTATTAGAATAAGATTTGATGAGTTATTATTATTTCATATTTAATACATCGACTCAGAGTTTGATTTTGATTCGCTTAGTAAACAAAAAATTTGGATTTAAGTTCAAATTCTCTAGGTATTACGAACATAAGTAAAAGCATATTATACATTATTTAATTAATTTAATCACTCATACTTCGTTTTTTCGGATACCTTCTTACAACCTAAACTTTCTCTCATGGGTTAATTTTAGTTAATCAAAAACGAAATGACTAAAACTCCGCATAACCAAAATTCAAAACTTTACCCCCCAGTTGTTATGCGTAGACACAAAATAGTTAGAGTATGTGTTGGCCATTTGCAAAAACTAAACTGTCTTCTTAATGATTTATTGTTTTGTTGAAATCAAAAAATAAACAACTAAAAAAAGGTAAAATTCCAAGGATGTATCTTCTAAGCCTCCACTAAAATAAAGCAAATATGTCCCACCTTCATTCATTCGCATTTGTGAATAACTACTTCTAGTCAATTTTGCATAATTTGGGGGAGTGCTTTTTCTTTGGCCAAAGAAGAAGCCCCTCCCCCACACTCTATTGTACCCTTTTTGTCACAAAAGGCAAAAAATAAATGGTTTCTTTATTTATTTGGGTCCAAGGTACTTTATTTATATTATTTGTTGTATTATGAGCTTTGTTTAATTTAGTAATGGATTAGCATGTTTGTTAATGTTGCTCCAAAGTCTAAAGTACCTTGACTAATGCTAAGTCATGTGCGTCTAAACAAAAAAAAAAAAAAAAAAAAGAACAGCAGAAAAGGGAACTGTTTACAAAACATGACGACCGTAAAAGATGAAGATTTATAGTGACATTTTCTTGCTGTCTTAGAATGTTGAAAAGGAGTCCATAAGAATATGCGTATGAAGGGTTATTTGAATTAATGAGTTCTAATTTAAATGATGGTACCTCATTTTAATTTACGTACAAATCTTAATTTACAATTGCTTTCATTGAAATATTTATATATGCAGATATATTGCCAGTAACTTTTTTCAGTAAAAAAAAAATAAATATTTCCCTGCATGCCAAAGAAGTTGTTTTCTACATTTGATGAAATTAAAATAATAATTAACAGACATTATTTTTAAAAAAAATTTTTTTTTTTAAATAAAAAATTCATTGTCCTACTAGTTACATCCGTAAACGTTAAACTTGTCACGTAAAAATAAAGACCCGCCTGTAATATAAACTATAATATGCTTAAGTTGGCTTAATGCATTTTCTGGCCCGCTGCGGCCTTCGTCAGCATTCTTTGTGTCACACTGGATAGTGATACTTTATAAATTGAATGTATTTAACTCAACTATTTTAGTGCCCGTAATTTCTACAAATAGATATCTAGCTGTGTATAGATATCTTTGGTGTAAAGAATTTTAAAACCACTTTCTTACCTACGGGTTAAAGTGTAGTGTATTTTACACCATCAATTTTCGGTAGTTAATTCACGTGGGCCAATTTTACGTTGAAATTGACAAAATAGTGTTACGGGATAAGTAAAGATAAATGTTAGGTACGAACCCGACCAGATATCTGTTAGTAGAAATTACGGGCATAACAAAAAGAATCATGGAATTATTTCTTTTTCATAAGTTACTTTAGTATATTCAACATTTTTTATATTTCGTATTTATTCTATGAGCAAAATTGCAGTTATGTATTTTATAAAGCTATTTGTAATAGTTCTATTTCTTAAATTTTTTTTTTTTTAGGAATGACTTTATACACTACCAGACTATTATCTTGTATCTTCTTGTTACATTTTACCTTAGCTATCCTTTGGATAGCAATGAAGTATATTGTATGTAGTGTATAAAGTCATTCCTAAAAATTGAAGGAACAGAACTATTACAAAGAGCTTTATAAAATACATAACTGAAATTTTGCTCATAGAATAACTTCGAAAAATAAAAAATGTTGAATATAATAAAGTAACTTATGAACAAGAAATAATTCCCAGATTCTATAAAATTTTTTATTTAGCTGTAAAATGTTATTAGCTTTTTTATACCATTATTTTAGAAATTTTGACGAATAGTTTTATTGATTTTATTAAAATCTTTTTAATAAATTATAATAAATATTAGCTTAAAATAGTTGTAACCATGAAATTTTCTATGAAAATGGATAATTCTTATGTTGAGAAAGGGAATGATAGAAATGCCCTCATCATATTGATTGTAAAAATTACTTGATCTTCTATGTATATTACGGTATTAAAGTACAAGGAAATTTTATTTGTATTTAGATAAAAATTCTATAGTGTAAATATTTGAGAAAAATGTTAACCATAGAAACTTTGCATGTATCAGAATTTAAAATTTAATCAACTACCTGAGCTGCATATTTATATGTATCTGATGTTTTACCAAAATCTACCCACTTGTATAAATCAGGGACCGTAACAGTTATTCCTTTTTTCATAAAAGTCAGATGATAACAGTTATTTTTTTATTTTTATTTTTTTTAACAAATATAACAGTTATATTATGATTTTTATTGTGTTGAACAATAATAATAGTTATTTTTTAATTTTTATTTTTTTCATCAAAAATAACAGTTATTTTATGATTTTTATTTTTTCGGGCCAAAATAAAAGTCATTCTTTAAAGAAAGGTACGTGTTATAATTATTTAGTTGACTTTAAATATTTATTTTAATGTGCATAAGATATCCAATGATGATCACACATTTAAAAAAATATTTAATGACAACTCAATAATTATAACACGTACATTTCTTTAGAGAATAACTTTTATTTTTGCTCGAAAAAATAAAAATCAAAAAATAATCATTACTTTTGTTCAAAAAAATAAAAATCATAAAATAACTGTTCTTTTTGATCGAAAAAAATAATAAAAAAAATAACTGTTATTTTTGTTCAAAAAATTAAAAATAAAAAAATAACTGTTATTTTTGTCCAAAAAATATATATCAAGAAATAACTGTAATTTTTGATAGAAAAAATAAAAATCAAAACTATAAAAATCATAATTTTTTTTACCATAGAAAAGTTGATAAGGATCAATATGGTATATTTGAATCAGTTTGCCAGTATTTACTTCTATATGCTTTTTTTGTTTTAAAATTTCAAAATAACTGTAATTTTCGGTCCCTGGTTTAAATATAACAATTTATTTCAATTTCTTTAAAAAATAAGTCACTAAAATATATTTAGTTTCGAATAAAATTTCATACTGGTAATAAATTTTCAACCCAAAACTTAAAAAATATTAAGCATTATTTTTTTTAGTATTTTTAAAATAATTTTTAGCATTTTTGGCCATGTCTAATGCCAGATTTATCTGTAAAAATTTTAAAGATCTGGTCACACTGATCATATGTGTCAAACCATATTAAACTTAAAGAAACTTTTTGTTAAATTTTTTGAAACTGTAATTTGCTTAAGCAAAGTGCAAAACAGATCGCACATTCCGTACGAAATCAAAGTTTTTTGACTTTATTTTTAGTTTTTCATGAATTTGAGAGTCTTTTTATTATTTGTTGACAGAAGCTTAAGCAAGCTTATGCATATTATAGTTGGGCCTACAACATTTCGCACTGTGACATACGTTAAACTTGAGATAATAGCATACGCGATCGTGTAACTGAGCGTACGATTTTCACGAACTGTCATCCGTTAACATTATTAAAAACGAGTGCATAAAATTTTTTTTTATTTAAAAAAATGTTAGTATACTTAAATTTCAATGAATAAGTATTTTTATAGAATAATTATATTCCTAGGCTATATAATAGTTATAATAAATTCAACCCCCGTCAAAACGAAGAAATGGCAGAAATCATAAAGAAATACCAAAATTTGGCCAAAAATTTGCTTCCTAATTGTGCGCAAGTAAAAGCTACAGCCAACCAGCTGTAGTATGAGTGGGCAAAGCTTCCAAATGCAGTAGTTCCACCAGTTAAATATGAAAATATGAAAACCGGTAAAAGAATTAACTGCCAGTTCAACGATTTCGAACGTTAACGTTCGCATAGAAAATACATATGAAAAACACCCAGTTTTAAAAATATTTTCCATATAAAGTTTTAAATGAACGTTTACGTTCGAAATTGTTGAACAGGCAGTAAATATTGTTAAAAAATTTATATTTATGGATATGCTTTAGGTATATGTTGACCAGAAGTAAAAGAAAAAACAAGTCTTCATAAAAATTGTCAAATAAGCGGAGAACAAGTTTTTGATGCCAACTGTTGAAGGCAACAACTCGGTACAGATATTCGAACTAAAATAAAATAATAATACCGTTTCCATATTGACGTTTGTAAATTTCAAAAATATTTTTGAATTATTTTCTGCTGTGAATTTTGTGGACCCTACTATTTAAAGTCTTGTGGAAGTTATAAACTACTGTGAATTATAAGGACAATAACAATCCATTTGCAATCCTAAGGCTCCCTTCATACGATAGACATATCACGTAAATTTCTATCGTACGATTGTCAATGAGATCACGATTGTGACGATTCGAGCCCAGATTTAGGTGCCCGTAAACGACATGTTTTTTACATCTGACTTGTCAAATTTCTCACTGTAAAATACAAACATGTCGTGTGTTACCTTTAAAACATTGCATCTGTAAAAGTAAGACGCAAAGTCATTTGACAAAATTTCAATAAGAGCATGCTCTATTTTCATCTGACAAACCATCTGACATCAGCTGTGTCAGAAATCTATACCGGGAAGAAACCGGCTGCGGCGGTGCACTATTGACGGAATCATTAGCCGGCTGAAGTTAATATTTTACAATAGCGATATATGTATGATCATTTCACCATTGAAAAGAAATTATGTTTATATATGTAAAAAAAAAAAACGTTTCATTATAATACTCGTATCCTAAGTTGGTTTTTCCGAACTTAAAAAAAAATGTTAAGATGGCTGAACTCTCTTACGGCGCAAATAAATCTTTTGTGGCGGCAGCTCGCTACTTTGAAACCGAGAACTACTTTGGTTTCTGCAATAACTATGCGATAAAACAGAGACAATGTCAGAAGCAAATTACATGCACGTGTGTGACCAAATATTATAAACTTTATGTAAAACAACAATTTTGACAAACATGCACAATTGCATGTGACTTGAAAAGTTGACAAGTCAGATGTAAAAAACAGGTCGTGTACATGCACCTTTAACAAATTTACAAAAAGCACGGACATAAAATCCAAAGTTTTTATTTTCAAAAAATGGGAATTACGCTTTTATTCCCTCCACCACAAGTTGTGAGTAAGGGTATATTAAGTTTTTCATTCCATGCGAAAGTTCCTTAATATTCATCTAAGTAATCTTTGTCACTTTAGCCATGTCCGTCCGTCCGTCTGTTGAAATACCTCTCGCTTCCGACCGACTCTACAAAAAAGAAAAATTTTAACATTCCTATACTCACGTGAAACACGTATACAAGCTCCCGGTCTATCAGACCGCTTTTTCAAAGTCTACAAAACCATTGAATTTAATAAAACCCCACTTGCTTTTAGAAATGTATAATATAAACAAGAGTTTTAGAGAAAATAACTTTTTAATTCATGACTAATAACACTGTGCTAGATTTTGACACTTTTTTTGAGACAAGCGTTTTAAGTGGTGCTTACCGTTTTTTAGGTTAGCTCTGGTTTTCAGGAGATATACCGTTATTTCGAAAATAGAGGAGGTTGCACAGCATATGTTAATTTTATTTAACAAACTAAAAAAAAAGAAATTCCGCAATAAAATGTCCTTAAAGTTAAGTTTAACGTTTTTCTAATATGCGCAGTCGTTTTAGAAACATAATTTTTAAGCCATACTTCGAAATTTTTGTTTGTCAAAAATTCATAAAAAATTGGAAAATGCAGCTGCTAATCTAAACATATAAAAAACGAAGTTGCAAACAGAACAAGCTATAAACGATTAAAATCTGTTGACCAATTTTTATTTTATTTACAAAAGACGAATTTTTTTTTATTAAGTTTAAGAATTTCATAAAACGCTATATTTGTATAGCAGCCTCCTAAGAAGTGGTGATAAAGGGCAAGTATGTTTTAGGAAAATGTTAGGTACAAAAAAATAATTGAGGTCTGTCATACATTTTATACCCCTTAATGCTACTCCTGGGCAGTTGTGAGACTTTTTCTTCAATATATTTCCAGTCTGTATTGAAACTTTTGTATGTGAGCCTTCTAAAGGAATGGAGATAGCCGCTAGGTATGTAAGAGATAAATGATGGAGATTAATAATAAAGTGGGTCATACATCTTACCCGTCTAGAAGCATCATTCACGCTGCAGTGGCCAAATTTAAGAATTTCAATCATACAAAAATGGCGGTTTATTGAAATCCTTAAATTTGGCCCCTTCTTTATTGCGGAATTTCGTTTTTTTTATTTTGTTCAATAAACTTAACCGTTTTCAAGTTACGCGAACATATGCTGTGCAAGCTCCTCCATTTTCGAAATAACAGTATATCTTGAAAACCATAGATAACCTAAAAAACGGCTAGCACTACTTGATTCAGTGTACTCGAATTAGGTTAAAACGCCGGGTGCCCGGCATGTCTGTTTTGTCAACTAGCACAGTTTAATTTATCATTTAAGTCTTTGTAAAATAGTTAAATTCCTAAGAGATAAAAAAATCAACAAAGAACACGTGGGTTGCTTTCATAAGCTTTGGCTCCGCTCTAAATTGAAGTTTATTGAGAATGATGAAGCTAACCAAAATCACAATACACTTGCGCTCTTCTGTAAATAAAAATATTAAAATTCAATAAGTCGGGCTCACAGCATACGGTCTGAGGATACGGTGATGAGTATGAGGATACGGTGAGTATAGGAAGGTTAAATTAAGACTCTTTCCAGTTCTTCTAAGCAGTTTGGAATTCTAATTCAGCACAATTTGTTCAGCAGGAAAGGTCTTATAAACTCAAATGGGGAACAACCATAAAAAAAAAAAAATTAAAATTTTTGTTTCCAAGGCAAATATTAACTGAAGGCAGTGTGCAACGATTTCTATTAAAGATCGATTGATATTTATGTGGAAAAGTGGCTCCACATAAAGCTCACTTTCGGAAAAAACTTTCGTATGCCTAAGAGCGTAATGAATAATATTATAATCGTTGAGTTTGGTTTGTCATAGCTCTATTCGACTAAAAATATCACCACAAAATTTTGGGAAGGTCGATCCATACTATACAATATGCCTCATATAAAGCCCACACCACGAAAGCACTTAAGTATGCCTAAAAACCAGGGCTTTAGTCGTCAGACTCCGACTCCAAGCGCTGAAATTTTTAAGTGCGACTCCGACTCCGACTCCAACTCCTACTCTAACCTTGATGCTAAATGTATTAGTCTAATTACATTCTTTATTTGACTTAAAACTTTTTGTATACCCTTCACCACTAGTGGTGAATGAGAGTATACTTAGTTCGTCATTTCGTGTGACTTTTTTATTATGATTCTAAAACCCCATAACGTATATATATTCTGGCACCTTGAGTAATTATAAGTCGATTTAGACATGTCCGTCTGTTGGAAACACGCTGACTTTCGTAAAACGCAAAAAATAAAAACAATGTTGGTGTCAAATTGCTTCTAGTTATACTAAGCAGTTTTGTATTGAAATCCAGCAAAATCCGATCAGTGGGACCAGGATAATGAATCATAATGTAGAAACACCACCTTAAAAAATGTACAATTTTGTTACAAAAACTAACATAAATGGTACACGGCTATATTTATGAGATTTATGACTATAAATCATATTGTACGTCTACAACCGTAATAAATATTGCTATCATATTAAGGTGTGCTACGTCATAGTTTTACTAGGACTAGAAATCACACTGTCAAATTTCGCAAAGATTGGTAATTTACCATATGCCCAATATAAAGCCTACTAAACCTCCGCAAATAATTTAGTACGCCTAAAACCGTAATAAATAACGCTATCATAATAAATCGAAATCATACTTTAAAATTTCGTGAAGATCGGTGCAAAATTTACCCTAGGCCGCATATAAAACCTACTCTCGGAAAACAGCTTAGTATGTTAACAAACGTAATAAATAATGTTATTGTAATATGCTTTGGTACGTCAAAGATTTCCTGAAGCTCGGTCCATTATTTACCATATAATGTCTGTAATGCGAATAGGGTCGAATTTAATGCCCGAAAGACCCAATGTTGCGTACTAACGCATAAACGCGCGACGGATCAAGGTGCCTCATCTGTATGTATGGGTGGTATAAATATTGAGGAAACAGAATCTCTTGATGTTCTGGGCATGAGGATACAATGTGATGTCCGATGGACAGAACATATATTCAAGGTGTCGAAAGAAGCATTCAAGTGCCTCGGTTTTTTGAAACGGTGTAAGATATACTTCACTCCATCTGATCTCCTTACTATTTATACCACCTATATCCGACCGAGAATGGAATACAACTCTCATGTGTGGGCCGGTGCTTCAAAGTCTATTTTGGAGCTTCTCGACCGCGTGCAGGAGAGGGCGAAGGTTCTCATTGGCGACAGTAGGGTATCCAATTCTATTGACTCCCTTGAGCACCGTCGCAATGTGGGTTGTACTTGCCTATTTTATCGGTACTACAACGGGATGTGTTCTGATGAAATTAGGGATTTGGTTCCCGAGACCCATAGCTTTGTTCGTAACACACGTTTTTCCTCAAGAGCACATCCTTTTGTGGTCGATTGGCCGGTGAATCGTACAACGCATTACAGGGAAAATTCGTTTTTTGGCCGGACAGTTCGTATGTGGAATAACCTTCCTGCTGAAGTCTTCCCTCTCACTTACAACATGAAAAAGTTCAAGTCGAATGTTCACAAACACTACTCCCTCTTTCCTCCTTCCCATAACCTATTTTCCTAGTTCCAACACAATGCATTGCATTAGTAGGGGTCATCCCCTGAGTGCTGGTCCCAACAAAAAAAAAAAATAAAAAAAAAAAAAATAAATGCTCACTCTGGCAAATTATGTAAGTTCGTCTAAAACCGTAGCAGATATATATATTGTTGTAAAATTTGGTCCAATTTTGGTTCCTGTGGCCAGAAATAATATCATGCAATTTTCTGATTATCAGTCCATATTTACCTTAGATCCCATATTAAGCAGCCTTCTGTACTTTAAACGCTAATACAAATTTTACTACTATATTGAAATTCGTTCCATTTAGATTTATAATAACACAGAAAAAAGTTTTTAATCAATTAAAAAAAGTGGTTTAAAAAGTATTTAAATCAATTTAATTTATGTGATAATTGAATCAATTATTTTTTTTGTTGAAAGAAAATTAAAAATATAATTTTGATTTAATTAACATTTTAGTTGTTTTAAAATAAATTTTTAATTAAAATATTAATTAAATATCAAAAATATTAATTGATTTTTTTCGTTTAAAATAAAATTATTTAAACTTGTAGAACTGTTGTTGGGAATTGTTTATAATCATTTAAATAAATTAACACATTGTTTGAAATGGCAAAGTTTTTTGATCATTTTTTTAATTAAAATTGATTTTTTTAATTTATTGAAAAAAAAAAAAATATTCACAATTATACAATTGTTAGTAATCAATATAATTATTTTGGTAATAGGTGCAAAAATCAACAACTTGTTTGCTTGATATTATGAATTTGGTATAAATTTGTTGATTAGAGAAAATATTTAATTTTTTCTGTGAACAAAAATTACTCCACAGGATTTCGTGATGATTAGTCCATAATTTACCATGTGTCGTATATAAATTCCCCTCCTGAAAATCATTTTAGTGCGGCATAAACTATTGCGAATCATGATATTTTATTCAAGTTAGTTCAAATTGCTAAAAATAAAAGCATAACACTGCCTGATTGTCGTCCAATTGGTTTAAACCGGAACCAATTTGTATATTCACGTCCGTTTTTATAAAGATTAGTTAATAATTTTTAGCTCTCATATATTCTAACTGTCGGTGGAGGTTATCAAAGATTTGGCATATCTAAATTAGCTATATAACTTGTTTTTAGTGCGGTACCTTTTAAATGGTTAAATATAGCAAGAAAATTATTCTGTAAAAATTGATATTTGAAATATTGCATCTTCAATTTCGAAGAATTTCTATTTTGGATAATATTAGAAAATTTTTTATGACGAAAAATTTTGGAGTCAGAGTCACGAGTTTTTATGGGTACTACGACTTCGACTCCGGAACAAAAAACCCGAAATCCGACACTTCAAATCCGACTCCACAGCGCTGCTAAAAACGTTACGAGCAAGGCACCTGTAGTCAAGTTTGGTCTGTCGATTCATCATCATATTTGATTTATAATGTAAAATATAACACGAGTCAAATTAACGTATCCATTAAGCAAGAAATGTGCTTCATCACTGAACAAAATTTCACAATAAATCACCGGATTTTCATTGGGTACCGAATGGCCCACCCTCAGACGTATTCGTGGCTATCATTTACATGATATCATTTTCAATCAATAAATTCCATGAATTGTTCTTTTAACCCATAATAAAAATTTTAAGTTCACTTTTAAATTTATGTGCTTTATTTTACATTATATATAAAACCTCACGACGAATCAAGAAATCAAACTGGCAAATTTTGTGAAGGTCTGTCCATATAACACTAATGGGTCATATAACACTAATTTTCGGAAATGTTTTAATGCGAATAAAAGCGTACCAAATAATGACACTGTGTTGAAGTTATTTCCCATTTTGTTTTTTTAATACTAGAAATAACTCTACTGGATATTGTCAGGATTGTGGATATTCCATAGGTCACCTACAACATGCTCTTCTAAAAACCACGTTAATACGCCTAAAATGCCCTTCTAAAAATCACTTTAATATGCCTTAAACCCAAACGAATAATGATGTTTTATTTAAATTTGGTCAAAATAAATTGTATACGACTAAAAATAAATTTAAAGTGTACTTTTTTTATAAAAATTGCTTCATAATTTTTATATCGCACTTAAATCCCAGAACTTGAAACCGAGAGGAGAAAAATTTTCGTCTAGCATTGGCAGGACAAAAATAAAGTATTACTATAAGATTTGATTAATTATTGTTAGTTCATATTTAATATATGAAGATTCAATAAATAAATAATGAAAAAAAAAAAAAAAAAAAAAAACTTAAATCCCACTACTGAAATATTCGTACTTTGGGTGCACGGTATCAAAGATTCGGCTTAGCCGAATATTGGACTTTTACTTGCTTATTATAAATATGTTAATTTTCAAAAGTAACAACTTATAATTAAAAGAATTCAAATAATCTGCCTGGTTTCCCTACGCTACTTTTTAGTTAAGATTTCCTTTCTTCTGGCACAATAGCCAAATTATTAAACGAAAAATGTTTGGAATTTAATATCGCAATTTTTGTTTTCACAAAATATATTTTCATTCAACCTGTGTGAGTGGTTTTTCATATCTGCTGTGGTTTTCATCAAAATTTGATTGAAAAAAAGTCTTTTATTTAATTTTTGGTGAATCTCTAAAATATAGAATTTCTTTTGAATTTATTTGCATGATATTTCTATGCAATAAACGTAATTAAATGCATATTTTATTTTTTTTTTTAGTTTTTACAAGATAGAGCTTACAACTTATATTAAGGTAATCAAAGGTAAAGCAGATAGTAAATCAAAATAACTAATGAAATATAAAATAAGTAAGAAAGTATAGTCGGTCAAGCACGACCATATGATACCCTATATATTTTGGTATTTACACACAGATTTTCGCGAGTGATTTCTAAGGGAATTATTGTCAATCCAGGACCTAACACTATAAAATTTTGTTATTACATAGCAGCTATTATAAAAGTTATGATCGCAAAATTGTTTTCTATATATATATATATATATATTTCTTATGCTAATCCTGCAAAGCTTTACGCTTATCTGCAGGAGACCAGAGTCTCTGGCGGGAATCGAAACCGCAACCTCCGCACTAATAGACTAGATCCCTACCAACCAGGCGGGGCACCCTATATTTAAAAAAAGCTATTACTTTACAGAGAAATTGGTATGGGAGCTACGGATCGATGACAATAAAATTTGGTAAGATTATTTAGATCGCGAAAAAGTAATATCTAGTCAAATATAATCAAAATAAATAATATGCACAAATGCTCTATCCCGGAATTAAGTTTGCAGGAGGCCTACGTGAAATTATAGTCTGATTTTCGCCATTTTTAAAAGTTTGTTCAAATAATTCCCAGAATTGCGATCTGTACTTTTAGCACAAAGTTTACATCGACTGCCAGCCATACGGATGAACAGACATCGTTAAATCGATTCATAGTCGATCGGTTTATTAAAATCTCACTTTACGACCAATATTTGTATGTGTTATACACATCGGAACAACACATCGTATCCGACTCATGTAAAAATAGTGATGTACTAACACAGAATTTGTTAATGAGAAATGTTTTCTTATTTTTTTAATTTCCAGAAACTCAAACAAATTTTCGCAGCTTTTTTGTAAATTTTCTTAAATCATGTCCTACTCATTTCTAGAGATATTGCTGCAATATATAGAAATAATTTTTGTGGTTTACATTTATGAAAGTAATGCAGAGTTCTGCTTTATATGAATGTTGTAGATGTAAGTGAGTTCTTATCTTAATGTCCTAACCCCATGGTCCTTGAAACACTGTTTTTTTTTATTTTTTTTTTTTTTTTTAAATTCCTACACTAAATCCCGCGAAGCTTTTTGCTTGTCTGCAGGATACCAGAGTCTCTGGCGGGAATCGAACGCGCAACCTCGGTACTGATAGACTAGCTCACTACCAACTAAACTACCGGTAGTCCATAAAGACTCCGGTACAGGTAGCAGAGGCATACACATCGATGATGGGGCTATCTTGCCCCTACGGCTTTTATTGTATAGCAACAGCAGGCTGGGACATCCGAACGCAGTTCTAACTTTGCCCATGAATATGTGTATAAATTATTATCCATCCCTGAATTTTTAAGATCGCCCTTACCGTTATCGAAAAGCCTCACCAACTTAGACCAGAATCTAGATATTCATTTATTCATTCCCTACTGGCCCGCGGGGTATTAGACAGTACTTTGGAAGTGTGAAAATTTAAGGCTTTGGTTGCACCTGCATCCTTTGAGAGTGCAATGCCGAAACGTGCAGAACCTTCAGATGCAAAAGCACTTCCTTTGAAGAACTACGATCTTCGCAAGCAAATAGTTTCTTAATGCTCATTATACTACAGATACGTATTATTGAAACTGAACCCTTCCCGAGCTGGATTTTAAGGATAAAAAAATTAACAAATTTCAAAAGTAGAATAGTTTTATTGCTTTTAAGCATTTTAAGGACAAAACTGATAGTATTTTAAAATGTATATTTAAAACTATAGTTTAAAACCTTGATTATCTAAAATATTCTTCATTTTGTCGTTAATTACACAATAGAGACCACTTTGTATTAAATTTTCATTTAGCTTTATTACACATTTATACTGACAGAAGAGAAGATGGGTTTTCTGTAGCTCCTAAAACTACAACTAAACATCTACATTCAATTGTTCTGTGAAGGACTTGAAGAGCCCCTAAGGTGAACAAGCATGTAACTATTGTTTTATATTTTAACATGCATGAGTTGAAGCGGCAGATGTTTGTTTCAGAAACAAAGTTTTAGGTTCCTTGTTATGTTATCCTTATAGACAATTACATGTGTGTGTACGTGCACACATTCACACAATTAACGTACAAAAAGAAAAACTTGTAGTTTATGTAAAATATTTTGAGGTTTTATTTGTGCGTTACAGTGTAAAAATAAAAAGAAAAAATCCCAAGGAAACACAAAGTTTTGTGTGTAAAAATTAAAACTAAAACAACATGCTGCTTTCTAAAGGGGTGAAGTACAAAAAACAAAAGTTTTTTGTTTAACGAAACATTAAACCATCATTTCAGTAGTTGGCCTCCAAAAATAGAACTAAAACTAAAGGATGTCTATGTGCAAATAAAACAGAGACCACTAGTTTCCTTTTTTTTAGGAGGAGGTTTACAGCATCTAAGACAAATCCCTTTGAAGCCATGGCTGGTTTCAACTACTACACAAAATTTAATGTGGTTGAATATGTGAAAAGGGAACAAATAATATTCCAAAATATTTGAAACTAAACAAAACCTCAACATAGAAAATACTTTGGAAGTGAATTGTAAAATCTGCGTAGGATCTATGTGTGATATTTAAGCTCTTATTGGTTGTATTTTGTAAAAGGGAATGATGTGGTTTTCATGGGAGCATGAGTGTGTGAGTATGGGAATATAAAATTTTTACCTTTTATATTTGTATAAGAAGCAACTTAAAATAAATAATTATTTTCTATATACTTTTTTTGGTTATTTTAATAGTTATTTTAATAGTTGGAGTAAAATATTCCACAAAAAAAAAAAAAAAAAACAACTTGTATTAACAAAAATTCATGCATACATAAAAATAGTTGTTATTAAAATCAAAAATTTAAACAAACATAATTTAGCCTCGAGTTATGTTCGCTACACGTACATACGTGAACATATATAGCGTAAGTACTTGTTATCCTTGATGGATATTTATATAAATTTATACATAGATACACTAGGAAAAAGCAAAACAGATCTTTGAAAATCACTTTACCACTTGAAGGAAATTTTAAATAAAACTTCATTACTTTAGTTAATAATTCTCTATTAAATTAATATAATGGAAATGAATGCATAATATTGTTATTAACATTTGTGGAAAATTTCACTTTCATATCTCCCTTAAGAAAGAAGCTCGCCATATATCCTTTTTCTGAAGTTCGGTTTACAATTTTTTTTCTTATCTTGGTATCAAATTTTCAGTGACTTATGGCAGTCAACGAAATTTTGAAAACTTTTGTTTGTCTAAATTTTTTATGATAACAAAATTTATGGCACTCAAAGTGATATATGAGAGTGACCGTGTACAACAGTCGATTAAAAACTTTCCGGCACTGAAACTTTAATAGGACTGTGATTTACATTAAAATTTTATTTTGCAGAATTTAATGGCTACATTTTAGTTTATATACGAGTTGTGGAACGAAAATCAGACTTCTATGAGAACTATAGCTATCTACTAATGTTTTTTAGAGTAAGACTTGTTTTGAAGTCCAAAGTTTTGGGACGATTGTTTTGTGTGACCAATACAAGTCCATTTTCGCCTTTGGATTTCCAGTCCAAGTGGTGCTTGTTGTGTGAGTGACAATAGTCAATAGTTAGATATAGTACTCGACCAAAAAGTTTTTAGAGTTTTACGTCTGCTATTAACAAGCACAAAACGACCTTTACACATACACCTGTTTACAAAAACCTGCATGGCGTAAACTTTGAGAGGTGCTGCATCAGAGGTCTCACAACCGAATGATATATTTTACTTAAGGTTGGATGTAAATATTTTTATTTTTGCATGACAGGATAGAGTTGGTGGGCTCCAAACATTGCTCAGTTGATCGAAGGCTTACATTGGCTAATCCACCAGCTTTTGTCAATACACTGTCCAGGTATAAAAGGATTCCACGTATTCAATGACAGTATATTATATTCCAAATCGTCATGGTATATACGAATTTATACGTAAGGATTTGGATTTTTTCACATTAACTCTGATCCCAGCAGCTGCTATTAAGTTTACAATGGATTTTAGCATCGGTCTAATATCCGTTATATTCTATGAAAATAGACAGATGTCATAGGCGTAGCCGAGATCTTCCAGGCATGCATGCAATCGCTTCCGTAATACCACGCCCTATTGTTGTTGCACGTTTCATATCTAAATCCAATACAATGTAAAGAAACAGTGAAGATATCGCACAACCTTGCCTTCCAGCTATACTCACCAATATATTTCTGCTTAACTGGATTGCATGACAAATACTTAAACTGGTGTCTTGATATAAGTTTTTAAAAAAAGTCGATGAAGAAACTAGGATACAAACGCGATCGATCGCTACTCAGCATATGGCCCCACAATTATACTGACGCTATTGACGTATACCTTACAGGATTTTTTTGGGTGCATCCAGCTTGTTATGGTCGCAATTCAGATACTTGTTTGCTTTATAGCCTTTCTGTTATGATATGAGCGATTATATTATACACAATGTTTAGAAGAGTTATGCCTCGCCAATTGCATTTTTTTTGGCTTGCAAAAAAGTTAATTAAACTGAATTTCAGCTCTTTTGGAAATTTTCTAGGGTTAGCAAATTTTCTAAAAATTGTAAATAAACAGTAAATTTGCGAACATCTAAAAAATTTTATGGGTAGTTTAGGTCATGTAAGGTTAAGAAGGGTTATACACCCAAGGACACACCTCCACACGGAGACCAATGCGGTCCATTGTGAATCCCTTCGATACAGAAAAAGAAGAAAAAGAGAGGTACATATAAGAGGAAGAAAAGAATTGATAGACAGATTAAGAAGAGTTAGTAGGAGCCACAGAACAAACAATTCCCCCTACAGTTCCTTCATCAGAAACAACCGTACCACTTCCCTGACAAACCCCAGTAGATCGATTGGAATTACTTCAGCGATACACCGTATTTTATCGTGAAATCTGTCTCCTAGCCATTTCCGCCTGAGACCCTGCATCCAAGGACAGTGTCATAATACACGCCCAATTGTCTCTAGTTCCTTAGCATCCTCGCATAATCTGCAGAAGTCCGGTATGGTATTGTTCCATTTGCTCGTGAAAGCCCTAACAGAACAATGTCCCGTCAAGAACCCTATTATTGTTCTAAAACCTCTCCTATCCAATCCTAATAGAACCCTGGTTGCCCTTGCGTCCAATTCGGGTTATAATGCCTTGGACACTCTGCAATCCGTTCTATTCCTCCAGGACCGGTTGACGGCATTACGGAATCTTTCCCGTATTACCCCGTAAAAGTGACACAAGGTGGATTTTACCCACATCTCTTACCTCTAAATCCAGATCCGAACCCTCTTGCGCGAGTTCGTCCGACACCTCATTGCCATCCACCTTGCAGTGTCCGAGTACCCAACACAGCCTCGCCGTGAATGCCTCCATGAGCTCTCTCAGAGCATTCCTACACCGTTCGACCAGGCATGATCGTACCCTTTAATTTGTTAATGCTCTGAGCGCAGGACCCCCAACGATGTGATCCAGTATCACCTCCGTTGCCCTCTAGATCGCTAGAAACTCAGCCTGGAAAACACTGCACTCATCCGGGAATCTAAAAGACCTTTTTACGTCAGTGTGAGCAATATACACACCGTCACCAGTGCCAGTGTCCATTTAGGATCCATCCGTGGATACTGCCCACCTCTCAAACAGCCCATTGGATTTACGCCAAACTTCACTATCCGGGAACTTCAGTGGTGGTGTTACGTCGATGTCTTAGGTCATAATCCTGTGATCCGGCATTCCCCCGAGAATACCACCATGATCCAGCAGACCCACTTCATACAAGCTTCATGTGTGGCCGTCCCGCCTAAGTCTAACCAATAATAACTGACCAACACATAGAGTCTAAATAAGTCCTGACAGCAAAACTCTTTACATAATGCTCAATGGATGACAGATCATAAATTTTTTTTTTTTGGATTTCTTAACTATTTCTTTAAGTGTTTAGCAAAACACTATTTAAGCACTTCCTCCTCTCTAACACATACTCTATAACAAGCAGTTTAAATATTTGTAAAGGATATTTAGCTTTCATTTAGTAGTCGCTTTATTCACATGATTTTCATACACCAACACACACATACTTAATTTCTAATCCAGGAGGGTCCTTTTTCTGTTCTGTGAGTTTTCTAGGATCTTTAGTTTAATCAAATAACTCTAAATATATATAAAAATATAAATTTGTATTATTTTTAGTTGCATATTTGTATGTTAAAGTATATACATATTTGAATATTAATGTAATAATCCTTTGCTCATACACATTTTGCATGGAATTGAAACTCTGTACGGTGAGACTTTCTGTCTATTTTGTTTTAGTTAATTTACGAGAAAATTTACTACCAATTAGTACAGTTTTATATTATAATTTAGCTAAAAGGGTTTATTCTAATTTAGTTTGAAAAGAGGAGAACGAAAAGAAAGTTTATTAATTTTAATGATTTTTTATTTTATTAATAAATAAATGATTATTTTATTAGTTTAATAAAAGGCATAAAGTCAAGTGAAACAATTAGAGAATGTTTTTTAATTATGCACATAAAAATAAACTATCTCAATTACGGTAGGGGCGTATAGACAGAAATTTTTTGGATAACCCATCACGATTTCAACTAAAATAAATGTTATTTGAACTGACAAAATTATTGAGGGATTTGAGAGCAGAAGGGTACGAGTGCAAAAATAAAATTTCGGAGTAAGCTAAATAAAGGTTTTTTTTTGTAATATTTAAATGTATACTAAATATAAAGCTTAAGGTCATTATAACGCAATTTAGAGTCATTATACAGATTGGAATTTTTGTACAAATATAAATATTTTTGCATTTAAGCCTCTCAATTAGCTTAATAAGACCCTAAATTAGCTTCTTAAAAAAAATTACACTTTGAGTTAAAAAATATGTTTTTTTATATAGAGTATGTAAGTGTTCGATATTTTTTTTTTAAATAGATGGCTCCAAATCTTATAGTATTTTGAGAACGCCATATATATACTTTTAAAACAAATTTTAGTCATATGACATTTTATATTCATGTAAAAAAAATTACTACCAGTATAATACCAGTACACACACAGAAAAAATTAATAATTGTCTCTAATCACCAAATTCATAGAATTAAGCACACAATTTGTTGACTTTGCACCTATTACCAAAAGGATTATATTGAATACTAAAAATTTTAGATATATAAAATTTTGAATATTTTTTTTTTTCAATAAATGATATTTTCAATCTTAATTAAAAAAATGATCAAAAAACTTTGCCGTTTCAAACAATGTGTAAATTGATTTCATTAAATATAGCTCAGGTTTTGACAATTCCCAACAACAATTCTACAAGTTTAAATAATTTTATTTTAAACGAAAAAAGTCAATTGAGATTTTTTGTTATTTGATTAATAATTTAATTTAAAATTTTTTTAAAAACAACTAAAATGTTAATGAAATCAAAATTAAATTTTTAATTTTTTCCAACTAAAAAATTAATTGATTCAATTATCACATTAATTAAATTTAAATATTTTTTAAATAATTTTTTTAATTAATAAAAAACTACTGATAATTTTTTCTGTGCAGAAAGAAGAAACTCGTACTAAATAAGAGTTTTTTCTAATTATTTTAGTATGAGTCGTACTTAAAAATTTAAGTACGAACAGCACTGAAAAGTACTAAAAACAATCCAAAATGGGAAAATTTTCAAAAACAAATATGTCAGCATACGCGTGTGCTTGTAAAAATTTGTTGTTGAAACAACAACAACACTGCAAGAGAAGTCAAACAAAGCCTTGCTTGTTTTATGTAGAACCAACAACAACACTACATGTGGAAAAAATATAGATTATTTTCATGTATAACAAGTAAAATAAGAAGCAATAATTCCCATATTCTATTTGTTAAAATTATTTAGTTAAAAACATTAAATTTCCAAAGTATAATGATTACGAAAAACCATAGCGGGCATGGTGCTGGTGTCTTATAATTGAGATTTCTTCTGCAAACTAAGGTCGGAATAAAACAAAGTTAAACAACCGTGTGTAACGGGTAAGTAAATAATAATATTATATCTATCTCTGGTTTTCGTGGGTGTAAGTTATTGGGTTAGAATTAATCTAATCTAACTCTCTGATTATTTCAAGAACGAATCTGGATTAAACCAACTTAAAAATTACTCAATCAAGCACAGTTAGATATTAATTTTATATCACTTTTAATTAATTCAATCCCGTTTTCGGCTTATTTTAACTATGGGGCACTTGAATAATCCGTACTTGAATTAAGCATTCTGTACTTGTTTTAAGGAAATCCGTACTTATCGTATTATTGACACCGCGTGGCTGGATTTAAGTATGGATGGATTGATTTGTATTTTCAGTGTATGGTTTATTTGTAGTGAAACTGAGAATAGAAAATTCATAAATTAGAAGAAAACTTAAAATGGAGAAGTTTTATAGGTAAAAATCAAAGGCCATTTGTTCGATATGGCAGAATTTCTATAGCAAACTTATTCGGACTATATGTGATAAAAATATATGTATTTATAAGAACCTGGTGCTTATCATACCGGGAGTCTTCGAAAACCTCGTTTCAGCTAACACATGGACAGACATCGGACATCGTTAAAAAACCTTGCTTCTCATATGGACCCATAATATATTTTATTGGGTTAAAAATGACTATTGTTGTTATTTCAAACGGAATGACATACTTATATAAAAACCGAACTTACATTCAAGGTCATGAAGCGCATAAAAATATGATATAAGTATATGGGTAATTCCATGTCAAATCGACCAAGAGTGGGACCCGACCCCCTTCGATTTGAATGAAATTTGGTGTGAAGGTTCCTTTCATCCTATAAGGAACATATATTAACGAAAAAAATTTTAAAAATTTTTTGGCAAAAGTTACGTCATATTCAAAATGTCATAATTTCGCCGAATTAGCCGAAGGTGTTGAGTTTATTTTTTCAATATCTCAAAAACTACTGCACATACGAAGATGATTTGTATGTCATTTTAAAGAAAATACTACAAACAATATATTAAAAAAAATTTTTTTTTTTAGAAAATGTAATATCTACAAAATATTAAATTTTAAAAATGGACTAAGTCAAAAACCTAATTTTTTTTTGGCTGATTTTTTTTATGTAATTCCTCAAACTATTCTTTAAAAATCCTGAAATATTTTTTAAATTTTTTTTTTTTTTTTTTAAGATATGATTTCTTTTCATCTGCAACCTGTAAAAAATAATACTAAAATAAAATTTTAATATTGTAATTTTGAGAAATAAGTATTTTTTAAATCCGATTTGTGTGATTTAAGGTGTTAAAAAAAGTAATGACATTGAAAAAGTTTTTTATGTTTATTTGTTGCATTTTTTGTTGGAGCTTAATGTGGGCACTTTCAAGGGAAACCTTAGCAGTTTTTGTTATGCCATAGAGGAGATGATGCCTGCACCAGCCCTGAAACCGGCTATGCAGAGTAGATTTAGTTAGCGTAGCCGGTGTTTCTTTTACAATAGCAATGATTTTTTCCTCTATGGTACAACAAACATCGGCTGTACAGGAAATGTGAATTAAATATACCATAAGAATTCGAAGTGCAAATCAGCATAATGCTAACAGCTGTCGATGGCCAATATTTTGAGTGTTACATAAAGTGAAAATTTTGAGTCACTAAATGCAGTTTCTTCACGTGAGTTAGCTTAACACTTTTTTTCTCCTAGTCTATAGCAACATTTAGACCGAAGATAAAGCCATGAGAAAAATTCCATCTGCTTCGAAAATAACAAGTTTTAGCGAAAATAAACATGAGGCCATAAAATCGTAACCGCAGCTGAAACAAGCAAAATCCATTGGGGTTTTTTAGTTTCGATGTGCACTTCGAAATATTCCATACAAGAAGGAGTTTGCACTCGATGACTTAAATAATGTTGCACTGTGTAATAAAAATCCAATTGCAATCAAGTCATAATAAATTTATTTTAGAGAGATCTCGTTAACATTATACTGCCATTCTTTAATGTTCACCATTTCATGCCTCTTAAACTTACTAGTTTTTACTGGATTTTAAAAACTAAACATGACCTCTAACCTTTTTTTTACCCAAATAAACATCAACACTATCAAATTCCTGAGATTTATTTGATCAACCCTTTTTTGACTACAAGTGCATGATCCCTTTATCCCATTTAAGGATTTTCTATTCAATTGGCTCGTGGCATTCACACTTTGGTGTTAAAGGATGTCAAACATTATTAACCCATTTAGGAATAAAGGTTGTCATATAAATTTCCACAAGGTAAAAAAAATACGATATGAAATGGGATTCTTGTTCTCACATGGGACAGACAACCAACCCGTTTAAGAAATATTTAGCAGAAAAAGATCTAAGAAGAACAACCCTCAAAAATAAGATAAACAACAAAGTTTTAAATAATGAAAAGATCAAACGTTCAGACCACAAAAAAGATGTTTACTTTTAAAATTCAAATTCACAAATTTAAATTTTTAGTTATTGATTAAAGGAAAAGAAAGGAAATCGTTCTTTTATAAAGGACGATTAATTAAAACTTTTTTTTTTATTTCTAGCAACAGCTGCGAAATAAAATTCGTAGTATAAAAAAATACAATTAATGATTTTTTTTTTTATCTACTAATATTTTTTTTTTCAAAACAAATCTTATCATAAATCCCTTTAAAACTACAAAATTTTTCTAACAGCATCTTTAAAAGCAAACTAGTTAAACTTCTAAATATTCCCAAGAAACTTCTTTTTTTCTTAAATATTTCTTAGACTAAAAATCATAGAAAATTTTTAATATATCAAGAAATTATAGAATTCAGCAGCCTAAACTAAACCCTTTTTATCCTGCATAACAAATTTCTTTTTTTGGAAATTAATTCAAAATACAAAGTTTTCTTAGGGGAGAACAAGGTGAACTGAGTGCTGACCATTATAATATAAATGATAATGATCATTATCAAAAAATATACAATCATAGAAAGATCAACAATGAACTAGATAACTAGTTTTGAAAACAAAAGGTTAAAGAATATTTTTTCCCCCTAATTTTGTATGGAAAATTATACAAATGATAGATAAAAAAATTAAAAAAATAGTCACAAAAATTAAAAACTGGTTGTTTTCAATATTCGAAATCTTTTAGAGTATTAGAATTTTTGAAAATCATGTTTTTTTGCATGATCATTTAGTTTGGATTAAAACGCGTACGCGTAAACATTCGAAAATGAAAGTAAAATTGAAACGGTTTTTAAAAAAAATTAAATAAAAAAATTGCGATTTTTTTTAGGAAATTCAGTTTTGAAATTCTGAAGGAGAAAATATTTTGAAATATTTAAATGTGAGTAATTTTATATGTTTTAAAGCAAATTGTTGGTTTTTTTTTAAAACCCAGAAAAAACTTCGTCTTCAAAATGATGTGTTGAGTAATAAAAATACTTCTTACGATTCTACTGAAAGAACCAATGAATTTTACAAGATATGTCCCGAAAAGAACGCATTAAAAAGTAAGTCAATGTTACATCCAGAAAATAAGTAGTTATAGAAAAAAGCTACTAAATAATGAGTGAAGTAAGCCATTTTAAAAATGTAAGCGTAAAAAAAAACTTAATCAGTGAAAATAAAATCATTCTAAAATTGTTAGAATTTGAAAAAAAAATTCTAAACAAAAAAAAAAAAAAACACAAACTGCTTATTTGGCAAAATTTACTTTAGGACATTTTTGTGAAGATATCAATAACGTATAAATAAAGCATGCTAAACTAGTAAAAACTGTATTGACTGCATTGCTTGGAATATATTTCGGACATAATACTGAAAAGTAAAATCAGTCCATCCGTACATAAATCAAGGCAAAATACGGCAAGTTCGGATTTTCTTTTATCAAGTACTGAATGCTTTATTCAAGTGCCCTGTTCTTAAAATATTCCGAAAACGGGATTATCTTAAGTAGAAGTGAGTTTAAACTGAATTTCAAACTATGCTTGATTCAAAAATTTCTAAATTGGCTTAAATCCCAAATACGTTCTTGAAATAGTCCGAAAGTGAGATTTTGATTCTAACCTAAACACCTTCCCCAGACATAGAAAGGAATAATATTATTTACTTACCCGTTACATATGTTTGTTTAACTTTTGTTGTATGGCGCCGTTTGCTTACAGAAGAAATCTCAATTATAAGACAGCCCGATTTTGTTTTCATAATCATTCTCCTTTGAAAATTGTATGTATTAATTACTCATTTTAACAAATAGAACTTGGGAATTTCTTCTTTTCATTTTACTTTTTAAACATAAAAATAATTTATGTTTTTCTTCATGTAGTTTTGTTGTAGTTGTTTCTACACAAAATACGCAAATCTTTTTTTAGCTTCTTTTTTAGTATTGTTGTTTTTTCAACAAACTTTTACAAATACAAGTGTATGTACGCATGTTGGTTTTTGAAAGTTATCCCATTTTTTAACGTTTTATGCCAAAAACACAACTAGGGCGAAAGACGAATTTTTGGCCGCGAATATTCGTCGCCAAAAATAAGACGTTTGTGTACATGAAAATACACACAGTCTGGGCGCCGCGGCGAAAATTCACCAGACGCGGCGAACTTTAAATATATTTAATTCTATTTCATACGCCGGCGAACGACGAACAAATCAGTACTAGGTGACCATGTTTGGTTTTAGTTAAGCAGTAGTTAAATAAATATAGTTACTTTTTATTTTAATAATGGTTTTTTTTTTTTTGTATTGTATAACACATAAAATAAGTATGCAAAGTATTTTGCTATAAAAATAGTTTTTAGTTGTGTTTTTGATAATGTTTTTATTTTTAAGCATTTTTTTTTTGAATATGGTCACACTATTTCTCTCTCTTTGCACAAACAGTAATCCACTTTCTCAAGTATAAAAGCTGGCAGCTATTCGTCGTTAGTGTGCTTCATTCGACGAATTTACTCAGCGAATTTTTACGGAAAAATTCGTCGTGTTGGGCGAAATTCGTCGTTCGTCCCAGTTGTGTTCCTAGCATTAAGTACTTTTTTGTTATTCATACTCAAATTTTTAAGTACGTTTCGCACTAAAAGTAAGTAGAGAAAACTTAAATTTAGCACGAGTTTTTTCTTACTATGTAGGGTTAATAAAAACTGGCTCACCTTGCCTTTTTTACTGTCTTTAATTGCCATATCGTATCAAAAAAGATTTCAAAAAACAAATCGAGGTAAAACAAGTAAGAAAGTTTAGTCGGTCAAGCCCGTAATACAATACCATACACAATAGAATTTAGAGACAATATCGGGGGGGTGCTTTAAAACCATGTAAGATAAGGCCATGATGGCTTTATCTCTCATTCAATAGGGAGATAAGGCCTTTTTTCATTTGAATGGAAGATAAAGCCATTATGGCCTTAGCTCACATTAGCAATATTAGAAAAAGGCTTTATCTCTCATTTCAGTTTTGAAGAACTTTTGCATTTTACATTGATTAATAATAGATTTTTCCTTTTACGAAATCTGGCTTCGCATACTAAAGTTTTTCTGCGTGGCGGCCTGCGGCCGCGCTTACAGGTTTTCTCCTCCAGTAGGACGCGACAGGTGGCTTCTATGAATAAAGTTTTCCTGTGTGCGTCACAACTTTAGTGTTTCTTTTCCCGGAAACACTAAAGTAAAGTATTGGAATTTGGCTTCGCATACTAAAGTTTAAAATATGGCTTTATCTCTCATTTGCGAAAAAAAAGTATGGCTATATCTCTCATTTCGCAAAATTTTAAATATGACCTTACCTCTCAATGATTGGGCAATAAGGCCATTATGGCTTTATCTCCCATTCAATTGAGCAATAAAGTCATAATGACCTTATCTCACATGGTTTTAAAGCACCCCCCCCCCACAATATCATGGGCAATTTTGAACGCGCCAAAACAAAATTATGTTATCAGGTTAAGTTTAATGAATATGTATATCTTTATTCATCTATATGATTTTTTTTTTTTGTATAGGACTTATGTTTAATTTTATAGGACTTATGTTTAATTTTGGACTTACCACCACAAAATTTTGACACAACATAGCAGCTATCTTCGAAGTAACTGTCGCAAAATGTCAATACTAAAATTTACAGGGTAATTATTGCAGGAAAAGTAGAGTTTGTATAGGAGTTATGGTCAAAAATGTACCGATTCCAAAAGAAATTTTATGATGATTAATATAGAAATAAAATAAGTTAAAACTATATTAATCTAAATACCAATACAATATGATGGTTTATGTTCACAAGAACTTTATTCACGAAATAGCTAAGCTTGTATGTGGGCTATGTGAAATTATGGACTAATTCTCATCATTTTTAACGGGCTCGGTCCCCGTAATAATTAGAACCAATGTAGAAAATATCGTTATATATAAAATTGTGAAATGTGCTTTGCGCAAAAAGTCAACATGGACGCCAGCCAGTCAGACGGACGGACATCGTTAGATCGACGCAAAAAGTGATTCTGAGTCCACAATTGTACTGAGAGTTTACCTTCTTAAATTCATCTTAAGAAGCATTCGAGATAATCTTGCAGGTTTTGCCAAATTTAAAAGATATGACATTCCTGGTTCATAAACATTTTACAAAGATTTAGTCGGACAATTAATCGAGCGTTATGTCCTTGACCCAAAACCGTTATAATTGTTCTTAGATTTTCTGCAAAATAATAAGTTTTTTTTTCTTTATCCTGATAGGGCCCATATGCGCCTTAAGCTTTGAGAATTTTGAAATTGTGTTGATGCAATGCATAGAAAGTTCAGCTCCTCAAATTGCAGTAAATTTGTGTTATCATTTTCACTGGTTTAAAAAAGTTCCTCCTTTTTTTCGACATTAATAAACTGATAGTTGGTGCCATTAAATACCTCAAAAATTGAAATTTAACTTGAATACTTTGAAAGGAAATTCCCTAAATTTTTCGTCTAAAAATTCTGGGGAATTTTACAAAATTTTTTGTTGGGTAATTGCACCAAATGATAAACTGAATTATTGCCAGTTATTCCTCTTTGTTTTTTAAAAATCTGACATTATTGAGACAAATGTTTAAATAATGATATTGATTTTAAATATTGACCATCGAGAGCGGAGAATTACTAAAGAAGTAAAATTTGTTTTCAAATTTTCGACTGAAATGGTCACAATTTTAGAAAAATTTTGGCCTAAATTTTTTTTGTTGAAACCTTAATCGGTTTAGATTTTACTGTTGTACTTGGTATTTATATAAAAGTATCGAATATGTACTTGTATTTACTTGAAGTGTTTCATTCCTATCTTTTACTACTGAAATTAGTTGTAACGTTAAAGATTGTGTTGATTGGAAGTTCGATGCAATTGTTAACTAATTTAAGGTCTCTGATTCCAAATATAATCTCCGTTTCTCTCCATCAGCTCGCATTTTTAAGATTCAGGTACTAATCGTATTTTTTACTTTTTTTCTAAAATTTAAATTTAAAAAAATCATATCTTTACTCTTCATTAAGCGATTTTCAAACTTTTTCTTTAAGCTTTAAAAAAAACAGTCAAATTTTTTTAAATCACTAAGAAATGGTTCAGTGATGGTTGTATACATAAAAAAGAAAAAAAAAATACAAATTTTGTATTTTTCAAAATCCTGAAAAAATCCAAAAAGGGGAAAAGACTTCAATAATTACTTTCACCTAAAGTTACATAACCCATGAACAGAATGAGATATAGATCATATAAATCGATGATCGTGTTTCGCTTTTATCCGCAATTAAGTGAACTTCATTTTTAGCTGATGGAAATAAAGTCCATAAATAGAACAGCAGCAAACACACACACACATTAAAAAAATGTTATTTTTGTATGGAAATCGCGATTTGTATCAATTTAGTTTTCTCAGTAAATTGTGAATAAAATCAAAAGTTGTGCACCGGTTACAATGAAATTAATCTCATTTAATTTGAAATATATTTAACTAATTGTTTAAGACCAAACCTATGATTTTAAACGCATTTTTATTTTGAATTTTTAATGACAAAAATTTTATTTTTTTTTTACAAAAATTGTTCTTTTTTCAAAACTTCACCGATATCTCAGAAACTACTGGGCAAATTTAAAACCGATGAAGAAACGGCTTAAAGATAATATTGTTGGAGAATTTTGATTTTTTTAACTGAATATGGTGAACTGTTCTCAAGTTATTCCAATATTTATAGCGGAAGAGCCTTCATATTTGACATATCGCTATATCGCGAAAAGTTGACCTGATGGAAAAAAGCCAAGTGCAGATTTGGATTGAGCATCCCAAATAACCTTAAAAACACTACTCAGTTCTTAATCAACAAAAAACTTCTTCCCTTGTGTTATGTAACGGCTATTTGAACCGAATTTTATCTAGAGTGCAAAATTTTTTTGTTTATATGTGATTTTAATGGACATTGTTGTTGATGCTGGACCAACCGTCATAAACTTTTGTGTTTTATTTTTATTGAGAAATATTATAAAAATTAAAAAACAACACTAAAGGTAAATTTGATTTTCGCAATTGGTCTTTGGCCAAATATGCATCGATCGACTCGTTTATTTAGTTGTTGGCTGAAAATATCGAAAACATTTTTTTTTTATTTTTAAATTTAAGTTCGCATTTGTTACACAGATTAAAACAAAGATCTAAATTGTCACTCAATGTGAGAAGTGAGGCAAAAAAAATATGTATTTCGATTATACGAGATTGCCATATAAGTCTTCAGCTTAATTGTTAATTTTACAAAATCAGCTTGTTGTAAAGAAATTAATCACAAAATATAAAACAAGTAAAGCGTTTTTCCAAAAATCCTGCCAAAAATTGCAAAAACATAGATTTCCAGCAAAAAGCAAGAAAAACGTGCCTGGTAATACGGTACGTAAGCCAAAATGGATTTAGATAAATACAAATAATTATCGTCGTTTTTTTTAAATGTAGAATAAGCCCTAATAAAGCAATAATTTCAAAATGCTTTTATTGTTTTCACAAGTTGCTTGTTTAAATATCAATGTCTGTTCTAAATTGAAATTAATTCTTCACCAATTTAAGAAACATAAAAAATTAACTGTAACTCAGAAAAAAAAAATCAGCTAAAGACACATATAAAAATAAAAAATTCTATATAAAAAAAAGAAACAAACGAAAAAAGGTTACAAGGTTAAATAGCTAAAACGTCCTTCGCTGATTTATTTTTTCCTTCATATCCTTATAGCACTTTTTATTTACAAGCAAATATTTTTATATCTTAGTATTAAAAACAAAAATAAAAAACTGTAGTCGCCGAGTTAAATAACAACGATGTGTTTTAAATTTTTTTTTTCAAATCTTCCAAACAAAAAAAATATCCTTCGTCCATATGCATTTTTTTCCAGCGTTGTACAAATCCTTATCATGTGATGTTTTGTCTGGGTTAACAAATTTTTTTATGTATTCTAGTTTAGTTGTTGTATTTTTTATTTTTCTATTTTTCAATTTTGTTTTTTTCCTGTCGTTTCGTTTATATTTTTATAGTTAGTGTCCTTTGCCAAAGCTTAGATAGCAAAATCAACAATATGCATGTATAAGAGTGTAATTTTTCAACGTTTTTTTATTACTTTCTAACAATTAAATATATACAATTTTTTAATTTCAAATAAAATAAATCAATAAAAATTACTACAAATTTATTTTATTTTACGATTAATAAAATGAAAGAGAAATTGATAGATTAAACTTTCAAGTAATTCGTTTAAATTGCTGGCTTGGGAAGTTATAAATTAAAATTAAATAAAACATTTTTTTTTAAATAAAAACCAGGAAAATCAAAAAAATTGCTTATTTATCAATGAACAGTTCACGCCAGAATGTATACATAATTTTTTTCCATGTTCTAATGGAAGAAAAATAACAAATCAGATGTGTTTTTTCGGATATTTTTTTTTTTTACAATAAAAGGACAAGGTAGACTAATTGTGCACTAATATATAGGAACCTATTTCCTGTTTTCGATAATATATAAGGATTTTTTATTTTCCAATTCACAAAAAAAAATTTCCAAAAATTAGTTTTGTGGTTATTTTGTTGAACAGTTTAAGGTTTTTAATCCAAATTTGTAATGTAAATCGCTAAAATTTTTATAATTGTGAACATTTAAAAGTAAGTGAAAGCTTTTTATAGATGGGAGTTTTGGGCAAATGTGAACCGTTTCGAAAAGAATTTAATTAACAGTGAAATATTTTTGCGGCGAATTTAATCTAAATACTTACATAATTAGATGCGAAAAATGTGATGGTGTTAGTAAAAATTTGTGAGTGTATTAAGTTTTTCGAACTTGCACCGGGTAATCTATAAATTACTATACATTATAAATTTTATAAAATAAATTCATTTTTTAAAAAGATTATACAATTTCTTAAAACAGAACTTTCAGTATAGGTACATATATATTTTAGCCCCCCTTTTTGCACAACTATTGAAGTTAAGTAAAATCATATGTCATAAATTGTTTATATTATTTGCAGTTCTTTGTTGAACTACTTCAGTTTTTCATTGAAATTGAGAAAATTCCAAATGAAAATGAGAATTTCAATTTGAAATTGCGAAAATTCCAATTTAAATTGAGAATATCAATTTGAAATTAAGAAAATTCCAATTGAAATGGAGAATATCGATTTGAAATTAAGATAATTCCAATTGAAATTGAGAATATCAATTTGAAATTAAGAAAATTCCAATTGAAATTGAGAATATCAATTTGAAATTGAGAAAACTCCAAATGAAATTGGTAGTTTCAATTTGAAATTGAGAATATTCCGAATGATATTGAGAAAATTCCAAATGAAATTGAGAAAATTCAGAATGAAATTGAGAAATTTTAATTAATAAAATTTATTTATATAATTTTTTTAATATTAATACAACGAACATACATAACAAACATAATGATGGAAAAAATTAAAATAAATACAAATCGCAGTATGTTCGGAGTATGCACGGTATGCTAAGTCCCTATCAACCCTTGCAATCTCTAATTTTCTAGACTTCTTCTATTCATCATATTTACTAGGAATATACTTTCTGAGAGACACACTATAACGTACATAGATTTATAGTCAGTCTTAAGTTCATTAAATTTAATTTTTCATTAAATTATTTTTATGAAGAAAGGAATTTTGCAACATAAAATGAATTACAATTTATTGATAATTTGCCAAAAAAAAAACCAAAACCTTTTTTTTTGTTAAGAGATTTTTAAAAAAAAAATTTTTTTTATTAATTATTTTTTTTTATTTTAATTTTGATGGCCTATGTTTTTTATGCCAACAACAGGAACAAATCGTCCCCTTAATAAAACAATAGTGCATAATTTTTTTGCCATTTCGAGATAATGGATTTTAAAATTTTTGAGTTATTAGTCATATGGGAAAAT
The DNA here is from genome assembly GCA_943735925.1 of Pollenia amentaria. Classification (NCBI taxonomy): domain Eukaryota; kingdom Metazoa; phylum Arthropoda; class Insecta; order Diptera; family Polleniidae; genus Pollenia; species Pollenia amentaria. The sequence goes on from OX031006.1 coordinate 48,562,659, forward strand.
ACTAATATCTCAGAAAATAATCGATGTTTTTGAGTTGTGGTCATTTAAATATGTGATGGAATAATCAGGCTACTAGTAGATGATATTTCATTAATTTACAAGTGCTATAATTGCAAATAAATGGGATTCAAAGTACCATGATGTCACTTAGGCTATTTTATTTGTTTTATAATATGCATGAAAATCATAATACACTATTTTATTTTGTATTTTATTTGAATATTTGACACCAAATATATTATTAAAAAATTTTGTTATGAGACAAGAAAAATAGTGCATAATAAAAATAGTGTATGCTTTTTATACCCTATTTTTCTTTGAAATGATATTCAGAGTAACAACTAATTAAAACACCATACCTGCACTTACACAATTATTAATGAAAAATTTCAAACACGCAATTATACAATAATTTTTCAATTAATCTTTTGACCCACTTTGTGGAAGTATAATTTCACCAAATTTTGACCACATTTAGAATCAGTTATGTAGATTCTTATTATTCAATAAAAAAAATAATGGTGTACATGCGTATATATACACCTTTAAATTCAAATAAAACAAAGAATGTGTGAGATACCATCAATATGTTTATACATCGTGCAAATTTAAGCCCCAATTTGTCTTGTTGGCGCGCATTTGAAACGTCCAATTTCCCATGGCTCAGGCGTACTATTCAAGTTAAATTTGACTGATGGCATGGGTTGTGTTAACTTTAAAGACCGCTGTGGTTTGTGGCTTATTTTGATTGGCCTGCTGCTACAGAAAACCTAACATAAAAAAGTCTAACGGGGTCAAATCGCACCATTACGGTGGCTAGACCATATAACGTTCATACGAAATGCCCATGTCTTCAAATCAATCATGCAGAATGTGAAATGTTGCATGCGCTGACTGGCTCACTTGTGGAAAAGATTTACGTAAGCACCTGCCACATGGCCTTATCTCATGGTGGATCTCGACTATAATTGTGACAGACAATACGTTTATCACCCGCCACCCAGTGTGAGAGGTAACACCATACCCAGGTACCAATTTGAGTGCATAATCCGGCCCCCTGTTTAGGTGCTATTTAACCTCCACTGCTTTTGGAAAAATGCCAACTGCTTCTGTTGAGAAGCAATAGCACGTAGGGAAAATACTACTTCAGTGCCCATTTTCTGTACCTCCCGGGGCGAGAAACTTTTCGATTGAATGTGAGAAATACAACAAAAATGCCATAAATTGAAACAAACAGCTGTTTTTCTCACTAAACTGCGTCTGTAACATTTTTGGCGAGTTATAACTGTCATGTAAGGAAATTTCTCGTCAATATTCTGAAAAAGTGTGTCTGTAAAATTTTTGTGAGAAAGTTCCCGCTTTGATCTGCCAAAAAAACTCACGCATAAAAACGGGGTGAGAAAAAATTTTAACACTAAAAAATAAATTAAAAATGCAAAACGAAATGAATATTAACATGGAGGTAATAGGTATTTTGTTCTAAGCAGATTTTTTCATAGTTTAATTATATTGCTTTTAACATTTTTGAAAAATATACGAATGTTTTCAAAGCAATTTTGTAATCAACAAACATTAAAGTCGCACTTTACAGTTTTGGGTATAGCCGACGGTTGTTTATTCGCCGCCGTCGTTGAAAATTTTTCAATTTTAGTCAAATTTGGTCGACGTCAACGTAAATTTGACTGGCGTTCACAACATTTGCAATTTCATATCGGCTTCGAGTGGAGTATTATGACATGACGACGTAATCTCTTTTGATAGTTTTAGGCATGAGTTACAGACACACTTTTTTCTCACATTTCGAGGAACGATGGAATATTTTGTTTCACATGTTTTCAATGCGAGAAGTTCTCACCAAAGTTACAGAACATGGGTACAGGACGATATTTCCCACAGGTTATGAAAAATTGGCCATTTAGTGGGATTTGCAGGATTCCCCTTCCCGCAATTCTTGGTAGTGAATCACAATTAACACGTTGTCCGCAAAGTATCTCACCAGCAGATAGGCGAAAATATCGCAAAGACAATTTCCCTAAAAACAGAAAGCATTTGCCGCAATAAGGTCATTGATTATTTATAAAAAGCCTCTTGTCACAAAAAGTTAACTTTTGGATAATACAAAAAACTGCACAGAAAAAACTATTAAATTTCTCCAATCACCAAATTTATACCAAATTCATAAAATCAAGCAAACAATTTGTTGATTTTGCACCTATTACCAAAATTATTATATTGATTACTAAAAATTGTACTATTATGAAATTTTTTTTTAATAAATGATACTTTTAATTTTAATTAAAAACTTATCAAAAAACTTTGCCATTTCAAACAATGTGTTAATTTATTTAAATAAATATTGACAATTCCCAACAACAATTCTATAAGTTTAAATTATTTTTTGTTATTTAATTAAAATTTTGATTGAAAATTTATTTCAAAACAACTAAAATGTTAATTAAATCAAAATAAAATTTTTAATTTTCTTCAACTAAAAAAATAATTGATTCAATTATTACGTTAATTAAATTTAAATACTTTTTAAATCATTTTTTTAATTGATTAAACACTTTTTTCTGTGTGTTTATTTTCCCCTGTGAACTTTTTTGTCGCTTCATATTTTGTGATAATGTTTAGGCTTCTGGTGCTTAAAATACTGAAAACATGAGTGCTTTCATAATCAAATGACTAATTATCATATGACATAGCGGTTTTCGTAATAAAAGGCCTTTGCTAAAAAAAATGACAAAGTATACTAACGGATGCTGGGGTCTACTGACTCCCGTGTCACAAGAAAGGATTTATGGTCAGTCGTAATCGTAAGAAATTGTTAAGATCTCTTGAGATCTGCAATCTTGGATTCTTGCGCAGTCCCAGGTGCTGACTGTTTTGAATTCCGAAAAGTTTTAGAATAGCATTTACAAAATTTTCAAAATTCCTGTTCTAAAGAAAATGTAAAATTGACCATTAATGAAATTTCCATGAAATTTTAATATTCGATTTATGCTTTTGACTCCACAAACTTATCTGGGTCCTTAAGGAAAAATATTAATTAACAAGTCTCTAAGATTTTGTTCTTTTTCTTTTAATAAAAATCCAAGATCTAATCTTGCAAATTTTTTTTAGTTTTTTCTCCGGTTATCTTTAATATTTATTAAAAAATATTTTTTATTTTAAACATCAATTTATCCACTATTTAATTGGAAATGTTAACAGTTAAAATTGTTAGCTATTTTTATATAATTGCATATGAAATTTTATTTTTAATTAAAAATTTCTAAAAATCATAATGAAAATATTATTTTAAAATCCTTTTCCGTTTTTTATATGTATAAATTAATGCCTGGCTTCTGAAAAGTTTTCTTATTAAAATTAAATATGCAATTTTAAAATATTAATATTATTCAAAAATATTATAAAAGTTTTCGTTCTGATCCCTTCAAATCCCTACATCCATCAATGGCTTAACAAAACTTCATATCCTGGCACTTGCATTACTCACTCTCACCCTCCGCCTCTGCAAACTCTCTTTCAGATAACAAAGAAGCTTAAAATTCCCAACTTCCAACACTCACAAAAAAAAAACCTCATACAAAAAGAGAAAAAAAGAAGAATTATGTTAAAAAAAATACAACAATTTTTAACTACGTTTTCTATTGGCTTCAGACTAGGAGATGAAATAAAACTACAGAAAAAACTTAAAATAAAAAATAAAATAATATGTGCACATGAATGCAATTTTTCAACACTTGGAGAAGATCCAAATACAAAAACTACAACAAAAGTAATGCACTTTTTTCCTGTTCTATGAAAAAAAAACAAAGAACATTTTAAAACAACAACAACATCAAAACTAAAGCGCAACAACAACATAGCTACGACCTAATCTATAGGAGCCCACGCACTAAAAAAAGATATACATAGTTTTGGTAGTCTAATACAGGGAAGAGAAACCTTTCGTTTTAGGATTAGAAATTTGCTTTAGTAGTGTTAGGCAAAGGGAAAGGACTATGCTAGAGGTTAGGTTTCTGTTTCAGTGGCATTCAAGCATAGCTTACGTGGGCCTATTTATTACTTCACGTTGTGTTACGATGTGTCACTATCTCCCATACGTCCTATATTCCCTGGCCGCTTGCATTATTTCCCAACCAACTGATTGCTTAAATTAAGCAATGATTCCCTACCAAGTCAATGTTATAATGACTGGTTTTGTCTCTAAGAGTTCTCTGCCTAAACAGTCTGAGTCTGAGGTCTTCCAATCTCGGACTATGGCAGAGAAGATGGTCCGTTGTCTTTTTCTTCTTCTGCGAAACTTCTTAAAAGATTATTGCTTGGGAGCCCTAGTGGCCAGTTATGGCCCCAGTTAGGTTCCTGGGGTGAAGTCCGGATAGCTGCAAGGCCTGTCGAGTTCTTTTACCATTTAATCTGGGCCAGGTTTCTTTTTGGTTTCCACACAGATAGTTCCATCCAGCCAGCTTTGCGTGCTATAAGTTGCGATGATTCAAGGTGGTGCCTGCATGCGTCGGCTATACAGTTTCCATGTATACACCTATCTCCAGAAATCGATTTCAGGGAAACCATTGAATGTCTCGCCATCTCCTCTAGAGATATCCCGTTTTACTATCGGCAATTACGTAGATATCTCTGCGAGATATCTCACTATACCGAATTTTTTTCGCAGCTATGTGGATGTCGATTATCTCTGCCTGAAAGACATCACAGTAATCCGGTGTAAGCTTTGACAGCTTAGTTAGATTATTTTGCTTTCTTTTTATTCTAGTCTTTTTTTTATAGTATTCACCACAGATATAAGTTTGTGGTTGTGATCGTAATTTTCAATATTGATCTAAGGCGCTATTAGGTATACATATTTTTGATACTTAATAGTAGAGCAGTCTATGTAACGATGCTCATCACTCCTCGTGGTAGTTAAAAACGGGCTTTTTAACGCCCCAGATAAGCCGCTGACTCGAATTTTTTCTATTTCAAGACAGTATTTAAAAAACTGGACTTAAGGTAGCAGTAACCACGAAAATTTCCTAAATAGTCCAGTCAAAAAAACGCAACGAACTTGAACTCATATTTTTACTACCACTACTGATATCTAGAGAGTTTCGTTGGGTTTTTAAATTTCGTTTTCTACTGTAATGGACACAATTTAAAGGCAACACGCAGTAAAAAAAATTTGTGTTCTTTGAGCACTTAAGAGAAAAGGCGCATAATCGAGCGCGTCAATAAGAGAGCTCTAATACAGCAGTAAAAGATAACGAATAAAATATACAAAAAATCTGCTATTTTATTGCTGACAACGAAGAAGGTTTTAAAGCGAAAAAAAAAAAATAAAAATCAAATTATATTATGGCTTAAGAAAATTATTGAAAAAAGGCATTTAAAAAAGTAAAAGCAAAACATTAATGAATATGTTAATATAATTAGCCCTTAAAAAAGTACTTTAGGAGTGCTCTTTTATTAGGTTAAAAGAAGCGCTTATTGTAAGCAGAATATATTCCTCCACTGGGAACACCCCATACAAAAATCAGGCATCCTACAGCAGGTTTGAAGCGATTTGAGGTATGAATTCAGAGCAAATTTTTTACTGGGTAGTTATAGTAAAAGTCTAATAATAAAAGCTTAGAACTAACAGAAACGGCATTAAAAATATCAAAAGATAGAGCAATAAAGTAGCAAGTGGTGTAGCAATAGAAGTTGTATAAAAGTAGCATTTAATGTATGTAGTCATAAGGTAGCAAAAATATTTTCATTGCAATCGTATTAGAATTGTCGACTTTTTTACGAACGTCAGATACAAAAATGCATTTTACACTTGAAAGCCGAGTCCAACAACAAAATTTTTTTAAAGTTTAAAGCACCCCATACACGTTTTAATCCAATTGGCAACTAAGTCGGTTGTTGTCCAAATCAAGGCGTGTATGGCTCTGTCCAATGATTAGTTTGGCGGTTGTCGAGTTGCTTGAAGAAAAATTAAAAGATTTTGATTTTTCAAGTAGGCTATTAAGCCTTTCAATTTAATTGTGCTGTGTGTGTTCGAGGCTCTTTATCAGCTGTTAATATTAATCTTTGTAGTTTTTTTTTTTTTTTTTTTTTTTATATATATTCAATTAAAAGACGCCGCAAGCCAATAGGGCCTAATTGGCTAGACAACAATACAATATGATTTTCGATAATTATAAAAAAAAATTAAAAATTAATACTACTTATTATCTATAGGGGAAAACCTAAAATCTGCACACACTTGAAATGGATTCTATGAAAAATCAAGAAAAATTAGTCAAGAACAGCTGACAGAAAATTAAATTATTAAATTAATTATGAGAGGCAACAGCTTAGGATTAATCAAACACAACAAATCCATTATCAATAGCTTCTCCCAAATTTGCCAAAAATATGCATTTAAATGCTGGCACCGTATTAGAAAATCTCCTCTCCTGATAGGGTATTATATTGTTCCACAAACGAGCTATATTAACACAGAACGATCTGTCCATTACTAAGTAAAAATGTAAGGGACAAATTAAATAGTGTGTTCTATTAGATAATGAGAAACTGAATTTGTTTAATAGGTAGCCTGGTTTACCATATTTAATAATTTTATAAAATAAAAAACGAACGTATTGAAAAAAACTACATTCCAAAAGCTCATCATAGTAACGCGAGACATGGTCGGTAATATGAAGTCCATAAATGTACCGTATAACTCTATTAAAACATACGTTTAATCTCCTCATTTTCTTTTGCAAAAATAAGCTTAGTATTTTGAAATTTGTCTTAAATTTCAGTGAATTTTAAAATTAATTTAAAAATTTTGAAAATCTTTCAATTCAGTTTATGAGGTATGTGGCCAAGAATCAATTCAATTGAAACACTCAATTGACAATTGAATTGAAATGTGTGTGGGGGTGCTTAAGCCGAAAGTCACAAAAAATTAAGCTGCCGTCGAAAGAAAATGCAAAAAAAATTTTTAATATCGGTACCACCTATTGCGGAGCTGTTAGGCATCAACGTTCATTGTTGCGAAGATTCAGTTCATGAGTGCTTGGGAACAGCAGCGCGGCAAAAAAAGTTTGTAATTTAAAAAAACAAAAGCAATATTACGATATTTTGAAATGGAGACATAAGTATGGCTAAATATTTGTTAATATATTATTTTTTAAACATGAACGTTTTGATGAATAATACGGTAGAGGGTCACTTAATAAAACAAAGTTGTGACTATTTTAAAATTTTGTTGTTATGACGTACATTTTTTGCTGTATTTTACTAACTTTTTTAAGATTAAAAAAAAAATGGATTTGCACTATATTGAAAAGTTTGATAGTGAATATGAAGGTGGCGATAACAACTGGGTGATTCCCAAGGTAGTCATAATGTTGTAAAGTTATATGTTTTAAAATAATTACAAGAAATATATATGACTGCTGTGGTCAAACGCTTTTTAATTTAGATTTCTACTGTACAGTTAAGACGAATAAATGAAGGCAGCATTACAATATTTATTTTGTTTGAAACACAACAATATTTGTTTAAGCTATTGTAGATGAGCTGTATAACTGACAAGCTGTTTCCACGATTTTGCCTTATTAATCAACTATAACAAAGTTATGCGCGGTGATAATCGAATAGATCAAAATGTATCCGCTTATAGAGCATCGCAAAGAGGAATTAATTGGTGGCAACTCATTTTTACACGGCTGATGAATAATACCGTTCAAAACGCTTGGCAGATGTCCCGAAGAGTACCCCAAAATATGCCACAAATTGGGCTGAAAAGAAAAATAAATCTATTGCATTGCCAAATTTAGAGAATAGCCATAACATTCAGTTTATCAGTGAACAGAAACATGAAAGAACAGCTTATCACTGTACAAGAGACTTTATGTTTGTGTTCCAAAAGGAGCAGGTTTTATGTATGAATTCATACCTCAAATAGCTGGAAACGTGCTAATGGGATGCCTGATTTTTTTATGAGTTTTTCCCGGTTTGAAGGACTATTTTCTGCTGGCAATAAGGGCTTCTGTTAACCTAATAAAACATTAAAACAAAGCTCAGCTTTTTTATAGACTAACTATATCAACATATTCATTAATGTTTTGCTTTTACTTGTTTAAATGCCTTTTTTTTAATAATTTTCGTAAGCCATAATACATTTTTATATTTTTTCCGGGTTAACACCTTTTTTGTTGTCAGCACTAAAATATCAGCTATTTTGTTCGTTGTCATTTTCTGCTGTTTAAGAGCCCCCTTATTGAAGTGCTCGATTGTGCACTTTTTCTCTAAGGAGCTTAAAAAAACATAACTTTTTTTCTGGAATGCTACACTGATTCAAAATAAAACACGTTGTACTTCGGAATTCTACAAAGAAAATGGTCGTAGACCATCTATAAAATTCGTAAGGTATTTTATATGATACCGTACATGACCTACAAAATACGACTTATTTTTCAAAAATCTCAAAATCTTCTTAAAATGTAATCAAATACAAAATAAATAATTATTTAAATTTTTTTTTATAAATAAAACAATCCGTGTTTGTACCCGTGTAGCCATACACAGAAAAAATTATCTGTAGTTTTTAATCAAATAAAAAAATTTTCTTAAAAGTTTTTAAATTCAATTAAAGTGGTAATTGAATCAATTAATTTTTTAGTTGAAAGAAAATTATAAATAAAAATTTGATTTAATTAACATATTAGTTGTTTTGAAATACATTTTTAATTAAAATATTAATTTAATAACAAAAAATCTTAAATGATTTTTTCGTTTAAAATAAAAAATGTTAATATTGTAGAATTTTTGTTTGGGAATTGTCAAAACCTGAGCTAAATTTATTTAAATCCATTAACACATTGTTTGAAATGGCAAAGTTTTTTAAAACATTTTTTAATTGAAATTAAGAATATAATTTATTGATAAAAAAAATATCAAAATTTTAATTTTTTACAATTGTTAGTAATCAATATAATCATTTTGGTAATATTAGCAATATCAACAAGTTGTTTGCTTGATTCTATGAATTTGGTAAGAATTTGGTGATTAGAAAAAATTTTTATTTTGTTTTTTGTGTATGGGCACACCAGTTTTCTCCGCTTTGCATATTTTACATTATTTCTGTGTTTTTCATGGGTAACCGCGTATGTAAATTTTTTTAGATTTTGAGATGATGATGCCATATTGCTTATTTTTAACTCCTCTTTACATAGTTCTAAACATTTCTACAAAAAGATGGACCAATTCCGAATATTTAACGTTATAACAAAGTTCAAACGTTTTGTGATAGAAACAGTGTTAAAATGCTACAATTACTACCGATTTAATTGTTTCATGTGTATTATATATAAAGATATGTTAGAAGCCTAAGATTGAGGATATACAATTTAAAATGTTAGACTTAAAATCTACTTTCAAAATTCTATAGCAATATATAGATTTCCTTTAAGCAAAAGATTTAAAATTTCGTTCCTAAAAGTTTGTTCATACCAGATCTAAATATAAAAATGCATTTGGGTGTGGCATACACTATGCCAAACTATACATAAACATCCATGTGCATTAGTTTGTTGTTAGTATCATACATATGTAAAATATAAAGGATTATAAGTCCAAAATGTATATAGAAAACATACACATATACGGAAGTGCATTGAATGGTGCAAACTCTTGCATACAACCCGAACACAAACCTACACTGTCTGTTCGACTAGTGCATATATAAAGATAGATAAAGATGTATACTAGATAGACGTATGTTTAGTTTCGCATGCAACTTCGTATATAAAACATGGTATAGAAAGATAGATAGATGATACCTTTGGCTGGATGGATGGTTAAAGACACATACGCATATACAAGCTACAGAGCTACAGTGCATCATGTGCATCCTGGTCTTGCGTATATAAAATAAGGCCAACAAAACAAACTACATACAAATATTATAACTAGAGAGACTGTCTGTATGTTTGTCTGTCTGTCCAATATTATACAACATCAACAAAAACCATAAATTCAACTGATAGTTAGAGTCCTGTCCTAAAAACAAAATGCAAACTATACTAAAAAGAAACAAGAAAAAAATGTAGAGTTTGAGTAAGACAATATCAGACCTAAAATGTTAAAAGGGGAAAAAATCAAGTTTATACTCTGCATATAAAGGAATGTCCTGTAGTATGAGTGTTTATTGGATATTAAAGTTGGGTTTGTATGAAAGTATGGCTGGATTTCATATTCTATGCCGATGAAGTTAGGTAACCTCTTTTATATTCACGTTCTAACAGAAAATCAAAATGAGCAAAAAAAAAAATTATATATACTGTGTAGTGTACTGGACTCCTGCATAAAAAAAACTATGAAAAAACAACACCAACAAAAAGGATTTTTCTTTGCTACAACAATGGTACAGCACACTACCATAACACACGCCCAATGTGCGAAGATTATTTGGAAAGTTCTTTAAATATCTTTTAAATAATTAGTATTCTGGTTATTTTATTGAACTGCTAATGGTTTCTAATCAAATTTTCGATATCTTAATCAGAAGAAAGGAAGTAAGGTACATGCAAATCAATTAAAAAAAATTCGATCTACCAGGGCAAAATACCATTTGGTTTAAGGATTGATGTTTGACTACTGACGTCATCCGTCGTTACTGGCGGTGCGTGTTAAACGGCAAACCCCTCTGAAGAGATTGTGTGGTTACAATCGAAACTAGTCAGGGTAACCTGTCCGTGAAAACCTGGGTTCAATTCCCAGCTCATTCAAAAATTAATAATTATTAAAAAATTGTAATACATTTCATGTTGTAAAATTTCTTTCTTCATAAAAATAATTAAATGAAAATTAAATTTAATGAACTTAAGCCTGATTAAAATATTGAAATTTGGATTAAAAGCCATTAAGAGTTCAATAAAATAACCACAATACTGATTATTATTAACAGCTGAGGCACGAGCTATATATTTACATTTGTCCTTCAAGATTTGCTGAAAAAGGTCAACAAGAAAAAGAAAAACAAAAACATTAAAAACAAAAAATGTACTTTGGATTTCAAGAAGAATTCTTGACAAAAAGTACGAAAAACAAAAGTAAAGGAAGAACATGTAAATCAATTAAAATATGTAATCAATCATTCAAAGCAAATTTCGATCAACCAGGGCAAAATACCATTTGGTTTAAGGATTGATGTTTTGACTATTGACGCTAATGGCGGTGAGTGTTAAACGGCAAACCCCTTTTGAAGAGATTGTGTTGTTACAATCAAAACTAGTCAGGGCAACCTGTTCGTGAAAACCTGGGTTAAATTCCCAGCTCAGTCAAGAATGAAAAAATTATCAATAAATTTTAATTCATTTCATGTTGTAAAATTCCTTTCTGCATATAAATAAAACGTTTTCTGGTGCAAATTAATAACATCAATTAAACTTTTAATTCACTTGATTGAACGTTTAATTCACTTGATTGAACGTTTAATTCACTTGATTAAATTTTTAATTAGAACCGATATTAGTTTTGATTAATGCTTTAATTGAGTCAACATTTTTGAATAATTTTTTCTGTGTAGGTAGAGGTTAACCCTTCCTCTTACTCATATGCCTGGCCAGACATTTTCCAAAGCGTTTTGAATGGAAAGTAAGGAGGATTAAAAGATATATGGCGACTAAGGGCAACCAAAACGTTTCTTCTTCGCATGTAGAATTAATAGTTTTTAAAGTTTAAGTACGATAAGAGCCAAAATATAGTCTGCAAATTTTCTCTACATTAAAATCTAATAGAAATGAAAATGGTTCAAGTCAGCTCATGAAACATTCTGTCGTTTAAAGATACCCCAGAATAACTTAAAACTTTCTTATACATTTCAAACTACTTTAAGGTTTACCCTTATTTGGACTAACAAACTAGAGTTTGATACAACAACAACAACATTAGTAAAAAGTAAATATCCTGTACTGTACTTTAGACTATATGCCAGCTGTGAGTGACTGACTGTTGGTATGTGACTGTAAGCTCCCTATTTTGAGTTTGTATATAAACCAGCACACAATTACAAACATAGAGACCTCATACTCACGCAAAAGTTGAAATAAATTGAGCTTTTGTGTAGTTTCGAAAAAAGAAACATGTAAAAAATAAAACAAAACGAGATGCAAAATACTAAAAAAAAACTAATGCGCTAGAAAGAGAGACATTTATTAGAATTACGTTATATATAACATACAAAAACATACAAAGGAGCAACAATGGCAACAGCAATAACAACAACAGCAAACAGAAAAAAACAGATTTTAACAGAAATTGTTTTACACAAAATTTTCTCTGAATATTCTCATGCAGTCATTCGTATGAGTAAATTTATTTCAATACGAAATCATACTCTTCTCCTTAAACTTTGTTCAAAACAAGCAAATGCACACTCATACACACACAAACATATACAAAACATTTATCCTGTCTATTTTCGTATATGTTTATGTGAATAAATGTGTTTGTTTTATTTTGAGTAAAAATTTATGTGTTTTTGGCTCTTTGGCCATCGTGTATCCTGTATGCAACGTGTATCGCCGTTGCCTTTTTGAAAGCACTGATTGTTGTACATACAGTTGTATTTAGGGTGTTTGGAACTTTCTTGTTGTTCGCTTGCTTGTCGCTGTGTGTGTATGTGTGTGCCAAAGAAGAAGCTGTTTCTACTAAATCATACTCCCAAGATTTTGTACGTATAAGATTTGCGTTTTGGGGGAGAAACAAAAACAACAAAATTTTGAAAAAAGAAAAATCGTTTTAAAGAGTGTATAAAAGTGAGAAAATTTGCGTATGTGTTAGTACGTGTATGTGATGTATGTAACTTAAAAGAAAATCTCAACATTAAAAGTGTTAAAAAGTACTCATAAAAGAAAAGAAACAGGAAATGTTATCTGATGTATTAATCTGCAGAGAAATGAAAATTAAGAAATGAAAAAATTATATGAACTAAGTATTAAATTGATCAAGAGATGCTGTATATAGAGGCATTTCTTTCTAATATTATCAAAATATTTTTCCGACGTAATTTCGTGACATGAAAAAATTAAGTAATTGAAGAAGTAATACATTTTTATATAATTTTTTAACAGAATTATTTTACAAGTTTTTAAAGGAACTGATCTTATATTGACAATAGTTTTATAAACGGTGGAGAGGAATGGTGTATCTATATATTTAATGATTTTTAAAGTTCTCTTACTTAATAATTGATATTTATCATTTGTACAACATTATTTGATGACAACTTTTCTTATGATTTAATTATGAAAATTGTAGTTTGTTTAATTTCGTAAGCAATTTAACTCTTCTCCAGCATTATCAGCAAAAGTAGATAAATTTGACGGTTAAGTTGTTCCCTTAAAAATCTAAGCAAAACATTCAAATAATACACAAGAAAATTAGACGAACATCATGTTGCCATTAAAAATAAGTCAGTATAGTTCTCGTTGGGAATCTTGAATTTTAGCAGGTTTATGTAATTAAAATATGTAAATATTGACAGATTTCTATAACTATCTGAACGTAAACTAGAAGAAGTAATAAAGAAAATAGGAAAGATAAGACGTAGAAAATGACAATGACAAGTTCAAATGATTCTAAGCAAGATTTCTGCGATTTTAAACTACCATTCTTTTGGGTCTACATACGGAATTATGAAGTTATATAAGAGATTCGTTTAAGTTGAAGAAAGAGAGAGAGACAGACAAGACGCAAGCTAAACAACATTCTGGATCCCAGATCTATCGAAAGTGGCTAGGAAAAATTTAAGAATAAATATAAAGCAAGCTATTGAAAACTTAACTAGGCCTACATCCTGAAATTCACGTTGTAATAAATGGTAGCCATTTATGACAAATATAATATTTCTGCTGCCAGATCAAAATTTTTCATGTCCAGGACTTTTTAATTCCCGAGAAAGCGGGATTAATTTCCAATTTCCCAGGAATTCCCGCTTAATATTTGAACAAAAAACAAATAACAATTCATGAGATCTATTAAATTAAATTTAATAAAAAATTCGGTTCTTTATATATAAAGCCAACAGCATTGACATAAAACCAAAATAGTCGAATTATTTAGGGGCTAATTTTGTAAATCCCTTCACCTTGCATTGAAAATTTTTCATAAAAAATTGTTGGAATTTTTAAAAATTTGTATGAAGATATTTTTCAAGTGAGGTGCAGTGTTTTACAAAATAAACCCTTAAACAAAAAAGTACAAAATATTTTATTATAAAAAGGATTTTAGTATCTACAGAATAAGCATTTACAGAATCGTTTGACAGCATATTTCTAATTTTAACCGAGAAGGGTAATGTTAATGAGAAAACACGTTCCTATTCTATAGACGTTTGCATTTATAGTCAAAAAAAAACATTACAGACATATATAATCTCAGACACTTGAAGTTTTCTCATCACCCCCCTCCAAAACTTTAAATTCCTTTTTTAAAGAAAATTATTTTCAATTAGTTTCTTTGTGGTAAATTAAACTGTTTTTAGTTTTTAATCAAAATTTAATTTTATTTTGAGTCACGCTCAAGTTCATCAAATTTAATTTTCACAAAATTATTTAAATGAAGGAAGGAAGTTTACAACATAAAATTATAGCCTATTTCCGATGTGCGAAAGAATTCTTTCGTTCGAATAACTACATTGAAAAGATAAACACATTGTTTTATTGTTGGAATTTTGTTTAAGCTTTGATATCGTTGCAAATAAGATTTTTTGAGTGTTTGTAATTCTTATTCCTTACACCCAAAGAAAAACTTTGTTTAAATATGGTCACCTCTAACAAAACTATTTTTAAAGAAAATTGCAAGCATATTACGGTTAAATTTAACCATATTGTTATCACCGATAACCAGATTATGGTTAAATGTGTCCTCCATCAAGAAGGCGCAACCATATTATGGTTGTCTCCGAACATGCTTTGTTCAATAATAATTAAAATGTGTTTAACACTTATAATAGCATGGTTGGTTTTCAACCATAGCTTGTGGCTCTTGGAGAAGAGGAAAATACTATTGTTAATTTAAAAACAAATTATTGTCATTATTTAACCATAACATGTTTGGAGGCAACTATTATATGGCTGTGGCTTCTTGATGGAGGACAAAGAAATAATATGGTTGTCGGTGCTAATAATATGGTTAAATTTAAACATAATATGTTTAAAATTTTCTTAAAAAAGTAGTTTTGTTGGAGGTGACCATATTTTAACATGTTTTTTCTCTGCGTGTATGGAGTCTTATTTGCTGATATTTTTGGCTTTTCTAAAATTTTTTGGGTAAAATGTTTCCTGATGATCTGGCCTAAGCAACTAGTGGAATGCGCATAGAAACAGCTTATCCTCTAACAATAAATTTTCAGTTGTTTTAATTAATATAATATAGAATAATATTATTATAGAATAAAATTAGGGAATTAAGCACAACAAATAAATTATTTTAATAAATAATTGCACTCCAAAAAACAAATTTGATAATATAAAGATAATATATATTTTTTTATTTACATCCTACAACTGTTTTTATTATTTACATTCCTACAACTGTTTTGGCCAAACATTTTTTTTAAATATCTAGTTCAAATATTTTAATTGAAATCAATTTTTATTTTTTTTTCTGTGTGCAGTGACATGAAATTGTGTTAAGTTTGAGTATTGGCTGGTATCATTGTTTCAAAAAGAAGAACATCCGATCAATATCTACTTCGATTTCTATGAAACATTTGATGCCAAATGTTTACTATGCTGTAACTAATAATGATCACAATCTATGATGTTACTTATTTGGATCATTCGTTTTTTTTTTTTAAATTAATGAGATTAAATATTGGAAGAGCATTTGACCTGGTCGTGGTAAGGGTGATGCCAAAGTAACTGATATTCGTGGTATTGAATATTACTCACATAGTAAAAATTTACATAAAGCTTAAATTTTCTGAAGAATGGAGCAATACGTCGCAAAGAATTGATAGAAATGAAATGGCTGTGGCGTTTTTTGCAGCCTCCTTATAAATAAGAAAAGAAAAATTACTGACAGAAGGGTCGTATACCTGAATTTATTAAATCAACTTTACCAACAGATCATCTTAAATTATATATGATTTATCACTTGGATAATTTCTTCTCTTTATATTAAGTTTTTAAACTTCCAAATTGTACAAATACAAATAAAAAATACATGTTTGTAATAGCCACGCAATAAGGCAATATTTTTAACAGCCCTTAATTATAAAAAAATATATACATTAGACCGTAGCTCAAAAAAAGTTTCTCCACCTCTAATATAAAGTATTTTTGCAAGGAGGTTTCGAATATTTTTTTTCCTGCCGAAAATAGGGGTCGATTTTTTACATTTTTCGTTAATCTTAGGCATTTACAGTCCGATCTTAAAGTATGATATATCAATGTTTTTGTCTCGAGAAGACCAATATTTTGCCCTTGGGAGGCCATTAACCCCAAGTATCTCGTTCTAGTATTAATCCACCGGATCTCTGTTTGTATGGCCCTAATGTACCACCCAAACTATTAAACTTTTGCTAAGGAAGCATTTTTAAATTTAATTACAAAATTAAAGTTTGCTAAAAATCATAACAGTTTTGCCAAGGAAGAATAACTATAGTTCCTGTAGGACAGTCAGCATTTACAGTCGGATCTTTAAGCATAATGTAACGAAATCGTGTCTTTTTTCCAAACAAAAGCAAATGTTATGTTTTTTTTTGCCTGTTTTTTCCAAGTAATATAAAAATTTCCGTTTGGGAATTAACATTGAAACGACAATAAAAAGATAAAATTTGTTTTTGTTTTCAATATACATACATAAGTTCTGAAACGAAAATTGTTATTTTCATTTTCAAAAATAGGCAGTTATATTATTGTGCATCGGTCTTTTGAGCATATAAGGTTTTTCCTACATTTTATGGCTTTTTACTGTCTAATAAGCGTGTGTGTTGCTTCCAGGTAACAAAACGCGGGAAACCCCATTATAAACAAAGTTTTTTTTAAACAATTGTGCATGAAAATTTATTTTTTTAATAGTTTTTACAGACATTGATATATTTTAATGCAGTTTTTGAAATGGTACTTAAGAACGAATTTCAATGAATGAAATAAAGTGCTACTGAAAACATCTTTATAAGAATAAAATTGGAATTTCATCTATATTTTCTTTTTGTATTAACACAATTAATTATTGTAATTATAAGACGACCAAAAAACCTTTGAAAATGGGTTTTGAAAATGAGATACATACTAGAACGAGATACTTGAGGTCAATTGCCCCTCAGGGCAAAACATTGGCCTTCTCGAAAAACATTGATACATCCTACCTTAAGATCGGACTGTATATGCCTAAGATATAACGAAAAATGTAAAAAAGCGACCCCAACGTTAGGCAAAAAAAAATATTTTTCGAAACCTGCTTGCAAAAATACTTTATATTAGAGGTGGTACGGCGCACTTTTTTTCCTATTAGGGTGGTACGCTCTTATATACATTTATATATATATATATATATATATATGGGGGATTTCATGTCAAGTGACCCAACTTTTGAAATCGATGTCTTCCGATTCGAATGAAATTTGCACCAAGGTTAGTCCTATTGGATAGTAGTTTAGACAAAAAGTTTCTGAGTTAGAGGGGGTCAAAATTTGACATTTTGGCCAAACCGGTGTTCTTTCTCATCCATGTTATTTAAAATCTATTAGTGTTAGAAAATTTGTCCAAAACAAATTAGATAGCTATTTCTTCAAGCTCTCGAAAAAAAATTTAATTTTTAATTTAAAACTTTTTAATACTATGGTCGCTATTTTGGCTGCGAGTGAGTTACGTATAAAAAAAATAATTTCTAAGTCAAGGCGAGAATTTTTAAATTTTTAGCATATGCACTATTTTGAATTTGTTCCTATTTGTGTGTAAGTGTTTCTAAAATCTTAAAAATAAATCTTATGCTAAGAAACTAGACAAATTAACCTTTCCGACGGTATATAACATACCTAACTAGCATTCCATACCCTCGATACTGTAATACCCACAATATGTTAATCCCAGGAATAAAATCACTTTTTTCTATAGAGATGTTGACAAATTAAATGTTTTTATTTATTTGTAATAACAATGAAATTAATATAAAATAATAATAATAAAAACACAAAGCTAAATAATCTAATAAATTTAATCTTAATCACATAAGGTATTTATTTTTGACATTAGAAACTGATAAGATGGAGTATACCATTTTATATGTTAAATAAGCCTTTTTCTAAATTAAAGTAACGATATGTATTTGAAAAAATTTGTTGGTAAATTTTAGAGGAGTTTTAGTTTTACAATTTTTTCTAGCCAATTTAGATACAAGTAAATTAATGTCATCATAAAATATTACTTGTACGACCTGTTATACAAATATAAAACTTTTCGTCTTTATTTGATGATTAACGCAGAAGATAAAAAAAACTTTAAAATAAAAAAAGTTTGTTTTGTCATTTCTAGGTGCTAAAATAAAATATTAAATATTGATATTTTTGTGTCTTTTAATGATAATTTTTCTACAATTACTTATAAAGGGTGTTGTTTTAAGCCTGATAGAACTTACGAAAGAGTTTGCTGGCAAACGAACTGTCGTAATGCGCTGACTTTTTGACCGTTTTGATTAAGCAGTATACGCTGGGAAGTCATCATAAATAGATTTACGCTTGAAACACGCTACTGAATAATTTAAATTTGTGTACTTTGAAATCAGTCATAGATTAGCGCGACTTTTTAAAAATTTGTGAATATAAAGGCGAGCGGCTTTTTGGCTTAAGGGGTTTGCTAAGAACTCCATACATAAAAAAAATAAACAAAAAATGCACTAATGGAGCGGTTTACACAATGACGGCATCATCGGACCTAATTTATTTAAAAATTAACCCAGATATGCCCATTTAGAATGATCATTTTAAAAGTGCTTTTATATTATTTTGGAGGCAAATGAGAAATGTTTATATTGGTTTTTAAAGATTTATAGGTTTTTAAAGATTTATTGAAAAAAGTGGTTCTTGAAACCGTCCAATATATAGAACATTGGGCACATGACTTATTTAGTCAATTCACAAGGTATCCTAACATGTCATATTGTCAAAATGTCCTAATATTTCACAATGGTTTAAAAATATTGTTGTACGGCTCAGCCGCTCAGCGCTGGACTTTTCTGATTAATTACGACAGCACAATAAACACAGCAAGCAACGTTCAATTTATTTAAGACACTTTTTGTTAACAAACCAACAACAATATTTTTAAACCATTGTGAAATATTAGGACATTTTGACAATATGACATGTTAGGATACCTTGTGAATTGACTAAATGTGTGTGATACGACACAAAACATTTTACATGTAATTTTATGTCACATTTTCGTCATCTCCATATGCTCCACAGCTTGTTTGTTTTTGATGTGAAATTACCCAATGGTCCAATCGATCATAACGCAATTCTTTATTTAGACTTAGTGTTGGTTAACCTCTTTGGTGAACCAACAGACAATTGATCCATAATTCCCCCATTATGCTTGTGAATCTGCCAGGCATTATGTACCGCCATATTCACACAGGTTGCTATGATGGGAAAATATCTTTCTTTCCTCTTACAGCAGTGCGATATAAGCTTATTTTTTGATCAGAACGATCCACTACACCCACGCTCCTATTATAATATTTCACAGCTGGGGACTGTTCGAATTTTTTCCCTTTTTAGGAGTACCGCTTAGCAGATCCCAGGGGATTCACTCCGATTGCATTATAGCAACATGTTACAATACGGTTCTCATTCCATTTTATAAGACTTAAATTGATATTCATCATTTTAATGAAATCATAACTAACGCGAATAGTTTTTTGCATCTCCTTGGATTCGAGCAAAGTACGTCGAGGAATTAGGGTTTCTCTAATTGTTCCAGTGCCGTGCATATTCTTTTTCTTCAGATTTTCTAACAAAGCGATGGTAAAAAGTTATCAAAGAACGAATGAAATTGTTGGTCCTTCAATTTTGATCGCAAGGCGTCGAGGTTCCAACGCCCAGGTCCTTGTAAGTTTCACTGCTATTTGTAGAAGCACCTTGTTAAGGCTCGAACCAGTTTAAATAGTCTTGTCGATTTATACCTGCCCATAGCTTGAAGCCATAACGAATTGGTTTACCATAAATATACTGCTTGCAACCATGTCTAGCTGTGTATGGAACCATGGCTTCATCTACGCTGTGTTCCTCTTCAACATAAGGATTTTCCATAAACTTTTTATTCAAAAAATTTTCCATAAACTTTTTATCAAAATGCGTGTGGCCTAACTTTGGGGAACTTATCAGAGAGATCTAGAAAGTTGTTACCTTGGCAATGAATATTGGACAATACACATAGCATATTATATTCCCAATGTCCTACATATAGGTCAACAAACTTTAAGGTGTCACAACAACAAAACTAAAACTCAATAGTTAAACATTTGTACATATAACAGTCAAGCCATTCTTCATTAATATAAATTCAAACAAAATTGAGTATTTATTCACTTGTTATAATACAAATTTTTACACAATATGGAGTACAAATGTGGCTCCATATTCTGTCATTATCAAAATACCACAAAAAAAAATAAATCGATAACTCAAAAAAAGGAGCAAAAAATAATGCGATCACATAAACTTCAAAGACGTATTGATGAGTACTGAGCATATAAACAAAAAAACGGTACACAGAAAAAATTATTAAATTTCTCCAATCACCAAATTTATTCCAAATTCATAACATCAAGCAAACAAGTTGTTGATTTTGCTCCTATTACTAAAATGATTATATTGATTACTATAAATTTTAAAATTTTGAAAAAATATTTTCAACAAATGATATTTTTAATTTTAATTAAAAAAGTGATCAAAAAACTTTGCCAATTCAAACAATGTGTTAATTTATTTAAATAAATATTGACAATTCCCAAAAACAATTCTACATGTTTAAATTATTTTATTTTAAACGAAAAAAGTCAATTAAGATTTCTTGTTATTTAATTAAAATTTTAATAGAAAATTTATTTCAAAATAACTAAAATGTTAATTAAATCAAAATTAAATTTTTATCTTTCATTCAACTAAAAAAACAATTGATATAATTATCACATTAATTAAATTTAAATACTTTTTAAACCATTTCATAATTGATAAAACACTTTTTTCTGTGTACCTTGATAAACGTGACGTATCATATAAACAAGAATTTAGGTGTACTATATATAGGTCCGAATACGCCACGGTATTCAAATGATCTTTCTATCTTTTGTGTTATTTTTTTGCAATTTCAAGTTCTAGCGGTCTTAGAAAAATACCCTTTATTTTTTTATTTTTTTATTAAACACACATTTCACAAACATTTTATTTTCTCTCATATAATTTCTCTAAAAAAACTCTCTCACAGGCTCTCAGCAGAAATATACACAAAACAAAAAACGGCCATGTTTTCATTTTTTTTTCTATCGGGATTATACAAAAAAAGTTATCTCT
The DNA here is from genome assembly GCA_943735925.1 of Pollenia amentaria. Classification (NCBI taxonomy): domain Eukaryota; kingdom Metazoa; phylum Arthropoda; class Insecta; order Diptera; family Polleniidae; genus Pollenia; species Pollenia amentaria. The sequence continues at coordinate 48,584,224 of OX031006.1, forward strand.
CTATATAGCATTAGCAACAAAAAATTAAAAAGAGTAAAATTACACAAAATATGACTGACCATACAAACTCCCCACTAACACGTACACGCACACATGCATCATGGCCCCCACAACCCATCAAGCATATAAGGACATGTGTTTTACTGTTTACATTTAGCGTATGCTAGTATTGGTGAGAAAAACTCTCAGAGAATCGTTTTTATTTTATTTTTCTTTAAGCATTTTCTCTCCCAACTGTACAAAAAGACACAGTTTTATTCCTTTTTCTATGAGTTTTGTAGAGACTTGGAGTTTTGTTGTTGTTGCTGGTTGCTATAGTTTATTTGTGAAGAAACCCAGTGGTTTGATGTTGATGCTAAAGAAGGTGGCTGGCATTATGCAGGTGGATGTCCTTTTTAATTTTTTTGGTGTGATTTTGCGTAAGAGTATATGTGTGCATGTATATGTATTTGCGTATGGATATGTGTGCATAATTTTGAAATGTTAAACATAAAATTTTCTTATTCATATGTATATAGTCTTAAATTTTCAATATGCATTTAATTTTTAATTATTTTAGTTGCATAAAAAATATCCTATTTCCTTGTTGTAATATTGTACTATTTTACAATTACCTATTAATTGGCCGGCACGAGTTGTATCGTTTTTTTTCTGAATTATTAATTTTTACAAAAATTAAATATATTAATAGTTTTGTTGATAAAAGTTTTTAAATAAGTCAAAATATACTAAGGAGAAATTTTTCTTTAAAGAATGTACTTATTCCTTAGACCTTACTACCCAGTCACAAAAAAATAGAAGCATACTTTAATTCCAGTTTGTATTTCATCGAATTACTGATCTTAGATCTAAATTGTTATATATGTTTTTTTTTTTTTCGAAAATTTGACAAGTCTAGCGCCGTGGCAAAGTTGTGTTTTTTAAGAGACAAGGTCCACAATTAGCGTTTTGAATTTAATATTTTACATTATATACGGTTTTGAATAAGTTAACGGGATTCCGTAAAATCCTCGATCCCGTGATTTGATTTTTTAAATCCCGTATCCCGGGATTAGCGAAAACCAGTTCCGCATGGCTTCCCTAGTTAAGCCCAAAATATGTATGCATACTTCTATTGCCACAAAATCTGAGGTTTGTTCGATGCCTCAACTTTAATTTAATTGGAGCAGACCCCCTAAAAAATAATGCATTATAAATCAAAATTGTCACAGAGAAATTATTCAATATGATTTTATTTTTATCTTTTAACCAAAATAATTCATTTGTTTTTATATCGTTCTAAGATATTCCTCAAATTAGGTTTTCAAAATTCCTACCAAATTTTATTAGACTCTTTTTGACAGTGAAACATTTTTTATACTTTTCGTTTTATTATTTTTTTTGTAATTTTTTTTATACTTATGTATTTAAGAAGCTGAAAAACAAAAAAATAGTAACAAAATTAATTAAAATAACTTTGCAGTAAATTTTATTTTTACTCTGACCTTTATGGAAAATGGAATGGATAATACCACAAATCATTCTTCAAAGCCCGACTTTATTCGCTCTCAGTTGAGTTATTTAACCCAAGATAAGTTGTATGCCTGTGCTAGTAGTAGAATGCTTCGGTAGGAAATAAGCGATAATTGAAGGCTATAGTTTTTCCAGAAACAAGAGCTTTTAGTCCATAACGGCAGTCTGATAATTTTCAGTACAAATATTTGGATAGCAGGGAACTCTGCACTGTTCTTTTAGTTTAAGGGATTTGTTAATTTTTGCCTTTTGAAGATAACAATTTGTTTGTTTGTTCCCTATATGCTCCCAAGCTACTGAACCTGAAATTTTCCGGAAATGTTACCAAACAAATTCTATAAATATTCAAAAATTCTAAGTCGGCGTGGCAACTGCTGTACAAATACATTAAAAAATTCTGTCAGTCTGGGGAACGGTAAAAGTTAAAGGGTTAAAATTTGGTACAACAATCACGGTTATCAATACACAACATATGTTGTGGTCGAGATTGGAGAAGTGGGCGTAGCACTTTCAATACAAAGACAACATAAAATTTTGTATATCTGGAAAATGGTAACACAGAAAAGAATAAAAAATTATTTCAATTAAAAAATTTTTAATATTAATTAAAAAATTAATTAAACCTGCACCAGTAAACAAATCAATAGTTTTGATTACATATTTTTTGATATTAACAATATTTCTGCAGTAATGTTGTTGATATTAGTAAACGTTTAATTCACTTGATTAAATATTTAATTAAAACGGATTTTATTTTTCATTAATGGTTTAATTGAAAAAAAATTGGCGCGAATTTTTTCTGTGTATGGTAGTTATTTTGGTAAAGGATACAAAGCATTGTCTGGTCTGCAGTAGTACTGGTGACAAGGGCAATAGTGAATGAGTTCAAATTCACTATTTGCATTTCCTTCAGGTAAATTTCCTCTGCGTGTATAGTTTATACTTAAATCAAACTCAGTGGTAGAAAATATTAGATGAATTTACAATGACGTTGCTAAAATTATTTGGGTTCATTGATATGACTTTTAGCTTTCTCTGATTTAAAATGCTTGTTAAGATTTTCGGCTTAATTAAATAACCAGACTATGTTAGTAAATACATGCAGTTGGTAAAACATGATTGTGGTTACAATTAATATAATAAATGAAATACAGTGTTTTTAAATTTACATTATTGTTTTATTATGGGCTGAATGTGATCACTTCGACGTTTATCCTAAAGGAAGCTTAGGATCAAATGGCTTTATGTCGCCACTTTTTTCGTTTATATTGGTGACTATTCGGTAACAGTATCAACAAAGCGTCTTAACTTTTATCTGCCTTTGAGAAAAAAAAAAAACAAATTTTTATAGTGAAACTTCCGTTTTTTTTTTTTTATATAAAATAATAATAAGTTCTTTTAATTTTTTTAATATGGATGTTAAAAAAAAATATATGCAGGTATTTAGAATTGTTTTACTCCCTAATCCACTAATAAAACTAGTCATTATTCTTGCAAGAAATACTAAAAAATGTGGACTAGAACTTTGAAAATGTACTGATGAATTTCTGGTTCCAATGTCCCCATATGGTCACGCAACAACTATCTAGTCCATAGTTCTCAGGTGAGTAGTAGATTTTTAATGACAGGAACATGTTAACCCTTTCACTACCGTACTATAAGGAGTGATTTTTATCAAATCTAAAGACCTATTCATGTAAAACGCAACGCAACGCCAAAGAGTAACATTAGCGGAGTTCAGTGTTTTGCACAAATGGCCTTGTGAAAGAGCAAATGCAAAATTTCGTAGCTTTTTTATGAAATCTAAAGGAAACTCTGTGTATTTTGTTTTTGGATTTAACAAAAAAGCTATAATATTTTGCATTTGCTCTTTCTCAAGACCTTTGCACTTAACACTGAACTCCGCTATTGAAATCATAAACAATGTCATAAATATTTTGTAATTTTGTTGTTGCTTTCATCAGAAATTCACATTACGTTTTAAAATTTCAAACGCTGCATAGCTTAAGGCGTTGAAATTTTTAAAAAGGTACATGAATTTCTGTAGAAAGCAAAAACAAAATTACAAAATATTTATGACATTGTTTATGCTTTCAATGTAACTCTTTGGCGTTGCGTTGTGTTTAACATGATTAGGGCCTAAGTAATTTTTCCTGTAGTTGTGATGCCAAAAAGCGCCAAAAAAATTATAAAAAAAAATCTAGTGTCCTTTAGAAATAAAATATGTTCTGGGATTTTATGTCTCACCGGGTTTTTTAAAACCTCATAAATTAAGATTTAATATCCCATCGGTAGTTTTTTTTATGACAACAATATTTTCTATGAGAATATATTCTGAATCAGAAGCCCTAAAGTCTCCAAGACCAGAGTCACTGGAATTAATTATCACAGAGATTTCTTCATTCTGCAAACATATAAATTGTCCTACAAATTTATACCAACGGAACAATATATGCCATTTCTGTGGGTCAAATAAAACCAGCGGGATCTATTTTCCCAAATGGAAAAAACGCCGCATAAATAATATATTTAGAGCATAATGTTGCTTACTAACTTCATTATAACACAAAATACTTGTATTATTGGAACAAAATAATAAAAAGAGGAAAACACTTATATTCCCACAGAAAATTTACAGACAGATTACACTAAGGATGAACAAAATGTGCGTTATAATTTAAGAAAAATTAACAAAACCATTTCGAGGCTCAATGAAAATTTTAAAGTAAGGCTTGGTAAATTTGCATCTTTTATCAATGACAAAAAATATACCTGGTCTATGGGAAAAGTTGTTGCTTACTCAAATGATGATGCGGAATATCTTAAATCACTTTTATCTAAAACTAATTGCCCCTGTGAGGTAATTGTTAAATCTGGAATCGTAACTCAAGCTAATCCTATAAGTACATACAGCATATCCTCACAATAGCAACCCAACATTTTTCATTTAGTATCATATAATGTAGCATTTCTGTCCAGTTCACTTATCTTTGGAAACTTTGTAAAATATATTAATAAATTCGAAATTTTCTTCCATTTTGAGACACATGTCATAGCAGACAAACAAGTACACTTTGCAACATATTTTCAAAATTACTGTTTATATTGGATCGAACAAAAAAAAAGTCATAAAGCTGGTCGTGCTAGTGGGTGATGGTTTCAAAAAGGAAATTAATGAAGTAATAAATATACTAAATGGCAATGATAATGACAACTATAGTTTATATAAATATTTGGAAATTTGTTTTAAGTACAGAAAACTTATACTAAATGAATTCAATTAATTTCCTTTAAAATTTATTATTATTTATCTGATGTACGAAAGATTTAGTATAAATCGTTCTTTTATATTTTATATAACACAGGTCAACAGCAAAAAAGGGCTTGAATAACTACTAATGGTAACATTTTTCAATTCTATGGATAATTTTTTTTTTTTAAATAATTTTTAAGTAAAATTGTCAATATTTTGAGACATTTCTCCACTTATATTATCATAACTCAAAAAGAACTTGTCCGATTTTGTTAAAATAAATCTACAAAAATCATGATTTACAATATCTTTAAATGATGTATACAAATATTTTTAATGCGATCAATAGTTTCAAAGTTATGAAACAAATTGTTAGCCAAAAAATAAAAAAATTGGTAAATAAAATTTTTTTTCGGAAGAAAAAAATCTGGAAAAAATCGAAAACGGCAAAAGGTATTATATTTTATTTATTTGTAGTAAAGCTACATATCATGTGAATTAAAAAAGATATGGATCATGAAAATCGGTGCATGGTTAAGGTTTTTAATTACAATTAATTGAAGCCGTCGCATATTTACAAGCACTGTAGAAAATGGTCTAATGAAAATGCAGATCACAGAAACACAGGTGCATTATACGACCCGGATTTCGGCAAACCCTCTTTACATGTAGAAAATTGTTTGGAAAAAAACCTTTATGACATTTTTATGATTTTCAGAATTAAAAAAATAAGTAATAAACGAAAGGTTGTTTTACGATTGCGGTAGCAAACTAATAAACGCTCATAAATGTGCGTGCGCGCTGCAATGCTCTTTTTTCCGTTGGCTACCTGTAACGGAGGTTTTTTTTGCATTAAATTCCTTAATGTTTTTTATGATTCTTGTCTAATTTTTACGATTGCGGTAGCAAACTAATAAACGCACATAAATGTCCGTGCACGCTGAAATGCTATTTTATCCGTTGGCTACCTGTAACGGATGATTTTTTTGCATAACATTCCTTAATGTTTTTTATGATTCTTGGGAATAAGAAACAAATTTGCAGCACACACAAACTGTACCCACATGAAGGGTTATCCCAAATTATAGTATCAGTATTTATAAGAGCTTCTTGAGCCATTTTACATCATTTTATGCCTACATAAAGAGTCATTCAGCTTACAAGTTAAAACAATTTACAAGTATTAATAAAAATGAGCAAGAAAGCCAGAACATTTTTATGTAAAAACAATCCGGATTCATTTTGTTATGTGTGCGGCCAATATATCACCGAGAAAAAACGTAACTGCTTCCTAACTTCATTGCAAAAGTTATATGAAGATTGTTATAATATATATCCGCACAATTTGAACCAGCATTTGACACCCAGTACCATATGTATTTCATGTCGATTGAATTTATCTATGAGGTTTTCTAACGTAAAGTTAGGTTAATACATTTGGAATATTTCATACTTAAAGTATTTCTTGGAAATTTCGAAGCCTATGCTATGGAGAGAAACAGCGAGCCACGAATCCGATTGTTATTTTTGTTTAAGTACAAAAACCGGCTTCGGAAAACATATGCGATGGTCTTACCCCATGAGGTCTGCTGATGGGTTTACACTTGCAGTTCTACATTCACCAGAAATGAAATATGCTGAAGATCAGGGTCCAAGCTCTAGTCAAGTGCTTTCATCTTCACCAGGACACTTAACCTCAAGTATGTGTTCCAAATCAGAAAGTTCAAATTCAGCACTGCTTTCTACATCTGAAAATGACGAGTTAATCCCACACAAAAATTTCTCGCCGAGACCATGGAATCAAGACCAGCTTAATGATGTAATTAGAGACCTTGGATTGTCGAAAAGGTCTTCGGAATTACTTGCGTCCCGGATGAAAGAAAAAAATCTCATAACAAAAGAAACTAAAGTTTCGTATTACCGTACTCGAGAAGAAGGCTTACTTCATTATTTTGTTGAAGAGGATGATTTTGTGTACTGCACAGATATTTCTGGTTTGATGACTGCCATGGGCTTCCAGAGATACGATTCAAACGAATGGCGTTTATTTATCGACTCATCAAAACGCAGCTTGAAGTGTGTCCTTTTGCATAATGGAAATAAATTTCACTCCTGGCCGATCGCACATTCAACCAAAGTAAAAGAAGAATACTCTGTTATTGCATTGGTCATGAAGAAGATAAAGTATAATGAACATAACTGGGTAATTTGTGTTGATCTTAAGATGGTAAATTTCCTCTTAGGTCAACAAAGTGGCTTTACCAAATACCCTTGCTTTTTATGTTTATGGGACAGCTGAGCTAAAGCAGAACATTGGAAGAGAAAACAATGGCCTTCTAGGGAAACACTGGTTCCAGGTATGCCAAATGTTATAAATGTGGCTCTAGTGCCCCGAGATCGGATCATATTACCCCCTCTTCACATTAAACTTGGTCTTATGAAACAATATGTTAAAGCACTTAACAAAGATAGTGAATGTTTCCAGTATATTTCAAGGAAATTCCTAATTTGAGTATTGAAAAGCTGAAAGCAGGCATATTTAATGGCCCACAAATTCGCAAATTGGTCAAAGATATTGATTTTGGCAGTCCAATGCAGAAATTGAGAAAAATGCATGGGATTCGTTTGTATGGGTTATTCAAAATTTCTTAGGAAATAACAAGGGTGATGATTACGTTACGCACGTTGAAGAGATGTTAACTCACTTCCAGAATCTAGGATGCAACATGAGCATCAAAGTACATTACCTGCACAGTCACTTAGATCGTTTTCCTGAAGATCTAGGAGACTTGAGTGAGGAACAGGGCGAACGATTCCACCAAGATATCCGGACAATGGAAAGAAAATTCCAGAGTTTGTAGTTTATAATAATTATTTATTTATTTTCATATTTTATTTCTTATTATAAATTTAAATAATAAAATATAAATTTTCTACTGTTTAATAAATTTAAACTTATCCAATTCAAATGTTTTTCCGAAGAATAGAAACAGTATTGTAGGTAGGGTTTTGCCAAAAAAATACATGAATGTTACTATGTAATGCATTTTCGATGTGAAAATTTTACATAGCATGTTTTCAAAATTCAATAAATCGAAAGAAGAACATTAATTACTCAATTTTATGTATATCTAGAAAAAAACTAAAATTTTGTGAAAATGAGCGAATTCACTTAATTGTGAATAAATTCGAAAATTATCAATCAATTTTTATGACCGATATCTCATTTTGTTGCTTTTACATATGGCTTTATGATAAAATAATAAATCTGCACAATTTTTGCCGTTTTCGATTTTTCATGATTTTTTTAAAACAAAAATATTTGCCATTTTTACGTATAAAATATATTTTTGGCTTCAATTTTTTCTTATAACTCCGAAAATAGTGGGCCGATTGAAACGCGATGTATAAACGGTTTAAAGGCTATGTAAATTTAAATTTTTCTAAATTTATTTTAATAATATCGGACTAACACTTTTTGAGTTGTCATTAATTATGTGAAGAAACGTCTAAAAAAAATTACAATTTTACTAAAAATTTTTTTTAAAAAAAACCTCTCCATAGAATTTTAAATTTGGACCATATTTGTACTACTGGAACCACAATACATCAAAATTGTATAGTGGTTTTTCAAGCCTTTAAAATTTTTTCGATTTTGTTGCCTTGTGTAATCAATCAAAAATTTGGTGGAACCAAAGTAAATTTGCTTGTAAATTAATTTAATTAAAATCAGCTTTAAAATGCCAATCTGGCTAACATAAAGTTAAGCCAAATATGTTTTACTTACCTTTGTTAATATTAATATAACTATCTATTAAATAAATAAAAATAAATAATAAAATATTCCCACTGAAAAAATGAAAAACACGTGCGCATCCAATAGTGCTTGCCGCCAAATAATTGAAACCAAAACACACTCAAAGCAGCTAATTATGTGCAGAAAACACTTAAAACTACCAATGGGACATTATTTTATTTAAATAGAGCGTAGATTGTAGTTTTGAATATTTTTTAAATGTCGACTGGGATACATGATCCCCATGTTACTGAAAGGGTTAAATGTCTATCGTACAAAGCATTGTCTGGTCTGCAGTAGTACTGGTGACAAGGGCAATAGTGAATGAGCCAATTTAGACTAGACTAATTTTTAGTCGGATTAACTTTTGTTCTTTCCAAACTACACTGGATTAATTATTCTGGCATAAAATTGTATACGTACACGCAGCTTTGTATGTGTTAGTACGACGGCGAACAACTAACGATTAAAATCGCTCTGCAAAAAAGAAAACACTGAACCTGTTTTTTCACAAGTGTGTATGTATTGGTTTTGTTCTGCTAATGTGGGGTTGAAGCTGGATTAAAAATTATGCCAACCAAAAACGACTCTCTTCACCTCTTTCGCCTAAAAACTGTTGTTTTCTGCCAGAACAATTATGTGGTGTTTATAGAACACGAGCGCCTTACTCGTCCGTTCAACTTTCATTAAAAATAAAAACCAAATTTCGAAATTTGTTTTTGTTTTAAATGTTATTTGAACGGACGAGTAAGGCGCTCGTGTTCTATAAACTACACATTAGTCTAGTCTAAATTGGCTCAATGAGTACAGATTCACTATTGGCATTTTCTTCAGGTAACTTTTCTCTGCGTGTATAGTTTATACTTCAATCGAACTCAGTGGTAGAAAATATTAGATGAATTTACAATGACTTTGCTAAAATTATTTGGGGTCATTGATAAGACTTTTACCTTTCTCTGATTTAAAATGCTTGTTAAGATTTTCGGCTTAATTAAATAACCAGACTATGTTACTCAATACATGCTGCTTGTGGCCTATAAATTCGATTTATCCATTAACAATTTTTTTTTCTAAAGTTTGTACAGTTTATAAATACTGCAAAAAATATCTCAACTAATTGAGCAAAATAAATTTAAAAAATTAGCAGTTTTTTTTTTAGCTTTGCATTTATAGAAAAACAAAATATATTGTACAAAAAAAAACCATTAAAGCATTATTTTGTTAAAAAGTTCATTTTAAAATTATGCCACCGGAATGGGCAATGTAATCAACACATTCACAACCTCTAATGGTCAATTTACTCAATTTGCCATAAAACAAAGAATGTTCAATGTAAAAGTCATTCACTTATTTTAATAGAAATTCGATGTATTTATTTATTTTTTTTTAATTTGACATTTGCAGCAAAACATTCATGTGTAAAAAATGCAATGCACAATTTTATGTTTTTAGAATGTTTTATAAATTCGCTAGAATTTTATTTTTTATATTTTTTTCGTATTGTTTCTAATACGGTTTGTTTATTCTAGTTCCGTTTGAAATATTCTTCTGTATTCCTGCACAATGTCATGTTTTGCATATTGACAATAAAAAGTAGAAAAAAATAGCATGAAATAGAAATGACTTAAATCAAAAAGTGCATATTTTGAAATATACAAAAAAAAAAAAAAGAAAAAAACCAATACAGTGAATAACAACGGCCGAACAACGCCCTTAAATCAAACACCGGTTACAAACCTTAAAAATTACAAAAACTTGAACATGAACGACCATGCAAAATAATGAATATAAATGTAGAATGTTAAAAAGTTGAAAAGCATGCAATCAACCGTGTGGCAGGAGTATGACAAAACATGAATTTCTTTGTTTTTTATTTAAAAAACAACTATGCGATTTGTTGTTGTTTTTTCCATTCAATTTTTTTGCTAATATTTTTGAAATATTGTTTTGTCGTTAATTTCTGAATAGTTTTATTGCAATTGTTTTATTTAACAGTTTGTTTTTTGTTTAACCAATCAATGATTGTTAGTTGCGATGGTAATTGGCGTTAGAATGTGTTGTAATGAATCAAAGGAAAATTAACTGAGTGCATTGAAAAAGCAGGCAGAGCTGTGCTGCATTTGGAAAACTATTAAATGCTCATTAAAATGTATATTGGGTCCTAATTGCAAGTTGAAATGCAACTATTTTCGATTAAGAACCATTTTATATTAAGGGAGAAGAAAACGAAATATGGGGTTATAGTCTCTGATCGGTGCTTTTTTGTCGGTCTTCATTTGTCGAGTGCGATCGGCTTCGCTATGTACGGAAAGTAGATAATTAACAGGTTGAAACACAATTGCACCATATGAACGTAGTAGCGTACGACGTAGACACGTTGTCAAATTAAAACGTATAATATTTTATACAAAGGCACACAATAGCTGAAGTAAACGTAACGTCGTATATCGACAAAGATATAATTCTTTATTATACGCGGTTAACGACCATATTGTCATTGATGCTAGGAACAAAATTGAGACGTACGTCGTAAGAACGTAGGACGTAACGACGTAAATATTCTTAAACACGCTTCATTTAACCATAATGTCGTCGTAAACGTATTTTGTGTTCTTTTGAAAATAATATTTAAAAATTCCAAATAAATTCCATATTTTTTTTTTGAAAATAAACTATATAAAAAAAAAAAAAAAAAAAAAAATTTAATTAAATAATTTAATTTTATATTTTTAATTTTTGTTTTTCTCCGACAATACGGTCGTAACCGGCGTATGATATTAATTAATTAGATCTGTGTCAATGTAGAACGTAAATACGGTTTTATGTTTACGCCAGCTATTGTATGCCTTTGTATACAATATTATACGTTTTAAATTGCCAACGCATCTAAGTCGAACGCTACAACGTTCATACGGTGCAATTGTGTTCCTAAGGTGAATAAGAAAAATAAATATTATAAAATGAAAGTATTTCTGTGTTTTTCAATTGTACGAGTATATTTGATAACAAAATAAAAGGATAGAAAAATAAGCAATAATTTAAGGGGGTTATTTTGTAAATCACTTCACCTTGCGTTAAAAAATTTTTCATATACAATTTTTTGAATTTTCAAAAATGTATATGAAAATATTTTTAAAATTTTTTTTTACGTTAACGACGGCATTGTGGGTAAATGAAACGTGCTCCTATAAATGTACTACGCTACGTCCTACGTTCATACGACCTACGACTCAGTTGTGTTCCCAGCATAAATTATAACCAACGGTTCACCTAACTTGGCCCTAATTACAAAATTCTTATTCTAGAGGAACTTTTTGAACGGTAGAACACATAACCAAATAATATTTTGCAAACACATAACCAGGGTTACACGAGTGCCTTATTATAATTAGCAATATGCCAAAATCGACTTTTTGCGAAACAGAACTTTTTTATTGTTGAAAATGGTTCTTAAGGGCTTCAACCGGAACTTTTGTTCTGCGACTTTTTCATTAATCCGTTATTAACAAAATTACCGTTGTTTTTTAGGCTATTGAAGAAAATCATAATTTGGATCTTTAAGTTTCCAGAATTCGACCAAATGATGTTTGGCAACTTTGTACAAAACCCTTTGGCGAGTATTTTGCCTGAACATATGAACTCATATTATTTGCAAATGCATTTTTCAATAAAAATTAATTTTGTGATATAGAGCGGAAATAATTTGTAATATCTATATTCACCAATTTGTAGGGTAATTTAAATATCTTTCCAACAATTTTTTTTGAAAATCGGTTGAAATATTAGTTATTTTAATAGAATTGTATTTAACATTATCTTTGTTGTTTATATACTTTTAAAAACATCAAGTTATGTTTATTAATTAAATTTTTAGAGGTCTAAATAAGAGTGTAAATTCTTTAGTTTTTCTTTGAGTCCAAATTTGTTGTTTGCCAAACTTTTTCACCGTGATATTTATAATTTGAACCTCTCAAAATGTTTATTTGCTTTTTAAGAATTTTTATCCGATTACTCTGTACATCGACATAAGATAGTTCATGTAATAAATAAAATAATTCCGTAGGCTCATCCATATCAATCAATTTTAGAAATAGGACTTTACTCTCCTTACGTCATTTTTTTTGCTTCATGTTTGCTCTCCATCTCTTTCAATCTCTTTATTCGTTCCCAAGCGTAACTCATTATGTTCACAAAGGGTAGTCCCAAGGCGAATTAGTTTTTACGGTGGCGTTGAAAGCACAGCTGTGCTATTTATTTCTTACTTAGAGAGAGAAATGTCAAAAGTTGCTTGTGTTTTTGACATATCGATCAACGAAAGACACAAAAAAAATACATTATTGTGTTTTTGGTGTTGTTACTTGTTGTAGTATCGGCACTAACATGTACATGAATTCGCCTCGTTTATGGTCTTAATTACTTATTAATAAATTATACAGTATAATTCATTTCAGTAGCATAAATTCAAGTGTTTTAAAATATACACTCTAGTTTTTATATAAATTAATAAAATTTACCGAAAATAGGCTTTAATGTTTTTTATACGGCAAAAATTAGGCTCAATATTATGCCTTGAAAGTCAACATAGTTTTGTTAGTTATAATATCTAGAATTCTGCGGTGGTGCTTAAAGAGTACATTCCTACTTCAAAAATTATATGTGAATAAAGGTGAAAAAAACGCTTTTTTTTAATTGTTTCGCTTTTTTTTTAATATTTTCCAAATTTACTTGTAAACGAAAAATGCGATCGTCACGCACCACCGCAGAATTTTAGATTTTTAAGTCATTAACAACTGTTTTGAATGGCAAGACATAATATTCAGCCCAATTTGTGCCGCGTTAAATTCTGGCAGTAGTACTTTCTTACTTCCAAGTTTTTTTTTTTCAGTATATTATTGCAACAATATCCGAATATGAAAGATTACTACCCAAACTAACTATCCAACAAATTAAAACATTGATTTTGTAGCTGTAAACATAAATAATGCGTTAAATTCCTAAATAGTTAAAAACTCCAAGTTTTAAAGGACATCCTAAATTTCCTTTTTCCGACAAGTGAGGGACACTCTAATTAGCGATTAAGATAGCTGACTCTACCCCCAACGCATTTCAAATCATTCGGCAGTCATAGCTTGAAAATTAAAAAGTAAATTTTTTTGGCATATTGCTAATTATAATTGTTAATCATTAAATAAAAATATAAAAGAAAGTGGCAGAGGTGTTCTCGAATATTTTCGTAAGAATTTTAATAATATTTTTGTTGTAAAAGAAACCCAAATACAATACAAATATTTCTCTTTTAAAAAGAATTCTACACAGAAAAGAGTGTTTTATCAATTAAAAAAATGGTTTAAATTTTATTTAAATTTTATTAATGTGATAATTGAATCAATTATTGTTTTAGTTGAAAGAAAATTAAAAATTTAATTTTGATTTAACTAACATTTTAGTTGTTTTGCAATAAATTTTCAATTAAAATTTTAATTAAATAACAAAAAATCTTAATTGACTTTTTTCGTTTAAAATAAAATAATTTAAACATGTAGAATTGTTGTTGGGAATTGTCAATATTTATTTAAATAAATTAACACATTGTTTGAATTGGCAAGGTTTTTTGATCACTTTTTTAATTAAAATTAAAAATATCATTTATTGAAAATATTTTTTCAAAATTTTTAAATTTTTAGTAATCAGTATAATCATTTTGGTAATAGGTGCAAAGTCAACAACTTGTTTGCTTGGTATTATGAATTTAGAATAAATTTGGTGATTGGAGAAATTAAATAATTTTTTCTGTGTATAAGAGAATTATAAAAAATTGAATTAAGAGGGTATTAAAAAGAACTTCAAAATTCTTGCGTTTTGCCTTTTCGATTTCCAGAACACCCCTGCATTTCAATAGCTGCTTATGACCGTTATTTCTAAAAATAGAAATCTAGTTGTGCATAAAAATCTATTGGCGGCCAATTTAAAAAGAAAACTTAAGGTAAAAACACGTACGCAAATAAACGTTGAAATAGGAAACGAAAACTGTTAGGTACAAAGAAGAGACCAGATATATTTTTGTAGAAATTATGGGCATTATTCGATAATTTTTTCATATGAAAACTATTGGTTACACGGAACCACGGTTATGTGTTTGTGCAGGTATCATTTTTGGAAGCTTGTTGTAATGCAACCGATGAACCGAATTTCATAAATAGTCAATATAAAAACACAGAAAAACTATCGTTTGCTAGATCCGAAATTTCAATGCTCTCTTGGCATTGGTTTTGCAGCTAAAAGCAATTTAAGTCGATAGTTAGCAAACGGGTACCTATTTATGCATTCTGGGGTTAACGCGTTTTTTAACGCCAAGCAAGAAAGCGTATTCGGTCCACCTCGATCATTTGATAACTAACACCATTGACATGTTAATGGATTAAAATAAATCAAAAAAAATCTTAGATTTTCATTTTTTCCGTTTTATTTATCCAATAAAATTAATTTGTTTCAAATTCTTCTTCTTTATTTTCTGATTCGCTATTCGGATATTAGTGACCGTACTATTCGAAGTCCAAACATAAATGTTATGTTAAAGTTGTCGCCTCTTTGTTCTTAGAGGCTTGAAGGAGTGTATTCCTAACGCAATATCCTGTCCTGTTTTGGACGATTTTCAACCATGATGTTTCACTTCCACCTCTTTTACATCTTCCTTCAGTTTTCCCATAAGGATGATTAATTCATAAATACAGAAAACTTTCTTAAGTTTATGGAAGCAAGAGAGAAGAAATTTGCATTTTCTGTTCTTTTAATTTGATTTAATTCAATATTTGCTTAAGAAAACCTCCAGTGCGTAGTAAAAGTAGAAATTATATTTCTTTCCATGCTTTGCATTAAAATCCTAATTTCCAAAATTTATGAACAAATTTCAATATTTTTTAAAATTTAATATATATTTTAAGTTTTTGCTTCTATGTCGTGTTGTCAAAAAAAAAATGCAAAATAATAATGATTGGAACAGAGAATGTTTGTAACTCCTACACATGCATACATTGAAGACAAAATGGTAATTTTTATGAAAATAAAAACCGACTACAAAATAGAATTCCGGACGAAAATAATCAAAAATAAAATTAAGCACAGTATTGTTAGGACAAGGCAAACTAGTTGAGGAAGCAAATGCATCACACATACATATACACACACACAAACACTTTTAGCAATATCTATAGAAGCACATACTCACACTGATATCTATCTGCACACACACGTGCACTTAGGCCTTCTAACGGATGTCTGAACAAAAGCAATTTTTGCATATCAAAGCAAATGAGAATTGCATTCATCTATATTTTTTTTGTCGGTCGGTTTAAATGCAGGCATGAAAGACATGTACAGTGAGGGAGAAAACATGGGGTTAAAAAAGCTTTTTAGTGTAAGTGATGTTGCCAAAACGTACTCAGGTAACATACTAAGGATTATTCTTATAATACCCTTGGTACACTTGCATACATTTCGGAGGAACGCATGGAAGATGTTGAGGCTGTGAAACATGCTTTCCCCTGGGGGAAATTTGTGCCAATTGTTGCAACAGACTGGTCCTGGGATTTGTGAAAAAAGAACAAGTACAAAAATAAAGAACTCATGACCGATGAAAGGAGAACTAATAATTTAACTGGTATATGAAGAACCAAAAGGTAGAAAAAGGAATGAATTACAGTACATTTTTCACCGGTGGTGTGACACATTTTTTTTGGACTTTCTAAAATTTGGATCTTCAATTTAGTTATAGGACCTGTTTTGTTGAATTAATACTACATTGTATTGAAATAATACTCCATTGCAGTTACTAACACTAAACACGTTTATAGAGAAGTAACGTGTGACTTATTAAATGGTCGCTGTTAGTTGTCAATTGACCCCCTCCAATGACAAGCCCATATAAAAGTGATGGGTCCCTTTCATATAAAGTGTTAGAACTAGAACCGGTCTCTACCACTAAAGACCTATCACGGAACTACTTTGGTGTCAGTTCGCTTCCCTCTATTGTCAAGGTTGAAATATCTAATATCTCCTATCAATAAAAAATGTGACCATTTCTGAAAAAATAACTTTAATTTTTTAGATCCTTTTTTTTAAATAAAGGGTAAACATTCTTAAAGAAAACACCAAAATGCATTTAGAATTCATTTTGTAATAAAAAAAAAATCAAACAAAAATATACTGGCAAAAAGGAAAAACTTCACAATTTAACGCTGCTATCAAAAAAAATGCCATTTTGCCAATGATAATAGAATTTATTGCCACTTTTCTAGTGATGACAGTGATGACAAAATAATCGTTAAATGTAAGATGTTGCTTTATAAGATGTTGCTAGAGATAAATTCAAAAAAATTATTGAATTTATACGCAGAGCTGCAGCATAAAAGATTTTTGGCTTAGATTCTAAAAATGCAGTAAATACTATTTCTAAAATAGATAATGGCAGAAGTGAAAAATTAACATTTAGGGAAAGTTTTAAGGCAGCAATTGGTAAAGACAACGTTGATTCGATTCAAGGAAAATGGTTTTCTTTAAAAAGAAATATATAAGTTATTGAAGAAATTGGCGAAAAGATTGAAAGAGTCCAGAGATTTTATAATAAAGGGCAACATCCGTAGAAAGGATACGTTTTTCTCATTGGCAGGACTATTCTTGATTATGGTTAGAAATTGGATGTCCAGCGATTCTGTAAATGATTATTCTTTACTAAAAACTTATTTTTAAAGAAATATTTTGTAATATTTTGTTTATTTTATGTCAAGACTTTGCCTATAAAGTACTGAAATTTTTTATTTTTTTCCAACGTTAAATGCATATCATGAATTGTTATTAGTTTTTTGTTCAAAAAAAAAAAAAAAAAACAAATAAATTAAATTAATTTTTGCACCGTTTTATATTTAGCGGGAATTCGCGGGAAATTTAATAATAAATACCGATTATCCGGAAAATGAAAAAGTTCAGGAAAATAAAAACTCTAGTTTTACTACAACGGGCTGAAGTTCTCAGTTAATATTGCTCGGTAAATTATCACCTTTAATTTTATTTGTCATAGTTCTCGTTTAGCTCTAGGACTTTTGGGGGCTTAGGAATTGGTTTTAATTAATCTATAATTTCAATACGAGTATTATTTAAGCAAATAATAGACTAATATATTTTTTGGGTGTAAAACCTAAAAGTAAAAAGAACAAATTAAGACAACTATGATTCCCTGTTCTGAAATGAAACATAATCCAGTAAGAGAATTCTTCAGCGATCGAAACAAATTGTAGACAGACAGAGAAAATTTCCCAACCAATAATTTCTTAAAGTTTTAATGTGGTTTTTTTTTGAGGCCGAGGGTTGTTATGATGAAATATTATGGTTTTATGTTCTTGTTTTCAAATGACCTTCGGTGAGCAATTTAAACAAAAGTTTTAGGCATAAACAAAAGATTTAAAAGTTTTTACTCTCGGAACGTGATAATAACGTTCAGTTTATAATTTTTTTTTGGTATAAAAATTATGATTAAAATTATCAACAATTTAAAGAGTCGTATTTGCCCTAGGCAAATAATAGTAGAGTAGAAACCCTACAAATAGGAGTTTCTGGTAACACTGACACAACCAGGAATGCAACTTCATTCAGCTGATGCCCTGGTAGGCTAGTTGGTAGGGAGCTAGTCTATCAGTGAGGCCGTTGCGGGTTCGATTTCTGCCAGAACCTGTGGTCCTCTGCAGACAAGCGTAGGTCTCGCAGGATTAGCATAAGGGAAAAAAAATTCGATTGGCGGTTCGTTTAAAGGTATTGAATCGCACCACAGGTGTTCTTGTTAAAAAAAAAAATTACTTCAGATCAAATATAATGGAGTTGTTGCTTAAGGTATTATATGTACGATGCACATTCGTTCTTTATTGTACAGAACAGTACAGTATTTTAGAGCTTTGTTCTGGATGAATTATTTTTAACTGCCTGTTTTGGAAATTAAAAAAAAATTTTTGTTCAAAAATTTATATTGAAAATAAAATTTTTTGTTTATTTATTTATGGTTGTTTTATTAATGTAAAGTTTGCAAACAGGCAGTAAGAAATAAACATAGAATAATTCTGTATATCTGTATCTGTACTGTTTTTGTTTTTTTAAAAGCTAAAAGAAATAGATTTCCAAATTTTTTAAATTTGCAAAAAAACAAGATTTTTGATTTCCAAGAATTTAAAAGCAGAATTTTTAAATATTTGGTTTCAATATTAAACATCCTGTTTATATTCGTAATTCAGTTTCGACAAATTTTATTTCAAATTGTTTATTTGCTTAAAATCTGAGAATTTAAAAAACTAGAAATTGGAGTGTCAATGTCGTAACATCTTAACAAAAACTTTGGCGATAAAACGAGCCTAATTTGCAGAAGAAACTGATGGTTGCCTCATCACGGCAAAGTCACTGTATCGGGTATTTTTTAGCTGCATGAGAACCTTCGATATCGAAACTTATGGTTTCACAACTGAGAATGTCAAACTGTATAGACATTTCTGTTCAGTAAGGTTTGGCAAATCATCATGAATCATTTAACGCTGCAACAACTTTTCCAAATTGTGGAAAAAAAAACAACAACAAGGTGTTCGCGAAGTTCAAAGAGCACTTTTTCCATTTAACAAAGCTCATTTTTGGTTAAATGGCTACGTCAATAGGCAAAATAGACGCATTTGGAGCGAAGACTATCTATTAAAATTTACTATTTGGTTATGTTTACACGCTCTTTTGAAATGAACAAGGAGCATCCGTTACGGTGAATGCGAGCACTATCGAGCCATGTTGACTGAATTTTTGTTTCCAGAAATTAGCCACCTTAATATCAACGACATTTAGTTTCAACAAAACGGCCCAACTTGCCATACAGAGCGTTTAACAATCGATTTATTGCAAAGCCAATTTGGTTCATACGATTTAACGCCTTTGGCTTACTTTTTATGGTGCTATGTTAAATCATTGTCTTAAGCCGACAGACCAGCCACTCTTAAAGCATTGGAAGCCAATATTCATGCCATACGGCCAGATTTATTAAAAAAAAGTAGTAAAAAATTTTACTTATCAAATGGTCCATGTAACTCCATAGCTGATGCAGACGTATGCCAGAAATAATAATAGGAAATAAAAAAGTAGTAACAAAACTCCTTTCATTTTGTTCTTTACTGTAATTTAAGTTGCATTTTTCTCTACCAACCTTTAAGCAATAGAAATATAGTTAACTGGGAGTGTGTGTGTGCAAGTAAATATGTATATATTTGTGTTGTTATATGCAACATGGGCATTCTGTTACATACATCAACCATTTTGAAAAATTTTGAAATGTTTAGGCATCTACACATGCATGATATACAAAAACCAACAACATGGTTCATGCCGTTACTGCATGTGTGTAAAAGGACCCGATTTGGTAATATTAACATACACACATACAAACACATATTTGTGTATATACATACAACTATATACTAAAAACGATTTATTGCAATACTATCGTTGGTTTTTATGGGTCTGTTAAATTTTTTGCAATTTTTTTTTTGGCTCACTCCTATAAAACAAAGGCTGTTCCTTTTTTGTCACTTTAATTTTGTTTTTTTTTTTTTTTACCGTAAACTTTGTGATGTGCATAAAAATGCAATGCAATATTTCTCTTCATGAATGAAAAAAAATATGAATTTTCTAAAAATGCATTTATATTGCAGCTTTTTTTCTTTCAAGCCATCCCTATTAAGTTTTTGCTATTTTTATGCAACCACTTGCAGTGTTTGTTGCTTTTTATTATTTTAGTATTCCTGAAACGTTAGTTGCATTTTATGGAATTACAAAATTTTGCAATTTATATGCAGATGCACGTTGACGCATAATAGACAAAATAGTATTAAAAAAATTTAAGAAAAAATATAAAAAAAAATTATTTAAAAAAGGCTTCTCGTTATATTGGAATATCGTAAAATAGGTAGAACAAATATTTTGTCCAATATTTCGAGCTACATAATAGAAAAAATGCATATCAAGCTAGTCTACCATATGAAAAACGAAATCATTTTACTTACAAATATATAGTCCTTTTTCAAATTATGTTTAATAGTGGCATAACTCAAAAACACGACATTTAAGTTAAATGTTTGATAAATATGTGCATTTATTCTACTTGATTTTATCCAATAGTGGAATTATGACGACGCACAGTGCTCTGTCCCGTAGGCAAAACTAAAGTCTAATAAAGTGCTTAGAATATTTATATGATATATATTTTTGTAAAGCTAACAAAGTACCTTAAATAGATTTGTAAATAGAATTCATAATTACCACTTTTTATTAACAGTGGAGGGCACCAAAGTCAAACAATTTTTGAGCTAAACTGTTTGATAAAAAAAAACGACTTTTACCTGATTTACTACAAAAACAGGTAAAATCTGCAAAGAAATCCTAGAATTTTCAGCCGGAAATATAAAAGATGCGCTCATTTCTTGCGTCATATTTCCTAAGTCAAAAAAAAAAATTATAAAGAGGTAACTTTATGGTACAGCCAAAATTGGTATATAATAAGTTATAAATCTTTTCGTTCTTCGTTACTATAAAAAGTTAACTCAATTTGTACACAGAAAAAATTATTAAATTTCTCCAATCACCAAATTTATTCCAAATTCATAATATCAAGCAAACAAGTTGTTGATTTTGCACCTATTACCAAAATGATTATATTGATTACTAAAAATTTTAAAATTTTGCAAAATATTTTCAATAAATGATATTTTTAATTTTGATTAAAAAAGTGATCAAAAAACTTTTCCATTTCAAATAATGTGTTAATTTATTTAAATAAATATTGACAACTCCCAACAACAATTCTACAAGTTTAAATTGTTTTATTTTAAACGAAAAAAGTCAATTAAGATTTTTTGCTATTTAATTAAAATTTTAATTGAAAATTTATTTCAAAACCACTAAAATGTTAATTAAATCAAAATAAAATTTTTAATTTTCTTTCAACCAAAAAAAAAAATTGGTTCAATTATCACATTAATTATATTTAAATACTTTTTAAACCATTTTTTTAATTGATAAAACACTTTTTTTCTGTGTATGTACCAAGTATATTTTTTTAAAAAAGAAAACAAGGACAAAATTAAAAAAATTTAATGTAACAAATATTTTTTTTGGATCCACCCTAATATTTTACAAATTTTGACGGTACTAAATATATATATAAATAAAAAATGAGTGATTTTATTGTTGATTTAGACACAACTTTAGGAAGTCTATCGACCTTTAAGAAAACTGATTTTCTGCGGGAAAATGTAAATTTTATATATCTTAGACTCTCCTGTTGGAACTACATATCGTCCGCATCCATATCTTCCAATTCGAGCAATAAAAAGTTCGTTATCATCTCACGATAGCGAACACCATTCACAGTAAGTGCCTGACCGTACTCATTTTTGGAAAAAAAATATGGCAAAATGGTGCCGCAAGCCCAGAAACCGCACCAAACAGTCACTCTTTGTGGGTAAATTGGTTTTTCGACAATCACTCTTGGATTACCATTTGCCCAAATGCGGCAATTCTGCTTATTGACGAATCCATTGAGGTCGATTATGCTGATTAAAAAAATCACGAGGGTACACAAATTGCATTTTGATTTGAACGTCAATTTTCATAATAAGCCTGAATAACATTAACGCGTTGCTCGATTGTGTATCTTTCCCGGGTTCAAATTGAGTTAGTCTGAAATGGAGAAATATCAAATTAAGTGCAGAAAAAAACTTGAAGTTAAGGTGTGGTTCACATTCGACGCCGGCCCTTAAAATAACGTATAACGTATACCACGTCATATATATCACATGACGGTACATTTGTGTTTTTCGATTTATAATTCTGCTTCAGCCACCATCCAGAGTCAAATGCTACCGCAATTAAAATTAATTATACCTTGTTTTGAAGGATGCTAAATTATGCGTCGAAAAGTGCCTAGTTGGATAAAAAAATACCTGAGTTATATAGTCTTCTTAGACTATATAACTCTTTTTTATGAAAATTTTATTGTTTATCACCAATTATTGTCAATTCGGTAGATGTTTGTACCATAGTTAATAATAAAATCCATAGTTTTATACTTATATTGTATAGTCTAGTTGATTACAAATATTTAAGGCCATATTGGACTGAAATCATATAGATGTTAAAATTCTATAATAAGAAAAGAAAAGCATTAGCATTTGACTTTAATTTTACTTTAATTTTTTATAGAAGTTTAGGCAGCGAATGAAACCAAATTTACAATAGATCTATAATGCATTATTTTAGACTCAATTATTTTAAGTGCACTCCAATCATAAAACATAGTTAAAAAAAAGGATATATGGGAGGTAGGCATGTCCTTGCACCGAATGCAACAAAATTTGCCACAACGCTAGAATGTGAAATTGTATAGACATATTATTATTTTTGCTACTTTCTGATATAAATTGTAGTTAAAAATCTAATTTTTTAATTCAGGATGTATGGAGGGTAGGCATATTCTTGCAGCGATTTTTCTTAACTTAGACATTAGGTGCACAAAAAAAATATAAATTGATTTCAGTTAAAAAATTTGTGATATTAACTAAAAAATTAATAAAATTTGCACCAGTTAACAAATTAATAGTATGAATTAAATTTTTAATTCATTTGATTAAACGTTTACTTCACTTGATTAACAGTTAAATTCACTATATTAAATTTTAATTAAAACTGATTTTGTTTTTGATTAATGCTTTAATTAGAGCATTTTTTCGGTGTATGAGTATACTTAATTTTGTCGTTATGCGATAAGAACTCTAGTTTTGCCGATTTACTATATGGGGACAGAGCACTGTGCGACGCCTGCATAAGTGAGATATGCCATTAGGGTAGTTCACTGTTTGATGCAAATAGTTTTGCGAAAGAGCAAATTCAAAATATTTTATGACATCTAACGGAAACTCGGTGTATTTTGTTGTTGTTGGATTTTGTACTAACCAGTGAACTCCTCTAATGACATGTATCACTTATGCAGGGGTCGTCATAATCTCAAGATCGTAGGGTTTTAAGCATAAACGATGTATTTGGTGTTAAAACAATAGTATTTTATTTCTGATCAACAATTTTTTTTTTTTTTTACTTTTTTTAATTACGACACTATTAAAGTAAATTCGTAATATGTATGTAAGTGTTCAGTGGCACAGAAAAGTCAACAAGCCCCCCTTATTTTTTTAACAGAGTAAAATAAATATACATAATACGCATGTAGACTTTTTCTGTGCCACTGTATGACATTTTCTTTAAAGTGACAAATGCTTAGACAAACAAATGATGTTAAAAGAGATAGACTGGGTTCAATGGGCAGCAATCACGGAGAAGGCTCACTTGGGTCCTTACTGCGCCACCTTTGTAATATATATTAAAAATATATATTTTTTTTAAGATTAAAAGGAATTACAAATTTCAATTTCAAGGAATTGTATATTGCATAAGTTATGCTAGGGATATACAATTTTTCTTAAAAAAATCTGTCTTTTAAAGCCTAAACGATTTTACACAATTTGTATTCTTTTGTGAAAATTGCAGTATTTTCGAACCAGGGAGCAAATTAAATCAATATCGATCGAAAAAACAAAACAAATGGAAATCAAGCAATATGGATTACCGTCATTTGCTCCCAGGCTGTTTTTCACAGATAGAGTTTAGACTACGGTTAACCAAGTTGCTACTATTATAATTCTTCTGGATCTTTTTGATATTTAAAAGTTTTTTTAACAGTTGCAAAATCAATAACCAGTAAAAAAAAATTTATGTTTTTCGAAGCACTTAAGAGAAAAAGCGCATAATCGAGCGCTTCAATAAGAGAGCTCTTATACAGCAGTAAATGTAACGAATAAATCATACAACAAAAGCTGCTATTTTAGTGCTGACAACGAAGAAGGTTTTAAAGCGAAAAAAAATAATAATATATTATAATTTACGAAAATGCTTTAAAAAGGCATTTAAGCCAGTTAAATCAAAACATTTATGAATATGTCAATACCTTAAAAAAGCCCTTTAGGAGTGCTTTATTTGCATTTTTTTTTTATTGTGTTAAAAGAAGCGCTTATCGTCAGCAGAAAATAGTCCTCCAAACCGGGAACACTCCATACAAAAATCAGGCATCCCTTCAGCAGGTTTGAAGCGATTCGAGGTATGAATTCATACATAAAACCTGCTCCTTTTGAAGCTCATTTTTTACTGGGTAGTTCATTAAACTGGCATAAAGGAATAAATAGTCAAGTAAAAGAACAAGGTAAAGTAAGTGGGGGTTTCCGCATAGAGGAACTTTAGAAAAGATGCCCTTCTGGATCCCGGATGACTTTATTATATTGCAGGTGGAAATCTATGCCATAAGGCGGGCGGCTAACTGGCAGTTGTTTTAGTAACAATAGGGCACCGACCGACCGAGACCCATGCCACTAAAATTGGTGCCGAATTTATTGAAAACTGCAGAAGTTGTTATAAAAGAGTGTAAACGTCCAAAATTTCAGGAAATTGAAGAGAGAGAGAAAGAGAGAGTGAGCAAAAGAAAGACCGGGGAAATCAAATGCTTATCTGTTTAGATGATCCACCATAAAACTAAAATTGCTTCTTCTTCTCATGAAGGAAACGAATTGGTTGAGATCTGCAGTGACGCCTATAGAGCACCTACTTTTTCGGAAGGACATTGAAACTGGGTATCATAAAAGCACCGCTGCAGAACTCAAGGGATCTGTCTTTGAGATGGCTGACCAAGAGACCTAGCCTATAGTTAATCATAATGACTTTTATATGTTATAAATAATTGTTCCACCTCCAAAAACACTGCTCCTTGTGTTTTTTATATATACCGCCGTTGTAGTTAAACTTTTTTAATTTTTAATGTTATTTTTTCAAGACATCTAGGCAATTCCCAAAGTGTTCTATTGTGTCATATTGGTTGTACTTGCTTTATTTCTATTAATATTATATTCATAAAATTATAGCATATCCAACAAATATGACACAAAATAAAACTTTGTGAATTGCCTAATTATATTCAGGAAACAAAATTAATCAATATTTTACTCACAGAAAAAATTAAAAATTTTCTCTAATCAGCAAATTTATATCAAATTCATAATATCAAGCAAACAATTTGTTGATTTTACATCTATTACCAAAATGATTACATTGATTACTAAAAATTGTAAAATTGTGAACATTTTTTTTCCATAAATGATATTTTTAATTCTAATTAAAAAAATTATCAAAAAGCCATTTCAAACAATGTGTTAATTTAATTATCTAAATATTGACAATTCCCAATAACAATTCTACAAGTTTAAATTTTTTTATTTTAAACGAAAAAGTCAATTAGATTTTTTTTTATTTAATTAATATATTAATTAAAAATTAATTTCAAAACAACTAAAATATTAATTAAATCGAAATTAAATTTTTAATTTTCTTTCAACTAAAAAAAATAATAGATTCAATTATCACATTAATTAAATTTAGGGGGTTATTTTTTAAAACACTTCACCTAACCTTAAAAATAATTTAATACAAATTTTTAAAAATATAAAAAATTTTATATGAAAAATTTTTGAACGCAAGGTGAAGGAATTACAAAATAACCTTTTTTTTTAAACCTTTTTTTAATTGATAAAAAAACTTTTTTCTGTGTGAGTAAAAAATTAAGTTAAAATAGCTTCAGAGATTAAAATATAAATTCTCACCATGAGTTACGGCATAAGCTTCGATCGGAATTTGATGTCCGATTAAGAGGCCATAAGAACCAGGAATTAGTTACAGTCAAGCCATAAAAAACGACATGCGATACGATTAGATCGGAAGCCATAGACAAATTATGATTGGACTACCAATGACGACGCAGTGTAAAAAAAACATAAAAGGACGATATCCGGAGGCGTGGCAAAAAATGAAAAAAAAATTCTTTAATTGTTTTTATTAATCCTAGGGGGTGTCTGGCTCAACTTTTTTTTTATAAGGGGACCGAACCATTTTACTGAATATTTGTCTACATATAATTTCCTAATATAATGAAATAAAAACGTATAACCCTGCGGGTATTTGATTTGTTTTTAATGTTTTATTATTTGAATTTATTTGCATATTAATTTGCATGTTTTTCATATTTGTATGGTTTTGTTTTGTTTTTGCATGTCTACTAAAATATTAATTTTGTGTTGAAAATTTAAAAATTATAAATGTATAAATAGTAAAACAGTAAAAGCAAATGAACTTTTAGTGGTACTTATGAATTATTATAAAAAAGCTTTGCTTAATTATTTGATTCATTGAATGATATTTTTTTTTTTTGCAAAATTTAATACTCTAAGGTATTTTTAAATGAAATATCAATTGTATATTTTATTGCAGATAACGTGCCAATAATTAGTAATTGTGAGTTAATAGGGCAAAATAAAGGGAGTATTATTAACCCATTCTTCGCCGACCGGTGATTATAATCACCAGCACTTTAACTCTTTGTTTTTTTTTCTTTTTTTTTTGTTGAAATGTTTTTTCTGCCAGTTACTAGGTTTATTCATTCGGTCAACCGTTAATCGGTTAACCGATTAATTACTACCCGATTAACTGATCGGTTAATTAAAAATTGGCTATTTTTGATTAACGATTAAACCGATTAATTTCATTCGATTAACCGATTAACCGACGTAACAAAATTTTTAACTTTTTTGTAGAATTATAACATATTTTTTTGTATTTATTCATTTGTTTCGTCTTATATACAAAAGGTATGTATTTAGAAAATTATTTTTTAATACAAACACAGAAGGTGTTCTTTGAATCTTTTAACAGAATTAACCGAAACAATTAGAAGAGTTAAAATTAAAAAAAAATATTAAAACAGGACTCTATACGTTTAGAGAAATCCAGGAAAAGGACTAAGAAATTTGATATTCGATATTGGTTTGCTTTCGATTTCTCCAAAATCAACGACAAGTGAAAGAATGTTTTCCAAGTTTAGTTTTTTTTAAAACTAAAGAAAAGAATCGCTTAAATCCTAAACATTTGAGCCAGATAATTTTTCTAAAAGCTTATTTTGTAAGGTCACCTTAAACTATTGAAATAAATAATAAAATAATCTTAAAGTTTTTTTTTTTAATTAATACATATATAACATGTATTAATTAAAAATATGTATTACGTATTTACGAATTAGTCTTCTGTTTGCTCGTTTTAGTTCTAGAATTGTTATGTTTGTTATGTTATTGTTTTTTTTTTACTAATAAACTCTAAATAATAAATAATTTATGCATTTTTATTTTTTGAAATGATTAAATTTATAAAAAAAATTATCAATCGGTTAACCGATCAATTACAAAATTAACCGATTATTAACCGATCAAACCAAAACCTCGGCTAATTAATCGAGCGATTAACCGATTAACGCAAGAGCCCGATTAAATGAATACCATACCAGTTACTTAAAATCTTAACTCGTTATTATATTGTCATTTTACTTGGTGCGGCGAAAGATGTGTTAAGCCCGATAGAAAATGTTAGTTGTCAAATGAACTATCTTTTTTGAGATTTATCGTCACTATACACAGGTTAATCATAATATAGATATTTACGCTTAAACAACGCTACCAAATTATCCTAATTTGAAAATCTGTCATCGGTTATAGATGACTTTGCGATTTTTAAGGCGGCTCGTCTAAGGCTTAACGGGCTGCTGGTTAATAAACAAAGTTGCCGTATAGGGGGTAAGACAAATCCACAGCAGACCCTACAAACTCCATAGCATTGAGAAACATGCAACATTTGTAGCGGTTTACACTCTTTGTAACAAATGTGCATATAGCAATGCTAGAAAAACTTGCTCAAAATTGGACGTCCAAATAATTTTGAAATGTTAACGCATGTATTGATATTTCGAATAAAATTTCTTTTTTGGTAAAAATTACATTTTAGTTGTTACTAAAATTCATTAATTTTTCTCAAAGTCTTAGCAGAATTAAGCATTCTCGGTATATTGAACTTTTAACGTAGTTATCACCAAATAGAACCTTTTTAATTCAATAGATTTACCAATTTTAGCTAGTACTTTTTTAAGATAACATATGGAACTGCGTTTTTGCGAACATTAAAACCATTATAGTTCCGAACGGAAAAGACTACTACCTGATTTTCCGGCCGTGCTCAAGGATATTGGGATAGGTTCTTGTCCCTTACAATTCGAATTAAGATCTATTACAATTTAAGTGTATGTAGCTTTCCAATCGACAAAATAAATTAAATTCCACGCGGGAAAAAACCAAATAAACTTGAATTGAAACAAGGTGAAGATATTTAGATGTTTTTATCTCTTCATCGTTCTACACCCACCCTTACCAATGCTATTCTGATACATTTTATAATAAATAGCCCGAAATGTACTACCTAGCTTACACCCTTAATATTTCATGAACATGATAAATAACTCAATAAAGCTTATTAATAAATTACAACAAAATTTTATTAATATTAGAAACTTAGTTAGTTTGTTAGTTTGAACCCTTTTATTTTATTAAGGGCTCGACTCGTTAAAATTTCATGTTCTGTGGGCCTAACAAAAACACCCTTTTTAGTGGGTAATTTTGTATAGATTGAATAAAGTCTATTACTGCTTTAAAATCCAGTCTATTTTTGATGTGTTTTTTTTAAATAAAAACAAATGCCCACGCCAGTAGTAAATTCTTAATATAAAAAATTAACAAAATTTTATTTTTCGTTTTTTTAAACATTTTACAAAATAGTCTTGGCGCTTATTTTTAATTTTACCAACTTTTCAGGTATTAAATCCTAACCATGGTTGAAGTATGGTTGAAAAAAAACATATTATGGTCTCCGTAATGGCCACAAACAAAATATTGGAGTTTTTTTAAACTACTTTTTTCACTATTAATAAAATGTTGTTGCTATTTAACAATAAAATGTTGAACTCCGTTAAAACTGCAAATATGTTTGTGTTCAGCGTTGTAATGTTTTAATAAAATTAAGCTACGATCATTCACTTGCACAAATTATGGTTACTTTAATCATATTATTGCCACCGTCAACCATATTATGGTTAAATTAATCATTAAACACAACCTAATGGAATTAAGTTTAAACAAATGTTAATCGATGGCGTTTTCTAGATATGTACTCATTACCGTCAAATGTGTATTTTAGAAATGGTACTAAATTATGTGATGGGTTGAATCAATTAGGGATTTAGACATTTACTTTAATAAAAAGCTTAATTTTGACTTACATGCATTAATGACAATAGACAAAGCAAAGATAGTTTTATGTTTCATAAAACGTTGGACGAAGGAAATTAATGATACCTTTTTAACAAAAAATTTGCTTACAACCTTGGTAAGGCCCATTCTTGAATAAGGCTCAGTTATTTAGGATCCAAAATACAACTTATATGTTAATAGAAATGAATCTGTTCATAAAAAAAATTTCTGAGGTCTTGTCGACATCTTTCATGGGTTCCTAGTTTTAAACTTCCGCCGTATCGCAGTCGCTTAGCCCTTGTTAGCCTTTCAACACAAAAGAGCAGAAGGATTTTTAAATTTTTCTTGAACCTGCTTCAAGGTAACATTAATTCAACGTATCTACTAAGTTATATACTCGTCATTAATTATAATCCATTTTAGAGAATTTATGGGGATATCAACAAATTTTATGATTAAATTGACTTCTAGAATAGCGTGGATACCTCAAGAAAAAACCTGATGGCATATCTCAATTCAAATACTTATTCATAAAATTCTTCAAAAACTACATATTCGTTTCTATTTTCATCTGCAAATTAGATAAATGAACAAATGTTATTATTGTCTCCGAATACGTTAAGGTGCATAACAACAATAATATTTATGAAATTAAAGTATTTTAAAACATTGTACATTTAATTTTATATTTAAATTATATGATTAGTATTGTGATTATTTTATTGAACTGTTAATGGTTTTTAATCCAAATTTCGATATTTTTAATTAGGCTTAAGTTCATTGAATTTAATTTTCATTTAATTATTTTTATGAAGACCGAAATTTTACAACTTGAAATTAATTAAAATCTAATTGATAATTTTTCATTCTTGACTGCGCTGAGAATTCAACCCAGGCTTTCACGGACAGGTTGCCCCGACTAGTTTCGATTGTTACCATACAACTTCCGTTTAACTCACACCGCCATTGAAGACGGATGGCGTCAATTGTCAAACATCAATCTTTAAACCAAATGGTATTTTATCTTGGTAGATCGATATTTGATTTCAATGAATGTAAATTAAAAAAATTGGTAATTCCCATAATATGGTTAACATTGACCATTTTATGGTTCATTTTAACCAACTAAATCAAAATTATGACCATAATATGGTTAACTTTTACCAAATGACGGTTAATTTTTTACCAGATTATGTTTATTTTAACCAAATTATGGTTAATTTCAAACAAATTATGGTTATTATTGGCCGTATTATGGTCATATTTAACCGTAACATCAAACCATAGTATGTTGCTCTTTGAATAGGATTACCTTCAACCATCTTTTTTTCGGCGTGTACTTACACCCGGAAATATCCAAATTTGGAGATGTAAAACATGCACGAAAAAATTAAACACACATAAATTTGCAATCATGAGGATATAAGAAAACAAAAAACTGATTTACAAGACAAAATATTCCTAAATTCTCTCAAATTATTATGTCTCACTCTGAATGTCTAGCCGTCGTCACCGTTTTTTTTTTTTTTTTGTATGTGGGGAATGTGCAACACAGAATATTTAATACAAAAAAATTTTCTTTGCTCTTGCGTTTTGTAAAGATGTGTGTATAAAACAACTACGTTTACAAATAAAAAATAAAAGAAAACAATATACAGCTACAACGATAAATGCATATTTTTCCTCATACATTGATATTAACGTAAAGGACTCGGGCCATTTTTTTAGGAGAGATACGGAAAGGTTCCTTATTTAGTTAAGAACTATATTATTCTCAATAAATATCAAACCATTTCTTAATGTTTTATATTTGAAAGTGAGATTGACTCACTCAGGTCTCAGGTCTCCTGCAGACAAGCGCAGAGCTAAGCGAGATTAGATAAGGAACAAAAAAAGGGTGCTTAATTGTGTAAAACGCAACGCAAAGCCAAAAATTTCATTGAAAGTAAACACAAAGTCAAAAATCTTTTGCAATTTTGTTGTTGCTTTCTTTACAGAAATTCATATTGATTTTTTTAATTTCAAACGCTGTATATCTTGTGGCGTGGAAAATTTTAAGCCGCAATATGCATTTATGTAGAAAGCAACAATAAAATTACAAAATATTTTTGACTTTGTTGTAATTTATGGCGTTGCGTTGCGTTTTACACTTTTAGGGCCTAAACGTTTGACCGTAAATGTCAAAATTCTTAGTCGAATAAGAGTTTTAATTTGAGTAGCTCGAATAATTCAAATAATTTTATCCAGTGGAAAAATAAAAATATAGTTAAACAATTAACAATAAAATAACAATTCATTTATACTACGCACACAGTTCTAAAACTTTTAAATAAAATAAATAATTAAAAAATCAAAAACACTGCTGCGAAACACACAGTTTTTAAGGCGCTAAAGAGACAGAAACAGGATTCAGGAAAAAAAACTAAAAACAAAGTAAACGCTAGTTCGGTTGAACAGACTATAAAATGATCTGAAAGCATTTGGTTCAACAGCAATTGGGGTCCATTAATTTTATTTCAGAGAATTTGCAATTATGCCCCGCCTGACATACTAAATACGAGAATTCAACATAGGCTTTTATCTTATATTTTTATAAATTATTTTTAAATTATTTATTTTATTTTAGACTTTTTATTGCGTCATTTTTATGAGAGGTCAGCATATTTAAACAAATTTATTATTCGTAATGCAATTTAACTAATTTATTATTCCTGAAAATCAAGTCAAATTAAAATCAATGGAGATTCTCAGATAATTTTTTTATACGCCGTATTATTCTTGATTTTAAGAGAAGTTCTGGTTAGGATAAGAACTCAAAGCATGAAGAAATTTTTTAAACTGGACTGTTTTGAAAGTTTGTTTTATTTCAATTTTACTCATATGTATTCGATTTACCGAACATGGCTGATAACTTTATTTTTCTTCATTTTAAAGTTCTACTCTATAGGTTTGGTAATTTCTTTCTTTTACGAATTACTATTTTGCGGCAACAATCCGTGATTTTGTTTTCAACTACCTATCTAAGGACACTTAATAACAAAATTCATCCAGCTGTTTGGTATGGCAATAAGCAAATTGAAGGTCTGATAAAAACAGGTAACCAATAATCTGACAGACAGATTTTGTTACAATGAACGTCAAACTCAATATGCAAAAGTGATATTTTAGTACGAAAATTCTTACGTTTGTGATTCGTAGGTAATCGTTTATTACATGATTTGTCTCACACACACCCACATCTAAAATGGAACTAAAATATGTTCAGAAGTGCGAGTAACACAATATATACAGAATATAAGAACATGTTATTTAGTTCTTATGTTTTTTATTAGTTAGAAATCTAAAAAAACAGCATTTTTATATCAAAAAAGTAGAGTTTTGAAGAAATTAATTTTAATCGATTAATTGACATAAATTGTTCGAGTTATTCGTTATTTGAAAATGGCTGTTTTAATTATTCGATCAAATAATGCCAAAAATTTTCTTCGATTAATCGAACAACGATTAATTGAGTTGATACTCTTCTTAATTTTGAGTTGATATAAAAAAATTTGACAAAAAAAGTTTTAACTGTTTGATTTAAAGTGTTTTCTCAAATCAACTTTACAAACACGGGATTAATATCGAATCAGAATCACTTTCTGGGTCTATTTAACGATGTCCATTCGGCTGGCAGGTTTTCTGTCCATATAAACCTTGTGCTCAAAGTACAGGTCGCAGTTTAAGAGATAATTAAATGAAATGCTAAGACTTCGTTTTTAATATTGGTATTGGTATTTTTGCAATTTTAATTAGGGTTAAGCCTAATTACAATTTCAAAAACTCCAATTAAAAACCAGCAGTTTAATGAAAAATCACAATTGTTATAAAATAGCTATGGCACAAGATCTATATGTAAACATTTGTCCTTCAAGTTGTATAAAGAAAGATAAACGAGAAAAAGACAAAAAACAAAAAAAAAAAAAACACAAAAAACAAATGTACTTAAGTTTTCAAGACGAAGCCTTGACATTAAGTACGAAAAAGCAGAAGTTAAAAAGAAACATGTAAATAACATTTAAAAAAAGGATAATAAAATACAGCAAATTTCGATACATCAATACAATTGGTTAAAGACTAGGGTATTCATTCGCTTAACCGTTAATCGGTTAACCGATCAATTACTACTCGATTACCTGATCGGTTTCGTCTCATATACAAAATGTATGTGTTTAGAAAATATTTTTCCATACAAACAAAGAAGTTGTTGAGTGGTCTTAATTTTAAATAGGTGTTTGCTGTCAACAGCTTTTTGTTTTACGTACTTTTGATATTTATGTGATTCGTTATTTGTTTCTTCTCATATTTTCTATTAACAATCTTTTAACAGAATTAACCGCAACATTTAGAAGAGTTAAAAATTTAAAAGAATTAAAGCAGGACTCTAATGGCATAATGGAAGATTTTATATGTTTGGAAAAATCCAGGCAAAGGTCTAAGAAATTGGATATTCTTTATTATGGGTTGCCTTCGATTTCTCCAACATCTACAATCAGTGAAAGAATGTTTTCCAAGTCACCTTTTATCAAAACTAAAGAAAAGAATCGCTTAAATCCTAAATGTTTAAACCAAATTATTTTTCTAAAAGATTATTTTTAAGGTCTCCTTAAACTATGAAAATAACAAATAAAATTATCTTACAGCTTATTTTTTAATTTATCCATAATATTTATGTATTAATTAAAAAATATGTATTACATATTAATGAATTATTTTTGTTTGATCGTTTTAGTTCAAGAATTGTTATGTTCGTTATGTTTTGGTTTTTTTTTACTAATAAACTCCAAATAATAAATAATTTATGTATTTTTATCTATTGAAACTACTTAATTTTTAAAAAAAATCCGATCAATTACAAAAACCGATCAATTACAAAATTATTAATCGATTAAACCAAAGCCTCGGCTAATTAATCGAGCGATTAACCCATTAAAGTAAAAGCCCGAATACCGATTTAAGACCGATGTTTGACTATA
Organism: Pollenia amentaria; assembly: GCA_943735925.1. NCBI lineage: Eukaryota > Metazoa > Arthropoda > Insecta > Diptera > Polleniidae > Pollenia > Pollenia amentaria. The sequence continues at coordinate 48,619,084 of OX031006.1, forward strand.
GACTGGCTGGCGCCGCAGTAATGCAAACGGTAGAACGCAAAGAATTCTAATGATGTGAATGTGGTTATTCTCGAAACATGTAAATTCGACCCGAGATCACTCCGTGGTCAAGCAAGAATAAAATTATCAAAAAAATAAAATAAAAATATAATTTTTTTCATAATTTAATGAAAATTAAATTTTTATTTCAAAAACTTTTTGGATTTTTGTGTTTTTATTTATTCGAATAAAACGGACTAACTTGTTATTTTTTAAATGCTTAACCGAAAACAGTTTTTTTTTTAAATAGCAATTATTCGTAGTATTCAACAACCTGGTTTTGAAAATAGTCGAATAATCCCTGTGTGTGACCACAGATTTCTCAAGCTAAAAAGTGGTATTGAATGGTTTTTTTAATATAATAGGATTCAATTTAGTTCTTCTTTAAGGGTTTATATTAAATAAAAATCTAATTTTTTCTTTTATACCATTTTTTTTAAGAATTATATTACTTTCAAATTATTGACATTTAAGAATTTAAGTCGATATGAAATCATTTTAAGATCTACCTTTATATGAAATTCACATTTGAAAAAAGTTTTAATGAGTTTAATTTACATTTTCAGAAAATTGTTCAATTTATTTTTATTAAAGTTATTACGTATTTTCAAATCTTGTATTTTTAAGTGCATAAATTTCAGTTTCATATTTTCAGTTTTTTTTTTTAAGAAAAGGACCTTTTTGCTTTTTTACATTATAAAAGAACTGCCTTTCTCCAAGTGTATTTTACGTTGAAAATGCTTTGTCATTTGCAGTCAACATTCTTTTTTAGCATAACTTGGCTAGTCATACATGACTACCATTAGTCAGTCTATCACTTGGACCAGTCCAATGCAGTCAATCATTTCAAACGTTTTTTTTTTTACTTTTCTGTTGGTTTCTTTATAAAAAATGCATCAGAGCAAAACATTTTGTAGCCAAAAGAATTGCTTTAGATTGTTGTATAAACATGGAAAACTAAAAAAAAAATGAGAATTTATGAGGGCAGTTTCATATTTGTGCCAAGGAAAACAAAAGTGTTTTTGAAAACATTTCGAGACCATTTCATTTTAACTAATTGCTGCTTATGAAATTTTCTACAAATGTGATTTCAAGAAGATGAAGTTTAACGCATACAGCAAACAAGCTAAAGAATGGACTTGTTATATGTCAGTTTTCGCAAAAGCTTTCGCCGGTTGTAACCTGCCCCTATTTTGTTCTTTGGGGGAATTTTAAATAACTCGTGAAAAAGTGACAAGGCCTTACGCAAACAATCGAAAATGTTGAAGAAAGTCATAGAAATCGTCTGAAATAGAGTGCAACTGAGAATTGGCAGTACTTACGCTAATTTTTTTTCATGTCTAAAGTAACCAAATTTTCCATTTTTTTATAAATTAAAAAAAAAGAAATCGAATTGACTTTGATGTATAAGTGAATCATATCTTTGCGGTTGCCCTGTATACAGGAAAAGTAAAGCGTGATCCATTTCGAGGTTTCCTTCATTTTTAAAGAAAAAAACACAGAAAATTCTAATTTAATGGGGAATGTTTATTATCATTTGAAAGAAACCACCTTTTAAACTGAATCATTAGTTTTTTTAACTTCAATATAAATTTTAAAAGTTACAGAGCACTATTTTTCAAATTTATGCTAAATTTACAAAAAAATGTGATTAAGGGGACCCAAATAAGCTAAAAAAAAAATAACCGAAACTTTTAATATCTGCACAGAGAAGTAACGTTTGAGAAGTTTTCTTTAAAAAATTTGACTTATAGCCTATTTCCAATGTGCGAAAGAATTCTTTCGTTCGCATAACTACATTGAATACAAAAACAAAGTCCAAAAATTTGTTTTTGTTTTCAATGTATTTATACGAAAGAAAGAACTCTTTCGCACATCGGAAATAGGCTATCAGTAACAAAGAAAATCGTGCTAATGGGCCGAGTAATCAGCAAAATTTAAAATAGTCGAGAAAACCCGATTTTTGGGTTAAATTCGATTTTAGCGACTTCTAAACCTCTTCCGAAAAATCTGAAAAAAATCACAAAAATACTTCACTTTCAAAAAAAAGGTGGGGCATAAAAAAAAATTTGGGACACACTAATGTACATAAGGATGTATGTATGTATGTGTATGTTAGTTCTTCCGTATGTTTTAAAAAATTTGTGCTATTACGCAAAAACCTTCACCATTTCTATATGTTGATATGCAGCAAAAAATCGTCTTCATATATTGCGTTTATTTATTGCAATTTTTGTAAACATTTTAATTCAACATTTTTACTTTTTACCAATTTACTAAAAAAAATTTATAGTAGCTTTTGTTTTTTAAATTTATAGTTTTTTTTTGTAAACAAAAGCCAGGGTTACCGTTGACCACAAAATCTTTATATGCAAAAAGCATGAAAAGGTACGAAAATAAACGCATTGGCAATAACTTTATTTAACGATAGAAAAAAGATATATTTATGTCAAACAAGAATAGACGAGAGCTTTTAAATATTTTTTAAAAACTATATATAAAACGTTTTCGTTTTAATATGAAAACTTCAAGTGACAACACTTGTGTTTTACAAATACGGGCTGTTAGAATCGAAAAAGAATTCGATGATGACTGCCAGAATTATCCCCCTGATACCTTCCAAATTTTTTTGTGCTTGTAGAGCAACTGAAAAAGTTTTCAAAATTTTGCGATTCGTAGATGACCAATTTATGAACCCAAGAAATGGAAGACCCTGTACCATGACATTTTAGATTTCATTTAATTCAAAGCAGTCGATAAAAATAAAAGAGTGCTGAGTTACTTAGAAATGTATTTTATTATATCCATTAAAAATGTTCACCATTTATCTCGGGATAATAACTTGATTTCGATCGAGCTCATTCTTTGTTTGGCAGCAGTCTATTGATGTCATGTATGGAATGATGGGCCTTGTCTGCGACCTTCTTAGGGGCTTCAGTCAAAAGCAGTTTCAGGTTTCCGCAGCTTGTGCCCTTGTGATCTAGGTTAGAAAGGCTGGTGTGAAGCAAACTTTACACCTTCACCCAGAGACCAATATGGTCCATTGTGACGAGGTTAGGTTAGGTTAGAAAGGCTGGTGACCCCCCTGATGACCTAACTTCATTTCCTTTGTATATTTCAGTTCTTATGAGGGTTTGATGTGTCCTCGCCTACAGCTGCTGTTTAGAAATAGTGTATTAATTGATCATAACCTAGAATTAATATGAATATGAAACTCCGCTTATGATTGCAAATGAGTCTAGAGTGGAAAAATATAAGACGCCATATGAAAAATCTTTTTACGTGATAAAACAAAAAGAAAGTAACGATGATGATGATGCCGCTGATGACTGTATTGCAGTGCCCAATCCAGTTTACCTACAACATGTTTTATATTCTACTTTTTGTTCATCTTATGTCCATAACAAATTCATGGCTAAAAGACTGCACTTCCTTGCTGGTTTTGCTACCAATACTTATAACAAAACTTACAACTGCATGAATGTACGTGCGTATGTGTAAGCACATTTATACACAATATGCAAATGTATTTTTTGGTGTTTGTGTGTAGTTCTACATAAAGAATTGTTTTCTCATACTCATATTATTCTGTGTTGCATTGCTTTCTTTCTTTCTTTTTTTTCGTTCTTGTCTTTGTTACTTTTGTATATTTGTTGATGATGTTGCAATACTTTTGGATACAAAATGTCTTTGATTTTTTGTTTGTATTTTATAATGCATGAAAAAGGTAAAAAATAAGTTCGCATTTTTTCATATTTACTGATATGCAATGCTCTGTGTATCGTGTTGGGACAACTTCTGAATCTACCAGGGAATTGGTAAGCAATCTTTTTTGTTGTTTATATTTTGGCAAAAGGATTTTGTTAGTCGTGATGTTTTCGCCATTGGGTTTTTTTTTACTTTATTGGTGTCAGTTTTTGTTGCCTGCAATTTTGGTCTTTGTTTCTTTCATGTTGTTTATTTGAAATTTTGTTTTTAGTTTTATTTGCTGCATTCATATTGCATGCATTTGCGCAGGAAATTTGTCTTGTTTTGTTTGGATTAATAATGGCAGGACTATTTTTTGTGTTTTGTTTGATTTAACTTACAATTTTGCAAAATATAACTGCAGAGAATTGTATGCACAGAACAAGGAAAAAGTACAGTAAATGCAAAAACCTTTCCTATTGGAATGGAAATGATAAAATCAACTAGATAAAATAAAGAGAAGTTTTGGGGAATAATAAATAGAATACAGGGCTAATTGTTAAGGGAAGGGATTTTCCTAGAAGTCTCAGATGAAGAGAATGGAAAAGGTAATCAGGTGGAAAATTACGGCATTCTAAATTGCTTGAAATTTCCATTTCAATTGTATATTGATTTCGATCAAGTGTCATGCAGTTATTTGCTCCCAGTCCTCCAACTTAAGCAGTTCTAAAAAAGACTTAACATTAACCCTTCTCTAAATTCAAAACTTATAATAAATAAATTCTTTGAATATATGATAGTAAAACTAAATATCTCTATATGTATATCAAAAATCTTAAAGTCGTTTTTCCTTCAACCTCCGTTTTCTGCAATCTCCCAAAATATTTCTTACAAAAACCACTTTCCTTATCCATAAATCCCTTCACACTTTAACCCTTAATACCCCTTAAAAAAACAAACATCAACTTTTTTTATATATCAAGTCTCTTCTTGAATTCGTCGTCCCCAAAAGAAAAATAAAACTTTGAAATTAAATAAAAACTGCAATAAGAAAAAGTGCAAGTTTTGCCTACAATAAAAAAAAACTGCAGCAAAAACACGAATAAAAATGTTAAAAAAAAGCATAAAACGCCAGCAATGCTTTAACATTTTGCTTGCCACTCAGCTTTCCTTGCCACCATTATTCGCTGCCACCTTATGCAAACAAACCGAAACAGTTGCAAAATAGAAAAATACTAACTAAATCTACGAAGAAAAAATGAGCTCAACTACCCAACTCGCATCACAGAATGTTGCATGCAACAGAGAATGACGAGCTTTTTAATTTTTTTTAGGTTGATGTCGTTGTTGATTTTGGCGTAAGATTTAAAAGAACGCACGTTTGGCGTGTTTTTATTTTTTTTTTTTGCATTTGATAAACGATTTTTCATAGACCCAGTTGGGGTTCAGAATGTAAAATATTTAATTGTTCTTATATCAAAAAAAAAAAAAAAAATTAAAAATGTATCAAAAATTGTAAAAGATTTTAGTCAGTAACAAAGCAATATTTCTAATACACAGAAAAAAATTATTAATTTTCTCCAATCACCAAATTTATACCAAATTCATAATATCAAGCAAACAATTTGTTGATTTTGCACCTATTACCAAAATGATTAAATTGATTACTAAAAATTGTAAAATTGTTAATATTTTTTTTTTCAATAAATTATATTTTTAATTTTAATTAAAAAAATTTTTTAAAAACTTTTCCATTTCAAACAATGTGTAATTTATTAATTTAAATATTCACAATTCCCAACAACATTTGTGCAAGTTTTAATTATTTTATTTTAAGCGAAAAAGTCAATTAAGATTTTTTGTTATTTAATTAAAATTTTAATTGAAAATTTATTTCAAAACAACTAAAATGTTAATTAAATCAGAATTACATTTTTAATTTTCTTTCAACTAAAAAAATAATTGATTCAATTATCACATTGATTTAATTTAAATACTTTTTAATCCATTTTTTTAATTGATAAAAAAATTTTTTCTGTGAACTCTCGGACAAAAAATGTTATTGAATGATATTTGCAACAGTTGTCCTCCCTCATATGTTTTCCTGGGTTGTCATATCTTTCAAGACATTTTTACAAACTCAACTTGAAATCTAACAAAACTCTTGATAAAAAAATTATAAATGCCTTTCTTTCTATTTTCGTAAGTTAAGCTTCGATCGCTTAACTTACACTTAAAACAAAGACAAATAATAAAATATTGTTTTTGTTTTACATGTAATGTTAACCCTCTCCAATGACAACCCCATGTAAAAGTGATAGGTCACATTCATATAAAGTGAACCGGTCCCTGCCACCAAAGACCTATCACAAACTTTGGATATCGTTTGAAATTTCTGATGAAGTACTAATTCTTTTAAGTTTCTGCCTGCAGTCAGTCTCGCTGTTTCTATAATTTTTTTTTATGAACGTTCTCTTATTTCTTCTCAATTGAAATATGTCTTTTTTTACAATACGAAGTTGTTGTTTGTAGAGAATGAAAATAAAGGAAAATATTTTTTGTTCTATAGAAGAAAATTATACTATTCAAGGAAGAGATTTAAAATCAATTCAATTCATAGTTTCTGTTAAGAAATAATGTTAAATAAAATAAGTGAACATTGTCTTGCTATGTTTATTTGTAGAATCTTTGAAGCCTTAAAATTATGGATCGATTTATGTATATCTTTATACCTAGCAAGGACACAAATATGGAAAGATAAGTGTCAAAAAATTGTAAATAAAAAGCTAATAGACACAATTTTCATTCAAATTAAGTTTAAATGAAGTCTATATAAAATAATAATCTAATTTGTAGGGAGCCTCCAGTAACTCCGTGTTTGAAGCTGGGCTACAACTCAGTCTCGTCAAGGCTTATATTTAAAAGCCGTTTGCTAAATGTTTACACTTTTTTCTTCCCTTTTCTTTTCTTTTCTTATATTTTCATTGCTTTTCTTTACTTTTCTTTTCTCTTCTTTCTTTTATTTCTTACCTTTGCTTTTCTTTTATTTTATTTTTATTTTCTTTTCTTTTCTTTTCTTTTCTTTTCTTTTCTTTTCTTTTCTTTTCTTTTCTTTTCTTTTCTTTTCTTTTCTTTTCTTTTCTTTTCTTTTCTTTTCTTTTCTTTTCTTTTCTTTTCATTTCTTTTCTTTTCTTTTCTTTTCTTGTTTTCTTTTCTTCTTTTTTCTTTTCTCTTCTTCTCTTTCTTTTCTTTTCTATTCTTTTCTTTTCTTTTCTTTTCTTTTCTTTTCTTTTCTTTTCTTTTCTTTTCTTTTCTTTTCTTTTCTTTTCTTTTCTTTTCTTTTCTTTTCTTTTCTTTTCTTTTCTTTTCTTTTCTTTTCTTTTCTTTTCTTTTCTTCTCTTTTCTTTTCTTTCCTTTTTTTTTCTTTACTTTTCTTTTTTTCTTTTCTTTTCTATTATTTTCTTTTCTTTTATTTTCTTTTTTCTTCTTTTCTTTCTTTTCTTTTCTTTCCTTTCCTTTCCTTTTATTTTTAATTCTTTTCTATTATATTCTTCTCTTTTCTATTCTATTCTTTTATTTCCTTTTCTTTTCTTTTTTTCTTTCCTTTTCTTTTCTTCTCTTTTATTCTCTTTTGTTGTCATTTCTTTTCATCCCTTTTCTCTTCTTTTATTAACCAATAACACATCTTTATTGAGAGCCCTGCAGCAAAAGACAGTGTCCTACCACTCTAACTTCTACCAGTAGTTTATCTTGAATGTAGTCGAAGATATACTCTGCAACCGTCTGATTCCTACGTATGAACCTAAAAAAATACACAATATCAGGGCTCTATACTGCTTTTAAGCTGCATATAAATCTCAGTCTGGATGAGTTGGATGTAAATCCCCCTTCCGAGACTGGTTGTAAAACCAATATCCTGTTCTTTACAATCGAAAAACTAGTGTTACCACTATTAAATAAATAGCACTGTTGGCTTATAATAATTATCAATTTTTCCTTCTGGCTCTGTTACCAAGTCCTGCTTGTCACTTCTGCAGCCCTAAACCCGAGATACTATTATATTCTCATTGAAAGCTACATTCATGTTGCTTTGTAGCTGTTTCATTAAAACTACGTTTGAACCGATAGCGCTGAACTTTCATTGTTAGTTTATTTATGCTTTCCGTAAGCGTCTCTTCGTTAACTCATGTATTCATAGTACTCTGTGCTACTTACTCTTTTCTTCAATTTCCTGTACCAGATCGATCTCTGGATAAGCGGAAATAAGAAATAAGCAAAATTGCCACATGTAATCTGTTCCTAAGTGGATGAATGTAATCCATCTTTTGCCCGAGTAAAATAAAGCAGAGAAACTTCGTAAACATGTGTAAATAATTATCTATTTAAGCTTCATATATTAACAAATCTGCTTCGGACCATTGTCAATACAAAATAAATTTTATAAATGGGGAATAAAGCAAATGTAAAATCAAGTTCGGACTAGGCCCTTTTTATTACCATACAAAAATATTTAGGACATACTGTATCCTCTTTCTCATCTCACAGTAACACCACTTTAGCTTCGATCACACTTGGCATGTATTTGACAAAAAAAAGGGACCAACAGGAAAACTAAAATACAATTCTCTTTAACTCCAATATATATTTTGATTATAATACCTCATATTACAAAAAATTAATTTTTGCTTTGTCAAGCAGTATAATTAGTTTTATTTTTTTAATTTTAAGGCCATGTTAAATCTCACTAACTATTACCAAAAGTAGTGGTTATGTTTTCTTTTTGGCAAAATATTTAATAATTGTGACCGTAGCTTAAGACCTTAAGCATGAGGGGTGCTTACAGTTGTCTAAGTTCAATTGGAAAGTTTTCCACGACCTATGGTTCAAAAATAATTCCTTGGTTATCCTTAGTCTGGAATACTTTTGCAGATGTATAATTTTATTGTAACCGGTTTTTCTGGTTAGAAGATGAGGAGGAAGGGGATACCATGCTTCACTTTCTCTGTCAATGCCCTGGGTTACGGGGCATTAGGAAAAAATACCTGGGAGAGCCGGTATTTTTCTGCTTGGAGGTTCTATCTACAATAGAACTTAGATTGCTTCTTCTCTTCATTATGAAGACGAATTGGCTCAACTCTGCAGTGACGCCATCTGAGCAACTGCTCTATAGGATAGGCATTGACGCTGGGTATCACAAAGGAACCGCTGAAGGACCCACGTGAGCTGTCTCTCGATGGCTGCCCATGAACCTTACCTAACCTTTCTGGTTAGAAACTCAAATTTTATAACAGTTATTTCTCAATATTTTGCCTATCTTAAAAAAAAGAATTTCGGTAACAATCTAATATGAATACTTTTTCATTAAAGCAAAATCATCTTAAGAATTAACTCTATAGATTTATTTTCTCCTCCTCTGACACTATTCAAGATTACTTCGAATATGTCGGTATTGCATTGTCAAATTGGTTTGTTTTTGGCCTGAAATGGAAATATTTTTAGAGATGTCTATTTATCCCTACCACGTTCGTAAATCTTCCTGCCACATCTCAAACCAAATGCAGCATTAAGGAGATTTTTTTTTTTTGATTATACAGAAAATATGAGAATGCATAGAGTTGGTATCGACGAGTGAGACGGTTGGGTGCTTAAGTGAGTGAGTGAGTGTCGGATTGCAATTTTTCTTTATGGTTATTGCTTACTACAATGACAACGATGATGATGATGATGATGATGATAATGTTGATGATAAAAAAATACAAATGTGGATCATGTGGAGGGTGTTGGTTATAAACAAAATTTTTGTATCACATTTTTTATAATATTTTTTTTTTTATCCAACTTTTATTTTTATTTATGATGAAGTAGTACTTCTCTTCTCTTTGTGTTCACCTACATGCACTTCCTATGCACTGTGTTTTCGGTCTTATGAACATTCCAATGATTGCAGTTTTTTGTTACGCTAAGGAAAAAAAAGGAAAACCCTTCTTTTCGTCTTGTTTTCTTTTTTTTTTTTTTTTTTTTTGTAAATAAAAACAAAAAATTTGTTTGAAACATTGCGATGACATCGAATAAAACCAAAATCAATATAATTTTTTTTATATTAGTTTTGTTTTTGCCCCCATCTCTTTAATTAAAAGTAAATTTCATTTTTATTTTTAGAAACAAAAAACCCATTTTGTTGGGAAGGGCCCTTTTTCACATAAAAGAGCCATAAAAAAGTTTCGCAGTTTAATTTTTTTAATTTTTGTGAGAAGAAATATTTGACTACACACATAAAATGCATATGCAGAAAGAAAACTGGTTGAGTTTGGTTTTCGCCCCCTTTTTTAAGGAACATTGGCAATAACGTCATTCATAACAGGGCAGTTTGGCGGAAAATTTGCCAACAATGAAGAGTAGAAAAACTTTTTTTTAATATATCGAAACTGAAGAGGGAACGATTTTATAAGGCTGGGTGAGTAACAGGAAGTCAGAGTGTTGTAATTCTCCCTAAGGCTGTTTTCTTTTAAGGTGTGAGATTAAAACTTTCAAGCGATATTTTTTTTCTTTTTTTAATGCAGAAGATTCAATTGTTAATTTTGAACAAAAGTTGTTAAACATTTCAAAAGATCTGAATATTCAATTTCCATAAAATTTTTAGTAAAAATTTAATGTTCTCAAAAAATAATTTAGGAAGTTTCGACAAAAATTCTTTTAAAATGTGAATTTTGGAAAAATGTTCGATAAAACGTGTATGCTAATAATATTCTCGACCAAACTTGCTGTTGACAAAATTGTCGATAAAAGATGAATTTTGAAAAAAATTATTTTGCCAAAATTTACCTTTTACCGAAATCTTGCAAAAATTAACGTATTATCGACAGTTTTGTGGTTTTCATGTCTTAAACTCAAGTTTTTCAGGAGAGCCAGAAGCCCATTTCAGAAGAAACTATGGGCTAGGTATTCCACATTTTGAACTTCGTTATAACGTTAAAAAATCGGAATTGGTCCATCTTTTTTAGAACTTGTAAAACCATGTAAAGAGCATTTAACATTAAGTGAGCTATATGGCATCAACATATCAACAACAAAAATCCAAAAAAATGGTCAAACGAGGTTGCCCATGAGAACCACAGAATTGTTGATAAGACCTTTATTTTGGCAAAATTGCCGATAAAAGGTAAATTGTTGCAAAATTTTCGAAAAAATTTAATTCAAGCAAACTTTTCGATAAAACATGAAATTTGGCTAAATGTTATAGAAAACATGAAATTTAGCAAAGTTGTCAATGAAAATTGAATTTATGCAAAATTTACAATAGAACCTGCATTTTAGCTTAATAATATACAATATGTCTCTTAGAAAAATTTTTAACTAAACGTGAATTTCGGCAACATATTCGGAAAAAAATTTATTTTGTATAATTGTCTATACTGCCTATAGTGAATAATTTTTTAATTTTGTGATTTCCCAATAAATTTTTTTTAGGGAAAAGGATATAAATTTTGAGGAAAGTTTTATTCACGATAAGGGTAAATTAAAAATGAAAGAGTGTTGGTCAAATTCTCGATAGAATGTAAACTATGGCAAAATTGTCTATACAAATTGAATTTTGGCAAAATTGTCGTTAAAACTTGAATTATTAAAAAAGTTGCGATAAAACGTGAATTTTTGCAAAATATTCGAAAAAACGTGAACTTAGGCGAAATTCTCGCTAAAACGTGAATTTTAGAAAAAAAGAGATAAAACGTGAATTTTGACGAAGTTTTTGATAAAAATTAAATTTTTGGCAAAATATTTAAAACAAAATGAATACTGGCAATATTCTCTACAGAAATAAATTTTCGGAAAATTTTAAAAAAAAGTGATCTCTTTCAAAACTCTGTATAAAAATTAAATAAATTTAAAATATAAATTAAATAATTAAAAAAATATTTAAAAGAAAAATAACAAGTTAGAGTGCTATATTCGGCTGTGCCGAATATTTGATACCCTCCACCGACACGAGTGGGCTGTATATGATAAATATATGTATATATTATTAACACAAAAACGAACATCAGCATTAAAATTGGTTGCGGTCTAGACCTGAATTAAATTATTGACCGACAATTAGAAAATTTTATTCGTTTCTTGTTAGAACTTTGAACTGGCTTGAGTTAAATATCATGATTCGTAAAAGTTTTAGCCGAACTAAAATAATTTTTAGGAGGGTAATTTGTATTGGACCTATTGTAAATTATGGACCAATCATCCCAAAATTCTGAAGACTGATTTCTGGTATTACAAAAAATACATTAGAATAAATTTCAATACAGCAGTGTAATTAGTTTTAGCGTTAACAGTAAATTTCACAAATTTGCATGATATTTTTTCTGGCCATATGAATTTAAGTAAGAAACTTTACCGCAATATCTATATCTGTGATGGTTTTAGGCGATTTTTATTATTTTCCCAAAGAAGGCTTTATATGGTTTTAGACGCAATAAACTGTTTTCCGAGAGTAGGGTTTATATGGAACCTAGGGTAAATTATGGACCGATCTTCAAAAAATTGTAGTGTGATTTCTGGTCCTTTAAACAGTGACGTGCAAAATTTAAGTATGCTTGCGTTATTTATTGCGGTTTAAGGCGTACTATACTGTTAGGCGTACTATACTGTTAGTAGGGATTATATGGGACCTATGTCTGATTTGCAGTCGTACAAAGCGAATTCGTGCAAAATTTTATGTCATTCCGTGCATTATTGTTAGTTTTTGTATCAAAATTATCAATTTTTTTAGGGTGGTGGTTCCACATTATGATTCATAGTTCTGATCCTACTTAACCGATGTTGCTGTATTTCACTCCCAAACTGCTTAGGATAACTAAAAGCTATTTAATATCAAATTTGTTCTTTTCTTTTGCGTTTTTCGAAAGTGAGCGTGTTTTCAACAGACGGACTGACGGACAGACAGACCACAGTGGTGGTGGAGGGTACAAAAATACAGATTCAAATTTATTAAAAAGCAACTTAAGCCTCGATCTTATCAATTAAGAAAGGTCTGAAGTAAAAAGTCATACAATTGCATACAAAAATTAATTTTCGCAAATTTCCTCATGGAAAGGACAATTTTTTCAATATTTCCAAAAATAAATCTTTTGCAATTTCGGCAAAAACTGAGAGTTTTTGTTGAGAAATTTATAAATTTGAGTCATGCTCCAGCTATTAAAAAAACAAATTTCTAAATTTGGCAACCCTTTTTTCGACATCAATTCAAAACAATAACTTTTAACTAAAAAGTTCAAATATTTCTAACACAAAAACACATTTAAGGCTTTTAGAAGTAATTGTGTTTTGCATTCTTTACAGAGATTTTTATTTGCATTTTAATTATGCTGAATTTTATTTCAACTATTTTAATTGAAAACTTTTATTTGTTATTTTAATATGTTTTTTTATGTTGTTTTTTTTTTGCAGGTTGTGTTTTTGTTTCGGTAACACGAATGAGAATTTTGTGGCTTGTTTGTCTAATGGAAATAAAAACTTCGAAAAAAAACTATAAAAATAAACTTTTTTAGTTAATAGTTTACTTTTTGGTTTTTTTTATTAGACATTTGTGACAGATTCGAAATGCAGAATTTTTTACCAGCAGCCAAAAAATGCTGTAGATAAAAACCAGATTCAGCGAAGTGTTAAGCAGGTAATTATAAAGTATTTTTTTTAATTAAAAATAAATGGGAAAATGAAATTAACGAAATATTTTAGATAAGAGTATTAAACCACAGATTCTTTTCTTACATAATTTTCTAAAGAAATATTTAAATGGTTTTTTTTAAACTTTAATATTTTCATATTTTATTTGAATATGAAAAGTATTGCTTAAAAAACATTAAATTGTTCTAAAATTAAATGTTTTGCAACATTTTTTCCTATTCGTCAAAAAAAAAAAGTTTTAAAAACTTACTAAATTCAATCAGTCTAATCTTTGATTACTTTTTCCAAAATGTGGCCGTATTACATCAATTGTGGCTTGAATATTAGCTTCCAATACTTTAAGAGTTGTGTGCTTGTCGGCATAAACCAATGGCTGAACATAGCCGCCTGAGGCGTTAAATCGCAGGAACGAAGTGGTCAGTGAACAGGACCACTTCTGGAAATAAAATTGTCACCAAATTGATTTTGCCATAAATCGATTGTTAATCGCGCTGTAGAGCAAGTTTCGCCGTTTTGATATTTAGCTGATTAATTTCTGGAAACAAAAATTCAGTCAGCATGCCTCGATAGCGCTCGCCATTCACCATAACGGCTGCTCCTTGCTCATTTAAAAATTTGAATGATGATTCGTTAATGGCTTGATATTTTTTATATTTGTTACTGATGGAGCCATTAAATAAGAAATAAGCTGCGCAAAATGGACGATGCTCTCTATAAACTTCGCGGAGTGATTAATTTATTTTTTTTTATTTTCAAAGTAAATTTACACAAATTGCAAGCGATGTTCCAGTGGTAAGTGAATCATGATGACTAGCCAAAACTCACTGAACAGAAACGTCAACACAGTTTGACATTCTCAGCTGTCAAACCAGAGTTATTGATATCAAAGGTTCTTTTGGAGCTAAAGAAAAACAAAACACCCGATGCATTAATATATTTATCAACTTTTTGTGTTTTCTAAAAATGAATTTAAAATTTTTTTAATTAACATGAATTTTTATTCTGTTTTACGTTTGTGTTCGAGTTTGTGTGTTTTTTTTCGTTCAACTTAACTTGCGATATTTGCCGGGCACATGCAAATTTATTATCAAAAATTATTTTCGGGAATAAAATATTTTATTAATTAATTCATTTATTAATGATGTGCTAATAATCCCAATTTTTGAATGAAAACACTGAAATTTATTGTTGTTTTTTTCTTTCTTTCCTCTTACAACTACAATTCGTGTTGGAAAAAAACACGAATACATGTTGGTTTAATCAAGATCCGGGCATGAAGCGTAAATGAGAAGGCGAACTTCGATATTTGCTCACCGTGTACACCTAGAATAACTTTTTCTACTTATAATTTCCAAAAAAAAAAATGATCCATGTATTTTGTAATAATGATCATCACAGTTTCGGCACGGCCAATTTCTTTTTAATACATTTTATTAACAAAACTCTTACGGTATATGCTTGCGGTCTTATTTATTAAAAATAAAAAAGGTTTATAAAACATTTATGATATGGATTTTCTATGAAAGTTTGATTAATAAACCTATTTTATTTTTTTTTAATTAATTGGGCTTATGTTTAAGAATGACATTTTTTTAAGCCTTAATAAATACCTGACATTAAACCCGTATTTTTTATTTTAGTTCTACTATTAAGAGTTAGTAATATAATCTCAGCCACAAACTAAACCAAAAACATATAAAACATTCTAGAAAAATAGAATTTTAAAGTAAATTTCAATTATAGAAAAAAAACTCAAAAAAGTCACAAAAAAAATCACGGCATAAACGAACGTTAAAACCAAACAGAAGGCAGGTGTAAAGTACAGAAAATTAACAAATATTTACAAATGCAATTAAGCATACACTACACACATACCCTACCACCACTATCATCATGGTCTTAAATAAATACACACAAAGTTATTTTACACATACACTAACTCATACTGACATATATTCATTTAAATATTTTAACTTGTATGTACCAGCACGAAAAACAAGAAATAAATTTTCAGCTCTTTGCAAACATATTAATATCTAAAAAAAATTACAGGATTTTTCTGTTAAAATTAAAAAAAAAATAGAAAAAAATTTTTGAAATCAAAAAAAAAATTTAATTTTTAATGAATATATGGCTTAATATGTTGTATTAAAGTATTCGCCAATAACAACAGCAACAACACAAAAAATTATATTACAAAAATTTGTTTAGTTTTGTGCAATTTTCTTTCTATATTTAAATTTATGCATTAAATGCACATTTCATGTTGTTTAACTCTTTGAATGCAATTTTTTCTTTTTACCGCCCCCCCCCCCCCCCCCCTTTCAATTTTCTCCTTTTTCAAATTTTGTAATAAATAATGAAAAATTGTGCCCTGTGTCTGGTGGAAAAAATCCAAATATTGCACAAATTTTTGTATGTTAAGTTTTTCTTGTTTTTTTAATGAGGAAAAACATAGAAGTTGCATTTGCCTTTATACATACATATATGCACTAATACATATATATATAAATAAACACTCATACATACAAAGCCAATTCAAAGGTGTGTATAATGGGCGAAGTGAAAATTACATATGGGTATTTCCACAAAAGATCAACATTGGGTAAAAATTTAAGTGCTGGTAAACAACAGATCTTTTTTAAAGGATTAAATTAAAGAAATCAATTTTTAACAAATAGAATCTGGGAATTTAAGTTCCCATGTTTTGTTTATTCTGATAGTGCATAGAAAATATTCCTGGAAAATATTGAAGGAATAAGACTATTAACCCTTTCAGGGTCAAAAATAATTTTTGGCGAGACAAAAATTTGTATTAAAGGTATTTGATGGCGCAGAAGCCGGGAAAATAAGAGTTTTTGCCTCATGCAGCTCCCATGGTTTTTAGGGAATGCCGAATATATTCAAAATTGACCTTCAAATGTCCACAAAAGAACCTACAATTTATTTTTGCAATATTTTTTTTTTTTTCAAGAAAATACTTATTTATGCATATATCAATAATTAAAATTTTTTTAATATCGCCTGATCCCCGAATTTATTACTTTTTTATTTCTTCCTAAATCTTAGCTTTTTACAAATTTCCTGACTTGGGTACGACAATGCACTCAAGAATAAGAAAAGAAAGCCAATGTCTACTATAATAACAATTTAAAATATCAAAAGTGTTCCTCTTTCAGATAAAACAAAAAAAATATAATTAACTGTACATTTTTATACAGTAAAAGTGCGCAGAAAGAGAGAACAATGCAATGTCGAATATATTCGACAAAAACACTGAAAGGGTTAATGTATGAAAGGTATATAAATTGTAATTTGACTTAGAATACACATTCGAGTTTATAATAGAAATCAATTTTTTTAATATATATATTATTATAGATAGCTCTTCTTAATTATTATGATGAAAAAAACTGATCATCAGTTTAAAATCTATTGTTGTCTGGCTCTAAGCAATTGTTTGAGGATTGACTGGATTGTTTTACAAAAACAAATTGGTATAATAATTGCAGTTATATCTTGATAAAAGGGAAAAAATAAAGTTTAATTAACAGCAAATAATAAGAGCAATCGATAAATTCGCGATAACCACTGTACATAGTGTTTATCGATTTTAAAAAGGCGATTGACTCAGTGAAGCGGGATGCAAGTTGGCCCTAAATATATTATTAAGGCAATGTCTGAAAAAGCTTCACAACGGGCGGTATAGCGGCGCCTTTAAAACGATCGTCGAGTACGACAGGGCCGCTAGCTCTCACCACTACTATTCGTGATTTTCTTGGATGAGGTTATGGGGGAAAATCGCAAAGAAGAAAAGAGAGTTCCCTTGTGGTCTTGACCAATACATTGAATATACCTTGACTTCGCAGACAACATCTGTCATGTATCAAAATAACATTGCCATACGGTAGCAAGATCTGGCACATCTCCAAAGCAGGTTTAAACAAAGGCCGAACCCAAATTAGTTAATTTCTCTGCATAATTTTGAAAATATTTTGAACAAAATTAATTGAAAAATATTTCAATTTAACCGCCAAGTGGCCAAAAGACCACTTGACATTTACAAGTAAAATAAATCTTTTTATGCACGTATGTAATATGCAATTCTTATTTAAAAAGGCTACCTAAATTTAAGAAAATAACAAATGTCTTTTCATATTTCCTTTTATTCGTTATTATTAAAGCCTTTATTTACTATTTTTACAATGTCTATGTGATAACTTTTCGAGTATAAAAGGTAATATAAAGTTTAAAATGTCTGTTCTTTAAAATAAAATTAATAAAAAAAAAACAAAATGTACATTGAAACAGCAATATGCATATCTACACAAAAATGCCTTTAAAACCAGTGGACGATAAGATAATTAAAAATCAACTGCAAACAACTTGTTCCCGAATTTAAATACATATAAGATTATTGTGATAATTGAAACAATTATTTTTGGAAAAAAAATTAAAAATATAATTTTGGCCTAATTAACATTTTCGTTGTTATGAAATTAATTTTTAATTAAAATATTAATTAAATAACAAAAAATCTTAATTGATTTTTTCGCTTTAAATAAAATTAAATACTACAAGTATTGTTGTTGGGAGTTGTCAAAACCTGAGCTTTATTTATTTAAATCAATTACACAGTGTTTGTAAAGGCAAAGTTTTTTGATAATTGTTTTAATTAAAATTTGTTTTAATAAAAATTTATTGAAAAAAAAAATTCACAATTTTCAATTTTTAGTAATCAATATAATCATTTTGGAGCAAAATCAACAAATTGTTTGCTTGATTCTATGAATTTGGTGATTAGAGACAATTTTTAATTTATTCTATGTAGGAACCTAAAAACAGCATTAGAAGAAATTTATATATTTTAATATATCATAATACGAGTATATCATTCAAAGAAATAATCCCTCTTTATAACGATAGAATAAGATGGAAAGAATTTGTAGAAATCCTGTGTTCCCAAGAGGAATAATAAAGGAAAAAAGAATTTAATCGGCTTTGGTTCAATATGCAGCCTGCACAAGCATGACTCACTTGGGTACTTACAACGATCTATTTGTGATATCGTGAGCCAGAGACCAATGTAAGGCATCAATGCATCCTCCAACCAGTTCAATTCCCTGCTGAAAAAAAAATTAAATCTAAGTCCTACTTCAAATAGAACATGTAACCAAGGCAATGCTCGTCTCCCAAAATGTCTTTTCCTAGTATCCCTTAGAGCATGACATTGGCAATGAAAGTTAAATATCGTCTCCTTAATCATCGTTTATTTTTGTTTCTCCGTGATCGGTTGAATAAAGTGGCTGATTATTTAAGTATCTTAAATAATAATTGTCCTTATTTTTTTATATGGTTTAACCAAATTTTTCTATTTTGATTTATGACGATTTCACCCCGCAACATTTTTATGGTCATCAAATGTGTACTTCATTTTTATTTCAGTTTCTGACAGAACTCAGTGAGGCTAACAAAAATCCCGTTTGGGGTTTTCTGGATGAGCTCGGACGTACATCTTAAATCATCATTAACATTTAAAATTAAAATCGCAAAAATTTCCAAAACTATCATTTTTCCACTTTGTTATTAAGTTTGTCATATATTCTATATTATTACTCGTATATGTCACATATTAAAGGCGCACGAATGCAACGTTCTTCCTTATGGAAATGCCCATATACTGAGTACAATAAATTTTTTATGGAACAAAGTACCCATGTAGATGCAATATATGCTCTTTTGTAATTTCTAATATCCTGCACTATGGGATGGATTTTTTTTTACAAATTGCTTCAGATTTTTTGACACTAGCATAACTTGCCCATTGATATTTTATTTATAAAGACCGGTCGCTCAAAAATCGTGTCGAATTTTTTTTTAATAGAAATATTCCTAGTTAAATTTTAATGGGGCAATGCGAAATAAAGGACGGATTTGATCTGTATTATGTACCTTTATTTTTGTTGCTAGATTTTCTAACCCGATTTATATAGTTGCTATTGCGCCAATGTTTTTATTTGTGAAGGATCTAGGAAAATATTGGACGAAATATCGTTAATATATCACATTCAACATAGATGTAGTTTGTACCAAAAATCTTTCTTCTAAAGGTACATTTGCATTAAAATCAAGTACACGTAAGGAGAGCACGCTTTTTAATATGATCACCTGCACCAAAACTATTTTAAAAGAAAACTGTTTAAAAAATGTGTTCCAAAAGGAGCAGGTTTTATGTATGAATTCATACCTTAAATCGCTTCAAACCTGCTGACGGGATGCCTGATTTTTGTATGGAGTGTTCCCGGTTTGGAGGACTATATTCGGCCGACAATAAGTGCTTCTTTTAACATAATAAAAAAATGCAAATAAAGCACTTCTAAAGAGCTTTTTTACGGGCTAAGTATATTAACATATTCATTATTGTTTTTCTTTTACTTGTTTAAATGCTTTTCTTCAAGCATTTTCGTAAACCATAATATATTTTTATTTTGTTATCGCTTTAAAACCTTCTTCGTTGTCAGCCCTAAAATATCAGGTTTTTTTTGTATATTTTATTCATTATCATTTACTGAATTATGACCTTTTTCTCTTAAGTGCTTCAAAAAAAAACAAATTTTTTTTACTGGGTATATTTGAGTTACTTTACCCATATAATTGTCACCGGCAACAATGTAATAATGGAATGGAACCATATTACGGTTGCTTACGAGCATGTTATGTTAAACAATTGCGATAACTGGCTTACCACTAATTTTCGTATGGTATTAAATTTATTTTTTTTTATAAAATTTGCTCTTATAGAGTCCGCTTCAGAGAAAATTCAAATAATTCGGTACGAATAAAGTATTATTAATATTCTCATGATATTTGTCATTTAAGCTTTTTTACCCACTGTGCTTTGTTAACCCAAAAAAAAACAGTTTTAGTACTGTTTTACTAACCATCATCCCAGAAGTCCGGATATGCACCAGCTGCATTCTGTATAATAAAACTAACACAAATAAATATAAACATTTTAATAGAATGAAGACGAATTTAAGGCACTCCTCATTTATGAATGAAGGGAAATAATATAATTTGTTTTCTTAATTTAAAGTGAAATTTGTATTTAGATATAAGTGAAATATCTTGACTAAATCTAACGTCTGAAATTCCAGAAACCCTCAATTTATAAATATGAAAACACAAGCAATAATTAAGTTAAATGGGCTTTAAACAGGCCGCAACTGCATGAAAGTCTGAAAATGCTAAAAAATAGCTGATTAATTTTATTTTAGAACAATAATTTTCATATTTTTTCGTTTAACTTTTAACAACAAGGTTTTATTTTAATAATTTTGCAGTATAAAAATTAGCTCACTATAAACTTAGTTTAAGTTTAATTCAGAATTGAATCAAGAATGTAAAATATTATTCCATTTAACAATCTTATTTGCAAAAAAAACACAGCTCAAAAGAACTGTGACTCAATTAAAGTTCTCTTTACAGCACTGGCTTACGTTGTAATTATACCAAAACTTAGCGTTTAGTTCTTTCTTGAACTTTTAACTCTTTCTGTGAAATTACAACAAATTTCTAAAAATTATAATACATTTTGGTTTAAAAACTAATTCTAGGCATAACGATTATCTTGGCATAACATTTCTAATGGAACGATCATTACAGAGGTATTAACACAAAACTTATTAACAACATTCTTATACTAATACAACATGGAAGTAAAATTTATAAGATAACTTATTAAAAAAACTACAAATTAGTTTCACCCTTTCAAATTTTGATGCTTAACATGGGAGTTTTTGAAGGGAGAAGAAGGGAGTTGATAAGAAAAAAGCTTGTACTCGATTATCACGATTTGTGGTTTAATTCGTAGGTATATACACAATAATGGCTGCATGTAATTAGTTGTCTTTTCTTTTTTTCTTTGATTAGCTGTGAATAAAATTGTTATTGTTTTGAACTGAAAGAAGTTGATTCCGATTGCTGCGTGTGATCAAATTGGCAACTTTAAAAGGAAATTGGAAAGAAGTTCAGTTGTAAAAACCGTGACGTACTTCCACAAATTCAAAAACTAGTAGATGTATTTGTTTAACCCATCAACACCTGACCCACGAATTCGATGTCCGATTTTGATGAAAATTTACACAGACGGTATATAGGCTATTTGTATTGACATAGACTTATAATTATTTCTTTTACCTGTGGCATCTGGGTATTTTTCTACCCACTTCGGCGTTAATCAGTTCAAAATATACTTTTATTTTTCAGTAACACAACCTGGAAAAATGATCAGTAAAAACATTTTTTATGTGCCGTGAATACTATTCGCGTGGAAAGTATAACTGTCTCGATGCCAGTGATAAGTTTACAAAAGTTGCAAATTTCGGTAATTTGAATAATGTTTTGAACAAAAGATGGAGTATTATGTATTATATATATTTGGAGTATTTGGTCTCAACCTTTTGATAGATGAACAGATGTCTAAAAATTTTGTTAAAGGCAAACCGTTACAATTTTGCTACAAATATTGGCGTTTAGCTTCATCGACAGGATACTGTTCCTTTTTAATTCCATATGCTGGTGCTTCTGCTAACATTAATGGTTATTATGCTATTCACAGAAAATGTTGTTCTACGATTATTGGAAAATATATCGGATCCAACCCAACTTTTTTTGCACATTGTCTCAAAAAAAGTAACTTTGCGGCATGTGCTGTTTGTCTGACATTTGTTTCGATAAAAGCAATAATATTTACATAATCATATAAACACTATGCTTACTTCAATATTTATTGCTATCACTATAATGCCCAATTTTTGGGGCGTTTAGTCAATGCAAAGAGATTTGACCGGAAAACCCAAAACATCACCAGTATTGACCAATCATATATTGAACACGTATACAATCAGTGAAGGGCTGGGTTGAATTGTTTGACAATACCATGAAAAGTTACTACATCCGAGTTCGAGGAAAACTTGGTATTGGCCGCTGCTCACAAATGCCATGGATGCAGTCATGGTAAATGCCTGGAAGATGCACTGCATGTGTATAAGATGTGAAGGTGCGACAATCATGAGCCAGTTAGACTTGCGCGTGAATGCTGTTGAGTCATTTGTAACAATTCCAGAAAACTGACGTGGTGCTTCTAGTAAAGTTGTCAAAAATGGACAAAAAATTGCAAAGCGCACAGATACATTTAAGGTCACAAAATAATAAAAAAAACTTTACAATTCAACAATGATTAGAAGCAAAAACTTGCAGAAATTTAAAATAAAGCGGTATTGGATCGCTTAAAAAAAATGTTTTTTTTTCTTGAAACGTTTTATTTGTGAACCATTTAGTGTCGAAGTGGGTATTAAAATACCCATGGCATTATTTTATGAATATATTCCAAATAAGTAGAGCAATTCAAGTAAATATTTTTTCATAACAGAGCATAGGTCTGTGCAGCCACAATATTGCTTATGGGATTTTCCTTTTCCCCCCTTTACAGAGCCGTTCCTGTTGAACAATTTTGGCATTCCAAATTTTTGACCCATTAATTTTCCCTATAAATTAAAATGCTAAAATATCACATTAAATAGTTTTGCATAGTTCAATTGCTTGTTAATGCGCCGCACAGTGGGAAATTTTACGAGAAGGCGGTCAAAATTCCATAACTTTTGACTGGATCGGTATTTTTTTATGCGATTTTTTTTTGCTCGATAGGTGCGATATTAGGCTTTAATTTGCGCTATAAAACGTAAAATTCGACTGATAGGAGCAAAAGTTATGGGGAGTTCAAAATGCATTTTCATTTTTTTGTTGATATTCGGTGTAAAAGTTGAATATTTAAAATATGAGTTTTTTTATAATTTATCATTATTTCTCTTGTATTTTACAACTGATACTTATTTTTTATTGTCGAACTTAGATCCTGTCAGAAAATGCCAATATTTGGCCCCTGTAAATTTTTTAGTCCCAATATTCACAGGGGCCAAAGGTTGGCTTTTTTTTGGGACGAGACGAGTTGTTATAAGGATAAAACTGAAAAGGAATATTTTGAAAAATGCTCAAATAGCATTCTTGGCTATCGATAACATTTTAGGTAATTCAACTTTTATTTTTGGTTTGAGATGTATGTGTATTTTATTTTCGCAGAGTTTAATGCTTTAAACCACGTATAGCTAATAAGATAAACTAATACACAAAACTTATTCTGTCAAAAAATCTTGAAAAACAAAAAAGTTATGGGCATTTCAACTTCAAAAGTTTACTCAGAAATTCAAAACTATAACCAAATACTGAGAAAGTCCATTTGGGACCACCCTGTTCTCAATGAAATAGTTGAAATAGGGTTGAAATTTTTTGGCTCCCGAGGTTCACTAGTATTTACTTTCACATGAATAAAAAAATTTTAAAATCGGAGAACATAAAAATAAATAGTTTTGGCCGCCTTCTCAAAATATGAACCAGTGTGCGCCGGTAAAAGTAGATTTTCGATATTTCTTATCTAACTTTATCTATAATTATTCTAAGATTAAATTTTTTTGTGTATTTTTCTACCCATCCGGCGTTAATGAGTTAAGGATTTTTTTTTTTTTTTTTTTTGGTATTGTACAGTTTCCCGCCAGTCCTTCCCTTTCGATGGCATTAAAAAAGTTGTGTCATCTATTCCCAACTATTAAAAATAACATTACAAATGTTTCTTTTTGTTTATTTTTATTAACGAAAGAATTTTTCACTGCTATTCGCTTCTAAGCAAATAGTTGTTGCCCTTACAGTAAAATAACTTCCTTAATGTCCACTTTTTGCATGAACTATAAGCTTTCGTAAGTCCATTGCAATACCGAAATGTGAATAAATGGAGCATGAATAAATGGAGCAAATGCTTAAAAGTGAATTAATGACTAAATAGTCGAACGGAACCTCTACAAGAATGATGCAGGAATGTCAGATTAAGGAATTAAGAATAAAGAAGATGTTGAAGAATGATAAGAAGATGGAGAAGAAATTGGAAAACAGGATAAAGATGAAGATGAAGAATAATTTACTCTTGCATAAAAGAATAATCTCTCACAAAAAGATATTTTGTTCACGAAAGGATGTTTTTGGAGATAACGTGATGGTTGTGACTTAAGCGCGAGATCCTGAAGATCCTACTCAAGGGCTGATTTTTCAGCACTTGCGGAAGAGTTTGGCCTGACGGACGGATGATTTCTAGATGCTGTCGCTATTCAACATAAGCTGCGGATTATGCTAATAAAGCGGAGTTTTGTTAGCACCAGCGAGTGTATTATCTTGCCGGAATTTACCCTCAAATTGGTACCTGTGAATGTTGGTTGTTCTCCAAACAGGGGCCGATGGTAAAGGCATTGTTTATACTATAAGGATCACCTTAATATTAGGCCAACACGGCAACTGCTCAAGTTAATCCTACGTACTAATGTAATGCTACAATTTATCTATAAGAAGAAAATTTCATTGCACATACATGTCTATTACATTTAGTCAATTCACAAGGTATCCTAACATGTCATATTGTCAAAATGTCCTAATATTTCACAATGGTTTAAAAATATTGTTGTTGGTTTGTTAACAAAAAGTGTCTTAAATAATTAGAACGTTGCTTGCTGTGTTTATTGTGCTGTCGTAATTAATCAGAAAAGTCCAGCGCTGAGCGGCTGAGCTGTACAACAATATTTTTAAGCCATTGTGAAATATTAGGACATTTTGACAATATGACATGTTAGGATACCTTGTGAATTGACTAATTCTGTTTTTTGAAAATGGATTAATTTAAGTGCGATATTTCTAGAATTATAAGTTTCAAATCAAGAATTACATCCTTGATAAAATCTTAAATCCAGCATTTCGATCGTTTAAGATTTTTGTTTGGTTCTAAAATAACACTGTATAACAAAATCAAATTATTTGTAAAATAACAAGGTTCCAGCAGGTTCTTGTAGAGAAAAATAAATAAACGTGCATTGGCGTTTTGAATGTTTACAGCGGTTTAAGGGGAAAGTTAATGTTTCCCAAACTTTGGCACATTCTTATGATTAATCGGCATAGAAGACACTGTTACGCTCGCATGAAGATTTATACGGAATTCGATGGGTCTTTTTAACTTATAACTTTTCCAAGCTAAATGAATAAATTTAACATATCCAACTTCTACTATAGAGTGAAGTTAAAAAAGTGCATTTTATAAATTAGAATTTTTTTTAGTTTTGCTTTAAATTCTTTTTAGTTTTATTTTTTCAGGATGCACACAAACAAAACAAAAACTGCACATACATAAATACCATTGCACATATGTATGTACATGGTCGTACATCAATTGGTATGTGCATATATTTGCTTCATACCTCATAGTCCCTCGACGCCTCTCCCCAGGGGGCTCAATCGTTAGTTGTTATTTTTGTTAATTTTTAGTGCCTGGTGCATGGTCATCTAAAAAATTATTTGTTATATTTTGGTTGCAGCCATGTTGGAATTTGCTGTGCACAAACATGTATGTGTATCAGTGTAAAAACCATTTTATTTGATGTTGCATGCCAGTTTTTATACTTTTTTTTTTTTTTTGTAGTTTGCCTTTCCAAACAAAACAGAAAACTTAACAAAAATTGCAGCTGACAAAGCAATTTCATTTTTATGTTTTTTATAAAGCCACCTCCCTGCTTTGCAAAAAAAAAAAAAAAAACAACAACACACAGCAAAAAAAAAAAGTTGTAACAATTCTTTAGAGGAAAATGCATCATGAAAAACAATACTGCACTTGCAAAATGAAAGGCAAACAACAATTTTGAATTTAGTTTTGTTCGTTGGCTTGTATTTTGTTGCACTTTTTTCAGATCCATGAAAATGCAAAATAGAAAAAAGGAATACGTTTGCATTTGCAGTCCTGTTAAGGTTTTATAATAAAGGACATTGGCTAAACTCTTTCCCTACTGTGTTAGTATTTTTTCCAAAGCTGGAGCAGGAATTTTTTTTGTGAATATATGTATGAATGGGAAACGATTTTTGTATCTTCAAATGCAAATGCGTGTATTTCATATGCATGAACATCATCAACAGAAAAGCCTCCGAGTTTGTGTGCGATTCTTTTTTTCTGGTGCATTTGCATTTTAGTTCTCAACACAACTAAAAAAAACTAAAAATGTTTGTTGAAAATCCATAATGGATTATTGTTGTAAATGGAATTTGTATGTCTAATTCAATATCTGAAATTGTTTTAGAAAGCTTTAAAGCTGTTAGAGTTATTTAAAAAAAATATGCTAAACATTTTCTTGAGTCATAAATGTTGACTCTGAATAAGAAAGACTTAAAGGAATCCAAGAACCCATTGTAAGCTTCACTATCATAAAAGTTATTCTGTGTTCGAGCGATCTTTTAATAAGACTGACTAGGAAACATTAAAAAAAGGGTTGGTCCGTAGCCTCTTGTTTAGCAGAGAGTTAGGCAAAGAAGTTTGCTACAGGCACAAAATATACTAAGATGAGCTTTTCAATTATTTATATTTTTTTTTTTTTTTTTTGGACAATAAAGTTTCAAGATCGACTTTTAACAATTTTGGCTTTTTATACAAACTAAAGCGCTCCAGAAAAGCGACTAGATATCTTATCGAACGAGTTAGTAATAGATGTAGAGAAATTTGATGAAAGCCCTAAGTTCCTATAAAAAAAGGTTAAATAATAAAAGTTCCCATTACTGCAGTGCACCCTAGATATCAAATCAATCTATGAAGACGCAAACTGCGTCAGGGATGGGTAACCACTCTGTTTCAAGAATGAACAAAGAGATTATGTATAGTTTTAAAAGTACGTGGATGCTTAGAATGAGCTATATGGTTTGAATACTTTATAACTTTTTTTTTATTATTTTTCTTTGTTTTTTTCCAGCATTTTGTGCAGAAGACTTGGGGAATTATTTGTGAATAACAATACAATCAAACAAAAATAATTACATCCCAAATTTTGCGAAAAATATATTAAAAAGAGCACGTATAGTGAAGGACTAAAATCTACATGCATCCTACTTTTTTACGATTTTTGGGAATTGGTAACGATAATGAAAAATGTTTTTATACAACTAATTAGGACACTATTAAACAAGATTATTAAAAAAAAAAAACAACTTAAAAAGAAAAGCTTAACATGGAAATTTCAAGCGTTAAGCCAATTATTAAGAAGGACTAAAGTCTACATACAACGTGACTACTTCTAGGAAAACCTGAAAAATACAAAACGAAACATTGGGAATCCCAGTATTTTAAAGGCCATGTCAGATAAAACTTTTGCTTCGCGTTGCGTTACCGATTCGCTTTGACATCTAAGATAAAATATACATACTTATACGAAACATGTCACATAAAGTACTTTCAAAGCTGAGCGAAGCAAAAAGTTAGCCAACTCTCATCTTTTTGCGCGCTTTGACATTTGGCTAGTATAATTTTCTTTTTTTCTAAATTATTGTTGCCAAATTCAATTCCAAAAAACCGTCCAATTAAATTTTTAACTTTAATTTGTATAACAAAGAATTAAATGTACACATTACCTACCGCTTTTATAAATAAACAAACAATTCGTGAATGTTGTCAAAGTTTTCATTGTGTCATACTCCTTTTGCTTTGCGTTTTTCTGCCAAAGGTAGAAACGTCACGCAAAGCGACAAAGTTGTATCTGACACTGCCTTAACTGACATTGAATTTAACTTACCATAAAAAATTTTTAAATTAGTAACTTTATATTTAAATATTGTGTTTAGAAAAATTATTGATCTTTTAAATAGAGAATAGTCAAAAAATATCTATTTTATAAGAAATCTTCGTAAAGAGCAAAAATATTGTAGAGAAATTGCAAAGACGGTCAAATCTGTCAGTTAACAGTACAACAATTATTAGAAACTAAAAATAAAAATCATTCAAAATATGAACGTGAAAAAAGCTGCCACGACGCAATGTTATTAGTATTCTTAAAGAAGTAAATGCGGTTCCAAAAATAAGACCCCCAAAATTGGCGGAACACATTAAAAAATGTTCCAGAAATAGTGTCCACCCAAAAACTATACAACGGCCTTTGCATGAGAGTCGCTTTACAAGCAGAGTTAATCGCAAAAAACCACTTTTATCTGCCAAAAAGCAAAAACTCTATCTTGAATTGGCTAATACACATTAATAAGATACAAAACGAAACTCATTTACTGACGAGATTAGATACAATATTTTTGAAAGAGATATCCGTTCCAAAGTCTAGAGAAAATCCAACACAGTTTTAGATCCAAAGAATATTATACCCATCTGTATATGGCAATTAAGTTTTAGTTGAAGGCACAATGGACCGATATCTACGTATATAAGAACATATTAGAACATAATTTGATACCCTCAGTTGAGAACATAGGTATTGGAAATAACTGGATTTTTCAGCAAGGCAATGATCCCAAGCAAACGGCGCACATTTTTCGCTTATAGCTTCTATATTATGCTCCCAGACGACTCAATTCCCCTCCACAATCACTGTATTTAAATAATAAAAAAAACATATATATCTGTAGCTCGTTTCTATATTTCTCGCATCGCAAAACTTCTCACATTAAGTGTGAAACAAAAAATTCCATCGTTTCTCGATTTGTGAGAAAAAAGTGTTTCTGTATTTAAATGTGAGAACAGACAACACAGATTCTGTTTTAACTGGAATACTTCCAGTAATTAAGTGTCAAATGCCAGCGAAACGTCAACGAAAGAAATATATATAATAAAAACTAGGCTGCCAGATTTAAAGATTTATCGACATTTTGACGATTTTTTTTTTTGTTCCAAAATTGGCAAAGTGACAATTTGCTGATTTTTTTCTAGAGTCTTCGAAATAAAACAATTTTAAATAGTTTTATATGTTTGTGTATTAGGCACCACAGAAAACCGATATCTTTAAAAACAAGGCAGATTAAAAAATGTATCGACAAAATCAAAATTTCGAACGAAAACTGTTTAATTTTTATTTGCTTGGATTATTAAATACATTTGTTTATGTGATCAAAAGATTAAACTATTACCCCATTTTTCAGTCAATGCACTTTAGGAAATTGTTGCCTTTTATTTTGTCCAAAAGTGTTTATTTTATTTCAATATGATATTTTGTCACTCCTTTGTGTGATTTCTGCAGGGAAAAATAACAATCTGAAATTTTAAACTGTTATCGGATTAAGGAAAAATAAAATAAATAATTTTATTTAAATAGACCTCAAGCTTTTGTATGTATAAAATATGTATTTTACCCATGAACTTAATGTTTTTTTTTTTTTGATTATGGGTTTACATGATAAAAATTTGTGATTATGTGATAAAAATCGAACAAAATTAATTTTAAATTGTCCCAACAAAATAGACGATGTTATTATTTTTCTTAGGATATTAACGTTTTTTTCACAAATTTATCTGGCAGCCCTACATAAAACAAACACAATGAAAGGCTAAAAAAATTAAAATAACAAAATATAACAGTTGTGTTTTATATACTTATTTTTATCATTTAAATTCTTGCTCTTCAAATAAAAAAAAATAATACACATTCTTGTGTACATACATACATAATTTGGGCTCCATTTTTTAAAATTTTTTTTTCTCGCATCAATTTCAAATATGACTTATTTTGACAGTTCTTGTGAGAAACTTTTTGCAAAATATTGTTACAGAAACACTTTTTCTCACATCCTTCCAATAATTGCTGGAAAATTATTTAAATGACAGATAATTCTCGCAAAGTAAAAGTACAGAAACACTTATGTGAGAAAAAACCATTTTTTGTTTCATATTGCACTGTTTTTGTCATAATTCACTTGTTTCATGCGGGAAATTTTATGATGCGAGAAATACAGAAACGGGCTACTGGGATGTTTTAGAGAAAAAAAGACAGAAAATATAAAATAAGCAGCAGTGAATAGCTCAAAACTGCTTTTAACAGAACTTAGACAGAAATAACTGCGGAAATCACAGAAAATTTAGTAAGCTCCATGCTTCGACATTTGCAAGCTGTGAACGATGCTCAGGGCGAACAATCTAAATTGGAGAAATTTAATAATTTTTTCTCGGTTTTTACGTTAAAAAATAACTGTTACAGATGGAATTTTGTTTGTTAATTCACAAAATAACTGTTATTAAAAAAACTTTTTCGATATCACTTATAACTGTTACGGTCACTAGAAATTGGTTTCGATTATACTTTTTTAAGCTGGTTAAAGTATTATTTGTTATGCAGGACACAGTCCGTAAAATTTAGTTCTGAATATTCAATACATATTTTGGTAAAATCCGCTGTTCCGCAAGGAAGTCACCTTGGCTTAATTTTATTTTTACTTTTCAAATCATAGTTATCTTTAAATGGACTTGGATAAGTTTTATAATTGATGTAACATTGATTTAATGGAACTTAACCTGAAAAACTGCAAGCACATGACATTTTCGAGAAGGTGTTCGAGAAGCTATGCAGCGTTGGAAATTTTAAAAAGCAATGTGAATTTCTGTAGAAAGCAACAACAAAACTACAAAATATTTATGATATTGTTTTTGCTTTCAATGTAATTCTTTGGCGATGCGTTGCGTTGCGTTTTACATGATTAGGGCCTAAATGTTTCTCAACGTACAATACGATTCAATAACTCACTCAATGTTAAATATTTTTGAACAAACTTCGAAATACAGATCCGTTTAGGAAATTGTGTTGTAGTTTTAGTGAATTTTTTAATTATTTAACGTAATATTATTTTCAGTTTGCACCAGAAATTGTCTTTTTATTAAGTAAAAATTTTTAATTTAATATTAAGTTTGTAAGAATTGTTTCCATAGACTTAACTAAATAAACTAAATAAATAAATAGGTACTCCCCGAAAGTTGCATTGCAGCACAGCTCTCGTGTTAAAACTTTAATATCTGATTTCGCATTTAAAAAAGCGCTTTCTCCAGATACTTGATATTCTCAGATTTGCGTCACTGATTGCCCTTTTGGGTTTCGTTAAAAGTTAAAGCAAGTTCGTATGAACTATAAAACAATTTATTGAAGGATTTAGATTATAAGTGCCAAGCTCAGCCTTGTCTTGACCTCCAGGTGTAATCTCTAGCGTATAAAGTTGTTAAAACCCTACAAACATATTTAGTTTTCACATTTCTCCAAATCAATTTATTAGAAATTATTTCAGTTTATTTGCGTTCAATATATTTCTTTTTAATATTTCTCCAAATCAATTTACTTTGAATTTATTTCATTGTTTTTTTGCTCTACTCCAGTTTATTTGCTCTGAAGTCTCAAAGAGTCAATAAAAAAAATTGATATCACAACCAAAATGATGACTGCTTTTGCATTGTTTGTTAAAATTTGTGCTGCCTTTTGAAGGATATTCTCAAATAAAGTTGGAAATTGTTCGTATTTGATGAGTACGTTTTAAAAAATTGCTTACAAATGGTTTATGACATTTGAAATCTAAACAAGAATTCGTGCAATATACAAAAGTGGTCTCTTATCACTTGGGAGTTTTAAAACTTTCATTTGATATATTAAAATAGATATTTCTGTTTGTCTGGAAAGATAAAACAATTTATTTTGTAAACAATTAGAATAAGTGCTGCATTGAAGCCAAGTGAAAAGAAAAAAATCTCGCGGGATCCCAATGTAACTTAAAACCATAAAATTTTCGAGTACGGGGACGTATTATGGTAACAATTTTAAGAAAAATTTATTAGAAAAAAGAGTGATGAAAAGAAAGAAAAATCGGCTGTGAAATGTATATCAATAGTTTTAATTATCTTATTAATAATTTCATTATAATTCAGACTTGCCGAACTGATTGATGTCTGTAGAGTTTTTAATCATCTAATATTTCTACATTTACGTTAATCTTTTTTATCAAACACTTTTTTAAATTTATGACTTGAATTCGGTTTTAAAAATTCCAAATTACGTTTTCTTTTTTTAAGGAATTTAAGTCATTCTTCACTTTATCGTATTAGGCGTTAGTTAGTCAGTAGTTTCATCTTGAGTAGTTTCTTTTCCTTGATTTACCCTGATTTACAGAAAGTTCTAAGTGAATTTCGTTTTATAGTCTCTCCGAAAACTTTTACTCCCTTATTTTGTAACGCACTTCGTCACACTAGAATTATTTTCACACAAATTCAAAAAACTTTGTGTAAGAAATTTCTCAACACAAGCTGGTGATTAAAAAACTTTATTTTAAATAAAACAAATCAACAGCAGATTGGAAAAACCATTAAAACAGTGTTGCCATTTTATAGCATTTACTGTCTTTCGGTGGGCGGTTGCCAGATTTGCAGATATATTGACGTTTTGACGATTTTATGTTTCGAAATTAACCCTCGGTCACAACAAATATTATAAGATTTATTGCTGTACAACAAATCTTATGATACATTCAATTTGCATTTTTCAGAGTTTTTTAATACAAAAAGAAAAAAACATAAAAAATAGGGAAAATTGTATAATTAAATTAAAAAAATACAAATAAAAAATTGTCCTTAATCACCAAATTCATTATAAATTCATAGAATCAAGCAAACAAGTTGTTGATTTTGCACCTATTACTAAAATGATTATGTTGATAACTCAAAATTGTAAAAATTGTAAAACTGTGAATATTCTTTTTTTTCAATTTTTAATTTTGATTAAAAAAATTATCAAAAAATTTGCCGTTTCAAACAGTGTGTTAATTGATTTAGTTAAATAATTATATGAAAATTCCCAACAAAAATTCTACAAGTAAAAATTATTTTAACCGAAAAAGTCTATTAAGATTTTTGGATATTAAATTAATATTTTTTTTAAAAATTTATTTACAAACAACTAAAATGTTTATTAAATCAAAATTTTATATTTTATTTTCTTTCAACTAAAAAAATAATTGATTTAATTATCACATTAATTAATTTAACACACTTTTAAATAATTTTTTTAATTGATAAAAAACTACTGATAATTTTTTCTGTGATCGTATTTGAAAAAAAAACTATATAAATAAATAAAACAGAATGATTACTTGCTTTTAAAGCTTTTAGCGCTCATCTTTTTTACGCAATGAAAATAAGGTGGCATGTCATCTCGAGCGAGATAAAGGCCATGGACCTTGTGACACACCAAAATGTCTGTGGATATTAAGGCCATGGAAAACGAAATTTCCATGTCAAAGTTAGCACTACTTCGGTTTACCCCCAGGGTTATGTAGAGATTATCTAAACGATGTTTCAACAATTGCATCCAATACCTGGAATTTGGAAAAAATGCAAAATTTGCAGGTCCTGACAAAAATTACAGGCGGCTGACCAAAAATCCCATCTGGAACGATGGAAAGCCAGTAGCTCCCGGTGAATAAACATCGGACTGACTATACCTTGAGGCCTTCGTTGGTATGCTTCTAGCGGGAAATGCTCCCGTTGAGGGAGCTTTACTTTTCTTTTGGAAAGACACTTTCGGCGATCAAGCGGTGTTTGCGGCATACTACCCAAAGTTGTGGGTTGTGGAATCATGAAAATTTTCTAAAGTGCGGATTATTTAACTATTGTGGGAAAGTCGGCCTGAGAAAGGAATTCTCCCTGATGCTATTGCTACACAACAGAAACGGCTGGCACATTTTCAAAACCAGTAGAGGTAAGGGCGCTTCTACACCAGGGTCAAGTGTATAATTTTGCATAACTATGCACTCAAAGTGCTGCATAATTAACCCTCTGCGACTGACATGCCTTTGTAATAACAATTCCAATGACGTGGTAGTACGCTAGCCCCCATTTTGATGGCTAATATTGTCCTAGTTCTGTTTTGCAAAAATTATTTTTTATTTAACATTAATTTTATAGCTTGTTATTTGCTGTAATTTATTTTTGAGAACAAAACAACAATTGATTTTAAAACATATTTACTGTAACGGCGCAAAATGGCCCTAAGGAACTAACATACATTTGTTTTTTTACAAGTTTTACACTAGGCTGAGGTCACATCTAAGCTAACCAGTAAAGAAAAATGAGAAAATTTCAATGGTTAAATAAAAAGATACAACCGATTTTAAGTAGTGCATTGAACCAGACATTCTAACATGGATATGTCAAACTATTTAATCGAAAGCTCAGAATATGCTCTTCTCGGCTTTTAAAAGTTCCAGATGATGTGCTCTTAGAACGGTAAAGAATTTGTTTAATATTAGAGCGACCCATCAAAATAAAAATAATAAAAGATATAACAAATTGAAACAACTTTATTGATGTGTTGTCTAGGAGACACTACAAAGAAATAACAAAAATATTGAAGAGGTTGTTTCTCAGACACCTACTTTAATATTGACGTGGTTGTCTTGAAGATCACATTCGTCACGCCAACGTACACATGAAAACGTATTAATAAGGTACTTAATGCGTGAGAGCCGTTGTTTTAAAAAATCCCTTTTTTCTTTCATTAGTGTCTGTTAGACAACCACGTCAGTCGCAGACGGTTAAGCGATTCATTTGATTCACATAATTTTTCAGACATACACCTACATAATAATGGGACCTAAATATGTTAAAAAGTATGTGTAGGCAAAATAAATGCAGAAGGTAACAACATGTAATTTAGTTCTAAAGTATTTTTTAATAAGTTAGAAATCTAAAAAAAATATTTTTAGAGTAACTTTGGGAATTTTGGAACCCCTATTATTGTTTTGGTTATCTTCAAAAAAAGAATAAGCAAACTCTTCATCGGACTTTTTCGAATGTATTTATAAGTTGGTTGCCTAAATAAGTTCATCACAAAAACTTTATTTTCTTTATACTAAAAAAATTTATAAATGAAAACTCTGAGGTACCTCAAAAAACAGCTTTAAAAAATTGGAGGATAATGTGGAACCCCCTGGTGGGTTATATGGAATACTATTAAATATTACCAGAAACAAAAGTGTAATAAAAAAAAACAAATTCAATTTATCATATAAATTTTTTATTTATATAAATTGAAAACATAAGACTTCCTTCTTGGCATAACTTGTTATTTAAAAATAAAAATCCATTAAAAACTATTCCTCCGCCTTCATGGCTTTTCGTGGAATAGGGTTCCACAATACCCTCCTTCCGTAATTACACATTAGCCGATTTGCAAAAACAAATCTAATAAATATGATAATGGCTGTTAAAATACCACACTTTCCAATTAAAAGAGTTATTTAGTTAACAATTTGTAAACTTCGTGAAAAACCACAAATAAAACATCAATATTTGGGGCAAAATAGAGGTTCCACATTATCCACCTATCCCACAATACCTGAAGTTACTCTATATTAAAAAGTAGAATATTCTAACAGTCAATTTTAATCGATTAATTCGAATACCGTTATTAAAAATTTACCATTACAATTATTCGATCAAAAACATCCTCGATTAATCGTTGGTCGATTGGGTGGCATAATTTAATAAAATATAGTTTTTAACATATCCATATTAATAAATATAACATTTTTTCCACTATTTTTAAAAAATAGTCCACAAAAATAATATCCTTAAATCCAAACATGTCATTCTATTTATGGTTTAAAAAGGGTTAATCGAACAATAGAAGTTTTGATTCCATAAATGGTTTATTAACGACTTTAAAACCTATCGATTGCTTATCAATAAAACTTTAATCAGTTTTTGCTTAAAAACGGTTTATAAAAATGTTATAAATTCTTATGAAAATAAAAATTAGTTTATTGTTGATAGGGGAGAGAAAATTAGCATTTTCTTTTCCCAAGAAAACTTTCTTAGTATGAACGCAGACAAAGAAAATGTTTTTTATATGCAATTTTACAATAAAAAGATATATGAACAATATCAATCATACGCATCATGCGATATGTGGATTTAAATATCACTCATACGCACATTGTGTTGGTGCAATATTGTATGTCGATCATGCGTCACTGTATTTGGAATTTTGTACCTTATACTATGTTTAGAAAGTGTTTCTATTAAAATTTCTAAAGATCCCTGCTTGCCATGGCGTTTTTAAAAATGGAAAATCAAACATATAAAAATGCAATCTTACTCAATCTCCCAGGAATTGATTAATTGCTTTAATTAATTGTCCGGAACAATTTCATAACAATCGTTCCAACAAAAAAAAACTGACAATTTGAAAAAGATGTCCTAAAAAAATAAATTAATTAACCAGACACTTGAAATGGTCACGTAAAACTCTTACCTACTATTCAAGTCTAAAGAAAGCAACCCTCAAATAAAATAACGTATCCTGAAAAGGGTAAAATGATAAGGTTTTCTATGAGAAATGATGGTTGAAGCTTTGAGTATTAGAAACTTTCTAATGTCAGTATAAAACTGAATATAAATGTTCATTTAAATATCAAATAAAATATAAATTTTTTTTATTTATTTTATATATGAATGTTATTTGTATTTACTCACTTCTTGTCTGCAAAGCCTTACAAACTTTTTTTCTACTTACCGGAAAAATATTTACAAAACTACTGGCTGTCATGTATATTTATGTGTATAGTTTTGTAAATAAGAATATACGTAAATGTAAAATTTACAAAATTAACCCACAGATGGGAAATAGCTTTGCAAAATGTATGCAAATGACATTGTTTTTCATCTGTAATTCTTTTTTGCTATCAATTTTAAATGATATACACACTTGGTGACAAAAAAGAGTTAAGTGTACAATAGGGTAGAGCGTCAGTGTATGAAGTTTTGTTACATGCTGTTAGACCTTTGTATTTGAAGAATTCACAAACAAAACGACTTTTCTATTTAATCGGTACAACATAGTGACCACAAACATCAAAACATGCTAAGCTTTCCTTTCATTTTACTGTTTACTGATTGATCTGGACGTTGTGGCTTTTCCCCAATTTTTTAAATAGAATAAAGCAACTTTTCTTTCCAACTCAATATGTGAAATATATGGGTGATCTTTTCAGTAAAACTACCAAGAATTTTGAACGGTTTTAGCCACCAGCAACGTTAGAATTATTTGCCATTGCTATTATCCTCTGCTATTCTTTAACCCTCCGATGAGTGAGAAGGTCCCTAGGGACCTTTTTGCCTTTTCAAACTGAAATTACTCCTACTTCGGCCACTACAACCCCCCCAAAGTAGTTCAGTCTTCCAAAAGTATTTTGTTGCGCATCTTTTGGAAAAAAAATCAAGCCGATCGGATCATTACTTTAGGAGTTATTGAGGTTTTAGTGAGAATAGTACGCGGACGTGTGAATAGGTCCGTATGGTCCTTGTACTGAATTTCACTAATAAATGCATGTTTTTGGGCATCATTATAATTTTTTTATTGTTTCAACACATAATTTACTTGTTCTGAACACAAAGACCTAAACTCAAAGACATTATTAGGGATGATGATAAAAACAAAAAATTCTAAGAAAAAATTCTAAGAACAAAAATACTAAGAACAAAAAATTCTATAATAGTCTTAAGAAAATTCAAGAAAAAAAAAAAAAAAAAATTAAAAAAATTGAAAAAATTATCTTTGTATGTAGAATTTAGTTATAAACAATAAAAACAAAAAAAAAATTTTATATGAAAAAAACATGATTTACAAAAAGGTCCGTAGGGACCTTTTCACACGGCCGTGAAGTTCAGAACTGTCACTCATCGGAGGGTTAAATGAATACATTTTGATTCATTCGATTCATACTGCACATTTTTTCCTAGCAATTCCCGCAAAGCTGCGGGAGACCAGAGTCTCTGGCGGGAATTGAACCAGCAACCGGCGCACTGGTAGACTAGCTCACTTCCCACTAGCCTACCAGGGCACTCAATGAATTTGGTATAGTTGTTTATTGAGGATATACTTGGAAGAAGCTTGCCAATTTTGCAAATCATATGTTTTGAATGGCCTGCATCAATTTCACAATTAGCTTTTAGTTTTTTTGGGAAACACTTTCTTGCTCGATTTCCATGTCATCTTCTCTACTAAAGGCTCAATGAAAATGGTGTTCACTTTGTTTTCGCTAACTTTATCTTCACTATCTATTAGGGTATTCATTTAATCGGGCGTTTGCTTTAATCGGTTAATCGCTAGATTAAAAAACCGAGGTTTTGGTTTAATCGGTTAATATTGTAATTGATCGGTTAACCGATTAATAAAGTTTTTTTTTATAGATTAAGTAATTTCAATAAATAAAAATGCATAAATTATTAATTATTTAGAAAAAAAATAATATAACAAACATAACAGCTCTTGAGCTTAAACGAGCAAGCCAAAAATAATTCATATATATCACAGTACAACATTTTTCAGTTAATTGATTGCCAACTCAATTCTGTGAACTGTATGTGAAATTAGACCCAAAAAGAAGAATTTCTGCATCATTCGTTTTGTCTTCTTACCTGCGATTTGAAGTTAGTATCGATTTGAAGTTAGTACTATCGTATAGGGGAATTTATCACGTTTTAGGCCCTGTTGTTTGACATAGCTCGACAACCACTAGCCCAATTTAGTTGAAAAAATTTTAGTTTAAAAAATTAAGAATTACAATTCCCTTAATCTGTTCATATATTGTTTTCCTATACAAGTAACACTTTCGAAGTTAAAAATGAATGTATGAAGGGAAAAAATTATTTTTTGCCTAAAAATTTAATTTTTTTTTTTAAAAATACATAAAAAATGCAAAATGGAAAAAAGTTTCAAGTCTAGTTATTTTTTCGCAAAGTCACATAACCTATGAGCAAAATGAGGCAAAGATCATAAAAATCGATGCACGCGTTTCGCTTTTATTCGCAATGGAGTAAATGTATGAATTTCAAAAATTTGCTCGAGATATGCACAACATTATTTGGAGAAAACATTGACACCTTTTTCATGATTCTGAGAATTAAAAAAAAAGGAATAAACAAAAGGTTATTTGATTTTTATGATTGCGGTAATAAATGTACGTGGACAATTAAACGGAAAGTGGACCTTTTTATTATTTGGGTTTTTCCGGTGGCTACCTATATGATTTTTTTACAGAAATTGCACCCACATTTAAGGGTGGTCATTATTTGGAAAGTTTTGCACAGTTTGAAACGTACAAGTGCTGAATCAGGTATATAGCCAGCCGCCCTTAAAATATGCGCCCATTTATAAGTACCTGGCAGTAAAATATTCAAAAATACGTAGTATTTATAGGTGTGCATTGATCGATTTTTGGCATTCAGCCAGTGCCGACGAACGCGAACAGTAAAAGTGATTTTTCTCCAGTTTTTTAAAAGTGAATAACAACAAAACATAAAATATATCAATATGGAAAACAACAAGTGCCCATATTTGGATGAATATTGTTACGTTTGTGGTCATATCGTCCGAAAAATACAGAAAAAAGATCGAAAAAATTTGTTTACTGAGCAATTCAAAACCGCGTATTGTAATTATTTCGATGAAGCAGATTTAAGTGGTGCAAATTTTACGCCGAACACAGTGTGCAACAGTTGTTATACTACCTTTCTAAAATGGATTCACGGAAAAAGTAGAAAGTTATCTTTTATGAAGCCAGTAATTTGGGTGGAAGACACAACTGGACATGATGAATCCAGGTGCTATGCATGCATAAATTTTCGTCCTGGATTAAACAGACAACAATTGAAAACAAAAGTATACACTGCTGCATTTACTGCCACACTTCCAGTGCAACGCCCTGCTGATACCGATGCACCTAAACCTCCGAGTGCGGATACTGTGTCCCTGCTAGCCGAAACCGTTTTCACCAATCCGACCGATTTGGATGATGCTGATTGGATACCCGATATTGAAAATAGTGCACCACAACCGCTACCACAAATCGAAATGGATTACATTGTGGCCAAGCTGGGACTATCACAACACGACTCCGAATGGCTGACATCATTTTTGAAGAGAAGAAAACTCACACAGCAAAATGTCAGCGCAACATCATACCGACAACGCCAAGCTGACTCAGACCATGAATATGAACAACCTACGAAGAAAACAAGATCATCAGAACCACAAGCGTCAACTTCTACAAGGATGGATATTGCCAATAATTAAAAAAAATGTTCTAAATTTTGTTTTTATGCATATTATAATTGCGTATTAATTGCATATTATTTTATTTTCATTAAGTTTTTATAAATAAAGTTTTTTTTTGCATGATAATTTTTTAATTTTTATTTTAAGGGTGGTGGCTATAACTGATTTTTGAAATTCATACCTTTACTCAATTGCGAATAAAAGCGAAACGCGTGCATCGATTTTTATGATCTTTGTCTCATTTTGCTCATAGGTTATGTGACTTTGCGAAAAAATAACTAGACTTGAAACTATTTTCCATTTTGCATTTTTTATGTATTTTTAAAAAAAAAAATTTAAATTTTTAGGCAAAAAATAATTTTTTCCCTTCATACATTCATTTTTAACTTCGAAAGTGTTACTTGTATAGGAAAACAATATATAAACAGATTATGGGAATTGATATTCTTAATTTTTTAAAATTTATTTCAACTAAATTGGGCTAGGGGTTGTCGAGCTATGTCAAACAACAGGGCCTAAAACGTGATAAATTCCCCTATACGATAGTACTAACTTCAAATCGATACTAACTTCAAATCGCTGGTAAGAAGACAAGACGAATGATGCAGAAATTCTTCTTTTTGGGTCTTATTTCACATACAGTTCACAGAATTGAGTTGGCAAATCATGTGTTGTACTGTGTATGTAAACATATTTTTTAATTAATACATATATTATTTCCAATTTCTATTTATTTAAGCTTATGGTCTAATTTTTATTTTATAAAAAAGTTAATCTTTATTTTTCTATCGAATTTTCGTAACTCCGTTGTGTTACGTCTTCAGTATTGAAAATTTTTTAAAAACAATTACATAAAAAACAAATTAACAAAATTTCTTAAAATAAAAATATTGACAACATTTGAAAAATTCTTATGCTAACAAAATATTTAAACATAATCTAAGCGATTGGGATTATTAGCACATCATTAATAAATGAACTAATTAATAAATATCTCATTCCCGAAAATAATTTTTGATAATCTATTACAGTTTTAAAAATTTTTATTTAGTTTCCGTTTCTATGTTTATTAACTAAATGTCTATAACTATGGGCTACACTATCTGTATCTGTCTTATAATTTATTCTTAACAAATTTGGAACCTTTATTATTTGAAGCATTTCTAACATATAACGTCTGTTGTAATTACTCTATGTGTTTAAAATTGTTACATTATCAAAATCTGGGTTGCTATTGCTGTTTTTTGTAATGTAACATTTTGTTTATATTTCTGATCTGATTTATGTCCAGCAATTCTCGTTTTAAGTTTATTTTTTGTTGTTCCCACATATAACTTATCACATTATCCATTATTATTTCCCCTACAAGGTATTCTATAAACTACATTTGACCTATCAAACTTTTGTATGTTATCCTTAGTTGTTGTAAATAATCTGCCTAATGTAGTATATGACTTATGTGCCACTTTATAAATATTAGTATTATATATTATAGATGTTAGAGTTTTCCAACCGTTCCGACATTTTCGGTATATAAGTCAATGATTTATAAATCTTCGGTTCATTCGAAGAACCTTTACTATTTCCATTTCTGTTTATGTATAGTCCTATTAAATTAGTTATAAGTTTCATTGGAAAACTATTATCTGTTAAGATATTTATAATCTTTTTCTTATTCTCCCTATGGAATTCTACATCACTTATTATTAATACTCTTGCTATTAGAAAAATAAAGATTAGCTTAAATAAATAGAAATTGGAAATAATATAATGGATGGTCGAATAATTTATAATAATATAATCTTCCATTATGTCATTAGAGTCCTGTTTTAATTTTTTTGAAATGTTTAGCACTTCTAATTGTTTCGGTTAATTATGGTAAAAGATTGATATTATATGAGAAGAAACATATAACTGAGCACATACAAATAAAAAGTATTTTGTATCATAATCGATTTTTTTAGGAATCAGCTTCAAGTGAAAAATAACCGTATATGAGCTCATTTTTCGATCATAAATGATACTTTCGTTCTGACAAAATGGTACCCTACCGATGCATCACCTCGAAGAATCATTTGTGATAAAATTTGCTGATTCCTTTTTGATCATATGAATGAATCATATGTGAATTCTTTTTCAATCGCTCTATCACTAGAGCGATTCAAAACATTTAGAAATCATTATTTGAACATATAAATGCATCAATTTTAAATTGCTCAAGTGATACATCAGTTTTTAATCTCAAAACTAATCTGAAAAGGCTTATTAAGGTTGTTTCTAAAAAAAAAAATTTTGAAATAAAGATCACTAATAATTCGTTTGTATAAAAAAATATTTTCAAACACATACCATTTGTATATGTGTACAAACAATTTCGCTACATCGGAATGAATACCCTACTACCTATGTCTTCAGTATAGTATATAACATCTTTTTATAGTATAAAACCTCTTACGGTTATTGCAAGGATGTTAAAATTCTTGTCTATTTTCTTCAGTCTTTTAATCTTTTTTAGGCAAATTTTCTGATATTAAAAAAAATGATCCTTATTTATTTTGCCGTGTTGCCAACGAAGAATTCGGAAATTACACGTGATTATGTACCAAATTACACATGAGTAGCATAATTACACATACAAATCGAAAAAGTAGTAGAAACACCATATTGATATTCCTTATTTGCAATTAAATCGTTAGGCTTACAAAAAAGCAATGCTTACCAATTGCTTTAGTATGAAAGAACTGGATGAACATGAATAATGGCACGTATCCACGCGCAGTATTTATTTCCAAACATAAGCAGTAACATCGGCGGAAGAAGAGCACACATATTTTTTTGTGCAAGCCTAAGCAACATAAATTTAAAAAATGAAAATTATATGGCGCAATTTGTTCCAAAATTTTTTTTATTTTATAGCGCAAAAACCAATTTCAATGAGATAAAAATCAAATTTGAAAGTTTATGTTAACCATGCTATTCTTGTCTCTCCTCTAACCAATACAATCACTTTCCAAAAATAAACTTTCCTAGTGTAAACCCAGACTTAGCAATAGAATTTAACAGCAGATTATTGCTTAGGGATATGGAAAGTGAAAAAAGTCAGGTTGAAAATACAATTTTGACTGTGATGGAAGCTGAAAAAATGACAAAAACTCAATGTTCGAAATGAAAATCTTTACTGTCAAAAATTACTGAAAACATAAACTTAAAGTAAAATTAGACATTGATTACACATGAATCTAATTGCACATGCGCTACACCTGCAAGT
The DNA here is from genome assembly GCA_943735925.1 of Pollenia amentaria. Classification (NCBI taxonomy): domain Eukaryota; kingdom Metazoa; phylum Arthropoda; class Insecta; order Diptera; family Polleniidae; genus Pollenia; species Pollenia amentaria. Next base: position 48,662,743 of record OX031006.1, read on the forward strand.
AAAAATTACACACAATATGTGTAATTACTAAGGTATTCATAACCGCTTAACGGTTAACCGCTTAATTACTATCCGATTAACTGATCGGTTAATTTAAAATTGGCTATTTTCGATTAACGATTAAGCCGGTTAATTTCAGTCGATTAACCGATTAACCGACGTAACAAAATTTTTAATTTTTTGTAGTATTATAACAAATTTTTTTAAGTTGCTAATTATTTGTTTCACCTCATCTTCATTTTAAAAAGGTCTTTGCTATCAACAGCTTTTTGTTTCACGTACTTTTTTATATGGGCATTTCCATTGTGACGTGACGTAATATTTGTACACCAAAATGAATTAAATGAAGAAGTCGAATTTGTAAAAAGATTTTTTAAATTTACAAAGTATGAAGCAGCACTATATTCAGAAAAAAATTTACAACAATCAACCCTAAATATTCGCCGGCGTGACGTTACAAAAACAGAAGTGGATTTTGACTTGCGTTACAAAACTGCATAAGTCTGCGAATGGAGCAAGACTTTTCGTATAAAAATTTTTTTAAAAAGCTTAGGACTTTAAGGTTTATTTTCCAAGTTATCAAATTTAAAAATCTTTGCTCGTTTAAATTACATATGGGAATTTTCAGCGAAAAGTCTACTGTTTGCAATGTAACGCCAGAAAGCAAATAAGCTTGTATTTTAGTACCATGCTGTTCAAAAGTAATCCCTTTTGTAACTTAATGTAGAGCTAGTACAACATATTAAAAAGTAAATTACACAAATAATATCTGGCGTTACATTACAAAAAGGAGACTTTTCGCTGGAACTTCCCATATGTATGTGTTTAGTTATTTATTTCTTCTTATATGTTCTCATATCAATCTTTTAACAGAATTAACTGAATCAATTAGAAGAGTTAAAAATTTAAAATAGGACTCTAATGTCATAATGCAAGATTTTATAAGTTTAGAGAAATCCAGGGAAAGGACTGAGAAATTATATATTCTGTATTATGTATTGCGTTCGATTTCTCCAACATCAACCAAAAGTGAAAGAATTTTTTCCAAGTCAAGATTTATCAAAACTAATGAAAAGAATCGCTTAAATCCTAAACATTTTTATTAATCAATTAACCGATCAATAACAACATTAACCGATTATTAACCGATTAAACCAAAACCTCGGTTAATTAATCGAGCGATTAACCGATTAAAGCAAAAGCCCGATTAAATGAATACCTAGTAATTACATATGGATTGCCAACACTGGTATTTTGGTTCGCTGTTTACGAATATGGCATTAGTTTTTTTGTACGACCCTCTTGTCTTGGAGATATTGTGCACCAATCTAAATATGACATTACATTTTTCCTTTTTAACTCCATCCAAAACAATTTGGTTTTTATGTTAAATTTATCATTAGTAACACTAAAGATCCGCAGAAAAGACGTTGAACAAATAATACCGACAGTTTTTGTGTTGTGTGTTGTGATTACATCTTTGAATATTTTGTACGGATTCACATTGACTCTGTAAAATAAATTTTTGTTGCTATTTAAAACAAGGCGAAAACTAAATTAACTGAGAAATTGTTTTCTAAATAAAGGGGGTCCAAATTTGGGCTATCAATGGGCAATGAAAATCGCTACATAAGATGATCCGAAGCTTCTAGTGGCGGTGTATGATTTAGACGTAGAGAATATGTGGTTTCTACAGGATGGTGCCACTTGCCACACAGCAGGAGAAACAATGGATCTTTTGAAAGAAAAGTTCGAAATCGCATTATTTCTCGTGAAGGAGGAGTAAATTGGCCCCAAAGATCGTGCGATTTGACAGCTTAGGAATATATTTTGTGGGGCTTTTTGAAATCGAAAGTATCTAGCAATAATCCCACAACAGTTCAGGAGCTTAAAAACAGCATTACCGAGCAGATCTCAACGATTAACAACAGTTTATTGAAAAACTTGATCGAACATTTTGGTAAACGACTGGTAGCCTGGCGAGCCAGCGGAGGGGTCATTTGCCGGACATAATTTTTCATTTTTAACTAGAACCTTTTTGTAAAAAACTGAAATAAAATTATATTTAATAAATTCCTTTTTTCATAAAAATAATTTAATGAAAATTAAATTCAGTGAAGTTAAGCCTGATTAAAATATCAAAATATTTGTAATATCTCAAAAAAAAAATTTTTATTAAAATTAAAATTATACCTAAGCTTTTGGACACCCTCTATTTTAGGGCGGTTTTAATGAATTTAAAAGTTTTTACGAAAAATAATTCTTTGGAAAGTCTTGTTTGTGCGTACGTTAAAAAATGGGCGGGGGGGCCACCTTGGATTTTATAAAGTATTAAGGAAAAATCTAAAAAAAGACATAATTATGAATATCCTTGCAATACCAGCTAGATATCCTGATATACTCACCAATTTGATTATACTCAAAAGAAAGAGAATTTCCTGTAGATTAATAATCCAGAAAATATTTAAATGATTGTAGGGTCGCTTGTCAAATATTAAGCGAATAAAAAAATGGTGTAAATTATGCAAATATTAATGTCAATTTATCTCTAAAACTAGAGCTTCTAAAAAAAAAAAATTTGTGATGCCATTGTAATCAGCACTCTCAATTTAACCAAAATCAATGGAAAAAAGACTGGAAGATTTTAATGTGTTGCCCTGTGTAATTAACGGAAATGAACAAAAATCTATAAGTTCCCGAGAATGGCAACTGTCCAGAGAATGTTAAATCCTTTTTCTAGCTTATCACAGCTTACAAGTATACACTTGTACTCTATCGAAACAATTGTTCTTCTTTTTTTTGGCAGAGACTTTTTAATTTTTCTTCCAGTTAAACTTTATCTTTGAAATACATTTTTCTTATATTGAAAAACATTACTTCACCTAAGTGGGCCTTACGTTTCCCTTACCTGTCAATATACATAATATAATATTGCAATTAAAAAAAACTAAAACCAACTAAACTTTGTATAAAAATAAAATAATGTTAAAAAGTTAAAATTCTATTCAAATTGTTTGTCAGATGAAAACAGTTTATGCAAATATATAAAACACATCTACTGACAAATATGTATTTGTATGTACTCGTATGTATGTAGAAGTTCATGTGAAAAATATATAAGAAAATTAAAGTAATTTTATTACATTTTATTCAAAACTTATATGAACGTTTATATAAAATGCATGCATAAAAAAAATACCTTGAACATTATACAAAATGCTACCTTACCCCACAAACCCTCTCCTCTTGGGTCTTCGTAAATATCTTTTTATAAAAACAGTATTTCTCTACAATAAGTTAGATAGAAATATGTAAATAGTTGGATGTTTTCTTGCTACCCTTAAACAAACTTGCAAGCAACCACCATCACCACCGTCTCATTCTTATCAACACTTTTCCCACTGTAATAGAAAATTTAGATTTCTTTTCTTGTTGTTTTTTGTCCAAACAATAGTTGCTTATTACTTCAGTGGTAGTAGTGACTTCAACACTTACAGCAATTGTCCTTGCACACGTTCACATTTGCATGTTTGACTATAAGTTTTTATATCCTTTTGTTAGCAAAAAAGTCCTTTTCAAATAAGTTCCTTCATACTTGTAATAGTGGTAAAATACAATTGTTATGTCTCCCTTATACAGAACAAAACTACAAGCTCATGCCATGTTTTTTTTATATTTCAAACTGCAGACATGCTAAAATTCTTATTGTGTCCTTTCCATCTTGTAGTATCCTTTGCAAAAAGCATCTAACACACACCTTCTTCCTTTTAATAATGTTTTATTTTTTTTTTATTTTAACAACAATATTTCTATTCCATTTCCTTTTGCTTTGCTCATGCATATACAATACTTTGGCTCTTGATAGGATTTAGAGGTGTGGGGTCTGACTGTCTGTATTTTCCATATATGACTTGACTTCTTTTCTAAGGGCTTTGCTTGTTAAATAGTTTCTCATTACAATCTCTCAGTACGATTTGAAAATCTTAAAAACAGAGTTTCTCAATTTTTTTTATAAGGAACTCTCTTTAAATGTTACTTTTATCAATGTGCTTGGGAGCCTAGCAATTATTCTAGACTTATTATTATTCCAACAAATCCTTCCGGTGGGATTTAAAATAATTGATTTTAAGAGACGGTCGTTAATATTTTTCCAAGTGTCATTTTTAAATCGAAAAATTTCAGGTTCCCAAAGATGTGCGGCCATTTTATTACGTCTGTACCGGCCGTTATTAGAAAAATGAAATTATCACGTCCTCCATAAAATGTTTCTAACGTTTTTAGCTATTTATCAAATTTAGCCCATTTGCTCAGTAGCAAAAAGTTCTCTTAATAACTTTTTTTTAACAACGATAAGGTTTGCCACTTTGTAAACAAGGATTTCGACTAGAAATCTTTAAAAATTACCCCTATGAAATTAATGGGATCTTTAATAATATTCTCCGAAAAATTTTTTCCAAAGAGAAACGTTTAATGCAAATTCTTTGCAATCAAATAATGTCTCAACTTTTTTACAGCTTAAAGATTTTTTAACAGTTTGACAAATTTTTTTAATAAACTTGTCATTTTGTCATTTAAATTTTTGCAAAATTAATTTAAGTATTGCGCTAGTCGCATTTGTTTGTATATCAGCTGCTAAGCATATTATCTAAGGAATGCCATACTTTGTCAAATTTTGCACAGCTGCGTTAAGAGCAAAGAAGCATGCGTTTAGAAAGGCAGACAAAATTTTGAGATAAATTTGAAATAAGAATATCGGCTTTCACTTTATTATTTCTATAACACAAACACAGTTCAAGCCAGTTCAAGATCTTAGATGCCTATATTTAGTCTCCTTAGGGGTTTCATTCCATTTCCTTAAAGAATCCCAAATTCGGTGTATTTTCCCGGGTTTTCAAAAAGACATTCGAAAATAATTTCCGGTTAGGAAAATAAATTGTATTATGTAATGCGTTCGAAAGGTATGCATACTCAGAAAAAATAAATATTGATTTCAATTAAAAAAATTGTGATATTAATTAAAAAATTAATAAAATTTGCATCAGTAAACAAATTAATTGTATAAATTAAAGTCTTTTGATATTTTTTTTTTCTTTAAGTTATATCTTTATTCGACCTTTAAAATTCAATATTATGTGCAAATACTCAAGCTCGAGGTCTGTTGTATGTAAAATGTTCTTTATTTGCTTATGTAAATTTTCGTTAACCATTCCCTGATGATGATATTCAAAGAATATCGAAATATTGAAAGCAAATAAAGAACATTTTACATACAACAGACCTCGAGCTTGAGCATTTTTATTTAGTATTGTTTTTTGCTATTAACAATATTTTGTGCAGTAATGTTGTTGATATAAGTAAACGTTTAATTAACTTGATTAATTTTTTAATAGAAACTGACTTTATTTTTGATTAATGCTTTAATTGGAAAATACAAGTATTTCTTAAATATTTTTTGTTATTAACAAAATTGTCTGCAGTAATGTTGTTGATATAAGTAAACGTTTAATATACTTGATTACATTTTTAATTAAAAAAGATTTTAATTTTTATTAATAGTTGGCGAGAATTTTTTTTTGTGTAGTTTCATTTAAAAAATGTAAGAGACATTTTTGTAATACCCTTTTTAATACATGAATACTTAGCAGCACTTCGTTTAAAAATAAAATACAAACTTATTTTATGACAGAGCAGCTCTTTGCTCTAACGGCTTAAGAGTTGTTATAGGAAAATTATTTGGCCCTCCTCCAGTTCCATAAATGTAATATTTGTTTCGGCGCAACTTTATCTTTTTGTGCTACTTATAGTCTGCTCACATTTTTTAACGTATTAATTTGTAGCATTTTTTTTTATTTGTGAGTTAAAATATACATAAAACATATTCCATATTTCTACATAATGTTAAGGTGGCCCTGCTGCATATAAATCTTGCGATAATCATTACCTCATTTTTTTTTTTTTTTTTTATTTACTTTTTGATTTACTTTGGCATTTGGAGTCCTTTTGCCAAATCTGGATGCAATATCGACCATTATCTTCTATTTTTTTGGGTTTTTTTGCTAAAAACTTTTTTTGTTTCCCTTTTAAAAATTTTATAAATACAATTAGCTTCTTATTTATATGCATACGATAATTCAAGCAGAAACCGACTGTCGTGCAGGAAATATAGAAATAAGTCCTTAGCAAAACTGTAATGATTTTTTGCGATAATTTTCTTATTGAATTTAAAAATGTTTCTGCTGGAATTATCGAATTACTTCCTTAGCAAAAGTTTAATAGTTTCTTGCTGGCTTTAATTTTCTGACATTAGGGTGGTATGAACAGAGATCTGGATTAATACTAGAATGAGATACTTGAGGTCAGTGGCCACTAAGGACAACACATGGGTCTGCTCGAGACAAAATCATATATCATACTTAAACTTTGGACTCTAAGTGCCTAAAATATAACGAAAACTGTAAAAAGGCGACCCATACGTTCGAAAAAGATTTCGAAACCTCTTTGCTTGAATATTTTATATGAGGGGGTGTAAGGGAAAACTTTTTTTTGGGGTCGGTATTTTAATGACATCTGCTATAATTGGTCTCCATATCCCGCTAGCGGATGAGAGTTCCACATTGACCTTTTGTGTTCTGAACTTATCTGAATTTAGCCTACTTATTCCATATGTAATCTCAATTTAAAAAAAAAACACATAAGCCCCTTGTGCTTTTAGCCCCTTATATGTAAATTGTTTGCACTTTAATTTTAAAATTTGTAGAAATAATATATTGTAAAATATAGTTCCGCAATCTAAATGACATTCGAATTAAATGCGCACGTCGAAAACAATTTTGACGTTTGCTTTCGTACTATATAGTTACATTTACGAAAGGCTTTTATTGTGTTTCGAAAGAGGTTAAAAATAATACCGCATATTAAATAGTTTACGAACGTTCGTATAGGGTATGTTCTAGAAATCGAAATAAAGTGGAATAGAAATCGAAAGAAATTTTGATCTAAATTACCTACAACATGTATGTAGTTTCTCCTGTTATTAACTGTGATTCTTTTAAAGACAATTATTACCCAAAGTATGAAGTAATGTGTGATTCAACTGGAGATACTTTTTTTAATAGCCTTTTTTTGACAGATCACGTGTGAGTCGTGTCATGCTGTCATGTTATTATTGTTTAGTATTGTTTGGTGGCATTTCATAATGGAAAGACTTACGCCTGAACAACGTTTGCAAATTTAACTTTATAACGAAAATTCACGTTCTGTGAGGAATGTATTTCGTGCATTTCGCTCAACTTATCGTCAACATAATCGGCCTACTGAGCGTACTATTCGCTACACCATCACCCATTTTGAGATCCAGCATTCATTATTGGATAATATTCGAACGAATAGACCACGTCCAGCACGCTGTGTAGAAAATATAGCGGCCGTAGCTGAGAGTGTACACGAAGACCGTGGAGAGTCGATTCGGCGCCGTTCGCAGCAACTCATACTGACGTATGGAACGATTTGGCGCATTTTGCATCGAGATCTTAAATTGAAAGCGTACAAATTATAGCTTGTGCAACAACTGTACCGCTCGACCTTCCCAAGCGACATCGCTTCGCTCTATGGGCTCTTGAAAAGTTCCAAGAAGATCCAACGTTTTCGAGGCAAATTTGGTTCAGCAATGAGGCCCATTTCTGGCTCAATGGGTACGTAAACAAACAAAATTGCCGCATTTGGGACGAAGAGCAGCCTGAAGAGATTCAAAAACTGCCACTTCATCCAGAAAAAGCAACGGTTTGGTGTGGTTTGTGGGTCGGTGGAATCATCGGTCCTTATTTCTTTAAAAATTATGCAGGTGCGAACGTAACCGGCAATGGCGACCGTTATCGTGCCATGATAACCGACTATTTGATGTCTGAAATTGAAGATCGTGATCTCGGCGACATTTGGTTTCAGCAAGTCGGCGCCACTTCCCACACATCGCATCGATCAATGGATTTATTGAGAGAACACTTCGGTGAGCACAAAATTTCACGTTTTGGGCCGGTCGATTGGACACCAAGATATCATACCGTTAGACTTTTTCCTGTGGGGATATGTAAAGTTTAAAGTTTATGCGGACAAACCAGCTTCGATTCAGGCCTTGGAGGAAAACATCACGCGTGTCATTCGCCCTTGGACCCAACGGATGGATCATCTGCGACGTAGCAACGGCCAACATTTGATAGACAAAATCTTCAAACAATAAATACCAAAGAATGTTCTTTCAAAGTAAAGTTTGCTTTTACCTCAATTTCGGAAACACTGCTGTGTGTATTATAAGTGTATGTAAATATATGAATTCTATTCAATACATACTTCTTTAAATGTACGTGCTTTGAGCTTTCTGTATGAATATACATTGTCCTTTGAGGCTTGTGTAGTGGGTGTTAGCAACCACAATTCCAGTCTATATAGACTACCACTTCCATACTTCCCCTCGTCCTTTCATCAAACTCACTCCTAAGACGTTTGTTTAATTTCATACTTTTTTTCCTCATTTTAGTTGCCCACAATTGTAACTTTATATTACACATCTTTTTATTTGCCAAATAGAAAAAGAAAATGACATTTGAATATAAATAAAAAAAAAAAACAAAGATATAAAATGAAAGGAATGCCAACTAAAACTAAAACATGACATACAAATATTTGTAATTGTGGGTTTTTATTATCTCTTTCCTTTCACTGAAAGTTTTCTTCTTCTTTGTCGGAAAATAATTTAAAATTTTATAACTTTATCTGGTGGCTTTGCCATGTCCTTTTCTAAATTAAAAATAAAAAAATCTATTTGTATAATTTTTCATTTATTTTCTTTGTCTTTATTGTTTGTAGAAATTGATTTAATTTCTTATTCAATTTCCATTTTTTTATTTTTAAATATTTTACATGAATTCTTAATGAAATAAATTTCAAATTCTATCAAGATTGTAAATACAACAATTACAAATTGTATAAAATAATATACTACTAATACAAAATGATTTATATTTATGAAGGTAAATTTTTGTAAAATGGAAATGAAATTTCAAGTGAATTATTTAAATTTAAACAAATTTTGAAACAAATCTAAAGTCAATTCAGTATTTGATAAAAAATATGAAAAAAAATTGGAAGTAAAATAAACAAGTTTAAAATACATGTAGCGCTAATCAAATAAAGTGTAAGATAGAAAATTTCTCTAACATATGAGCCGATTAGAGAAGAACTAATCTAATATTTTAATAGATAATGGCATTTCAAATTAAGCCTATCGGAATTCTTAGATTTGACATTATTAATTTTATGAAACATCTTACACATTATCAAATATGTGATTGCTTACCGAACAAAAAGTGATAAGCTTAGAAAGATGTCAGGACAGGCTCATCACAACCTACGCGGCACAGTGGCTCAAAATTTTATTTCATTGGCAAAAAGTCCAATTTTTGTTTGTCACCGATTTCCAAAATTTTAATTTTATTTAATAGTAAACATATTTAAACTAAGGTGGCCAAAAAATTAGGTCAAAATATTGGTAATTCTGGTCGTGCCATGTTGTTAAACATAACTTTTTTTTAAATTCAGAAAAAAGTGATTTTTTTATATTTAATCCGAAAGAAATTATCATGGCTCAAAAACTATCATTGATATTGACCTGCTAACTTTTTTTGCTGGGTTAAAGACTATCATTATCTTTAAAAAAGTAATATGTGCGACTATTGCGTTATTTATATTTGAGATGTTAAGACATATTTTCTAAACTACTATATTTTTGGCAAACTTTTTGTCAACTTTGATAGAATAGAACTTTTGCGGATCAAAAGGGATTAAGAAGGTAAAACCACTGAGGGAAAGGTGAAAGTGTTTTATTTAACCCACTGAGGGAAAGGTGAAATTGTTTTCTTTAACCGTGTATATACTCTTGTACCCGTTTGAACCCGTCTGTTTAACACTTTTTTAATTTTAATGAAATTACTCAAAAAAAAAAATTTTTTTTACAATTTTTTTTTTTTATTCCGAAAAAATGTTTGCAGAAGTAACAGAAATCATTTGCTATTGCCTTCAAAAAATTTTTTTATGATATAGGGAATATTGATCGTGATCGAACAGAATACAGGTAGTACATATAAAAAAATTTATTATTGTTGCACAATCAGAAAAACGTATATCTGCCCTGATTCATCCTTATCCGTTGCCCTACGTTCACACTAGCGTATTTTATAATAGAATAAAGAGCTTAAGCACGCGTTTACGCTAAATTGACTCTAGAAAATTTGGAGATTTTGTTAAGGAAACTGCAAAAATATATACAACCAAGTACCCATGGAGAAATATGTCTGTTACAGTTCACAAAATCCTTTATCATGGAGAATATGTCATTAAATATAAGTTTGTGCCACTTGGATATTTATCAGAGGAAGCTCAGGAAAAAAGGAATAAGGATTACAGATTTTATAGAGAGCACAATACTAGAAAAATTTCACGAAATTCCACAAATGAAGATTTATTTAATATATTATTGGCAACGTCAGATCCGTTCATCTCCACTATTCAAAATCAATGGAAAGTGGAACATCGGGATTTAGACGAAGAAGCCAAAAAACTACTGAAGAACAGAAATTACACAAAACAGAATATGGAATATTTGCAATCGATCTTTCAATCAAATGAACTATAATTCTAATTCATTAGATCTAAGGCAGACATTGTATTAGCAAAAAATAATAATAAACAGAACCTCACATTGTTACAAAAGCTATTCAAATCTCTTTCTGCTTTTATTTTAAAAAGGTTTTTTATCCACATATGTATGAAATGTTTTAATAAATAAGAAATATTCCAAAAATAAATACCTAAATTTTCGCATCAAAATTTAAAAAAAAATCAGAATTCAGCGGATTTATTTTGCTAATATTAACAAATTTTACAGCAAAAAATAATAGATTCTTCTGCAGTAATAGCAAGATTTTAGATAATATTTCTAAAGTTTTTTCAAGTGTAAACAAATTTGACAGCAAAAAATTGTTAATTTTTCAGTAATAATAGCAAAATTTCCAGTTGATTTTACTATTTTTTTTAATGTTAAAATTTTTTTTTTGAGTGTCCTATTATTACAAAAAATGTTAAATCCAAATATCACATTTTTGAGTAATTAAAAAAAAAATAAAAAAAATCTAAAGTTCCACTTTGCCTTTAGTTCCCCAATAACTACTCAACCGATTTTAATGAAAGGCGAGAAAAGTTTAAGAATCTATCTATCGATTAAAAAAAATTTCACTAAAATATCTCCTTCGGTTCAAAAGTTGCAGAATTTTGGCCAATGAAAAACGAAGTTCAGCCACTGTGCGCCGCAAGTAATTTATATATGAACTATGGTAAGAAATGGACCTATACTTAACTAATACCATTTGAGCTTACAAAAAAAAAAATTAATGGCACAATTAACGTCAATATTAACATCTATAAGATATATTTAGCAATTAAAGTAATTTTTGGGAGTTTCTTCCATAAAGGTGATAAGGCAGCTTGGACCTAGAGATACAAAATTTTGTAAGGAGATTAGGGCTTTTCAGACAGGTACTAAAAGGTGCCAAATGTTATGCCAACTTAAACATTTATATGAAGAAAAAAGTGCAAAATGGGACCTACAAATGTGTTCTTAATATTCAAGCGCCCCACACGCAGAGAAAAAACATGTTTAAATATGGTCACCTCCAACAAAACTATTTGTAGACAAAATTTTAAACATATTATGTACAATTTTAACCATATTATTCTCACCGACAACCATATTATTGCCTTATTAGTCCTCCATCAAGAAGCCACAACCATATTATGGTTGCCTCTTAACATGTTATGGTTAAATATGACAACAATTTGTTTTTAAATTAACAATCGTATTTTCCTCTTTTCAAAGAGCAACATGCCATGGTTGAAAACCAACCATGCTATTATAAGTGTTAAACATATTTTAGTTATTGTTGATTAAAACATGTCCGGAGGCAACCATAATATGGTTGTCGGTGATAATAATATGGTTAAATTAACCATTAAATGTTTAAAATTTTCTTAAAAAATAGTTTTGTTGGAGGTGACCATATTTAAACATAGTTTTTCTCTGGGTGCATGTGCGAGAGTAGCAACACACACAGGCTTCAATTGTAGTAAGCGAATTTAGCAGAAAACAGTACAATCGCTATCTGAAGGTGTAGCTATATTATTTCTACTGCTGAAACACAGCAGACTCAGTCGTTTAGTAACAGCAACTATGGAGATCTGCCGACAATAGTTTGTTTCTTTCTTACAATGGGAGGAAAACTTTGAACAAATATGGACAGGAGCATAATACAGCAAGTGAGGCGATTAAATTGGAATTTTTAAAAATATCCCTTCCCACGATTTGAAAATCCCCATAGGTCCAAACCAAGTACCAATTTTACCCCTTCAGCCTAAAAAATTTTAAATTTTATTGTGGGTCCGTTTTCCAAAACGAAACATATCAAGAAAAAAAAGTTGTCAGAATGGAAAAATTGTTGCTCCTTCTACAAAAAAATTCATGGGGCAAATGAGTCCCATTCGTCGTCAAAGATTAAAAATTTGAGAACTAATGCCTTAAAAATTTAGAAATATTTTATCGTTTAATAAAACAGAGAATAAACCCACCGGAAAGTTATGATTTAAAAAATCTGTTAAAATTAGACATCGAGGATAAAGACTTTTAGATAATTAACGGATTTGGCGAAGCTCTTCTCCATACCGAAAAACATATCACTAGGAAAAATTCCAAGACTGATGCGTCAATGGCAAAAGGTGCTTTTAAATCTGAAACAGCCAACTACAAAGAATTCTGATGCTGGGAATGTGGTTACTCTTTAAACATGTTCATCATATTCACCTAACAAAACTGAATTGTTAGTACAATGGTTAAATATTTTCTATTAGTGACGAAGAGTTGAAAGCATTTTTTGGAATAATTATAGCAATGAATATCCATAGATCGCCAAAATAAGACTGTACTGATCTAAGATGGAATTAAATTATTAAGTAGCTTTTATTTCCAAGGTTATGAACAACGTGAATGCATTTTTAATATATCGGACAACATCGTTAAAGTAAAAGTCCATTATAAAATGTGGTTGTAATGTCAAAAGAAACCAAATGTGATATACTGATGTATGTGTTCCATTGGCTGTCTATCTTACACTTTGAGAAAAAATGGAATCCTTGTAGGGTTCATGTCAGTTGCGATCTTGGAAGACCTGCCAATTTTAATAACCAAAACAGCTTGGGGCTGTTATTTTGTATTTATATGTAATGACGGCACTATTTTTTAATAAGTTATTTCTCTTTGTTGAAATGCCAAACATTGGCATAGGAAACAAAATTTTTTGTGAAAAAAAAACTCCAAAAAAAATATAAAAAGTGTCTTCGTATCGACAGCAAAGTATCGTAGATTTATTGAAGTCTGAAGAATCGCCGATATATCGGTTTTCGTTACCTCCCTAGTATTTTTTCTATATATTAAATAAATTGAAATAAAGCTTTCATTTGAAAATAATCAGTACTTCTTAGCGATTAGAGATATTTAAAAAATACTGTTTAAAATTAAATTATTGTATAATTCGTTTAAATAAGCCACTTTTCATATGAAAACGGATGCTACACTCGTTTTGAAAAATTGCGTATTTGTGTAATAAGACTTAAATATTTTTTCATCCAAAAATAGTTGCTAAAAACATAAAAAAATATCACAGTGAAATTGCATCATCGTCTGTTAAGACTCTAATGTCAATTCTTAACAGACCGACCTCAATCAGCGCTTCAAACGCAATGTTTTTTTTAGCGCTTTAACGCTGAAATGGCATAATTTAACAAGAGCGTAAACTTATCTTGTTTAGAAAAACACACAAAATTTAATAAAAATATTTAAAAAAAATTAGTAGAGAACTTAATGCGCTGTCAAAATCGGAATTTCCAGTGGAAAAGCACTTACTAGGCGCGGCTATTGGGTTTGTTTCATACTTTTTGTATGAGCATAAAAATATTTGACAGATGAAAACACTTAAGGACCAACTATAATATGCATTAGATTGCTTAAGCTTCTGTCAAAAATTAACAAAAAGTCTCCCAAAATAAAAAAAAAAAATTCATTCCGTACGGAAAGTGCGATCAGTTTAGCACTGTGCTTAAGCAATTGACAGGTTCATAAAACTTAACAAAAAGCTTTCTTAAGTTCAATATGGTTTGATACATATGATTTACATGTATTCGCACAGTTGCTTAAGCCAACTTAAGCATATTATAGTTGGGCTCTTAACGCAGTGATTTAGGTTGGACCGCAAAACGCTTAAGAAGAATATTTACCGTAATATTTTCTTTCTGCTCATCATTAGTTTATAGTAACTTCTAACACCAGTTCAACATCTCTTATACTAAAAGTTCATTAAAATTTTGACTAACGCTAATCTCTTTCGAAACTTTAATTCAAAAACTTTACAAAAAATTTTACAGTTTTTTAAAAAAAAACTTTTGCAAAAACAAAGTAAATTGCATAACTTTAAAATTAGAAGCTGCCTCTTTCTTCCCACTAACATAAAACTCTACACTCACGGCATACGACAACAAACATTACCCTGAGCAAAAAAAAAACACACACACACCACTCACGCTACTGGACCCTTATCAACAAAACGACGAACAAAAATTATGAAAGCTCCTAAATATTCAAAAATATATTTTATTTTAATCCTTTATATCCTAAAAACCCCCTACTACCAGTAAAACAACACACACACATACATGAATATTAATTCCACAAATTTATATTTTTAAATTTAAGCAGGTCAACGTGGTAGGAGAAGCAGAGATACTTTAAAATTGCACTAGAGTGGGTAAAAGTCAATGTATGTTTGTGTATTGGCGAAAAGCAAAAGAAGGTGGCACGACGTTTTCTAATTTAAATTATGGCATAAACTCTAGATGCTAAACTCTTTTACATACACATACACACCTGAACTCTCACGAACAAGACAAACATGCCTGACATCCTACGCTGACCAAACATACATCATATAGAAAATCTAAAACGAGAAACGCATACACACACACCCATGTACACTAATGACAGCCAACTTAAATGGCAAGGATTTATTTTATCCTTAAGTTATTATTCTCCTTTTTCTGGTTAGAAAGATAGAGATGAAACGTTTTCGAAATATGAGATACGGGTCAGTGAGAGAGAGAGAGAGTGGGGTTGTGTGAAGTTTAAAATAAATCTAAAGTGGTTCCTCGTAAATATTAAAATATATGAACATTACGAGCACATTTGCAATTATTTGTACAAGGGTATCTCAAGGATTTACGCTTGAAGTCCCTAATTTTATAGAAAGCTAAGTAAAGGTACAGTGGGTGCAAAAAAGCTTAAGAACTTTTAAAAATTCTTGAGCATTTTTTTTCGAAAAGTTTAAAATTTTTATTGAACTGTTAATGGTTTTTAATCCAAATTTAGATATTTTTAATTAGGCTTAAGTTCATTGAATTTAATTTTCATTAAATTATTTTTATGAAGACAGGAATTTAACAACATGAAATCAATTAAAATTTTTATTGATAATTTTTCATTCTTGAATGCGCTGAGATTTGAATTCAGGTTTTCACGGACAGGTTGCCCAGAATAGTTTCGATTGTAACCAAATAATCCCGTCAGTGGGGTTTGCCGTTTTACTCACTCGTCTATTAAAGCCGGATGACGTCAATAGTCAAACATCAAAATGTCAGAATTATACATGGCACCTAAAGTCATCAAAAGATATGAAAAATGTATCATTCGTATCCTAATGGCATCACTGTTATTAATATGAAGTGTTCCCTCTATCTACGAGTTTATTCATCTATATTTGTAATGAGCGAGGAAAGTTGTACGTCAAAACAGATATACATATGTATATTTAAATGAAATTGAGTTGTTTGTGTGTTTGTTTTTTGCCTATATACTCTTATACACTTGACATAGGCTTTAAACATTTGTAAAACTCCAAGTGGCCGTGGCACCTGAAAACCAAAAATATCATAGAATTCTGTATATCTGGAGAGAGGTTTAGGTAAAAGTATCCCAATTTAGAAAATAGATCTGTTAAAAAAGTTAGCTGAATTGGAGAAGTAGGCGTGGCGTGGTACTTCCAATACAGAGACAATATAAATGTATGTGGATATATTACTAAAGACAGGCGCGGATTCAGGGGGGGGGGGGCTAAAAAAGGAAATTCCACCCCCCCCCCTTAATTATAAAAATATGTTTTGCTTATTTCGATAATACACGAATTTCCGAATGTACAAAATTTTTGGAAATTCCCTCAAATTTTTTTTTTTTGTTTTTTATAGAATCTCTAATCAAATTTTCAATAAGTATCTAAGTATTTATCGTAATGGTTATTTATTATATATTTCCAATGAAACATCTAGTTTACTGTATTTAAAAACATATTATTCTACATACAATCCCAGCAAGTGCCATCTATTTCCGAAAAATAAACGTTTGGGTTGAATATGCGAGCGGTTGAATTATTAATAAGCTTTAGTATATGCAATATTTGTATTTGTGTTATGATAATTATTTATTATATAAATTTGAATATAACCGTTTTTCGTATCATATTTTCATCATAGTAGGATTTGAAATGGAATTTTATATGCATTGCCATTCTACCTTCCCATATATACATATGAATATATGTATTGGTCTAGTAAAAGTTCACCAAAGAAGAATTATATAACTGTCAAATTTCAAATGCATTAATAAGAAAAGTTCTTTGATACACAAAAATACATAAAAATTAGTGAAAGAATGGTGAGTCCGTAATTTTTTTTTTTAATATAATGTACCTATATAAGTATATATCATTACTTTCAGTCAAAATGGATGTAGTACAATTTATAAATTTTATAGGAGAGAGAAAAAACTTTCTAAGGTCTTTAGTTCTGAATATATTTTAAGTCTGTAAATACAGTTTTGCTTCATTGCCGACTCTTTATTGGCTTGCAAACCAACTAAAAATAATACATTTATGTTTTACGTAGCTTTTTATGATTTATCACCTTTTCTATTATATACTTTATACTTTTAATGTACATTTTAGTATGTCAATTTGCAAAAATAAAATATACTATAAAATTATTTTATTCATTTCAATGTTGACTATTAACAAATATTATCAAAATTGTTTTTGAAATTTTCACATTTTAATGGGCCCTAGCGCTTTTTCTTTAGCATTTTTGAACTTAGAACTTTTACATATCGTTGCAAAACAAGAACTAGAAAAAAATATTTGTATTTTTTTTGCAAACGATGTATTTTTGTTTACTCTATTGAACTGCATCAAAAACTTAATTTTCAAAAATTAGCGCACTTACGACTGAAGGTATGTATGTATGTGCAGCCAAAATTATTTTTGTCTTTCCATTGTTATAAGCTTAAAAAATAAAAATAATTTAAATAAAAAAATTAACTGTAATCAACTTAAACCAGAATAATTAAATGTATATGTATCTTTAGATTAAAACCCAAACAGTTCGACTAAAATTCATAACTTGATTTTAAAATTAGTGAAGCATATTCCTTCTTCCAAAATTTTGTTAACAATTGCATATGTTTTTTTTTTTGTCGAAAAATTGGTCAAACAATTTAGTATGATATAGTCAAATAAATTGTTTCAAATAAAAAAAACATTAAAAATAAATAAAATTATTTTTATAGCCAAAACGTTATTTAAAAAGATTAATTTATTTTAATTTTTTGAACTGATCTTATATTTTATTTTACCTTTTTGTTAAGTTTTTTTTTTAATATAATATAAACATATCGTTTTTAATAAATTTTTAAAAACAATTTTTTACTTGATTTGTATCATAATAAATTTCCCTCCCCCCCTAAGGCTCAAGCTGGATGCGCGTCTGCTAAAGAAGATGGTTGAATTGATGTGGGACCTTCACAATATAATATTTTAGGAAAATATTTTATTTTATTTATTTGGTATGCATTGTAAGCCCTGTCGGCCAAAATAATCCAGCTAATTCTTATGGCAAATATTACATTTTCTTTTTCTTAACTAATGTATAACTATTTTTAACAACCCCCCTATTGCACAAATGTTGAAAAAGATATATGGACAAACCACAGGTGGCAAATTTATACGGTCAACTTCCACTTTTCTACAGATTTTCTAATAGCATTTTCTTGAACTTTGGAATAGAATTTGAGAACGCGCGCTCTCTGCAAGGTATGAACGAATTCCACATCCTTGAGACTCTGACAGTAAATGACCTGTTTATAATTTGAGTAGAATGTCTAGGTATGATCAATAAACTAGTTCTAGTAGAGTGTCCGAAACTAAATTTGTCCTTAAGGTACACAGGATTTCCAAATTTAAAAATCTTTTAAAATTGTAATAACATTCTCATATTAATGAAGCTATCAAAATCACATCTCATATGACTTCTTATACTATAAGATGTGCGATCTATATTTTAGTCCAAAGATATAACGCGCTACTCTATTAAAACACTGTTTAAGTTTATTAATACTAGTTTGTGATACCCCAGAATATACTTTAAGTCCATATAGTAATACATTCCTCTTTACATTACTTGGAATACAGTGCTATAGCATACAACCTCCTCAAAACGAAATTAATTCTTGAAACAACATGATTAATATGAAACTCAAAGTTCAGGTTATCATCTATGTACAATCCTAAAACTTTACAATATGACACAAACTCTATATTCTCTTCACCTAATATCAAATTCGGTTTTATGTAAGATTGCGAAAACCACATGCATCGTGTTTTGAAGGGATTCATACAAAGATTATTTATTTTAGACCACCTCATAACGACATTTAACTCCTCATTAACTTTTTGTTCTAAAAACTTGTCATCCGCCAGCAAGAGAACATCATCAGCGTACGTATAACACGTACTGAATTTTATGTGATGATATAGGTCATTCATATAAGTCATAAACAATAAAGGCTAGACCCTTGGGGTACCCCCCTAAAAGTTTTAGCGATTGATGATTTATACTATACATATTGGTATCTATTTGTGATAAAAGACTCAATTAACTTGCAAGCAAAAAATCCTAGGTCATATTGGGAGAATAACTTACTACATAGCCTTTTATGGTCAATGGAGTTATGATGAGGAATTAGTATATATTTGGAGTCTGCATAGGCTGGGATATTAATTAGATTTTGTCCATATCCTTGTTTTAAAATTTGGCATATTCACTAAAATTTCTACATAGATTTTAATACGTTTTTTAGATTCTCGTTTTATTTAGAAAAATCAAACCAATTAGTGACTCATATATGCGACACATATTTTACTCAAAATTCATGTCATATATGTGTGACACATAATTTTTTGTTCCTGAGTTTATGTAGAAAACGCAAAAAATTGGTGATTGGCGAGCGTGTTAAAAGAGATAAATCTCTAGAATTTAGAAATTTACAAACTCCATAAAAAATATTAAAAAGTCTGTTAGAACTATCGTATGAATAATTATGTAACAGACTGTAATGTATGCTCATCATGTTTGCAATGAAGAGCTTGTATGTGAGACGGTTACATTATGACCCATGTGCATTTATATAGGGATCATTACGTGATAGGAAGTAAGCTGTGTAATGTTAAAATGATTTCTCCTCCTTAAAACTCTACGAACAAAAATACTAATTTCCTTTTAAAATAAGAAAAACGATAAAAAATAAAATTTCTAAAATTAAAGTACCAGCTACAAATTACTTATGACTTTATAGAATCTATCTAAAAATTTTCGTAATCAAAAATCTCTTAAAATTATCAGCTGAAATTAAAATATTTACTCATCATTAAATTAAATTGCTTGGTAAACTTCATTAAATAGAAAATAAAGCAAACAAACTCGTGAAGTAAATTAAAAATATTATTTAAATAACAAATTGAAAAATTCAAAAATTGTATAGAGAAAAAAAGTATATGAAAACAAGGAGGTCCTTAAAAAATTGACAGCTTTCAAAATATGCTTTACACACACATCCATACATTTACAGTTTTTCAAACCTACAACCTTAATGGTAGAACAAATATAAACCCCTTTTCGTAATTATGTAGAAGTTGTCTTATTTTAATTATAATAATTTTTTCCTTTTTTATGAACAATTTTTTCTTTTTATTAAATTTTTTTTTTTTTTGGTGTATAGTACAAATACATACTTGTAAGGTACTGGTAGAATGATTTTTAAGTAAATATTACCAGCAAATTTTTAACGCTTTCAAGCGTTCCTAATAAATATGCAAATTATATATTTTGTTATTCTTTATTATTAAAATTTACATCATTTAGAAGGAAAACATAAAATATGGAAATATTATGAAGGTTTGGCAAAGGTTTGAGGCAGGGATGTTAAATGGGGTTTTAAATTTTGTACCAACTTCCAAAAAAATTGTACTTTTTGGACCTTCACGGTACCATTTTTTTTTTAAATTTATTAAAACAACAAAAAATGTACATAAAAATTCAATGGTACACAAAAAAACAAAACTAAACATTAACATACATTATATGTTTAATTAAATAAGGTACATAAAAGTCTTAAAAAATATATCAGATCAAAATCGGCCACCTATTTGTTTTCTTAATAAACTATTTGGAATTTTTACATTATAGCAGCATGAATTTGTCGATCTTAATCAATCCCTTGTTTGCATGAGACTTGATTATGTTGGCACATGTAGTCTGTATCGTTCCTTAGTTTTTATTATATTTTAAAAAGAAGAAACTCTTTCCACCTTTGCAGACGAATGTGGAATGGATAAAATTCCAGCAACGACTCTAGAAATG
The DNA here is from genome assembly GCA_943735925.1 of Pollenia amentaria. Classification (NCBI taxonomy): domain Eukaryota; kingdom Metazoa; phylum Arthropoda; class Insecta; order Diptera; family Polleniidae; genus Pollenia; species Pollenia amentaria. Next base: position 48,683,629 of record OX031006.1, read on the forward strand.
TCAGGAAACATTCAGGACATTCAGCTCATTTTGTAAATTAGCTACTACCGACCAAAAACTACAAATGTTTTCAGTTTTTAACGACTGCAGTTGCTCGACATCAGCTAAAGCTCTAAATTGATTATTAATTGAACCAAAATTTTCAATTTCATTCGGGAACATTTTTACTAGCTGAGGTACAATACAACTTGTTTTACCTGAAATAACATTTTCAGGAGTAAATTTATGGAACCACATCAAACTTCGTTATTAAAGTTGACTTTGGTTCTCAAAACTTCACAAAATTTTTTTATAAAATTGTTTTGCATTTTCAAAATCAAATCAAATCTACCAAATCTACAGCAGGAGCAACTCTCGGCATATAACACGTAAATGTCAGCAATTACAAATGAACGTGGTGGATTTTATTTCATTGACCCACCAGGCGGTACAGGGAAAAACATTTTTGATTTCGTTGATTTTGGCTAAAGTTCGATCCCAAAAAAATATTGCATTGGCCATTGCATCATCCGGCATTGCGGTAACACTTTTGGATGGAGGCAGAACAGCAATTCTCTGGGACGCACACATGCAATATTAAGAAAAATTCATCAATGGGAAAAGTGCTGCAAACATGTAAGATAATTGTATGGGACGAGTGCACAATGACACACAAAAAATCTTTAGAGGCCCTGGCACATTACAGGATTTCAGAAGCAACAGAATATTATTTGGAGGAGCGTTGATTTTGTTAGTCGGTGATTTTCGTCAAACACTGCCGGTAATTCCAGGTTCAACACCAGCTGATGAGATTAATGCGTGCCTGAAATCATCCATCCTTTGGCAACATGTTCGCACACTAAAATTAACAACAAATATGCGTGTGCAACTGCAACGCGATGCATCAGCTTCCTGATTTTCAAAACAATTGCTGGATTAAGGAAATGGAAATATGCCGACGGATCCAACAACAAATTGCATCACGTTTCCACCTGATTTTTGTAAAATAACACAATCCATTGAAGAGTTAATTAATTGTGTATTTCCAAATATCGAATGCAATTTCAAAAACAAGGAATGGTTATGTGAACGAGCGTTACATGCTGCCAAAAACATTGATGTTAATTCGATAAATAATGCCATTCTGAATAAAATCTACGAAACTACAAATACGTTCAAATCCGTCGATACTGTAGCGAGAGAGGATGATGCCGTAAATTATCCTGTTGAGTTCTTGAATTCACTCGATGTGCCGGGCTTTCCACCACATATACTTCAACTTAAAATTGGAGTGCCCATTATTTTATTGCGCAAAATATCGCACTCGACTTGCAGTAAAAGAAATGCGGAATAATTTAATTGAAGCTATCATTATAACAGGAAAGTATAAAGGAGCAGATATACTCTTGCAACGCATTCCGATGATACCAACTGATTTACTCTTCGATTTTAAACGATTAGAGTTTCCTGTTCGGTTAGCTTTTGCGATGACTATAAACAAGGCCCAAGGACAATCTCTACAAGTGTGTGGCTTAAATTTAGCAAATCCATGTTTCTCGCATGGTCAGCTTTATGTTGCATGCTCGCGTAATGGAAAATCAACTGATTTATATGTTCATGCTCCAGATGGAAAAGCTAAAAACATTATGTATCCTAAAGCATCACAGAAAAAAGTGTGTTATCAATTATAAAATGGTTTAAAAAGTATTTAAAGTTAATTAATTTGATAATTGAATCAATTATTTTTTTAGTTGAAAGAAAATTGAATATTTAATTTTGATTTAATTAACATTTTAGTTGTTTTGAAATAAATTTTCATTTAAAATTTTAATTAAATAACAAAAAATCTTAATTGTTTTTTTTTTCGTTTAAAATAAAATAATTTAAACAAGTAGAATTGTTGTTGGGAATTGTAAAAATTTATTTAAATAAATTGACACATTGTTTGATAATTAAAATTAAAAACATCATTTATTGAAAATATTTTTTCAAAATTTAAAAAATTTTTGGTAACCAATAGAATCATTTTGTTAAAAGGTGCATAATCAATAACTTGTTTGCTTCATATTATGAATTTAGAACAAATTTGGTGATTGGAGAAATTTCATAATTTTTTCTGTGATTGCAATAATTAATTAATAATTTAATATATAAATACTTTTTGTTGTTTTATTTAAAAACGATTGGGGTAGCGATAAAATTGTTTTGCCTTTTCTTTCATTTCTTAAACAGTTTCAATATTCAATATTATTTGAAAAAATATATAAATCCAATTCTGTTCCGCAATAAAGTTCTTCAAAGGGCATGTAATTTTTGTAAATGTCTACGATCGATATATCACATTCATCCAAAACATTTTTATTCATTAAATTACGTGCTAGTTGGCGGAACAAAAAAGTTAGCCTTTGTAAAAATACATTCATTCGGGCATCTTCTGATTGGATATCTTAATTAACCATGTTAATAGCTTTAAGTGCATATTGCATAAATAAAAAATTTAATTTAAAAGAAGAATTTGAAAGTCCTGATGAAAGAAATAATAATTAAAAAAATAAGTGCAATGAAAAGGACTCGATAATTTGTTTGCTATAAATTGCAAAAAATTCCATAAGGGGGAACTATGACACATTTTTAAATTGTACCAAATAAGTAGTGCTACGGTACTTTAGAAGGTCAAAATGTACCAAAAAAAAAGTACAATTGTACCAACTTTAACATCCCTGGTTTGAGGTAAATTTTGTCTTGCTGTTGATTTGCTAAAGTCTTGAATACACGAAAGTCTTGCATACACACACATCCACACACCCACACACACACACACACACATACATTTTATATTCTCTTACAAAATTTTACTGGAGACATGAAAAAAGGTTATTAAAACTAATTAAGTAAAATGTTAGCTTAAAGAGCATACTGTTAGGAAAGGTAAAAAAACAAAAATATTCTGCAAAATATTTTTAAACAAACTGCCAAAATTTTAATAAAAACTTTTGCACCAAATCGCCAAATTTTTAAATGATTCGATAGAACGCAAATCACTTGATTGAAGAATCCTCAATCTCTTTGCTTAAAAAAAGTGCAGTAAGGATACTCACTAGCAGGGAAATTGAACGGTTATTTTTCGGCCGGTTTTAACTGGTAATTTTAGTTTTGCCCAAGCCGGTTAATTTAAAATGTAAATTTTTCGAATATCGAATAAACCGGTTATTTTGGTACAATTAACCGGTTATTTAAATAATGTGTTATTTATATACGTTTTCCTTACTGTTGTTGTAAATAACCCCTTAATTTAAGTTTTTTTTTAATTGAATATTTGGAAAACTTAAACTTTTTCTGTCAAAACATAAATGTACCAAAAGGCAAAAAACATTATGAACAATGTAAATACAAATCGCTTATAAAAGCGTGTGTTCTTGTAAAATCCCCAAAGCCAATTTAAAATTCAACAAAAGTGTGTTCAGTTAAAAATTAAATAGTTATTTGTGCGAGAGTATTCTAAATATTAAATTTATTTTTATGTAGATCTTATCTCCGGAGATATTTCGAACGGGATTAATATGACAAATAAGGTGCCTGAAGTGCTTGACATTAATGTACTCCAAATAAAACTAAACTCCGTTCGAAGGAGCTCGTAATAGACGACAAATAATACTTTACTTAAATACGCGACCAAAAATAAACCATTGGGTGAAATATTAGCCCGTTGTGTTGCCGAAGACGGAATACCCTTTAAGGCATTAAAAACTCTCAAGTAGTTCTAGAATATGTTCAGGCTTAAAACTACAACATTACGGCGGAATCAACGATACAGAAAAAGCATCTATTTTATTTTTTAAGACACGAAAAACGAAAAAACAAAATTGAAGAAATCCAACATTGTCATGGAAGGTTTAAATTATGGTCGACGAATTGACAAATATTTCATACAAAAATCATAGTCATATTACTATTCGTTTCTATAATGCTGAAACAAAATAATTTGAAATATATAATCCTGGATAAGAGGTTTTGTTTGCAACTTTTCAACAATATGGTTAGAGTCTACAAATTCATATAGACATGTTTAACCACCAACAAATTAAAACTCATTTAAAATAAATTTGGGATAATATCTCAAATAACAAATTTATTAAATTTTTATAATATTTTAATTTCTTTTGAAAAACTTTTGGCTAGATAAAACATCATCTAACAGTTTCTAAATTACATTATATAATTGTCTACTTACAAATAAAGTTTGGTAAATAAATATAAATCGAAAAAATTCCGTTAAAGTTTGATCAATTTGCTGGTCACACTTTTCTCAGATTTTGTCGTCAAATAAGTCATATCTATGTATTTTGTTGGTTCCTTACATTTGTGAATTATTTTGTTTATATTCAAAATAACGTTTTATTACAAAAACTTAATTGATTTTTATGTTTTTATGTATTCGATTTAAAACCGGTTAACCGGTTTTTTTAAAAATGCTTAACCGAAAACCGGGTTTTTCTTAAATAGCAACTATTCGGAATATTCGAAACCGGTTTTTGAAAGAAGTCGAATTATCGATCTCCCCACATACTAGCCTATTCACTGGGCAATGTGGGGTAGTAGCAATGCAGATCATGCGTGATGAATGATGAGAATTCAAAACATCCGCTCTTTAAGTGTTCCATGTTGGCGACTTCTAGATTTCTTGGGGAAACTCTCCTGGGTTCTACTGAGATTCATGATTTCTTACACGCTGTACAATAGATCTAATGGGTCGCAGTGCTTATTGCCTTTTATATCTAATAATCTAGTTATTTATATAATATGTTATTGGTACGGAAAGTTTTAACATGCATAAAAACTTTAAAGCTATGCAAGCAAAATATATTCTGAATGTCTATGAAATTCTACTGCTGGGCTTTTGAGATCTCAGTTAAACTAAGTTTATTTAATCTGAAAACATATTTGTGCCGCCATTACAAAGTTTGTAGACAAAATTTGACGAAACGGCTTAGTTTTACTTAAAATTTTGGTCTTTAATAATATAATAAAAAAAATCACATTTCACAGGAAAAAATCTGAGTTTCAGAGTACGTTAACCTAAGTTTAAACTTAATCTACAATACATCTCAAAACACCGGCCTAAGAAAATCTAGCTACATTTGTCAGTCTGTTGAAAGCAGGATAAAGCTCGTAATATAAAACACAGGAAGATTAAATTTCGTAAAAATTATCTTAAAGCCTCAGATTTATTTTGATACTAAAAATTGGCCATATCGGTGTATTATTTCACTATGCCTCCATACAAGTTTTTCCCATTTTTAAGACCTTAAGCACACCCAGAGAAAAACTATGTTTAAATATGGTCAACTCCAACAAATCTATTTTTAAAGAAAATTGTAAACATATTATGGTTAAATTTAACCATATTATTATCACCGACAACCATATTATGGTTAAATGTGTCCTTCATCGAGAAGGCACAACCATATTTTGGTTTTTTAAGATTGGCTTTGGTTTTCGAGATATACCGTTATTTCGAAAATGGAGCAGGTTGCACAACTTATGTTCGCGTAACTCAAAAAAGGTTTAGTTTATTGAAATTACTAAAAAAAAAACGAAACTCCGCAATAAAATTTGATTAAGGAAAAGTAAAACTTTTTTTCTAATATGAGCAGTCGTTATTGAAACATATTTTTTTTTGGAAAAAAAATTAATTTTTTTATCAAAATTTCGAAATTTTTGTTTTTTAAAAATTCATAAAAAAAATAAAAAATGCAGCTAGACTTCTAATTCTTCTAAACAAGCCATAAATGATTAAAATCTGTTACCGACTTTTGATTTTATTCGCAAAAGTCGAAAAATTTTAATTAATTTAAGAATTTCATAAAACACAATATTTGTATGGGAGCCCCCCTAAGAAGTGGTGATAAGGGGCAAGTATGTCTCGAGAAAATGTTAAGGACAAAAAATCAATTGAGGTCGGTCATACATTATATACCACTAGGGGCGACTTCTGGGAATTTATGGGACTTTTCTTAAAGAAAATTTTATTGCGGAATTTCGGTTTTTTAAGTTTTTTCAATAAGCTAAAGAAGCGTTTTTGAGTTACGCGAACATATGTTGTACAACCTCCTCCATTTTCGAAATAACGGTGTATCTCGAAAATAAGAGCCAATCTTAAAAAACCGCGGGCACCACTGGATTCAGCGTACCCGAATTATGTTAAAACGCCAGGTGCCCAGCTTGTCACGAAAAAAAAGTGTAAATTTCTTGCACAGTGTACTGTGTTTTATGAATACGATTTATTTAATACGTTTTTATACTACAAAGCGTGTGTGTCTTTTCTTATGTATTTTAAATGAATGAATCTGCTGAGTGAGAGGAAGACAGAGATAGAGTTTCGTCAACTGTTTTAAAAACATTATATTAAACAAAACAAAATTACAGTGTTAAGTTTAAAGCTTATAATAAAAGGTAAATGTGGTAAAACTCCTGTCTTCATAAAAATAATTTTATGAAAATTACATTCAATGAACTTAAGCCTAATTAAAAATATCTAAATATGGATTAAAACCCATTAACAGTTCAATAAAATAACCACAATACTAATTAAAAGGTAAACAATTTTAAACCATTATAACCATGTACATACATTTGAAGGTAATTTTACCAACAATTATTTTAGCTCTCATAATCGTATATCTATTATCTTAAGAGTTACGCGCATTTTAAGCAGTCATTTTTGGCAAACTAAAGAAAGTGAAAATATGTAAACGGGGGATCCCCCCTTAACATTTAAAAATGATTTTTATAATATTTTTATTTTTTTATTAAAAACACTTTTTTTAATTTTTTGCTAAAAATATTTGATTTTTTATCCATAATTTCCTTATTTATTACCAAATATATAATTTTTTTAACCGCAACTGGCAATTTTTTTCTCAATGTGGAGATGTAAATATTTTTTCATTTAGGTTACTTGTTTTCTAAATTATAAAATTCGTATCAATTTTATATTTGCGCTCGCGTTCTACAAACAAGCAGTAAATCTTATAAAATAAAAATATTTTTTGTGGAAAAGGTCTCAAATAAATAAAAGCTTTTAATTTAAGTTTCTCGTTATTTTTTTAAAAATCACATTTCGTGTTTTGTTTTCTTAATTTGTAATTAATATTTTTTTATTATTAAGTGCCAAAACCCTTTGTTTTACAATACAGCTTAAAATTAATTTAAAAAAATTTTTTTTTTCAATTAACAATAGGCATTTCTAATTTGGTTATATTTTTTCATATTTGGTAATTTTTTCAAAAATTATGGTTGTAAACATTTTGTTAGTCGTGGCAGCACTGCTTATGAATTAGTTCTAGTGAAATTTAATGACTAATTTATCCTAACTTTTAGTGATATAAATCACTTAAAAACCTAGTCCATATTATATCTGAAGACTTCGAAAAAATAATTTTATTCAGCACAAAAATTAGCGGGAAACCTTTAAAGAATTAACTTTTTTAAAATAATGTAGGATATTAAGTGACTATTGTAGGAATAAAAATCCTAACTTGGACTTTCAGAATTCACTTAATGTATACTCTATTACAATTATATTAAAAAAAGAACCTAAACACCTTGTATTTATAATAAAACTTGCTTTCCTTTTGCGTTTTTATGATGTGTAGAATATATAGTAAAGTCGCAACATTGCGGTTATTTTTGTGCTGGTCAGATTACTATTCAAACTTATACACTCTTCTACATTCAAACACACTTATAACAGCCACATACATGCAAGCAATTGTTAACAAAACTTTGGCATATACACTTGTATAACCTCCTCACTACATAAAATTTTTGGGATGGTTTTTTTCCTACTCATTTTAAATTTAAAAACTTTTATTTATACTCCAACCAATGATTTTCATTTCTTGTTTTTTTTTTAAATTATTCTCATGCAACTAAAACATTAGAGGTCCCTTATCAAAACTAAAAATTCTCAGATGTGACTTCATATGCACACACTCAAACACTTGCATAATTTTGATAAAAACAAGGACATATATAATGTTTAGTGCGACACAGTGGAAACGAATTGAAAATATATACTTCTTAGGGCCATTTTTACAACCCAAGGCGAATTCATACAGGTGACATTTTCGAATCATCTGCTTATTGTTTTCTTATTTGTGTGTATACTGAATGTCAAGCTTTGTTTACATTTTGTGAAAAAATTAGTTAATATTTAAAATTTAATAAAAATCTAAATACTCGAATAAAAAACTTATTTATATTTTATAAAACAAAAAAATAAGTGAATATAAAATATAAAATCAAGGAATACAAAGTGCGTAAGAGTTAAAACACGTCAAACCATCACGAAAAAATGGTATTTTCGGCATCATCACCTCCGATTTCAATGAAATTCAACACAAATATCATACACTATAAGAGTATAATTAAACAAAAAAAATTTGACCCCAGATTCTTTCGGGTTCCAAAATATGACGTCATAAAAGATGTGAAAAATTTTAAAAAATCACAAAAGTCCCCTTACAAAAGGGGATAGAACTTCTAAACTATGCAAGATAATTTAGTTTTTTTGGTATCGTTTTAAAGGTGAAAGTAGGGAAAAAGTGCCATTCAGCATCGCATCCAAAATCTTCCTTATGATAGTACAAATTCACAAAATTTTTGATTTATTAAAAAAAAAAAACTTCAAAAACAATCGAAGCAGAAAGTGTGCACATACATACTTCAGCTTGTACAAAGCAAACAATCAATTGAATATGAACACAAAACATACTTAGGATCACGTTCTGGTCTAAAACTCTGACACCAATCGAGTCTCCACCTTAAAATTTTCTGCGAATGTAGAAGAGGGTCTAATCCTTGATATATATTGTTTTAAGAATTTTAAAATATAAACTTTTTCAGATATGGACCTTTAAACTCAAGACCCCAAAAAATGACCTTTGACCTTTTCTTAAAAAAACACAATATGTATATAATTTTAAAGGGTGCACTTTCACCTTTAAAACGATACCAAAAAAACTAAATTATCTTGCATAGTTCAAAAGTTCTATCCCCTTTTGTAAGGAGACTTTTGTGATTTTTTAACATTTTTCACATCTTTTATGACGTCATATTTCGGAAGCCGAAAGAATCTGGAAAAAGTGGAGCCAAAATAAATATGCAATACAGGAAAAATATTTACCTTCTTAAGCAATTGTGTATATTTTATAAACAAAAAAAAGATCCCTTGTTTATGTTTTCAACAAATAATTTTGACATTCACTCTAACTTTTTACAAAAACAAAGTACAATGTTTTTAAAAAAAAGGGATAGCTAGCATAACTCTATCTCATGATGCGGTCACTTGTATGAATTCGCCTTGTTACATAAAGTAAGATAAAGTTTCTAATAGTTAGTGTAAAAAATAGCTATCGTGAACGATAAAGTGATCATTTAGTTTTCTCCATTATTAAACTGTTCGATAAAATAAAAAATGACTTTTATATGCTATGGCAACATTGAAGTAAATACCGAGTACTTTTGGTTGTTTTAAATACGTAGTGGCAACGACTTGCTATTATTTCTTTGATTGAAGGCAGAAGTCAATTTTTTGTGCTTTGTTTTTTGTGTCAAATTGGTCTTTTTTGAAAAAGTTTGAATAATTTAATTTGACTGTCTTGAAGTTACCATATATTCAGCAGAAAATATGGCAGCTTCAAATTCTTAAAGTTCACTTGTAAAGTTAACCTAAGGATATACTTATACTTATACAGTGGCTCATATTTAAAGTCGGCCAGACGCATGAAAATATTTCTGCACGTTATATTACTGTTTCGATAAATGAAAATACATCTCAATTTGGCCCATATTATCACAAAACCCCTTTTATTTTAAAACAACAAAAAAAATTTGTTCGCAGTTGCGGTATAAAATGTACATGGAGCTAAAATTTAAAAAATAATTTTCCTGTCTCACTTTGAAATAAAAATTCAATAATACTTAAAAAAAACACATAATAAGTATTTTGCATCGACTTGGCGTCGACTTAATTAGTTTTATCCAAACATCGGGACTAATCTTATTTCACTCTTCCTGCTAAGCTTTTCAAGAGTTGTTTTGACGTACACAGCCCATCCTACATCCTGCGTCCAAATTCGTCTCATGAATGTTCAATGAAATTAAGATCGGGACTTTGTGCAGGTGTTCTGATCACCTTTGGACAATTATACACCACCCAATTTTTTCATCAAATGCGGAATGCTTCCTGTTAGAATTTAAAGCTGTCTTCAATGCCGAGATTTTTAACACATTCTTTCAAATTTGGATAATGAAATTGCATGTGTAAATAATTTAAGGGTGCCAATATATTGGGTAAAATCAAAAGTCATTTAATTTGTGTTACGCAAAATATAATATTGAGTAATGAGTGACAACATTGTGCGTTGGTTTTGTTTACTTTTACATAAAAGGTTTTCCAATAAGGACTGGAAAACTTTTTTTAAGATATTTTCTAAACTTAATGATCGACTTTAAAAACAATCAAAACATTTATGAATGGAACTCGACTTCGTTTATTTGGCCACCGCGGGCACGTCGGCAGCGGTCGATTCCTTGGACCCAATTTTCGATGACTCGGTCACACAACGTCGTCGGCTTATTGGCATAGACCAATGATTTGACGTAGCTCCAAAGAAAAAAGTCTAGAGGCGTTAAGTCGCACGTTCCAGACGGCCAATTGCCTTGTCCATTTTTTTAAGGTAACACGCTCACCAAACTTACTCTTCAATAAATCAATTGTAACGTGTGCTGTGTGGCTTGTGGCACCGTTCTGTTGAAACCACATGTTGTCCAAGTCCTTGTTTTCCAATTTGGGCCAAAAATAATCGGTAATCCTGGCGCGATAACGATCGCTATTCACAGTAACGTGACGATCGTTATTGTGGATGAAAAAATATGGCTTAATAAAGCAGCGGCATGATAACCGCAGCAAACTGTTATTTTTTCTGGATGAAGTGGTGATTTATGAAGCACATTTGGATTTTCCCCAAACCAATAACGCATATTTTGCTTATTGTTGAACCCATTGAGCAAAAAATGAGCTTCGTCACTGAAGATGATTTTGCGATAAGAGTCATCATCTAGGCGCATCTTCTGTAGAGCCCAATCGGAGAACGTACGTCGCGTGAAATGGTCCATCGGCTTCAATTCTTGAGTCAGCTTGATATTGTATGGGTGTAAATCAAGATCTTAACGCAAAGTTCGCCATAAAGCGGTGTTAGTGATGCCCAGTTCTTGAGAACGTCGCGGAATCGACTGATTTGCATCGTTTGCTACGGACGCCAGAACGGCAGTGATATTTTCTTCACTTCGCCCAACCCGTTATCTCACTGGCACGGCAGCATCACACAAATAATATGTAGATTCAAATTTTTGCACTAAACTTAATAACAATAACTAAATGCAATAACTTCTTGTCTACTAGGGCGAGAATAACGACCGAATTTCTGCAGTACATTTTCATAATTTGCATACGTTGTTCGATCGTGTGCTTTACCATGATGAAAATGTTGAGTCTACTGAAAAAATAGAAAGTAACATTTAGATGATCAGTGAAATAGTGCGTTCAAAAATTAAATTCAAAGTTGTCAAGTACCTATTGGAAAACCCGATATATTGAATTAAAAATTGCGCCATATATTTTTTTTATTGCGCAATTTATGCAATAAATGTGGTGAGTGGAGTAAAACGACAATTATAACAGAAATAAAGTACTCAATAATATTGTCCCGATGGGAACCTTAACGCAGTCCCCAAATTCCTATGAAAGTTCTGTCAGAAAGGTTTAAGCCCAAGTTAGGTGACAGAAACAGTAGCATTGAAAATCAGCTGCTTCATTTAATTGTATGTAAAACAATTACACCGATTATAGTTAGCAGTAAGACCGTAACGTCTTAAAATGTAGAAAATAAATTTTCCTACTTTTTTACAGTACAGTAACATTACTCTTATTGTCAGCTAACTGGGGCTTTAGGGAATATGAAAATTATCGACAACCTTCATCAAATTGGGATAAGGTTTTGGCTTGCATTAAAGTAATTTGGTAATGTGATCTCGACGCCAATATTTTAAGGAGCCGTTTTGTTATTCGGTATGATTGCAGCAAATTCAAAAATATTAAAGTTTCTGTTTTTGTCACAATCATAATGAGTTATCCATTTTTAGGTTTTAAAAGTAAAGTTCAATAAAACACATATAAAACTATGATTTCAATGAAACTTTTATTTCATTATGGTGTTTGGGCTTTGCCATTACGTATGAAATGCAATGCCATTTAAATAATCGCCTCTAGATAAGTTGCAGCAGTCGATCCTCTTGAGGTTGTTTTCGACCACTTTTTCACAGATGTCGGACGGTATCTTGGCGATAACTTGACTAATATTGGTTTTTAAATGATCCAAGTTAGGAGATTATGCTCGTAGACATGGCCTTTGAAGTAGCCCCACAGGAAAAGTCTAACGGCGTCAAATCGCAGATATATGTTACATATAAATAAAATACTCTAGAAATTTAAAGTATTTTTTTAAATAATTGGCTTTTTTGTAATTTGGTGCCACTGTGTCTTAATATGGTTTATGTTTTTTTTTTAAATGTGTATGTAAGAATTTAAGCACTTGTGTGCGTGTGAGCGATAACACTGAAGCTGAAGTTTAAAACTTTAACTTAAAAAAAAAACTTTACAAAAATTCAAGTGAAAAGTTGAATTGAGAAAAACTATTAAACATTTTCTATTAAAAACTTTTGCAACAACATGAACAACTGCAGTAACAACGACAACAACGCAAAACGGAAACTTGTTATTTTAACCGAGAGAACAACACAATGACGACGATAATGATTTTGTACAAAAAAAGTTATAATTATAATAAAACAAGTGGCGCTCTAATCGGCTGTACCGAATCTAAAACACCTTTCGCCAAAGTCTTAACACCCTAGCTAATTAGGTATGGGAGCTATCCTTTCATAGTCCTTATTCCGGAAGCATAGTTGCTAGGTGAAATAATCGTCCGATTTTTAAAACCAAACAAATCGTACATAAAGAGAAAAGTTTGCTTAATTTTTTCAACCCAGCTTGTTTTGTATGTACCAAAGCCCAGAATTCAGAAGGACTTGGGGAGGGAAAATTCACCCCAAATTTGGTGCTATGTTTCATAATGCAATATGACCCCAATTTTTTAATGAAAAATTACCCCAAAAAAATTAAAAATAGACCTAAAAAGAAAATTAAATAATATGTCCCCAAATCTGGGGTAATTCTTCATTATGAAAAATCACCTCAAAATTTTTAAAAAAATTTTAACCCCAAAAAAGTTCACACTAAAAAAACACAAAGAAAGTTATATTAAAAATTTGGGTTGGGTTCATATGCCCGAAACTTCAAATCCCAAATTTAAAATCCCGAATTTTAAAATACCACTTTTAAGAATACAGATTTTCAAAATCCTGATTTTTAATAACATGAATAATTATATAGTTTTGGTTTTAAAAAACGCGCGATGGAGAACATGGTTGGGCCTTCGGCCAAGGATTTTCTCCTCTATGGTATAACGAACGTTGGCTTCGCTAAATAAAACTGCATTACATAGCCGGACTTCGGCCGGGCGCAAGTATTTTTTTTATAGTATAACTTACACTGGCTTCGCTAACTTAAGCTTTTCTAAATAGCGGGCCTTCGGCCGGCCAAATGGATTTTCCAAAGTATACCAAACACTGGCTTCGCCAACTAAAGCACCTCCGCATAGCCGGCATGAATTTTCTCCAATTTGGCATAAGAATTTTTTTTATTATTCCTATGAAGTCTTATATAAAATTTTACAAAATTTATATAAAAATTTTTGTTGTCATTTTTAATTTCTTAAAATTTACAATTTGTATTAGTAAATGAAAAATAGTCTCAAAGTAAAAATTGTGATTTTATTTGGGGCCATTTTTCATTTCGTGATATTGGGGTAATTTTTCATTTCCCTCAAAATGCAAAAATGCCCCCAAAGAAAAAATTAAAAAAGCCCCAAGAAAGCAAAAACATTGCCAAAAAATTGCGTGTTGTTTTGTCTCATTTAAAATTTTGGGGTCATTCTTCAGTTTCTTTTTGGGGCCATATTTCCTGGGGTCATATTGTACTGTACTTATCTGTGGTAAAGGGTATACAAAATTTAATATTTTTATGATTACAAGGAAACGTAAAGAAGAACTTTCTTTTCGGTGGAAAATTGCTTAAGGAACCATAAAAATATATATTGTTATTAAAATATAAAGGGGTACTAATAAATAATTTTGTTTGAAAAAATTGTATTTCTATTACTTAAAATTTTTAATCACTTTCTGACAAAAAATAATTTATCTCTTTTTCTATTTTTGTCTTTGCAGCTTATCGTCATAAATATCATCTCAGCACTTAATTTCTTCACTGATATCCTAATTAACATTTGTACTTAGCAAAAAGTACGAGGGTATTCACCACCAATTGTTTCTCATCTTAATGCTGTATTCATGCTTTACTTACTAACCATCAAACAGTTTTTGACGCTTTTATAAATTTATTTATTTAGTTCTTTATTATTGCTCTTTTTTCACTTTTATTATATATAATATTTTATTTATATAGTTATTATCCTTTTTAAAATTATATCGTTAAAAAGATCTTTACACTATCACACAAGTCTTACATATTTTGACAAAAATACAAACCTGTCGTGATAATTTGTTATTGTTTTGTTTTTTTTTTTTTTTAGAAAATTTTCAAGAATAAATAGATAAGGGATGCACTTTCGTCAAAATATTTAAGACTTGTGTAATAGTGTTAAAGTCCCTTAAGTACTGAAATATATTTAAAAAGCTCTTTTTTCGCATTGTAGTTTTAAAATGTTACTTTAGTATTTACAAGAATTGCTTTTTGTTAACTAGATCTTAAACTGCTTTTACTTATTAAATAATAAACTAATAAAATATTTAAACAAAATTATATAAAAAAAATGTATTTAAAAATGCTTTTATTTTGAATTGCTTTTGTTAAAAGAGAAAAAAAGAAGGATTGAGATGAAATACAACAATAAAAATGGAAAACGGTAATTGTATAGAAATATTATACTTTTAGCTACAATATTTGTATGTACTTATTTTTAAATTTAACATCATCTGTTGTTGATCTTTTTAAATTTAAATGTAATTTAAATATAAAGACTAAGTCCAAATTTTATTTCATCGATCGATTTCGAATACAGAATAGCAATATCACCCTAATTGACAGTCCAGGTGAAGTTTTGCTCAAAATACGGAATGCAATATTGAAGATATTGTAACGTTTGAACATTTTAAAAGCAGGTCTTGGATTAATAAACCTTGAGTTCTTTTTATAGAAAGTCAAAAATAAATTAACCCACACTTATTCACTTTTACTTTTTTTATTGTAAAACGAAACACAGGTCAATATCTTATCTATTCCTATTTAATCAAAAACTTAATCACACGAAGACTCAAATAAAACTAGGGCCACATCACCGCCCAGCCCTGCATTTATACATAATCTTACCATCTAGTCATTTCTCGAACTTTCTGCCTAATTTACGACAATTATAAGTTTTACTCTAAAGACTAATAACGAAATAGGTTGCATAAATGTTATATGTTCTACATTTGTGGGTTCGGTTTTACAAAAAAAAAATTACAACTGTGGAAAAAATTTTTAATTTATTTTGTGAATATGTTGCATGCAAAATGTGTCAACGTGTTGCATATTTTATTTACCATCACTTTTAGTTAACCCTTCTGCATTTTTTCAAACCTGTCAACATCTTTGGTCAATTTGGGTAAATTTTGCCCAGCTTTTAAAATGAGAGCTAAACAGCATTATTTATATTATATTCAGAAAAATAACACTGTGATACACTCGAAAAGCACTTCTGAAAGGTGTTGGTGAGCATGTTACGAATCCGGGCTTAAAAGATTTAATATACCTCCAAATTCCCGAGTTATGGACAAAAGAAATTTTTTTGAGGCTGCTACTTTTAAACATTTATAACTTTTTTATTTATTAACCGATTTTTGAAATTCAAACGGTTTTGGAAAGCAAAATAATTGTTATTTTTAAATATATATGTATACTTCTCATACAATATTAGCACAAATATGAATAGATTTTTTCAATTACACTATGCTAGTTGAAAAAACAGACAAGCTCGGCACATGGCGTTTTAACATAATTCGTGTACGCTGAATCCAGTGGTGCCCGCGGTTATTTAAGATTGGCTCTTATTTTCGAGATATACCGTTATTTCGAAAATGGAGGAGGTTGCACAACATATGTTCGCGTAACTCAAAAACGCTTCAGCTTATTGAAAAAAATTAAAAACCGAAATTCCGCTATAAAGAAAAGTAAAACTTCTTTCTTATATCCGCAGTCGTTTTAGAAACATAATTTTTTTTTTTTGGAAAAAAAAAATAATTTTTTTAACAAATTTTCGAAATTTTTGTTTTTTAAAAATTCATAAAAAATTGAGAAATGCAGTTATGCTTCTAATTTTTTGCAGACGTATAAAAAAATGATTAAAATCTGTTTGCAACTTTTGATTTTATTTACAAATTATGTTGAATAAAGAATTTAATAATTAAAAAAAAAATCCTATGACATGCTCCATATAAATTATATTCTTCATATATATGGAAGAAAAAGTCCCATAAATTCCCAGAAGTCGCCCCTAGTGGTATATAATGTATGATAATTTTCTTAAAGGAAATTTTATTGCGGAAATTCGGTTTTTTAAGTTTTTTCAATGAGCTGAAGCGTTTTTGAGTTACGCGAACATATGTTGTGCAACCTCCTCCATTTTCGAAATAACGGTTTATCTCGAAAACCAGAGCCAATCTTAAAAAACCGCGGGCACCACTGGATTCAGCGTACCCGAATTATGTTAAAACGCCAGGTGCCCAGCTTGTCACACAAAAGTGTCAATTTCTTGCACAGTGTTATATGGAAAATTTTTAATTTTTTTTCAACTTTTAAAATTTCTACGATACTTTTTTCCGAATTAAGTTTAAAGACAGTATTTTTCTGAGTAAAATGAGATGTCATTTGTTGAAATCAGTTGAGAAATGAGAAAGTTATAGTACTTTTTATGAGGAGCTATTATATCAAAAAACAATTAAAATTCCATAAAAAAGACTATTTTTTTCTTTTGTTAATACAATACAAATCGCTTATTTTAAACAAGTAAATTTATAATTAATAGGTACAAAAAAACTAAAATAATAAGAACTCGAATTTTTGCTAATGACAAACGAAATTTAAGAGAATCAAGTCAATTGTACTTGTAAATAGCTCAATTTTTGTTCTTTTTTTATATGAGTGTAGTATGCTGAGTGTAGGAGTTCACTTAAGTATAGAGAGTATGAGAGAAAGAGCATGAAAGTGTAAGAAAGCAATAAAAAAGATCGTTGAACCAGAGATGAGTACGTGAGCCGATTTTGCGTGATTCACTTGAAAAACACTGACGCAGAGTGTTTAAACATTATTCACGTGAATCACGCGATATTTTGAGTTTAATCAGGAGATTGTGAATGAACTAAAATGAGCCACGATGTCAGTGCGTGATTAGAAAATTTTTCTCTTGTATGAGTGAGTGTGAGTCAATATCCCCTCACGGACCCATCACTAAAATAAACATTATTGAAAGTACTTTTTAAAAATACTGTTATTTTTTTGATAATTGCAAAACTTCTATATTTTAGTTAGTGTTTTTAAAGTCGAGTTAGAAAAAAATTGTTTTTTTAAATTAAGGTATTTTTTTACAATAATATTGTGCTTAAAGCCTCTAGTACACGGCATGTAAAAAGCCACATGCGCATGTCGTTCTGACGTAATTTTGACGTCATCACACAACACGCAATGCTTATTGTGGCTTTGCATTGACGTCAAAATTACGTCAGAACCACATGCGCATGTGGCTTTTTACATTCCGTGTACTAGAGGCTTAAGTCTTTTTTGTTACATTTGTGGCTTATTTGTTGACAAAAAACATCGCATCGAATTGGTAAAAAATAAATCTGTGGTAGAAGCTTATAATCTATATTTTGATCGGTCGTACGTAAGGAGTGCTTGGAATGAACCCCAATATGTTTGTTCAAAATGCTCATGTATAAATTGGTGATACAAATATAAAATTCGTTAAGTTTTATTAGATTAAAGTTATTTTATTAAATCATGCTAATCTAATCGAAACAGGTTTCCACTCTTTTGTTCGCAAAAAGTATTATAACTTCCTCATTTCTCAACCGACAACAACAAATGATGTCTCATTTTACTCAGAAAAATACTGTCTTTAATATATTTGTTGTCCTTAAACTAAATTCGGAAAAAAATCTTGTAGAAATTTTAAAAGTTTAAAAATAAATAAAAAATTTTTAATATAATTGAAAAAATCTATTCATATTTGTGCTAATATTGTATGAAAAGTATAAAAAGAACAATTATTTTCCTTTCCAAAACCGTTTGAATTTAAAAAATCGGTTAATAAATAAAAAAGTTATAAATGTTTAAAAGTAGCAGCCTCAAAAAAAGTTCTTTGGTCCATAACTCGGGAATTTGGAGGTATATTGAAACTTTTAAAACCGGTTTTATAATACACTTATCTAGACCTATAACATACACTAGGTCACGTTGAAAGTGCTTGCAAAAAAAGGAAATTTTGTAGCACCGTGTAATGTATAAAAAGAAAACTACAAATCCTCTTGCTGGTTAACTAATGTTAAGTTCTTTGGTAGTTGCAAAGATATAGTTTCATTAATTTACTTTTAAAATAGAAACTTTTTAAAAATTATGAGTTTTTTGTATAGTTTATACATAAAGTAGTTTTGTGGTTTTGGCAAACAAAGTTCTTACAAGAATCGCACGTATTAGAATATTTGTTAGAGTTTTTACCATGTGGGCAAAAATTCCAGCGTTTTGTTGTCCTTCATAAAATATGTTGGTTTATCATCTACTATGCCAGTTCTACTAGGTATAGTCGGCGTTTGAAATCTGTATTGCAATTCCAAGCAGGACTTATTTCGGTCCATATAAATAGCATATGGACGATGCTATGTCCCATAGACAAAGATTAAAAAAAATGTTAGTCTCAAAATGTGATAAAAGATATATGGATCGATAGATAACAAGACAGCTCATATAAATTTTTTGGAATTGATTTCGTGTGACTATCCTAGACTCTACCAGAGGTCGCTAAAGCCAGTCAAATTTCAGAAAGAATTAATGAAAAAAAATGAATTGAATTGCTTCAAGAAAATAATTCTCAAAAATTAATTTTTTTAAAAAAGAGTTTAAAGTTTTATTTTTTGAGTTTCTTGGTAATAATAACATTTTTATTAAAAATATTAACTAAAGTTAGTTTTTATCGCTCAAAAAATATACATTTTTCCAAAAAAATCCAAAAATTACAAAAGTTTGTTTGAACTTTAAAAAAAATCATATAAAATCAGATATTTTTTATTTTGATTTTTCTTATGGCTAATAAATCAGTGAGTGTTTAAACGCTGGTTTAGTTGAACTAAAATTAAATTTATATGTAGTTTAAACTCAACAGTTGTAAATCAGTGTCCCATGTATTATATTTAGTGTAAAAAGTAACATGTGGCAGCACAACGATAAATGTTTACAAATTCATATGGTTTGTATTGGTAGTTTAAACGCCCAATTGTATGCGTTTAAATATGGTTTATATGTTTTCTGATTTATAGATTTGTTGGCTTAAACACATTTGAAACCAAAAATAGAGTTTAACTTGCTCTGATTTATTAGCCCTTAGTGTTCTAAAAAGAGCCGTGAAAATATTAGTGCCGTGAAAATATTAGATTAGGTTAGAAAGGCTGGTGTGAAGCAAACTTCACACCCTCACCCAGAGACCAATATGGTCCATTGTGATGCCTTTATTTAGTGAAACAAAGAAGGAAAGAAGAGAAAGAAATCTAGTGTGACAGAGTAGGAGAAGTATTGCCGCAACTTAATAAAAAATGCATTTTAAAATAGGTCTAATTTCACAATTTTTTCTTAAATTTTGTTGTTTTATAGAGCTATAATGTTTAAGTAAAGTTACAAGCTATGTGAAAAGCATTAAAATCCTAAATTTGATTAAAGAAATACTTAAAAGGTATTCTATGGAAGTCAAATAGTGCACCATACCCCTTAACCCGAGTGCGCTAATATTATGTCATTTTTAGCAGGATGAGGTTTTGTGGTACATCAATCACAATAAGTTTTTAAGTTTATAAACAAAACAAATAATAAAAAATTTTCACATTTATTTAACCCACATATGTTTATTATTTGAGTATTATTTGGTTTTATTAATTTTTATTAAAAGAAAAATCCACCACTTATTGACGATAACATGTTTATAAATATAACCAAATAATGGCATTAGTATCTGTTTTTATATTTTACAATTTAGTGCTTCACGGGAAAACGCATACAATTTTTAATTTTTAGAATTTTTTTAGAATTTTTTCGCATTCCTTTATGGGAGCTAGGACCATTAATGGACCACCATAAAAATTGGGAAGTTTCAGGGTTGGGTGTTGAGCCCAAAGAGTACAGTGCACCAAATATCATGTTAAAAGTTGCGACCTATATTTTGATTAACAAATTTTCATGGGCAGACGGACGGACAAATAGATGGAGACTGAAACACTGACGGACGGACAAAGCTTATTCAACTCAAAAAATACTAAGTAAATACAAATAAATACATTAAGCTTCATTACAATCAGATCATTTTTGCAAAAGTTATAGTTTTTATAATTAAGGATATATGGCAGGACCTAGTGTCCTTGCTGTAATCACTACTAAAATTAACAGAAAGATTGTAAGCTAAATACGTATCACAAATACAGATTTTCATGATTTTAAGATCAATTATGTAGCCAAAATTAAAAATTATATTGGTCCGATTTTTCAAAAAATTAAATTTTTCTTAAATAAGATATTTTATATAGGCATACCGAATTTCAAAAGTCTACGACAACTTCATCTATTTTTGTCCCATCGTTATATGGGGACAAAGCACTGTGCAACGCCTTGTCAAACGTTTGCACGTATAATTTGCAAGCAGCTGGTCAAGAGCATCAAAACCAACTTTAGTTTGGTTGTAGTGATGTATTATTTCCGGCTTTTATTTGCGTTATCTACAACATCAGGTGATGATATCTCATCAATATAACGCATTTATATTTATTTGGCACATATGATACAGAAGTTATATCGGTAGTAAATACATATTCTGAATGCAGCACTGTTTTCTTTTTTATGTCTGAAATTATAGGTGTTCTGGAAATCGAAAACGCAAAACGAAAGAATTTAAAAGTCGTTTTTTTAATAAGATGTTTGTAGTAAGAGAAATACAAATTCAATACAATACAAATATTTCTCCATTAAACATAATTCTATAAGAAAATTAACAAAAATTGGCTTAACAGTGTATTAAAATGAACTTCAAAATTCTTGCGTTTTGCGTTTTCGATTCCCAGAACACCCCTGATAATTGGAATAAAAAAAATTCACGTAACGAGCGAAAAGAACTTGTCGTATCAAATGGCTAAGCACGAATAAAACCAATACAGAAAAAATCAATTAAAAAAATGGTTCCAGAAGTATTTAAATTTAATTAATGTGAAAACTGAATCAATTATTTTTTTTAGTTGAAAGAAAATTACAAATTTAATTTTGGTTTAATTAACATTTTAGTTATTTTGAAATAAAGTTTCAATTAAAATTTTATTTAAATAACAAAAAATCTTAATTGACTTTTTTCGTATAAAATAAAATAATTTAAACATGTAAAATTGTTGTTGGGAATTGTGAATATTTATTTGAATAAATTAACACATTGTTTGAAATGGCAAAGTTTTTTGATCACTTTTTTAATAAAAATTAAAAATATCATTTATTGAAAAAATTTTTCAAAATTTTTAGTAATCAATATAATCATTTTGGTAATAGGTGCAAAGTCAACAACTTGTTTGCTTGATATTCTGATATTGGAATAAATATGGTGATTGGAGAAATTTAATAATTTTTTCTGTGAACAAGCAGTTTTTGCATAGGCAACAATTTTGAGACATGAGACAATAACAGCCCACATTCTTAATATGTGGGAAATGCGCAATGTTTCTTTTAAGATACAGCCACTATATACGATTTTTTGACGAAATTCTAAATCAGGCCGTACTGAAAATTTTTGTATAGGTGAAAAACACTATTTTAATCAACATATATTTTTATTTTTAAGTTAATTTGGTATAAAATAATGCAAATAAAAGCCTATTTCTAAAAGTACGAATTTAGAAATTTTAAATCTACGACTCTATATTTTTCAAAGACGTTAAATTTTTGATAAGAAATTAATACAGAATAAAAGAAAAAGGTGTTGTTAGTGGTAATCAACAAATTTTTTTCAGTTTTTGTAATTATTGAGGAAATAACACCAGTTTTTTCGGTTACAGCTTTAATGATACACAACGCATTTGAGGGTTAAGAGTGATTTTAGGGAGTGGAATCAATATCGAATATGTTGGGCTGTAAGGGTCGCTGGAAATTGCGGAGGCTATTCTAAAAAGCGTGTATAACTAACATGACAAGATTAGATAAATAACAAGTATTCTCCATAAGCTGGACGAATTCGCTTTTACTGAAATGGAAACCAATACGCACACCTGACAAACCTAGATAGATATGGCATCTTTCCAATCATACACTCTTATTAGATTGCACAAGCGTGGGGAAAAAGTCAATTAATTGTCTAAGGACTAACCATGTTGGTAACTGCATTCCACAGAATCTTTATTAGTACAACATTATTATGTTTCAGCTGATTTTAAAAATATATGCGGCTTTAGGTTAGCAGCTCAGTGTGGGGGATGGCCAGAATGATTTTCCACTGCTTTAGTGACTTCATTGATATAACATTTATGCGTGACGGATGCAATTTTCTTTGTTGATCGACTTGGTTTAAAAATGAGGCGTACTTTTGGGGTGGGTCATAAAAGTGTGCATATTAAGATCTAGACATGCTAAATTTTAGAAAGGTGTTTTGAGATAGCATAAGTGGCGCTCAGAATTTGATGTCGGATTTAACCAAAGACAAAAATGAAGCCATAGACAAACCTTCAATAACTATATATGTTGTGATCGGACTACAAAGGAAAGAAATTAAAGGAAAGAAATTGTATTGTAAACTTTTATTAGCAAAAATGTAAAGCCAAAAACAAATTTTATTATATTAAAAAAAAATAGAATAGGAATTAAGATTGTTGCGTAAAAAAAACACCAGCATTTGTTAAATATAAGGTTTCACAAACTGCTGCAAATATACTACCCGAAATAAATGATACCTGGGAAAAGACGTTTGATTCGGAAAGCCAAATGGCGAGGAGTTTACTAACGACTAAAACCCAAAAGGGGAACAAATAAGAGACCAAATTGCAAATTTTTATATATAACAATTTTATTGCAAAACAAATAAAAACTTAAAAAACAATATTAAAAGTATTAAAAGCGGCCCTTCATTGGAATTGCACTGTTTTTCCTTTTTGTAGGTAAGTTTTCTGTAAATTAAGGCCTTTGTAATGCTACACAGTTTTTATTAATATAATTTTTATACCGCTTATTTATTATTGGCTTATCCATTTTCACAAATTTTTATTTTTGTTAATTATTAATTTACCGCAAATGTATTTTCCCCGCCCTTTTTATATATTTTTGAAATTTATTTTTTTTTTGTCAAACTGTCAGATTTTTCTTCTTCAGAGCTGTATTTTTTAGTACATTAGTATGAAATTAATAGTTGTATCGTTGAGTACTGCAAGATTTTGCCAAAATCTAGTGGCGAACTAGATTTTGTTTTGTATGGGTAATCTAGTAGAAATAAATAAGATTTCGCTCAAAATCCCTTAAGTACTTGATTTTGTGTAGGTGTAAATGTAGTATTAAATAAAACTTTCTTCGTTCAATAAATTGTAAATGTATTTAATGCTGGCTGCATTAATAAACTTTTAAAAACCATGTTTGTTAAATTTTTATTCTACAATATCGGAAAATATTTAATTAATTTATGACTTTAAAAATTATTTTCATACCACAAAATGCTACTCTGCTGGCTTTAATTATTTAAAAATTTTTAGTTTGTGAAAAATAAAAACATTTTACAAAAGCAAATAAGCAAAATGTGTTGGGTAAAATTATTAATTATGTGTTTGTGTCATAAAATTAAGCAAAAAGTGTTATTTTGTGAAAAATTTTAAATAGAAAAATTTAAAATTTTGTTTTGTTTTGTTGTTTTTATGTGTGTGTTGAATTCACACAGAACGTATATGTGTGAGGGGTGAACTAGAAAATTGAGAACGCTCTCTTCAGTTGGCAGAGAGTTCTATACTATGCACTTAAAAGAATAAATTCAAAGTTAATAGCGGAATTCACCCTTGAAAGTAAAGTCCGTTGTAGACCTTGTTGATCTTATAATTTTAGTAAATATACTAACATTTACAACACTGCAACAACAAAATGTATTAGACTAAAATATACTACGCTGTGGTTGAAAAATCCCACAAAAAGCAGTAGTAAACAAAGTGTGTGAATTTACCAGAATAAAACAGTTGAAGAAACTTTATCTGTCTCTTTCTCTCACTCAGCAAATTCATTAATTTACAATGCATACGAAAAAGACACTCACGATTTGAAGTATAAAATCGTATTAAATATAACAGAGTTTTACTCTTAATACAAAGGGTGAAAACCGCTAATGTTTTGACTCTTGTTTTAATTGAGAGATTAAAAGAGCATTGTCTGAAAAGTATTTATAAAATTATGATGCAAACATATGCTTCATGTTCATATAAACGAAATGCTTTTACACAAATCATTGTGGGCTATTTAAAATACCAAATTATAACTTAACAATTTGGAATGCTTACAAGCGTTTAATGCTAACAACCAGTTTGCTTTATACGAGATATATATTGAATTAATTTCTCAAGCATTTTGACTGGTGTCTACTGGTTGACGTTTACATTGACTTTATAGTATTGTCGATTTATCTTGTACCTGTGCCAATTAAATCTGAAAATTTTCAATATTTATCGAGACTTTTAAATACTTTGGAAGGAAAATAAAAAATTACTAAGCAATTAAATTCAATTCTACTAAAAAAAACTTTATTTTTCGATGTACATATATAGACATTCTTGTATGTAAGAATTCTACAATTTGTTGTATTATGTACTGACACTCCGTTTTACCTTAAAAGGACTCGTCTTGTATTTATTCCAACTAATTATTCCACAAGCAAAAATACCAAAAAAAAGTACAATTCCTCCCAGTGCCATCTGTTATTGAATAGAAGCACTAAACACTTACAAGCAACCACCTTTTCTAATATTAAGAACTAAACGGAAAACTTATTAGAAAACTTTTATAAGTCCTTTTTAGGAAATAAAGCTTTCACAGCAAAAGCTTAATGCCGTTACAGTTAACTTGAAAAAATAAGGGTTAAATAATATGTTAAGAAAATTAACTAATAAGAAAACTGAACATTAAAGGCAATAAAGATGCCAGAACGAAAAAAATAAAAAATAAATATTTTTCTAATAAAAAAAAAAAAAAAATCCAATAAGAATACTTTTAAAGGACTTATTAAAAAAACTTAAGAATAATTTTTATCCTCAAAATAAAATGTACAGTTGCCCACAAAATATTATTAGCTTATAACCAAAACATCAAGCCCCACTTTCATTTCTTTAAAAACCTTATACCCACTTTACGCTAAATTATAAATCATGAATGGTTGCAAATGAGTTCTGTTGAAGAGTGTGGAGTTAAATTCATAGACAAGTAAGACTTAATGTCCAAAGGGAACAACACTGTTAAACAATTCCTTCATTGACCACACAAAACTCCAGCAACAACAAACTCAACAACAGTAGCAGGATATGGAGACTGCTCCATAATTTTGTGGATGTGACAAATAAGCCAACAGCAAATGAAGGCAAGCACAAACACACACATATGTACATACACACATTGATCAAGGCAAGGAGTCCATAACACTAAAAGTTTAAATAAAGTAATAGAGTTTTAAAAAGTGAAAGCTTTTGATGGGGAAGTGCGCTAATGACAAGCGCTGCTGATGAATTTAGCTAGACATAAGTCCATAATATCCTAATATTTGGCAATAGTTAAAAAAAAAAATGGTTTTTGTATTTTAAACAAAAAAGTCTTAATTAATGGCGATTTCTTTTCTGAGAAATATGTTGCATAAATGTTACATGTTCTACATTTTTGTGTTCGATTGTACAAAAAATACAACTTTGGGAACAATTTTCAAGTTCTTTTGTGAATATGTTAAGGAAAAACATGCAAAACATGTTGCATATTTTACCCTCACTTTTACTTAAGGTGTTCATACAGCCCTGTGTTTCAACTTTGGTACTTACTACTTTGTTTGTACAACTAATATTTTGCTTGTCTTAATTAACACCGCTAATAATTTTATGATAAGATTGTTTAAAAACAAAATATAAAAATTCTTTCATATTAAAATGAATAAAATCTATGTGTATTATAATCGTTTTAATTTTTTCCAAGCCAATAGTGATGCCAATATTTGCTGCCAAGCCGTTATAGCGTGCAGAAACCGCCCAAATTTCTTTAAAAAAACGCTAAAGAAATACATTAATTAAAAAAGTGTAATAATTGTAAGTAAAAGCATCTAATTTTGTTCTATTGAAATTGCACAACATGTAACACTTCGGGCGATTATAGGTAGCATTAGAAAGTGTTACACGTATATACTGTAAGATATTTTTCTTAAAAAATCGCCATAAGTGTTTATTGTTTTGTCAAAGCTAAACAGTAGAGATCTAAATATTATCGCTCGTTTGCTGCAACATCGTCATAACTCAAAATTGTTTTTCTTCATATTGTGTATAAAATTCATCTCTTTATCATTTATACTTTCCCCGTTTGAGGAAAATGCGTCGTTATTTTTTCTAAGTGGTGCGAGCCAATTAAAAACACTTAGGGCCTTATCATGTAAAACACAACGCAACGCCAAATAATAATATTGAAAGCACAAACAATGTCATAAATATTTTGTAATTTTGTTGTTGCTTCCTACAGAAATTCACATTGCGTTTTAAAATTTCAAACGCTGCATAGCTTGTGTCGTTGAACATTTTAAAACGGTACATGATTTTCTGTAGAAAGCAACAACAAAATTACAAAATATTTATGACATTATTTGTGCTTTCAAGGTTATTCTTTGGGATTAGGGCCTTAAACACTTTTATTTCGAAACGAGTGTTATTTTTTTTTTTTTTTTTTTTTTTGAGTTATGACAACGTTGCACCAATTGAGCGATGTGGGGTGCAGTCATATTTTTTTCATATTTTAGTCTTTAGAATCATGACTTTATGGCTACGTTTTAACCCAGTTAAAGAATTTAATTGGCTTTCTATCAATTAAATTCTCTACGTATCTTCTCATATCGTGATCGTTGTTATTCACCAGTGTTTTGGCTGAGCTCGACTTTGCTTGCGCGGAGCTACGGACATGCTGGTGCAAAATTTAACACTCGTCATCATTTACGTAATTTTTTCTTGGAAAATATTTTACCACCACGTCAGCCTTAACGTTAGTATTTTGTAAAAAAAAATTTACCACACATCAAAATTAACGTAATATTTTCATGGAATTATTTTTACAACTCGTCTGTTTTCTTGTTGGTAAAAAATATTTTATATGATACAAGCTTAACTCAGTGCGGTTTGCTTTTTTTTTTAAATAAGGTCTCGTGCATTGTGTAGGAAGCTGTTTGTACCAAGTTTGAATATATATAATCTCTTTGTATGGAAGGTGCCACACCCACTTCTCCCGCCCATTATCGTAGAGGGTTTGTTTATTGATAACCCAGCTGTGTGTACCAAATATGGAAATTTTTCTATTGCCGTCCATTAGATACAAAAAAAATTATTTTGTGCCACACCCAATTCTCTAATCCCACCCACATATTGCCGGATATTGTGTATGCTTGTACCTAATTGCGAAACTTTGATATACAGAAATCTATAAGATCTTTGTATGAGAGGTGCCACACACACTTCTCCCGCCCAGATTTTTCCAGTGTTATATATTGATTACCAAGATATTTCGACCAAAGTTGGGAGTTTTAGCTCTTGCGGATTTATCTGCAATGTAGTAAGCCAATGTTAATGGGATTTAGATTTTGATGAGTAAAAGACCTCCAAAACATTGACCTGTAGTTTATATATCTAAACATTTTTTTCATGATCTGTTTTATATCTTTAAGTGTATACGTTTGGCTGTGAAAAAATGACTTTTCACTTTTGGTTTTTTTTTAATTCATATTTTCTTGATAAGTTTTTGATATAACGTTTTTTTATATTTAAAAAAAGGTTTGTGAAGTAAAGAACCTGTTTTGTTTATACAAATAAAGATAATTTTTGGTTTCTTTATTTTTTGTGATTAAAAATGTACCACCTTATTTTTCAAAAACAAATAATTGTAAAAAAATATTTTTTACTAAATTTTTTTTTAGTTAAATTTAGGGGATAAAATTAACCACCACGTCATTAAGTATGCCCCAAAATTTCACCTCCACAGTTAAAGGTAAAATATTTTCTTCAATAGTTTTCGCTTCTTCCAGCGCATAAAACAGCGGCCATGTAATTCTCATGCTTCCGGAAACCTAAAATTTTTTTTACTGGGAATCCACCAAATTTAACAAATTAAACATATCAAAAAATATTACACTTTTAAAATCGAAAGAGCATAGATACTAGGGTATTCATTTAACCGAGGTCTTGGTTTAATCGGTTAATTTGGGTTTTGATCGGTTAACCGATTAATATAGTTGTTTTTCTAAATTAAGTAATTTCAATAAATAAAAATGCATAAATTATTTATTATTTGGAGCTTATAAGTAAAAAAAAACAATAACATAACAAACATACAAATTTTTGAACTAAAACGAGCAAACAAAAAAATATTTTATTCATATTTTTTTAATAAAACATATTACACAGAATAAAGTGATTTATCAATTAAAAAAATGGTTTAAAAAGTATTTAAATTTAATTAATTAGATAAGTTAATCAATTATTTTTTTAGTTGAAAGAAAATTAAAAATTTAATTTTGATTTAATCAACATTTTAGTTGTTTTGAAATACAGTTTCAATTAAAATTTTAATTAAATAACAAAAAATCTTAATTGACTTTTTTCGTTTAAAATAAAATAATTTAAACATGTAGAATTGTTGTTGGAAATTGTCAATATTTATTTAAATAAATTAACACATTTTTTGAAATGGCAAAGTTTTTTGATCACTTTTTTTATTAAAATTAAAAATATCATTTATTGAAAATATTTTTTCAAAATGTTAAAATTTTTAGTAATCAATATAATCATTTTGGTAATAGGAGCAAAATCAACAAATTGTTTGCTTGATATTATGAATTTGGAATGAATTTGGTGATTGGAGAAATTTAATAATTTTTTCTGTGTATGTATTAATTAAAAAATAGACTGTCAGTCAAGTCACAGAGTAAAATTCCGTTTGGAAACGGCGTTCATTCCGTATTTTGGTGCTTCAGAAAATTACGAAAAAACATTGCGGAATATATCCTTTTTTGTTTCCATGAACGGAATGGGAGTTTTCTATATCTTTAAGGTAAAAAATCTATCAAAATATACTTTCTATTAGTAAACAAATAAGTTTTCTCTAACGGAATTGTACTCTGTGACATGTGTGTAATCATTTTATTTTTTATTTCAATAATTTAAGGAGATCTTATAAAATAATCTTTTAAACAAATAATTTGGTGTAAATATTTAGAATTTAAGTGATTCTCTTTATTAGTTTTGATAAAACTTTACTTGGAAAAAATTCTTTTATTTATCGTTGGTGCTGTTGAAATCAAAAGCAACCTATAATACAGAATATCTAATTTCTCAATACTTTTCCTGGATTTCGCTAAACATATAACATTTTCTATTATGACATTAGAGTCGTTTTGTTTTTTTTTTTTAATTTTTAACACTTCTAATTGTTTTGGTTAATTCTGCTAAAAGATTGATATGAGATGAAACAAATATCTAAACGCATAAATATAAAAAGTACGTGAAACAAAAAGATGTTGATAACTAACACTTATATAAAATGAAGATCACTGAACACCTTCTTTGTGTGTATGAAAAAATATTTTCTAAACATATTATTAGACTAAACAAATAATTTAAAACACAAAAAAATATGTTTAAATACTACAAAAAATTAAAAATTTGGTAATATCGGTTAATCGGTTAATCGACTGAAATTAACCTGTTTAATCGTTAATCGAATAAGCCCAATTTTAAATTAAGCGATCAGTTAATCGGGTTGTAATTAATCGCTTATCCGATTAACGGTTATCTGAATGAATACCCTAGTAGATACGATAGTTAAGAATTTGAAGAAATAACTGAAGTCCATGGATAGGATGGTACGCGTTGCGTCTTGATTCCTATCTTGAATAACAATCCAATAACAGAAATGTGTTTCGGCAACGTAGAGGTCCTGCTTCTGGCTTAAATATAGGAACTCCTAAGGATATATTCAAAATTATACAAGTAGATGTACGATATAATTTTGCGGGGATGTAATAGAAGAGATAGAAGAGTGATGACCATAGTAAAAATTTGGATTAAAATATTCAGACTTTTGCAACCGGCCAGAGAAAATTTGTTTTAGCCATTTTCAAAAAAAGAGCTATTTAGTTTCTTGGGACTACTTATCTTTGGTGGCGCACATAAATCAGATTAAGAGCACCGTAGATAATTATGGAAACCATACCATTTACCTTTGTTTCGCGCAGCAATGTCTTATGATAAATTAAATTGTTTTTGCGCTTTTTACTATTAATAAGGAAATGTTATTTTAAATATCTTCATTAAGTTACCTCCTGACACCTAATTAAGGGTGCAAAATGTAAGTAGAGCCACAGAACCCTCCCAAGTTAAGAATCTAAGCTAATGTTTATTCAAATATATTTAAAACACAATAATAAGAGTTCTCAAGAGGTTCCACTCGCAATTAAAGTTTAAAAAGTTACCCGGGTTCTCTGTCACTCACATAAGGGTTAAAAATTGTTTTGCAGCAAAAAGTATTGAAACGAAAAGTACAAAATAAAATGCTTTAAAAACTACTTCAATGTTAACCCTTTTTCGAGTGCTAAGATCTAAAACCAATTTCTTTTAAACTGAAATCAACAGATATTTCGCAATTTAAATCAAATAATCGTATTAAAACAATTTCTATGAATAGCATCCGAAACCATTGAATTTTAAAGATCTCTTTAATTTAGCCAGTAATCCCTCTCTGAAGGAAATGAAGCATAATCTGTTACAATTAGGATACCCAGAAATACTTCTATTTTATTCATCGGTTTTTTTTGGGGTTCTCTTGTACATTATTAACTGCTTTACTGTTACTTTCTTTTTATGGCATTTCTACCAAGTCTTCTTCGAAAACTTTTAAAAATGCACGTGATTCGCAAGTCAGTGCAATCAGAAAAGTCAGACTCAGTAAATATTCCTTGACCCATACATCACCATCTTTCACCCACTGAATCAATTCACTTTTTAAAGTTTTCAAGAGTATACAGTGGTAAAAAATCAAAGTATGCTTTTGATTGTAGTTACATTAGGCCTAAGGTTTAACTATCAGACGAGTTATAATAACGTCGTGCAATGTATGTTCTAGCACTTAATTGTCTGTCTTCCTGATTATCATCAACACTTGACGACGGGCGGACTTCTGAATTATAATTTCGCATGGTTGCATTAGTAGTGCTTTGGGCATGTTTGGCAGGTGCCCACGACCATCTTCATCTCCAGAGTCCTTATCAGATGAAAAATGGTAAGCTCTGCATGGTTCTATGATAAGTATCGGTTGCCAAAACTGTCAGTTGAGGTAAATGACATGATTGTATATAAAAGTATTAAATGTAAATCAACATAAAAGTAAACACATTTAATATTAAAAAAATGCCAAAAACTTATAAAAAATACTAAAAAAAATTAAAATAAAAAATGGCTATAAAGAAAAAAAATCGCCAGATCTAGCCGGAAAATGGCTAAATTGGCAACCATAAGCAAGATATGGCAAAAACTGCAGGTTGTCCAACGTTTTCTTCCGCCGGATTATCATTCTTTTTTTTACAATGAAATTCCATTTGAGAAGTTGCATTTTGTCTTTTAGTTCTATTGTTGTTTATTGTATGAATTTTGCATAAAATACCATGTTAAACGTAAAACGGTTAACCCCTCCGAAGAGACTGTGTGGTTACAATCAAAACTAGTTAGGGCAACCTGTCCATGAAAGCCTGGGTTCAATTCTTAGCTTAGTCAAGAATAAAAAATTATTAATAAATTTCTTTTCTTCATAAAAATAATTTAACGAAAATTAAATTCAATGAACTTAAGCCTAATTAAAATATCGAAATTTGGATTAAAAACCATTAACAGTTCAATAAAATAACCACAATAGTAATTATTGTTAAAAAAAAATAAATAAAAAATAATATATTTAATAAAAAAAAAAAACAGAAAAAGTTCTTAATTATTCGACATACAAAACAAATTTTTTTTAAAATTTTAGAAATGTTCATTGTAGTTACGGGTTTTTGTTGAAGAAAATATGAGTTCGAAAGAACGTAACTAACATAGCCCTTTAAAACATTAAAAAATTATTATTTTTATTTTAGAAATGTATAAATCTTTCTAACTATAGTAAATCTGCGACATTCGAATACTAAATTTGTATTTATTTTTCAATGTATAAGATATATTGTTTCTATTGTAAAATATTTAAAATGTAAGTTACGTGGTTCTGCATTTCAGCTAACGATATATTTTTATATTACCTTCATAGAATGACATTTTCTTAAATCCCCTGTAATCGTCATAAAAACCTGTGCAAAAAGCAATTCGCGTATTTTTAATGACTCCAAAATTAAATTTCAAACTTATTGGTTAATATTAAGCCATACTTTTCATATAGAGCCATACTGAACTACATTTACTTTTAAAGAGTCAACCTTCCCCTTCAAGCTAAATATTGAATCTGTATTTGAATAAAAGATTTGTTTTTTTATATTTTTTGAAAATTCAACTTCACTTTAGCATTTCAAACAATGGCATACAATCAAAACCAGAGTAGACATATTTTGTTAAACGAAAGTTTTTTTTTTGAGTTGTATATTTATGTCTGTGTGTTAAAGGACTATTTTGTGTTCGGAATATGGTAAATTCAAGGTAAAGTGTTTATTACGCACCCAAAATGACAATTTTACTTACACTTAAAGTACTTACAAACACAACGTAGACATGTACAAATGTATGTAAAGTTGTATATGTAAAAACATACATATTAAAACATTTACGGACGACTCCAATCCAACCGCATAGACCTTTCGGTCAGTGTTTCCTTTACATTTATCTGCCTATGTTGGCACGTTAGTACAAATCTCTGTCTTTGGGAGAATTACACTCAAAAATTTAATTGCAAAATTGTCGGTCCAAATTTTTTAACAGATGCTTATCATACTCAAGATTTTCTTATGGCGAACATGAAATTAATTGTAAAGAACCGGGTTTTCCATCTTGGGCCATGGCTACCCGACTAGCTCTATTCGATGTCATCTCCTCAGGGGGGTGTTCTCAACCCTTTGGTTGACCCTGGTTCGCAGCCAGAACAAAAACAAACTGAAACCAAAAACTCAAAAACATCAACACACTTACACTTTACTTAACCTGTAGCTCGTTTCTGTATTTCTCGCAACGCAAAATTTCTCACATAAAGTGTGAAACAAAAAATTCCATCGTTTCTCGTTTTGTGAGAAAAAAGTGTTTCTGTATTTGAATGCGAGAACAGACAACACAGATTCGGTTTTAACTGGAATACTTCCAGTAATTAAGTCTACATTCACACGTTTCATCTTTTGATGCTCAATTCTTGTGTTTTTAGGAGAGGAAAGCAAGAAGAAAAGGTGTTGGTACGGAGATGCCTGTACTCGGGCAGTACGCTTTATGTTCTCATTCGTAGGTATACATATGCACAACAATGGCTGCATGTAAATTTTTTTTCTTTTTTTCTTTTGTTCGCTTTGAATAAAAGTGTTGTTGTTTTGAAGCAAAAAAAGTTGAAACCGGTTGCTGCGTGTGAACATAATAGCAACTTCATAAGGGAATTGAATAGAAGTTGAGCATCAAAAGATAAAACGTGTAAATAGAAACTAAGTGTCAAATGCATGCGAATAGTCAACGAAAGAAATATATATAATAAAAATAGGAATGCCATATTTGACGATTTATTGTAATTTTGACGATTTTATGTTCCAAAATTGGCAAAGTGCCGATTTGCTGGTTTTTTCTAGTGACGATATTATTCAGTTTTCAAAATAAAACAATTTTAAATATTTTTATATATTTGTGTATTAGGCACCACAGAAAAAAATATCTTTAGGAACAAGGCAGCTTACATTTTTACATTTATCCCTATTGTCCTAGAAATTGCTTGTCTGTTCCCTAAAAAATGTACCGGAAAAAGCAAAATGTCGAGGGAAAAATGCTTAATTTTTTTTTGTGATAAAAACATTAAACTCTTACCTCATGTTTCAGTCAATGCACTAAAGAAATGTTTGTCTTTTCTTGGCCAAAAATTTTATTTTTAGTTCAATATGATATTTTGTCACTTCTTCAGGAAAAAAAAACAACCTGAAATTTTAAATTGTTATCGGATTAAGGAAAAAATAAAATAATTAATTTTATAAAACTAGATCTTATACATATAAAATATGTATAAAATACCCATGAACTTTAACTATGTTTTTTTTTGACTATATTTTAATTAAAATCGAACTGGATTTCTCAATGAATATTAAATTGTAGGATTGTTTAAAACAAAATAGACGATTTTTTTTATTTTTTCTTAGGACATTAACGATTTTTTCACAAATTATCTGGCAGCCCTGCAATTAAAATAACAAAATATAACAATTGTGTTTTATTTATTTTCATTATTAAAATTCTTTATTTTCAAATTAAAAAAAAAATAATACATATTCTTATGTACATACATGTGTTATGTATATATGTACATAATTATTTTTTCGGATAATTTGGGCTCCATTTTTTAAAATTTTAATTTTCTCGCATCAATTTAAAATGTGATTTATTTTGACAGGTCTTGTGAGAAACTTTTCGCAAAATATTGTTACAGAAACACTTCTTCTCACATCCTTCCAATAATTGCTGGAAAATTATTGAAATGACAGATGATTCTCGCAAACTAAAGATACAGAAACACTTATGTGAGAAAAACCATTTTTTGTTTCATATTTCACTGTTTTTGTAATAATTTACTTGTTTCATGCGGAAAATTTTACGATGCGAGAAATATAGAAACGGGCTACACAAAAAAAAGTGTTTTATCAATTAAAAAAATATTTTAAAAAGTATTAAAATTTAATTAACGTGATAATTGAATCAATTATTTTTTTTTTGTTGAAAGAAAATTAAAAATATAATTTTGATTTAATTAACATTTTAGTTGTTTTGAAATAAATTTTCAATTAAAACTTTAATTAAATAACAAAAAATCTTAATTGACTTTTTCGCTTAAAATAAAATAATTTAAACATGTAGAATTGTTGTTGGGAATTGTAAATTTATATTTAAATAAATTAACACATTGTTTGAAATCGCAAAGTTTTTTGATCGCTTTTTAAATAAAATTGAAACTGTTTTTTCAAAATTTTCAAATTTTTCGTAATAAATATAATCATTTTGGTAATAGGTGCAAAATTATGAACTTGTTTGCTTGATATTATGAATTTGCAATAAATTTGGTGATTGGAGAAATTTAATAATTTTTTCTGTGAAAGATGTCGTTAGAAAAACAACTTTCATGGTGGCAGCTTTTAGCTGTATTTTAACAAATATTTTCTCGGATGCTGCACAGAGGACACGTTTCAAGGGGTGCTGGCATAATACATTCGTTTCAAAGAAATCTAACGCAGTTTCATCTGCAGTCAAGGATATGGCGTCTGTTTTTTGTAATCCGCTTGGAATATTTTTTTTGTTGCTTATATTCAAAAAGAATAAGAATATTATATTATATTTTAATGTTATCATAATATTATCATGTTAATCATAATAAGTTAAGAGGTAATCATATTATTATCATGTAAATCCTAATAATATGTAGAGTAAATCTAAGTCCGAAAAATATTTTTAATATATATTTATGCTTATTTACTTACTGGCAACCTTAATGTAAAACTATTACAGATATTTTACATCATAATATGATGCAACTTTAAACATAATTGGGGTATTCACAAGGTGTGCTATCATGGTTTATTGTCATAATGTTCTAATATTTTACAATGGTTTAAAAATATTGTTGTTGGTTTGTAAACAAAAAGTGTCTTAAATAAATAGAACGTTGCTTGCT
This sequence comes from Pollenia amentaria, assembly GCA_943735925.1. Taxonomy (NCBI): domain Eukaryota; kingdom Metazoa; phylum Arthropoda; class Insecta; order Diptera; family Polleniidae; genus Pollenia; species Pollenia amentaria. Next base: position 48,720,203 of record OX031006.1, read on the forward strand.
ATGTTTATTGTGCTGTCGTAATTAATCAGAAAAGTCCAGCGCTGAGCGGCTGAGCCGTGCCGCGTTATTTTTGTAGCCGTTGCCGTTGATGGTATAGTTTTATCCGGGTAACATCTGTATTTAACCTGCGGCTAGCAATTTTTGCGATAAATTACTTGCGGCGTCAAATTAGATCGGCTTAGGACTCTGTTGTTTGGTAAACAAACAAAATAAAATTTATTTGTAATTTGCAACAAAACCGAAAAATGGCAAATACTTGAGTTTGCCATCACAACATCTAAAATGTATTTTTCACACAAACTGACTATTATTTTAGTTTTTTCACTTATTTTTGGCATTGTGAAAAATTTTTATATTTTTTTTTTTTTAATCAGCTGATTTAAATTCAAAATAGCACATTAAATTATGAGGGGTTGCTCACAACAGTCGTATTTTTTCATGTTATTACTTTAAGACATATGACTTTATGACACCTTGTGAATCCCCCAAATATTTTTAACTTTTTTTGTCGTATGTCGCAATTATTTATAAAATTTTCATTCTTTTTCTCTAAAGTAACACAAAACAACACTCAAACAATATTAAAATTTTTTTAGCTTTGATATTTTTTTTTGTGACACTTTACAATTTTTTTTAATGCACCTACAATTTCTTTAAACTTGGGTTTTTAATGGGTATTTTTTTAAATTGTTTAACCACTGAATAACAAATAAATCGATAGGCTGAAGTAAAACAAACAACACAACTGATGCAAAAATATTTTACAAATGGCGATAACAAAATATTATTAGAGTAAAGATATTTTGTTTGCATCTTAAACATATTATGAGTACACGTATAGAAAGTTATCAGAAAGCTATTAAATATCATTAAATGGTTGTGAGAAATATTATATGTTTTCAAAGTTATCATTATTTAGGTGTTATAAAAATGATTATTTTTCAGCGAACCATACTTATATTTATAATTGAGATAAACATTGGCATGTTTACAATAACTATAATATTGTTAATATTAATAATGAATAACAATATTTTGTGTTCGACAACAATATATTGTTACAATAAATATAGTGTCGTTGCCATAACCATGCCCAACCATATTTTTTCTCTTCGTGTACCTAGGCTGGTGCGAAGTAAACTTCACAACTTCACCCAAAGATCAATATGGTCCATTGTGACACCTTAGTTATTGATAGAATTCTAGTAAGAGAAGAATTGGAGAAATAAAGAGAAAAAGACAAGAATAGAGAAGGTAGTGGAAGACAAAAATCGGACAACACACGCAAACAACCCTACTATGCAGAAAACTGTCTTAAATTTACCCAGTCCCCAGTCTCCTGCTGCGCAGCTATGTTATTCCCATTACGAATCCCGTCAGATTCTTAAGCCCGCTGTTTTGTAGCTTGGGACAGTGGCACAGAAAGTGCTCAACTGTCTCCAACTCCTCCCGATCCTCACACAACCTACATATTCCCGACAGATCCCATTATCAACGCCATCATACGTATCATACAGTAGCCCGTGATAATACCTTACATCTTCCGGATACAGACCCTGCTCCTGCCCAGCAGCTAATCCGAATCGGACTTCCTAAGCACCGGCCACAGCGCACCATCTTACACATCCGCTTTTGAGATGTACAAAATCAATGAGTTACAATTCAAATTGCTGGTATTTTTTTCCTGGTACTTTTTTATTTTTTTTTTTAATGGTTGTTCCATTTCTCGGTTGTTAATAATTTGCCAACAATGAAGAGCTCTTCAAGGAGCCCGGCAGTTCTTACTTTAAACAAAGTATCGAACCTTTTGAATATTGCTGGAAAAATTGTAACGTGTTAAAAGTAGACAATTTTCAGAAATAAAATTGTTATCCAAAATTATTGTGTTTTCTTTATTAAGTCGCCCTTCTATTGTATAAAATGGTTCATAATATTAACACAGTTCCCATAAGGGCCACTCCCGACAAATTCTAAAAATACTAATTCTTGGTGGATGGCAGGCGCGGATTCAGGGGGGGGGGGGGAAAGGATATTTATAAAAATATGTTTTGCTTATTTCGATAATACACGAATTTCCGAATGTACAAAATTTTTGGAAATCCCATCAAGTTTTTTTTTTTTTTGTTTTTAATAGAATCTCTAATCAAATTTTGAATAAGTTTCCAAGTATTTATCCTAATAGTTATTTGTTATATATTTCCAATGAAACATCTAGTTTACTGTATTTAAATACATATTATTCTACATACAATCCCAGCAAGTGCCATCTATTTCCGAAAAATAAACGTTTGGGTTAAATATGCGAGCGGTTGAATTATTAATAAGCCTTAGTATATGCAATATTTGTATTTGTGTTATGATAATTATTTATTATATAAATTTGAATATAACCGTTTTTCGTATCATATTTTCATCTTATTTGGATTTGAATTGGAATTTTATATGCATTGCCATTCTACCTTCCCATATATACATATGAATATTTGTATTGGTCTAGTAAAAGTTCACCAAAAAAGAATTAAATAACTGTCAAATTTCAAATGCATTAATAAGAAAAGTTCTTTGATACACAAAAATACATAAAAATAAGTGAAACAATGGTGAGTCCGTAATTTTTTTTAATATAATGTACCTATACAAGTATATATCATTACCTTCAGTCGAAAAGGATGTAGTCCAATGTATAAATTTTATAGGAGAGAGAAAAAATTTTCTAAGGTCTTTAGTTCTGAATATATTTGAAGTCTGTAAATCCAGTTTTGCTTCATTGATGACTCTTTATTGGCTTGCAAACCAACTAAAAATAATACATTTATGTTTTACATAGCTTTTTGTGACTTATCACCTTTTCTATTATATATTTTATACTTTTAATGTACATTTTAGTATGTCAATTTGCTAAAATTAAATATACTATAAAATTATTTCATTTATTTCAATGTTGACTATTAACAAATATTAATAATTTTTTTTTGAAATTTTCAAAATTTTTTTTTTGAAAATTTCTTTAGTATTTTTGGACTTTGAACTTTTACATATCGTTGCAAAACAAGAACTAGAAAAAAATATTTGTAATTTTTCTGCAAACGATGTATTTTTGTTAACTCCATTGAACTGCATCAAAAACTTTATTTTCAAAAATTGTGGCATTAGCACATTTACGGCTGAAGGTACATATGTACGTATGTATGTGCAGCCAAAATTATTTTTGTCTTTCCATTGTTATAAGCTTTAAAATTCCTTTCTAATTAAAAATAATTTAAATAAAAAAATTAGCTGTAATCAACTTAAACCAGAATAATTATATATGTATCTTTAGATTAAAACCCAAACAGTTCGACTTAAATTCATTACTTAATTTTAAAATTAGTGAAGCATATTCCTTCTTCCAAAATTTTGTTAACAATTGCATATGTTTTTTTTTTTGGTCAAAAATTGGTCAAACAATTTAGTATGATGAAGTCAAATAAATTGTTTCAAATACAAAAAAAAAACATTAAATATAAATAAAATTATTTTTATAGCCAAAACGTTATTTAAAAAGATTAATTTATTTTAATTTATATTGAACTGATCTTATATTCTAGTTTACCTTATTGTTGAGTTTTTTTTTAATATAATATAAACATATCGTTTTTAATAAACTTTTAAAAACAAATTTTTTACTTGTTTTGTACCATAAAAAATTTCCCCCCCTAAGGCTCAAGCTGGATCCGCGCCTGGTGGAGGGTATCACAGATTTTGCACTACCTAATAAAGCAATCCAATATCTTTTCATATAAAATCATCTTAATACTAATATTATGAAAAATAATTTAGAAAAATTTTCGAATGAGATTCGTTATATACGGACTGATTCTTGAAAAAAAAACCTTGCAGGCTAATTGACATCCAAAAACAATGCAATTCCTTTATATTTCTATCAACCAAAAATTTTTCGAGTGAACATTTTGCATTTAAAAGACACACATTACAAAGTATGAGTCAATTCTGCCGAATAAACAGCACTTATTCATTCTACATAGTAAAAAAATGGAATGAGTTAGTTGACCTCACAGGGTTAGAGTTATGAAGATTTGAAACAGGCTTCATCTTATATTTTATATGAATTTGCTTGAATATATTTACCTTTTTTCATGAAACAGAAATAAATGTTCACATTCTGCCATAGATTTAATCAAAGGCCATTGCATTTACTACTACGTAAAGCATGTAGGAGTGTTTGTGTGTGTGTGTGTGCGATTAAATTCAAATGTATCCAAAGGATATATTTACAGAATATTTATTGTTACTTTGGCAACACAAACAAAACTTAGTCATTCTTGGGCAATTCATGCATACATAAAATAAAATACAATTTCAATTTTATTTTTTTGTTATTTTCTATTTGTGTTAATTTTGTTTTTTTTTTTGTATTTCGTTAACCATCCCTGGAGTAAATATTTTACATTCTTTCATTTGTTTGATAGTGTAAAGGATTCTTTGTATATATTTCAAATCCTTGGTAACATAAAACTCAGTAAAAATAAAAACAAAATGGTAAACATTTTAAAGGATTTTTCAAGGTTATGGGTTTAGATTACGACTTTGTTTTTAAGAAAGAAAAAAAAGAGTTAAAGTGGGGGAGTCTTTTTTAAAACAATTAAAAAAATGAGCTACTTTGTACCGGTGGTAGAAAATTAAATTTGCTTTGGCAACCATTTTGAAAATTGTATAAAATGAATACTAAAGAATCTTAAAAAATTACGAAACTTTTTAAATTTACGTATGTACGTATTTAATACATCAAAAAAAAAAAATAGTTTACATTTTTTTGGCCCAAAAGGTATCGATATTTTTGTTATATTTCTTAACATTTAAAAGTTGGTTTTTGTGCCCGATCAGTGTTCACTAAACATAAAACGCTGATAGTTTTTTATATATTAACTTAGTAACTTCAAATGCCAGAAAACCATATAAAAAATGGATGGACAGAATAACTCTTCCGGAAGCAAATATCTTATGAATGAGTCATGAGACCGATAGAACGTTTGCAGCACTTAACCGAACTACCAAACTGCGTTCACTTTTTACAATTTATGATCAATATACGCTGGCAAATCATTGTTAATAGATTCAGGCTTGCACAGTGCTACAAAATTATCCAAATTTACTTTGAAAATCAGTCACTGACGATTGAAGGATTTTTATAGAGCAGTGAGAACAACCCACAATAGACCCCACAGACTATATTACGTCGAGAAAAATGCACCGTATGGAGCGGCTTACCGTAGGAACACAATTGCACCATAAAATCGTAGAAACATACGACGTAGGTAAATAATAAAATTAGAACGCTTAATATTTTATACAAATGCACGCAAAAGCTGCCGCAACAAAAGCGTGTGTACGTCGCACAGTGGCTGTGTCCCATAGACAAAAAAAAATGTCTTATATTGCACATAAAAATATATAGATCGATAGATTACAATATAATTCAAATGAATTTTAAAGAATTTTTTAGATTTAACTCTTTTTGGCCGCGCAAGAGGACGCCAAAGTCGCAGAATGCTAGTCAACTACTTGAGTTTTATATACATGCTTCAGGAAGAAAACTGTTGTAAAAAACTTATTTTCTGCAGTACGAGATTGAAATTTATTCCTGTAGCATTTAACTATATTTAGAACTAACTGTGAAACATTTTTATGTGATTTATTTTCTTAAAAGTATTTTTTGTTGGTTTCAAGAATGGTTATTATTCACTTAAGCTCTCAAAATTTTTCAACTGATGGAATATTAAAAAGAGAAAAAAAAATATCGTCGTGATGTTTCTGTATTTTTCACATTAATAATCTGATTCTACCCAAATTTGGCATATATATATATATATATCTTACAAATATCAATTTACATACCGAATTTTATTACGATCGGACAATTTTTGTAGGTGTTAATGATAGAAACAGCAACCCACAATTGTACGTCTGGAATTTGCTTCGTCAAGAATAGCCGCGATGGTCATATGATTGAAATATTTATTTCAATATTTACTTAGAATTTAGGAAGCTATTACAGTTGCAAAGTAAAAAGGAAGCAATATGCGTAAATTTTTATGAAAATGTTTTCTTTTATTTTACACGGACTTATGGATAATTATATGAACAATTATATGGGAACTACAATGATAGAAAAAACGTCCTAACGCTGATGTATTTTGACATCAGTACTATGACAAATGTCTTCGTTTTTCGATCATCACTTGCTCAAATTGACATCATTTCAATTTAAATAACGACATCAATAGGTTGACACAGGGATGTTAAATGGGGTTTTAAATTTAGTACCAACTTCAAAAAAATAATGTACTTTTTGGACCTTTACGGTACCATTTTTTTTTTAAATTTATTAAAACAACAAAAAAAAAGGTACATAAAGATTCATTTGTACACAAAAAAACAAACGTTAACATACATTATATGTATGAATAAAATAAGGTACATAAAAGTCTTGAGATCAAAATCAGGCACTTATTTCATTAGGAAATAAACTATTTGGAATTTTTACATCATAGCAGCATGAATTTGTCGATCTTTACCAATCCATTGTTTGTATGAGACTTAATAATGTTGACACATGTAGTCTGTTTGTTTCCTTTATTATATTTCGAAAAGAAAAACTCTTTCCACATTTGCAGACGAATGTGGAATGGATAAAAATCCAGCAAAGACTCTAGAAATACCAGGAAATGTATGGACATAAAGCTCATTTTGTAAATTAGCTACTGCCGACCTAAAACTAAAATTTATGGAACCACATTAAAACTTCGTTATTAAACTAGACTATGGTTCTCAAAACTTAGAAAACAATATCAATATTGATGTTATTTGTAGAAATATATAAATCCACTTCTGTTCCGCAATAAATTTCTTCAAAGGGAATGTGATTTTTGTAAAAGGTTACGATAGATATATCACATTCATCCAAAACATTTTTATTCATGAAATTACGTTCTATTTGGCGGAACAAAAAAGTTCTGATTGCATATCTAAATCAACCATGTTAATAATTTTAAGTGCATATTGAATAAATAAAAATTGCAATTTAAAAGAAGCGTTTTTTAAACCTGATGAAAGAAATAGTTATTAAAAAAAATAAATGCAATGAGAAGGACTTAATAATTTGTTTGCTATACTAAAAATTCAAAAAGGGGGAACTAAGACAACTTTTGAAATTGTACAAAATGAGTCACGGTAGTACCACAGTACTTTAGCAGGTCAAAATGTACCAAAAAAAGTACAATTGTACCAACTTTAACATCCCTGGGTTGACACATCGGCATCACAGAAATGACGAATCGGAATCTGTTAAATAAAACATGTCATTAGTGCGGTGCCTCATTAACATCTTAGAAAAGACTCATTTGGCTCTATTTAATCACTATTTGTCATTGGGATTGGCTTAAGTCAAAGTAGGAGAATATTTTTATTTACTTACCCGATACACTTGTATGTTTAGCTTTTGTTATATTCCGCCCTTTGTTTACAGAAGAACCCTCAATTATAAGATACCAAAAGTATGCCCGATATGATTTCGTAAGCATTCTACTTTGAAAATTTGTTGTATTTAACTAAATCATTAAAAAAAAATTGAATGTGGGAATTTTATGCTTCTGATGACGCATTAAATATGGCAAAATTGTATGATAACGTTCGTCAATGGATTGAAATCACTTTTTGCCTCATTGATGCCATTTGTAATAACATTGATGTCACAATTCTTATGTTAGGGCATCATTAATATAAAGATGTATTTTTATATTAGTGTATGGTCAATTATAAACACAAACTTGTAAGGTTTTATACAATAATTTATAGTTAAATTTATCAACGGCTACGACAACGGGAACGGTAATATCTTAAAAAAGTACTTTTTTCAGAAAATATTTCGCAAGTGTGCGTGATTGTAAGTGTTTGTATATGATAAACCATTTTTCGTGTAGTAGCGATGGTAATTACATTTCATCCTTTGTGAGCGTGAGTGATCGTTAGTCAAAAACTACTCACACGCACTGCTCTTCTTTAAATAGGACCTTTGATAATATATATAATAACCCCAATGGAAGGTAGTAGCATATTCTTACGTACGTAGACATATACTTACGTTTTTTAGATTTTTTTTTTCGAAATCTCGCTTATTTTTTAGAAATTTGTAGCCTTATAAAATAAAGCTTGAATTTTTGTGATGTTCAGCCTGCCTTAGTTGGTTAAAATTGTTTAGAATGAAATATCAATACATCAAAAAAAGTAATAATTTTGTTAACATAATATCCTTTTTTTAACGGACGTTGGTATACATTTAAATCAGATACCCTTTCACTTAGAAAAACTAGAAGCAGTTTGACACAAAAATCGTTTATTTCTGTTAAGTCGTGGTGAGCCTTATTTTAACAGACGGACGGACAGAAAAAAATCGACTAACTAAAATTATAATTTCTTAAATGAATATTTCTTAGGCAAATCTTGATGTTGAACACGGAAAAGCAACCTAATTATACCCTTATTCATCACTCGTATTGATAGAGGATATAAAAAGGGAGTGGTGTAATCTCTTTATAATGGTACATTTAGAATTTTATTTTTGCTTTTATCTTATATAAATTAAAATAAGGCTTAATAATATGCATAAAGTTTTTCTGAAAAATAATAATAGTAATTTTTTAAGTATCTAAAAAGTATTTTTTAAGTATCTAAGCATTTCCTTCGAATGGTCAACCTTAATCGAAAAATAAAATGTTGATAATCATCGTGTTTTATTATTTATTATTATAAAAAAAGTCTATATTTTTGAAATATAATGGTATATATGATATGCTATGATATCTCAGCTGTTTTACTTGAGGAAATTGAGCTGGAAACTGGAAAATTTAATATTTTCTTTTTAAGCAACTTCTAAAGACCTTTTTATATATAATTATTTTACATGCAAAAAAAATGTTAAAGAAAGAGTGCAATCTTTAAAATCTCTCTATTACAATCGATTAAGAAGAGAAAAGTGTAAGGAGAACAAAAAAAAAGTTCGATTAACGGTTAATTAACGGCTAAATGCCCAACCATAATGTGCTTAAGTTGGCTTCGGCAAAAGTGCGAATATATCGAAATCATATGAGCAAACCATATTGAACTTAAGGAAACGTTTTGTTAAGTTTATCGAAATTGTCATTTGCTTAAGCAAAGTGCGAAACTGATCGCACATTTCGTACGGAATCAAATGTTTTTTTATTTTGTTTTTGTTTTTTTAAATACATATGAGAGACTTTTTGTAAATTTTTGACAGTAGGTTATGCAAGGCTATGCAAATTATGGTTGGACCTTAAAACATCGTACGTTCGCGACCGGTACTTATGCCAAATAAACAAAAACCAATAGAGATATTTTATTGTGTAAATACTGGATAGAGACCTATATTTATACACTTCTAAAATAAATTAATCACTTTTGCTACTACTGTCAGCCAAAGTTGACATCTATTTTGTGTATGTTCGTGACCACATGTTAATCACTATCATTATGAAAACTTAAACTCGATTAAATCCTTCTTTTGCACTAAAGATAGAGCTATCAAAATGCTATCGAATAGCAAAAAAATGCTAGGAGAAGTTTTTTTTTATATTATTTGTACATCAAAACGTACGAACGTACGTTCGTGATCCCAGGAAATGCCCATATATAACCAACTGAATTTGTAACAAAGCAATTCTAATGTAGTTTTGCAAATGAAAAAAATTCAAAATAATACACTCCTTTACAAAATGGTTTTTTTCTGATAATTTTTACCGAATTTATGGACAATATTTTTTACATCAATGGAGAAATTTCTAGTCTCGTTAGTATGATTACACCAACCGAGTTTTAAGAAATTGAAAACAATATAATATAATTACAATCAACATTCTTTATGTAACAAAGTAATACAATTTACAAAACCTCACTGATTGTTAGGAAAGTAATAAAGGAGCATATAAAGAAAAATGCAAAGAGTATACAATTACTAAAATTTTAGGAACCACATATTCGTTTGTTTTTATGGCTTTCTCAAAATAAAAGTCTCAAAAAAGGATATATGCACGGAAAAAATTCTAGTGAACAAATTTTTATAATATTTAGCAACTGTTAGCAAGACTTAATGCGAAATCCATTTTCTGGAATTTGTTTCATTTCGATAATAAATGAATATGGGTTTTAGAGTTTAGATTCAGAAAAAAATATATTTTTTATTTGTGATCCTTTTTTATATAAAATTGTTTGAAGCATCCTTACTTCGAAATGGTGAATAATCTAAGTACCTGAAACCTGCATTAGACTCTTAATAAATGAGGCATTAATAATTTTTATTTATATTTTCATTTCAAGAACAATTATTTAACAAACAAAAAGAAAACAGCGAAATCTGACATGAAAAATGTATGAAATTTTTATTAATTCCAATTGAACTGACAGTTAAAAAGGGTCAAACAGTACACATTTTTTTTTGTTTGTTAATTTTTCAAATGCGAAAATAAATAAAGAAAAGAAAAGCTTAACTAATTATTAAAGTTATTTTTGAATTTCATAAACAAAGGCCAGCAAAAACAAAATGAGATTTAAAACAATACGATCTTTCCAATTAACAAAAACTAAAAGGTTAAGGGTTGTAGAGCAACAACAACGAAAACATGAATTTGCATAAAACAACAACAAGAAGAACTTTTTGTAAATCGTTCACCATTTGTTTGCCCGAAATTACAAGTTTGAAAAGCTTGAAACAAAAGCGAGAAAAAGGTGAGTTAACGTGCACATGTGTCAAAGAGCATTTCTTTTGATTTTTGTTGTTGTTGTTGTCGTTGTAGTGAAAAGGAAATTTCTTTTTAATGCTCCCACCTTTTGCTCACCTTTACAACAAAAACAAGTTGGCATACAGGAAAAAAATATTAAGCCTGAATAAAAGAATTATAATAAACAAAAAAAAATAAATCAGAAAGGATGATAAAAAAATTTTAACACAAATTTGAACCCTTTTTTATTTATTTTCCTTTTTATTCTTTTTTTTGCATTTGTTAGAAAATGTCTACAAAGAGATTAATAATGAATGATGATTCCTTAAAACGCATGTGGCATAAGCGTAGAAACAAATAATTTTTCTTCCCTGTGTAAGCAGGGAAAACATGGCGTCTACCCTTGTCCTAAGCAAAACTAAAAGCAAAAAAGTTAAAAAAAAACCAAAAAAGGAAACAATGGCAGCCATGATTTTGCCTAAATCACAAATAAAATAACGGCACAAAAACACATTAAAACAGTCTACAGACAAACTGACATGCATATTTCAAAAACAAAAATCCTTTTTCTTATTGTTTCATATGGCCCAAACATACACACAGACACATCTGAAATTCAAATTTAATGCGGCCTCTTCTTATTATAGGAAGCTCACCACCACCATTATCGTCCTCTTTTCTCGTTGGTCTTCATCCATAAAAATTAAAATTCATTTGAAAAACATCTACAAATGTATGCACAAAATACTACTCACACTGCCGCACATTAAAACTTACACATGCCAAATGTGTAGCAGGATCTTGCTTAGACTTTAAGTCAACCAATACAGAAGAGGTTGAGTGGTATGACTACTGTAGGTAGTTGAACTCCATACCATTCCAGTGACATCCCTTAAAAAGTCTTTTGTGTTTCGATAAAAAAAAGTAACGCAATTTTTCAACCCTCGTATTAATTTTTTGTTTTTTTGCAAAAAAAATATTAGAATGAATGCAAAAAAAAAATTGTAAAGGAATCCTGATTTTTTTCTAATTAAGTTTTAGTATCACCTGGCTTTTTTCTAATGATAATTTTAAGCTAATACTTGTATTTTGTATACATAAAATTATATTCTTATTATAAATGAAATAATTATGATCAGATACTATGAAATTTTTATGATCAGATACTATGAAATTTTTCTCAGAAATTTTGTGACAATATCCTTATTTCTTCAAATGCTGCAGTCTTTTTTAATTATTTAAGATCAACTCAATCGTTAATTTCAAAAACCAGTCAAGAAACGAAAAATCCAAAATTGAGTGATTGGGCGATTTCAGTCCTTTAAAGTTAAATACATGGCTTAACCTTGGCCTTACCAATAACCACCCGGGCTACAGTTTCGGTTTTATTTCTTTAATAACTTTAAAAAAGTTGCTTCAGTTAAAAGGAAATTTTTACTCACCGAACAAATTGTTTTCTTTACAAAAACTGAAAAAAATTGTAAGACCAAAACTTCTTTAAAAAAAATTTTTATGACGAAAACATTTTCTCATCGCTAATAAACAAGCAGTAAAGCCCGTGTGGGTATTGGTAAACGTTGTACATAAAAATCTTTGGTAATGCGAAGGTGAAGTGAGAGAAGGTGAGTTTTGTAAAAGTAATTTTAATGTTACTAGGAAGTTTTCTTTGATTTACTCAAAATCAAAAATTGTTCGCTTGACTCGTTTTTGAAATAAACTATTCAACTATAAATTAAATCGGACTTGTTGAGTGTATCCAAACCACCAAAATAGAGACATGATAATTTAAATATTGTTTCTAGACCAGGCTTTTTATATCCGGTCGACTCAGAATCACTTTTTAAATTTATCTAACAGTGTTCATTCATCCGTCTGACTGGCTAGCAATGTAAACCTTGTGTACAAAGTACCACGTCACATTTTACAGATAATTTTAAGGTATTTAAATGACACAAAAAATGGTTAATAGCCTGAACTCATTTCTTTAATAGCTAAACAAACTCAAAAATGGATAAATGTCTAAGCTGGCAACACTGATATTTACAGAATGCCTCCCGTGCTACATTTTATTACTCTAAATCCAGCTTTTTGAATACCGATCGACTCTGAATCACTTATTGAATCAATCCGGCTGTCTGTCCATAGAACTTTGTGCGCAAGGTGAATTTGGAGTTTGATTCAACAATCTTTATCATAAGGATAAAAGCTGTTGGAAATAGTGAGAAGCGGCCCATAATTTCATATTGTCTCCATACAAAGTTATTTCCGGAATACTCTTTGGACCCGTAATGTTGGTATTTAGATTAAATTTGGTCCAAACATATTTTCTCAAATCGCCTTGAAATTGTTTTTTTTACTGATCCATGTTTAGCCATAGCTGCGAAACACATACCACTTCCGAAAATAGCTTTAGCGCCATAACTTCCATCTAAATATGGTAAGTGCTATAAAATTGAGCAATAATAACTTTTTTAGCAGCTACTGTGTTATGGCATTGAACTCTTGGGTCCAAAATTCTCTTTAAGACGAACCATCCTCCTATAGATATCGATATTTAAATAATATTTGGACAAAGGACTCTTATATAAATCTTAACCTCATAACTTAATTTTGTTTGGGGGAAAGGAGTTTGACGATCCCTTTGTCATAAAATAGTTATAACTTAATCCAGAATAGTGAGACCTATTCTGGATTACGCATCGGTCATCTGGGACCCCCAGTATGAGGTACATACTAAAAAACTGGAATCCGTACAGAAGCAATTTCTTTTATTCTGTCTTCGAAAACTGCATTGGAATCCAAACATCAATTTACCTCCGTATGTAAATCGTTTAAAACTAATTAATCTTCCAACCTTTAAAAATCGTTGGATATATGTATATAAACATCACCTTCATGCCGAATTTGTTAAACGGTGAATTGTCTCAGAATTCTGACTTCGTAAAAGTGTGGCCAGGTGCTAAAAGTTATTTTAAAAAATGCTAAAATTTTTAAAGATTTTTGTTAAAAATGTATTACCAGTGTGAAATTGTATTCGAAACTAAACACATTTCAGTGACTTATTTTGTAACGAAATGGAAATAAATGGTTATATTACAGCAGTGGCTAGATTTTGGTAAAGCCTCTGATACATATAAAAATGTAGCATAGGTAGTTGAAATTAAATTTTAAATTTAGGAGGCTGCAAACCTGATATATGCAATATTTAAACGATTTATTTCCTTGATATACAAAATTTTTTAGATCATTTTATTTTTTATAGTTTAAGAAAAGAGGAAGCTATAAATAATTATTTTTTCAGCAGTTAAGAGCAAACAATTTTTTCAAACATTAACACCATTGAATTTTATCTAAATTCAAAGTGAAATTTTTTTGTACTTTTATATTGTAATACCAAAGGGCATAAAATATTTACAATCGACATGATAAGGGAATGTCTAATATTCCCTGAATATTCTATTTTTTTATCAAGACAGATAAGATGTTTCTTAACATAAGAATTATCCAGTTTCATACGAAATTTCATTTTTAATTTTCATTCATAATTTATAAAATTTTTTTAAGTAAAATCAATAAAACTATTCGTCCAAATTTTTAAAATAAATAATGCTAAAAAAGCTAAAAACATTTTCCAAAAATACTAAATTAAATGCCAACTGCCAAATAAAAATTTTGCAGCTAAATAGAAATTTGTAATGCTAAAGTTAGCTGCAAAAGTGCCAAAATGGCCACACTGCTTCTTAATGTTGAGTTTTCAATTCTTATTGGTCCTTTCAGAAATTGTATACTCCTAAGACTTCAATACTTTCGGTCTAGTTATGTAAATGTTGATCCTATTCGTAGAATGAGCTCTGAATTTACCAATTTTTAAACGTATATCGATTTCACTAATCCTATTGGCGTCAAAAATAACCTCTCAAATGTATTAAGATAAATTGAATGCTATTTTTTTTCCTTTAATGTTATATACTAAAGTATCTAGATTTATTTAGTTTAAGCATATTAGCCAGTAAGAAATATTAGTTTCATTGGTGAATTTAATTAAATAAATAAATACTATGGTGTAGGGTATCGAGTGGTCGAGCTGGATCGACCTTACATCTTTTTTTAATGATTTATGCGGATTAAAAGGACAACAAGCTAATTTAACTCTCACATACGTATGTGTTTTAGGTATAAGAATAAAAGTTATTATGACTTAAAATATTGTACATTCATTCATCTTTTAGGAATCAGATTCAAGAGCAAAATAACCGCGTATGAGCTCATTTTTTGATCATTAATGATTCCCCCATTGTGAAAAGATGGTACCCCAATGATGCATTACTCATTTTGGATAGAATTTTCTGACTCCTTTTTAGCAATCGCTCTAGTGATAAATCAGTTTTAAATTCAAAGCATTTTGAAATTATTATTTGAACATATGAATGAATACATTAATAATTTTTCAAATGATATATCAATTTTTAATCATCGAAAGATATCTGAAAAGACTCATCCACAGAAGAAAATAAAAATTTAATTCAATTAAAAAATTTGTGATATTAATTATTAATTTGGATTAAAAACCATTAACAGTTCACTAAAATAACCACAATAATAATTATTGTTAACAGCTAGGGAACGAGCTATGTTTACATTTGTCCTTCAAGTTGTGCTGAAAAAGGTCAACAAGAAAAAGAAAGATCAAAACATAAAAAACAAAAAAAGTACTTTGTATTTCAAGAAGAGTTCTTGCCAAAAAGGAAGAAAAACAGAAGTAAGGAAGAACATGTAAATCAATTAAAATATGTAATCATTCATTTAAAGCAAATTTCGATCTGCCAGGGTAAAATACCATTTGGTTTAAGGATTGATGTTTGACTATCATCCGGCTTCAATAGCCGAGTGAGTAAAGCCGGCAAACCCCACTGAAGAGATTGTGTGGTTACAATTGAAACTAGTCTGGGCAACATGTCCGTGAAAAACTGGGTTCAATTCTCAGCTGAGTCAAGAATGAAAAATTTTCAATAAATTTTAATTAATTTCATGTTGTAAAATTCCTGTCTTCTTAAAATAATTTAATGAAAACTAAATTCAATGAATTTAAGCCTAATTATAATATCGAAATTTGGATTAAAAATTTGTGATATTATTGGGAATTATTTCAGTTATGTATTTTATAAGATAATAGTCTGGTAGTGTATAAAGTCATTCCTAAAAATTTAAGGAATAGAACTATTACAAAAAGCTTTATAAAATACATAACTGAAATTTAACTCATAGAATAAATTCGAAAACTAAAAAATGTTGAATTTGTGATATTATTAAAAAAAAAATGAATTAAATTTTCACCAGTAAACAAATTAATAGTATAAACTAAACCTTTAATTTACTTAATTAAAGGTTTAATTCACTTGGATGAACGTTTAATTCATCTGATTAAATTTTTTATTAAAACTGATTTTATTTTTAATTAATGCTATAATTAGTGAACAACTTTGGAAAAAATTGTCTGACTTTAGCTGATTTTTACAAACAATGATCAATCACTCAAATGCCAGCTGGGAGATAAGTATCCATAGTTGTATATTCTCTTAGATACAATTTTTAAAATTTGTGTTTTTTATATTCAGATTTCAATAAACTTTAGCCTTAAATTATACAATTTTGGTGTATTAAATAAACTCCCTCTAAAAACATTAAATATCTCTATAAAAATTAGAAACTTTTTTTGTTTAAAAATAATTACAATATTTCGATAACTAGATTCATAAATATAGATACTTCCATTTGAATACACCTACTAACTCGCCTATTTACTTACAACTTAATTAAATTCCAGCTAATAAATGTTTTTATTTTTTTAAATTAATATTTATGAGAGTCTGTGTTGTAGAATTTCCTAAGTGTATGTATATGAGGAAATGCGGGTTTTAATAATATGCAGTAACTATAAATTAAAGTAAAAAGTTAATTTTATTTAAACAAATATTATAAACAGCAAAGAAAAAACAAAAAAGTTGCTAATGAAAATCATAAACGTGTATTACATAGGCTACGAGCACACTAAGCAAATATTTGGTGTCCCACACGTAATGACTTGATTTATGAAACAAGTGGTTGTCTTTCCAAAACCTTTAACTGTGTATAAATTACATTACAATACAATCTTAACAGAAAATTTTTTCAGCAGTTTTTTGACAATTGAAGCACATCTGGGAATAACGTTGTAAGTTACAAAATTATTATTTTTCAGGAGAGCAAAAAACGTTTTTAAGGATTATTTTTTTTTTTTTTTTTATATTAAATATTATCAAGAATAATGTATGAAAAAAACTTTTATGCAAAATAAGAAGAAATTTTAATTTAAAATTACATGAAAATTTACAGTTTATATTTTTTTTTTTTTAGTGGAAAAACGTTTCATATCCACAATCGCGATGTCATTTAAAACGTTTTTCCACTACGCAAGCGGCTTTTAAAACGTTATTTCACGTTGCAAAACCAGTCCGTTTGTATCATTTTGTTTGTAACTTACAACGTTCTTCCATTGGTTGACTTTGTATCGCATTTTGACGGCGTTAAGGTGCATAATTTTTGGTGATTTGGAAACAGTTTTTGCAATAAGTGGCTTTTACAACGTTATTCGTGGCTTCGCTTCAATTAACTAAATTGTTTGAATAGTATTATAATATAATTAAGGTGTTCATTGAAACCAATTTTTTTTTTTTATTAATGTGTCCGTGCAAAAAAACTATTCTGGCAAGTTGCTTTATTAAGCAATTTGTGTTTTTAATATTGTTTTTTCTTTATACCCACTAACAACTCCAATTCGAGTCGGAAAAAACAGCCAATTGTAGGGGAATGTAAGAAAAGATAAGTTCACTGTTTATTGTTTTACTATTGTTGAAGCTTTGATATTGCTACAAGTAAGACCTGAATATTTAAAATTCTTATTCACTTTATGGTCTTACTTGTATAATATTTTTAGCTTTCTAAAGTCTTTGGAAAAAATTTCCCGACGAGCTGGCCTAAGCAACCAGCGAAATTCGCATAGAAACTACTTTTCCCTCAACAATAAATTTCAGTGTTTTTATCAAACATAAAAATTGGAAACTTGGCAAGTCATTAAATCATAAATTATTTTTTTAATTAAACAACAATTTGATATATATTTTTGATTCAATTAACATTTTAGGTGACATAAAGTTAATATGTATATAATTAGACAAGTACGAAAGTATAGCCGGTCAAGCCCTACCATATAATACCCTACACCACAGAATTTAGACACACATTTTCGAGAGTGTATCTTATTTTGAACCCTATTTTGATCTCAAATTTCAATTATTCACCCTAATTTATTTAATAAAAATATGAATTGAATATTAAAAATTATTTGGTTATTTGCATGGTACAACTACACAAGGTAGACTCGTTGGGCCCGCTGTTTGTCATCTGTTTGCCCCAGTTAAACCCCAAATGTCAAAAATATTTCATGTTTGTTTGTTGCAGAGTTTTTGATCATATTATTAATTAAAATTGAAAATATTATTTACTGTAAAAAAAAATCATAATCTTAAACTTTTTAAATTTAATTAATCAACATAATCATTTGGATGACAGGTGCAAAATAAACAAATTGTTTGTTTGATTCTATAAAGTTGTTGATTAAAATCAACTTTTAATTTTTTTCAGTGTTTTCACAAATAAATTTAAGTAAATCAATATATATAATTTAAAAGAAAGCTAAAGGTTTATCAATTTACACAGAGAAAAAAAATTGATTTAAAAAAAAAAGTTGTGATATTAAATAAAAAAATAATTAAATTTGCACCAGTTAACAAATTAATAGTATCAATTAAACTTTTAATTCACTTGATTAAACAATAAAGTCAATTTATTAAACGTTTAACTCACTTGATTACATTTTTAATTAAAGTTTTTATTTTTGAATAATTAGTATTGTGGTTATTTTATTGAATAGTATCAATTAAACTTTTAATTCACTTGATTAAACAATAAAGTCAATTTATTAAACGTTTAACTCACTTGATTACATTTTTAATTAAAGTTTTTATTTTTGAATAATTAGTATTGTGGTAATTTTATTGAACTGTAACAGGTTTTTAATCCAAATTTCGATATTTTAATCAGACTTAAGTTTATTGAATTTAATATTTATTAAATTAATTTTATGATGAAATGAACTTACAACATGAAATGAATAAACATTTATTGATAATTTTTAATTCTTGACTCAGCTGAGAATTGAACCCAGGCTTTCACGGACAGGTTGCCCTGATTAGTTTCGATTGTTACCACACAATCTCTTCGGATGGGTTTGCCGTTTTACTCACATTCCGGTAGATGGAAATTTGCTTTGAATGAATGATAACCTATTTTAATTGATTTACATGTTCTTCTTTAATTCTGTTTTTTGTACTTTTTTCAAGAATTCTTCTTTAAATCCAAAGTAAATTTTTTTGTTTTTCACGCTTTTGTCCTTCTTTTTCTTGTTGACCTTTTTCAGCAAAACTTGAAGCACAAATGTAAACATATAGCTCGTTCCTTAGCTGTTAACAATAAAAAGTATAGTGGTTATTTTATTGAACTGTAAATGGGTTTTAATCCAAATTTCGATAATTTAATCAGGCTTTTTAATTCACTTCATGTTGTAAAATTCCTTTCTTCATAAAAATAAGTTAATGAAAATTAAATTCAATGAACTTAAGTGTGATTAAAACATCGAAATTTTTATTTTTGATTAATGCTTTAATTGGTGAAAAATTTTGGAAGTTTTTTTCTGTGTAGGGGTCACACTTTTTTCGGTTTTTTTTTTTCAAATATTTGTTAAGTGTGAACATACCTTTACAAACATATACAACCCCATTATAAAAACAAATTCCCTGGGAGTTTTCACCCTTCTCCCAATTTTCCTACGTAAATTCAGTTGTAAAATTTGGAAAAGGAAAAAAAACACCCGGGGTATTTTTATTCATAATCTGGCTGATCAATTATTTTATTCAATGTTTAGTTATAGTTTTAAATATGTATAATACAAATGCATGTATTAATTACGTAGTAGTTTGCAAAATAAACAAAATTTCAATGTTTAATTAAAATTTAATTTAATTAGCTTTACTAAAGCTTACATTTAAAAAAAAAAAGTTGGTTTTTCTAAAAACATTTTGTCTGCAATATTTTTAGTTGTAACGGCATAAGAAATCTGACAGTGAGTCCCAAATTAAAAAGCTCAAAATAGTTGAATTAAATAAAGTAAACCAAAATGTAGGAAACCTTTATTTGGATAGTTGTAAAATTATTTTTGCGAAAAGTTTAAAAAAAAGTGTTGTACAAACTGGTCTCAGTTTCTGTGAAACCCCGCCTTTGAGGCGCAACGAATGCTATTTTTTTTATTGTTCTTCAATACGATCGTGTGCAAGTAGTAGCACGAGCTTTCAAACGACCGCAGTATTCTATCGTGTGAGCTTTTAAACGAACGTCCATTGCAAAAAAAAAAAATGGGAAGGAGATATACTACTTCGTGTTGCCTGAGAGGCGAGGTTTAGCTTTAATAGTATTTTTCTGACTAGATATTCTTAATAAATTTAAACTTCCGAAGACCAGCAAACAAACCCAGAACCACAAATAAAGTTAGGAAAAAAGTCAATGTGCAATTAACATCCACCAGGGAAGAGCGTTTGAGTGCTTATTAGTGTTCAAAATGCAACAAAACATACTTTTTTTTAACACAGATCTCCAATTTACTAAAAAAAAGGTCAAAAAAGGTCTGAAATAATTTTTATGTACAAAGCAAAATATAAATTATATTATGAAACTATATATTATGAAACGTAGTATTGTGAGCTATAAGAAAAATGTGCACTGAAGTATTTAATTTTAAAGTTACATATGTATTTTTCAAAATTATCTCTTTGTAAAAAAAAAACTTGAAATGTGCTTTTAACAGGGACCGTAACAGTTATTCCTTTTTTCATAAAAGTCAGATAATAACAGTTATAATTTGATTTTAATTTTTTTGTAGATAAATAGCAGTTATTTTTTGATTTTTATTTTTCGATCAAAAATAGCAGTTATTTTTTTATTTATATTTTTTTGAACAATAACAACAGTTATTTCTTGATTTTTATTTTTTTTGAACAAAAATAACAACTATTTTTGGATTGTAAAGAAGTAAAGTGTTTAATTGTGTTTAAAAAAAAAATTTAAATGTGAATAATGAAAATAATTTAATTTGACATAAAGCTGTAATTGTAGTTACCATATCTTCAGCTGAAAATATGTCAACTTCGAATTATTAAAATTTACTTATAAAGTAACCATGAGGATAAACCAGCTGTTAGCTTATCAGTTACTTTTTAGGTTAATGTGAACTTGTAATAACTAAACCAATTTATCATCTGACAGATAGCATCCCGAAAATAACACTTTGTTAGTTATTATAATGGCCCTAAGTCCCTAAAGAGTTATAAGATACAAAAGAAAATAACAGTTTTTCTAGAACGCCAAAAAGTTTTGAATTGGTTTTTTAAAATATAACTTAAACTTTATTTAAGCAAGTCAAGACAAATCAAACAAAAAAAGCTTGTTATTCCGATTTTAAGCTTCATTTTAATATAATTTTAATTTACTTAATAATAATTTCTAATCCACCCTCTATATAAATCGGAGTTAAAACTTTTAATTTTTTCGGTGTTTTCACTAATAAATTTAAATAAATCAATATGGGGGATTTCATGACAAGTGACCCAATTTTTGAAATCGATGTCTTCCGATTTGGATGAAATTTGCACCAAGGTTAGTCTTATTGGAAAGTAGTTTAGACACAAATTTTCAACAAGATCGGTCAAAAAGTTTCTGAGTTAGAGGGGGTCAAAATTTGACATTTTGGCCAAACCGGTGTTCTTTCTTATCCATGTAACTTATTATCTATTGGTGTTAGCAAAATTTGTCCTAAACAAATTAGATAGCTATTTCTTCAAGCTTTCGAAAAAATTTCTTTTTGTATTTTTTAAAATTTTATTTTGTTAAAATTTAAAACTTATTTTTTTTTTTTTTTTTTTTTGAAAACGGTATTTTTTTTTTTTTTTTTTTTTTTTTGCTCAAAAGAAAGCTTATTTATTTTCCTTTTAGATAGTTTTGGTCGCTTAGTGGTATGCGAGTGGGATATGTATAAAAAAGAATAATTTTTAACTCAAGACGAGGGTTTTTCAATTTTCAAAAAAATAAAAAATAAGTTTTAAGTTAAAAAAAAAAAAATTTTTTTTATATATAAAAAAATACAAAAAAAATTTTTTTATGAAAGCTTGAAGAAATAGCTTTCTAATTTGTTAAGGACAAATTTTGCTAACACCAATATATAATAAGTTACATGGATGAGAAAGAACCCCGGTTTGGCCAAAATATCAAATTTTGGACCCCCTCTAACTCAGAAACTTTTTGACCGATCTTGTTGAAAATTTGTGTCTACACTACTATCCAATAAGACTAACCTTGGTGCAAATTTCATCCAAATCGGAAGACATCGATTTCATAAGTTGGGTCACTTGATATGAAATCTCCCATATATATAATTTAAAAGAAAGCTAAAGGCTTATCAATTTACACAGAATAAAATAAAAAGTGATTTAAATTAAAAAAGTTGTGATATTAACTAAACAATTAATTAAATTTGCACCAGTAAACAAATTAAAGTATCAATTAAGCTTTTAATTCACTTGATTAAACAATTAATTCAATTGATTAAACGTTTAACTCTCTTGATTACATTTTTAATTAAAATTTTTATGTTTGCATAATCAGTATTGTGGTTATTTTGTTAAACTGTAAATGGTTTTTAATCCAAATTTCGATATTTTAATCAGGCTTAAGTTTATTAAATTTAATTTCTATTAAATTAATTTTATGATGAAATGAACTTACAACATGAAATGAATTTACATTTATTGATAATTTTTCATTCCTGACTGAGCTGGAAATCGAACCAAGGCTTAAACGGACAATATCTGCAGGGGCCGTTAAACACCGTCATTGACAACGGATGATGTCAATATTTAAACATCATATACATTTTTTAATTTCAATTTACTTAATAAGAGTTTCTAATCGAACCTCTATATAAATCGGAGTTATATACCAAGTTCAAATATAGTTGATTACATTTCAATTATTGCAATCAAATAACATTAAAAATTATTTTCTACTGGATTAAACAAAACAAATGCTTTTAATTTAATTTTTAAACTATAAATTAAATACATACTTCAAATCAATATTATATTCTAGTCTTAATCAAAATACTATCGATTATTTTATTCGCTTACGCATTAAACATTTAATTTTTTTGTTGCTGTTGTTATTTTTGTGAAAAAAAATATCCTTTTCTATATATTGTACAAAAAATTCTTTACAAAATAAATAGGATACCAAATGCCTTCTCTTCTCTAGCAACAACAAAACAATTATCAATATATAAATGTGCATGTTTTTGTACATACACGTGTGTGTGTGTGTGTTGTTTGGGCCAACTCAACTCAAAACTTTTTTATACTAGTTCAACTTTAAAACAATGATATACAAAAACAATATTAACAACAAAATAAAATCAGCAATACAACAACAATAATAAAAAAATAATTTTGACGAGTTAAAGGAATGATGATGAAGTTAACGAATGTGTGTGTGTGTGTGAGCTATAGCCGTTGTATGCACTTGTAGAGGATCTATTGAAAAATTATTCCTAACAGTGGGATAACAGTGATATTTTATGGGTTAAAATATTTGTTAGAAGTATTTAGAAGAGAGATAGGCATGCTTTTTATAGAGGTCTTTTGCCATTTTTAGGCACATTGAAAGTCTTTCAAGTTCATGCTTCTATTTAAATACAAAGTAAAGATATAAAGCCATGTTTTGGAAGTCGAAATCACCTGAAATTGAAATCGAACAAATTTTTAAAACTATCCTGTGCTTGATGTTTATAAAAAGATTTCCTTTTATATAGCTCATAGTTTGAGCACCACTTACTTTTACCAGAAATACTTTTAAGATCAGGAAATATTCATCGATTTCACATGATTTCGGTTTCCAGAACTTGGCCGATAATTTTAATTTACATAAGCCAAAAGACGTAACGTTAAAAAAAGATTTATTTTGAAAATGAAATTTGACATAATTATGGCATTAATTTGGTATTTTCAAGTCTTTTACAGCCTTCCTTGGCTTTCATTCTTTCTGGTTTATTAAATTTAACTCTGTCTTTTAAACATCCTAACAAGAAAATGGCTAAAGTCGTTACAATTAACGATTTCGTTAAATAATTTTTGTTGGGAATTTCGCCTGCTATAATCTTCTAATAAAGTTGGCTTTGGGAACCAAAGCATCGCAGTCTTTAAAGTAAAAATCTACCAGGGCTGTGGAGTCAACAAAAATTATTATTAACGCCGACTACAACTCCAACCGGTGAAATTTTTTAAGTCCGGCTCCGAATCCAACTCCGATTCCCCGGCCCTGAAATCTACGTAATAACTTCTAATTTTCCGGACTATTTAAAAAATCGGAAACTTATAAACAAGTTTTTTATTCCGGAAAAAATCGATACTTCTTTGGCGTTAAGCATAAAAGTCTTAAGTCAGAAACTGTAGTTTTTCATAATACTAAATTATTTTTTTTTTTTTTGTATATCTTAGACTTTTTATGTAAAGAGGAGATGATTACGATTAGAAGCAGTTGTGCTATGCTTAAGTTATTGATATTAAACGAAAGAGAATTTTTTTTATAAAATTAAAGCCAATCAAAAACTAAAAATGCGTTTTCTTACTTAGAGATCATTGGTCCATATGTCCTCACAAATAACTATGATCAGAACGTTACAGTCAACGGTGAGCGATATAGAGAGGTACATATTTAATAAATTGTTTGAGCCCCAGTTGAAAGACATTATAATTGCACTCATGCAGTTTCAGCAGGATACTGCCACATATCATATACCGCATAATAGAATCAATTTGCAAAGAGAAACATTTGGCGAATGAAAATTTAATGAAATTCTCAAAACTGACCTGTCACCTGGTCACCTCGTTCATGTGATTTAATGCCATTATATAATTTTCTCTTGGAATCTACGTTCTATGCAGATAAATTATTTTTTAACAATAATTCCATAAAATGATCTAACTAATTAGGCCAAATATAAAAACTTTTTCTCTTTTATCTCAATTTGAAGTTGTCCGACTCTAAACATATTTTTGGACTGTTTGAACTTCTTAAACAAAATGTTGTTTTATGGTTATCAAAGACGCACAATTGGAATTGCCGTGCGCATTTTAGAGTTAATTCTAGCCTTCAAAATTGTCTGCAAATTATTTTCGTATGTTAGGTGACAGTCAGTCTAACTGGCATCCATTTGGATACCATGGAATTCCGTTTAGATGAAATTTCCATCGTTAAACAAGCCCTAACTCTTTACAAAGTTCAAAAACCTTCCATTTTAACGACCGAAACTTTAAACAGTTCATTAAAGGCAGCTAATCCTAATATGGCTAGTCAGGTCCATGGCAGAGTAGGAGGCTAATAGTCGAGGTCTTCTAAGATTTCCCCCCACTTGCATCCCCACAGATCTGGCAGTAATTGTAGTGTATGATATTTTTTAATAAGTTTCTCCAATACTATTTTGATAATCAGGCCTGTTCTGAAAATCACATATTATCAAAGTGATTTAAGACCACAAGAAATGTGTTCTAGGCAAATTATTTTGTGATTTCAAAACGTTCAGCTACGTACACAACTTTTTAAAATCACTTTGTTATTTTTGCGACTATTGTAAGATGACCGTCATAATAAATTACTTAATAAAATATTCAATGTGTTGTTTATTAATTTTTTTATACAAAACGCTAATTTGCTAACAGCGGCATAATAACAAAGTCTAATATTTATTAAAAATCGTAAAAGCTGTGAAGAATCGCAGCAAAAAGTCGCTTCTATCCGCCAACATGGCTAGAATTCACGAAAAATTGCAAACTTGTAAACAAACCCTAAAACTTATTTGAAATCGCTAAATGGGCTAACAAAAACAAAATATCGGAAAATTACAAAATATTTTGGCAAAAATAGCCAAAATTCGCGAAAATTTTTAATATAACAAACAAGCCATAAAATAGATTAAAAGTCCCTAAAACAATAAGGAATCGCAAAAATTCGTTAAAAATTGCAAAATTAGTGGAAATTCGTAAAAATTTGCTAAGAGCGGCAAGATAGCAGAGTCTTCTATTTATTATATATCTTTAAAGCTGTAAAGAATCAGAAAACTTAAAGCAACAAATCGCTTTTATCGCGAACATGACTAAAATTCGCGAAAAATTGCAAAATTTGAAACAAGCCCTAAAATCAACTTGAGATCGCCAAATCGGGTAAAAAAACAAATTATCGAAAAATAACATAAAAAGCGTTAAAAATGAGATATGCCTTTGTAGAACAAGCGGGTGTTAAAAACTTGTGTTTGCTTGTGCTTTCGACAATGGAAAATCACACCGAAAAACACAAAAACGGTGTGATTAACAGAACACCACAAAATCACACGTGTGATTTTAAAAGCATATGTTATTTGAAATCACGTGATTTTCAGAACAGGCCTGAATAATTGATTTCTTAAGCAACAAATCCGAAATAGATTTTCCTTATAACTTAACTTGGTTTGAGCTACAGGCATGACTTTAGCCTTTCAGCATTATTTGACTACAAAACTGAGACTTATGCCTGCGAAAAATATAACATTTGTAGCCAAATTTTAAAGTCATGCGAAAAAGTAATATTGAAAAGTCAGTCCAGATGATTTCAGTCGCTTGTTTCCTCTTAGCTCCAATTAATGAACTCAACTTGGAAATTAAATAAAATTTTTTTGAAATCATGCGACACAATCAATTTAGTACAAAATTTTATAATTAAATTTTCGAAATTTCCCGAAAAAAAATCAAGGAAATCACAAAAATATTTTTCTAAGAAAAGTTGTAAGCATGTCAAGACATCTGTATCCGTTGACGATAAGAGCTTTAATATCATCAGCCCAAAATTAATGGAGCTTTGTGTTCATCATTAAATGGAAATCACGTTCGACTAACAGCCGTACCTAAACAAGAGCGGAAGGCGGAACGTTTTCTTCCGCGTAGCTTTTACGCTGATATTCCCTACCTAAACAAGAGCATCAGCGTTGTGTCACAAACAGTAGTGCTAACTTTAGTGTTTACTAAAACCATCATAATAGAAATGAAATATGGAATTTAAACCGCTAATTTGACCAAAAAATAACTAATTTGTGTTATTTGTTATTGTTGAGGGATGAACTTTAAAATTCTTTTTGCACCTCAAGTTAAACACGGTTCACTTTTAATTTATTTTAAATAAAACTCTTTGTGTTAATTTTAGTTTTTGTATTTTTTATTTAGGTATATTTTGTTTATTTAATTTTGTATAACACTGTTTTTTTTTTATTTGCAAGGTTTTTTGTTTGTTTTGTTGGGTCACAATTTTTTCTTACTTTTTTGTTGTTTGATGTTTGCACTTTAACGATCGAAACTAGAGTAAGTTTTTAATGTTTTAAAAATGATCTTACAAGCTAAGTTTCAGTACATAGAAAAAAAGTGCAATGACAAATGTGAAAAAGTAAATAACAATTTAAGGACCGTTACTATTTTACAGGGTGCTGTGTTTATAATGAGTCATCATTAAACACCGGGTGTTTTGATTAACATGGTTCATCATTAAACATTCCGGCCCCCATGACTTGGTGCAGGTTTACCAAAGGTCCATAAAACAGGAAACAATGTAGCACGGTGTTGTGATGAATTTGACAGATATGGCATCTAGGATCTCAATTCGATTCAGGGTTGCGGGTCGTGTGAGGTTGTATATGTTGACGGCAATCAATCTGTTGAAGATACGCTACGAAATGTTTCGTGGGATGCCATACCTGCAAGTAGGAATTCAGAATAAAATTAGTGTGGAAAATTGTAAAAAACTTATACTGTATTTCAAAACAAAACCACAATTTTTGAAATGGGTCTGGTTATGATCCCATTTTTGGTCTGGATGTCAACCACTCTACAGTTCTGGTCTGTTCCAGTATACGTCTTCGTAATTCGACCCATTTGCCATTCGTTGGGCGGCAAGTTGTTGTTTTTGATGACGACTAAATCGTTGACTTTAACGTTATCCCTCTGAGACTTCCACTTGTACCTGCGATGCAGTTCGGCCAGGTATTCGGATTTCCATCTTTTACAAAATGAGTGGTAGATGACCTTTAGGCGTTTCCAGCGGTTGATGAGGGTCAGGTTTTCGCTGCTTACATCAGATTCGGCTGGGGTCAATAATGGAGTTCCAATAAGGAAGTGTCCAGGGGTCAATGGGTTAAGGTCATTTGGGTCATCGCTAGCAGGACTTAAGGGTCTAGAGTTTAAACACGATTCTATGCGGGTGAGAATTGTTGACAACTCTTCAAAGGTGAATTTCATATCTGGTATCATTTTCTTAAGGTGGGTTTAGAATGATTTTACACCGGCTTCCCAGAGTCCGCCCATATGTGGGGCGCCGGGGGGTATAAATTTCCAAATGATATTTTGATGGCTATAGTTGTGAGTAACTTGGGTTTGAAGAGTTTTTAGAAATTCTAGACGATCTTTTTTTATGAGTTCTGCTGCTCCGACAAAGTTCATGCCGTTGTCCGAATATATGATTGCTGGACACCCACGCCTTCCAATGAAG
Source organism: Pollenia amentaria (assembly GCA_943735925.1). Taxonomy (NCBI): domain Eukaryota; kingdom Metazoa; phylum Arthropoda; class Insecta; order Diptera; family Polleniidae; genus Pollenia; species Pollenia amentaria. Next base: position 48,748,753 of record OX031006.1, read on the forward strand.
CGGGAGAAAGCGGCTAAAAAAGCTTGAGTCGATAAATCACTAACTGGTTCTAAATGTACGGCCTTAGTGGCAAAGCATACAAAAATGCAGACGTACCCTTTTGTGATGAGGCAGGCTCGACCAGTAAAGTTTCGAATGGTAAAGGGTCCAGCGTAATCGACTCCAGTGGTGGTGAAAGGGCGAGAAAGTGTTGTGCGCTCTGGTGGTAAGGAAGCCATGATTTGACTCAGTGTGTGTTTTTTGTACAAAACACAAGTTTTACAATTATTAATCACCATTTTTACTAAGGGCCTTAAACGAAAAATCCAAAATTCCGTCCGAAGTACTCGGATCATAAGTTGGTTTCCACCATGAATAGTTATTTTATGAGTGAACTCGGTCAGCAATCTGGTGAGCTTAGAGTTGTACGGCAACAGAATTGGATGTCGTTCGTTATATGTGAGCGCTGGTGATTGAACCAGACGTCCGTTGGCTCGGATGACGCCTAGTTGGTCCATGAACGGGTTGAGAGTTAAAATACTGCTAGAGGACGATATCCTTTGTTTGAGTTTTAACTGCTTATATTCTTCTGGGAAGTGTTGTTTTTGCGTCAAAATAATGAGTCGTGTTTTGACATCTATTATTTCTTCTGGTGTAACTTCGTTTGAAGATGTCCGAAAGCTGTTTCTGTTTACACCAGTATTCCTCCAGAATCGTAGGACATAAGCTAATACTCTATAAGCGCGTGACAAATTGGAGAAACGGTTCAATGGATCCTCTTGAGTCGTAGTAGTTAACGTCCTTACAGTTTTTGCTTCTAAGTTGGTGTCATCTGGACTTCTGGATTTTGGCCATTTATCTTTGGGTAATTTTAGCCATGAAGGTCCATGCCACCACAAGTTGTGGGTTTCTAATTCTTGGGGCGTACATCCCCGGCTGGCTATATCTGCGGGGTTTTCTTTTGATTCGACATGTTGCCAATGGCTATTGCCGACTTTATCTACAATTTCTGAGACACGATTTCCAACGAAAGTGTTCCACGTGCAGGGGGGCTTCTTTAACCAGGCCAGTACTATTGTTGAGTCGGTCCAGAAATATGTGTCGATTTGCGTAGCTTGAAGATTTGGCAGAATTCCTGAGGCTAAATTTGCCAGTAAAACGGATCCACAAAGCTCCAAACGTGGTAGCGATATTTGTTTAATGGGAGCAACACGAGTCTTAGAGGCCAGTAAATGTGTAAATATAGAATTTTCAGACTGTATTCGGACGAAAAGAGTCGCAGAATAAGCCTTTTCTGAGGCGTCGCTAAAACCATGTATTTCCACATTTAAATTAGGGCTGTACTGGATCCAACGAGGAATTTTCAGGGCATTTATTGCAGGGCAGTTTTTGACGAATTTCTGCCATTTGAGGCAAGTCAAGGGTTTTAGGTTGTCATCCCAGTCGACTTTATCTAACCAAATCTGTTGCATGATTAACTTGGCATCAACAATTACTGGAGCTATCCATCCGCAAGGGTCAAAGAATTTGGCAATTGTAGATAGAACTTCCCTTTTTGTGTAATTTTCTTTCAATTCAACAGCTGGGGCAGTGAATGTAAAGGAGTCTGAGGAAATGTTCCATTTTATCCCGAGTGTCTTGGTTCCGGCGTTCTCGGATAAGTTTAACCAGTCGAGCGGTAGTAGGGTCTCATTTGGCAAATCTTGAATAACTCGTGGATCATTTGAGGTCCATTTCATCAGATCGAAACCGGCAGATTTTAGAACAGTTGTAAGTTCTTTTCGTGATTTGATGGCATCGTTTAATGTGTGGCCACCAGCTAAGACGTCATCTACGTACATGTTGTGTTGTAAGATGTTTGACGCCAGGGGGTGAGTTGTCCCGATATCTTCGGCTAGTCGAATAAGGGTTCTTATGGCAAGAAAGGGCGCGCAATTAACTCCAAACGTCACTGTGAGGAGTTCGTAATCCTCAATAGGATCAGTCTCGGATTTTCTAAACAATATCCTTTGATATTTTGTTTGCGTAGGGTCAATGAGTATCTGGCGATACATTTTTGTGACATCTGCGTTGTACACAAAACGGAAGAATCTCCACTTCAATATTATGAGCACTAAGTCTTGTTGAAGTATGGGTCCTGGATACAAAATGTCATTCAAACTTCTCTTATTTGAAGACGGGCTCGATGCGTTGAAAACTACTCTAATCTTCGAAGTCAACTTTTCGGGTTTTATTACTGCGTGATGCGGCAGGTAATAATTTGGGTATTTACTAATTTCCAGGGGAGATATTTTCCTCATATGTCCTAGCTCGAGGTATTCTACAATAACTTGGTCGTATTGTGTCTTAAGTTCTGGTTTTTGGCTAAGCATGCGCTCCATTCTCAAAAATTGGGCCATGGCAATATTTCTAGATACGCCTATTTCTTCGCCATTTTTAAAGGGTAGGGTAACAATATATCTACCCGAATCACTTCTACGGGTTGTAGACTTGTAGTGATTTTCACAGTGCGTGTCCTCTTCTGACTTCAAAACCTTTTTTGGGGTCTCCTCCACCTCCCAAAAGCGTGAGAGGATTCGGTCCAGGGACGATGTGTTTAGTAACGATATCGTTTTTCTAGGTGAAGTTTTTGTACAAATTGGTCCCCCCACAATCCAGCCAAATACTGTTTTTTGTGCCAAAAGGGATCCAATGGACCGCATCGGTGTTTCCATACTATATATTGAGGGGCCTAAGTCGAGGCCTATTAGTAGGTCGATGGGTCGACTTTGATGAAAGTGTGGGTCTGCAAGTTCTAGTTTTGCAGCCTCTGCGAATTGTTCTGCGTTTAACGTTTGGGGCGGTAAATTGGATGGAAGGGTCTTCAAAACTGGTGCCCATACCTCTAACTTAAACGATGTATCCACCCTGGAGCAAAGGTTAAACAAACAGGCTTTGGTCGAAGTTTCAGAAACTGTCTGACTCAAGCCGGAAACGTGTACTATATTACGTTTTGTGGGTAAGTTTAATCGGTTTTTCAACTTGTCCGATATAAACGTGGATTGGGATCCAGGGTCGATGATTGCTCTTGCCTGGTATCTTGCGCCTCTAGTTTCGATTTGTACTATTGCAGTAAATAACAAAGTTTCTTTGTCTACTAGTTGTGTCGAGGACTGATTGCTTCCCCTCAGGGTTAAGGAAGTCAGGTTAGGAATACCTGACCTGGAAGTGGACTGTATATATTGGGCTTGCGCTGCAGCACTTGTACTAGCTTGCTCGTCAGCGTTATTTGGTGGTAAACTTATAGGCTGGGTCACCGTTGCCTTGTGCAACAAAGTGTTATGTTTTTGTTTGCACAGCCTACAACTATATTTGCTTGAGCAGTCCTTGACACCATGATTTATTGATAAACAATTAAAACATGAATTTGTGACTTTTACTATGTGAATTCGGTCATTCACATTCTTTTCCAAAAAGTTAGGGCAGGATCGTAACGGGTGGGGCTCTTTACAATGTTGGCAATTGTGTGTAGAGTCTTTTTGTCCCCCCTTTGATGGAAAACGTTTCTGAGTTTTCGACTCGTTATTGGTTTGAGTCGCGTTTGTTTGAAAACTGTGAACCTGTTTTTGTTTAGTGAACGGCTTAGAACATTCCCTTTTTTGTTGACAGGGTTTGGGTTTGGTGATGGCCGCTATTGACTCTAAAGTCTTAGAGTGGTGAGTCAAAAAAGTGTTAAATTGTTCCCACGACGGAACCTTTGTTATTTCTTGAAGAGAGTTTTCAAATTCCTTCAAAAGTGTTCGGGGGAGCTTGGTCGAGCAAAGATATACAAGAAAAGGGTCCCAAGTGCCAGTTTCTACCCTTAAAGCATTTAAAGCTTGAAGGCAGCCATTAACGGTTCGTTGTAGTGTCTGAATAGATTGGCCTGAATCTTCGGTAACTTTCGGAAGGTCAAATAAAATTTTCAACTGTTCGTTGACCTGAATCCGATTGTTCTCGTATTGAAGAACAAGATTTTTCCAGGCTATATCGAAGCCTTCGTTGGTTAATGGGGCATTTGAAACTATGTTCCTAGCGTCTCCTCCAGTTTTTTGAAGCAAATGAAATAATTTTTCAATTTTACTAAGTCGCGAATTATTTAAATATAGGGCAGTAAAAAGGTCGCGGAAGGTTGGCCATGTCACAAAATCACCTGAAAACGTATCTATGTCGCAAGGTGGCAGCCGAATAGACGAAACGTCGTTGTTTCCTAAAATTGGGGTTTCGGCAGACGAAAAACGCTCGTGCTTATTCGTGTCATCAGTTGGGGCAGAAAGCGCCAGAATTTCCGCGTTAAGTGATGCCAAACAAGTTTTGTATGCAGCCAGGGCTTTTTTGTACCGATCGCGAAGTTTCTGCCTGTCTATCGGTTGTTCGCCCGATTCCGGTTTCTTGTCCCTACACTCTTCATAAGCCCTTTTGATTTGCTGCCAAAGTGAGTCTAGTTCTACACGAAGAACTTCTAAACTATGAATGTCCTCACCTGCCTTTGATTCTGAATACTCACTTTCAAAATCTAAAAGGTCATTTGTACAATTAACAAATTTATCGAGTGCCATTATTAATTTTTTGAATTAACCAGAATCGTGAAAAAACTATTTTAAATTGGGTCAAAAAAGTACCTGCTAGCGATTAAACAACAACAAGTATCGAAAAAATTATATTATTTTTAAAAATAATTAGAGTCCCACAAAGCGATTTGTTTCCCCGGTATTTGTTTAAAATGTGATGGGGGTGGTAACCCTGTTGGTTCTCTTCGTTCTTAAAAAATGCAGCGTAAAGAAATATTAAGAGTAACACAACAAGCAAGAGAATTTATTTCTTGTTGTTTGTTGTATTGTATACTTTGACTTACTTGTTGTTGTTGGGTCTTTTTTTCTTTTTTGTGTCACTGCTTGTTTATTAATTCTTCTGTTGTTCTTGTTGTTGCTGAGTGTGCTAGTACTGCTGTTGAACTTGCTGCTACTGCGCCAAAGAATTTGGGTCCCGTTAGCTTGTTCACTATTAAACTTTGCAAATTTGTTTTTTGGAAACACTTTTATTTAATTAATTTTTATTTTTTAATTTTTTTAATAAAAACTTTAGTTTTGTTTTTTAAATTATTGTTCACTACACTTTTTGCTTCGGTTCGAAGTGACCAAATGTTGAGGGATGAACTTTAAAATTCTTTTTGCACCTCAAGTTAAACACGGTTCACTTTTAATTTATTTTAAATAAAACTCTTTGTGTTAATTTTAGTTTTTGTATTTTTTATTTAGGTATATTTTGTTTATTTAATTTTGTATAACACTGTTTTTTTTTTATTTGCAAGGTTTTTTGTTTGTTTTGTTGGGTCACAATTTTTTCTTACTTTTTTGTTGTTTGATGTTTGCACTTTAACGATCGAAACTAGAGTAAGTTTTTAATGTTTTAAAAATGATCTTACAAGCTAAGTTTCAGTACATAGAAAAAAAGTGCAATGACAAATGTGAAAAAGTAAATAACAATTTAAGGACCGTTACTATTTTACAGGGTGCTGTGTTTATAATGAGTCATCATTAAACACCGGGTGTTTTGATTAACATGGTTCATCATTAAACAGTTATCAAACGATAAAAACAGAGTTGTCAAAAAAAGGCATATAGCAACCCTGCTTATTTTAACGCGCTGTCAAAATAGGATTTTCCAATTCCAAAGCGCTTCCGCTGCGTTGTCGCTTTGTTGTTTCGGTATGCTACATACAAATTGTGTGAGCATGAAGATTTTTGACAGATAGAAAACGTGTTCCGCTCTTGTTTAGGTATGACTGTAAGAAAAACTTTTCTGTAAAACCATTTAGGCTTTGCCAAATTATTTAGCAAACCTTTCCCTTATCGCACAGCTGTGGAGTCGGAATAGAGTTCGGTGTCAAAGTAGCCACAAAAACTTGCGACTCGGACTCCAAAATGTTTCTACACCCAGAGAAAAAACATGTTTTAATATGGTCACCTCCAACAAAACTATTTTTAAATAAAATTATGAACAAATTATGGTAAATTTAACCAAATTATTGTCATCGATAACCATATTATGGTTAAATTAGACCTCTATCAAGAAGGCACAACCATATTATGGTTGCCTCCGAACATGTTTTAGTTATTAATAACTAAAATATGTTTAACACTTATAATAGTATGGTTGATTTTCAACAATAGCATGTTGCTCTTGGAAAAGAGGAAAATACTATTGTTAATGTAAAAACAAATAATTGTCACATTTAACCATAACATGTTTAGAGGCAACCATAATATGGTTGTGGCTTCTTGATGGAGGACTAATTTAACAATAATATGGTTGTCGGTGATAATAATATGGTTAAATTAAAACATTATATGTTCAAAATTTTCTTTAAAAATAGTTTTTTTGGAGGTGACCAAATTTAAACATGTTTTTTCTCTGCGTGTACTTTACATATGTAAATAACTATATTAAAGCGCAATGCGGCACAACGCATGTTAGAATTAAAATATCGATTTGAAATTTTTACAGAATCATTTTCTTGTTATATGTAACCATTTAAAAGGTACTGCATTTAAAAAAAAACTTTAAAGTCATATTAGGACCAGTCCTATATACATTTAGCATCAAGGTTGGAGTCGGACTTAAAAAGTTTCAGAGGTTGGAGTCGGAGTGGGAACTATTTTTTGACGACTATTTATCCACAGCCCTGCATAATCGCCTTGTTTTGCAGCGGTGAAACCTTTAAGTTTTAGTTTAAACTTAGCCTGAAGTTTTAGTACTGCGCAACATGTCAGTGTTTATATTGCCAATAGAAAGGGCTCCATTTATTACAACCTTTTTGTTTGGAATTTAGGTCCACTATTTAAACTAGTCGTAGTTATAGCAGTAGTATAGACCAGCTACTGACAGCAACAGCAACAATGTCACAAACATCAAGCTCTCACACACATGCATAAACATTATCGTTTTGTGCCATCAACAACAACTACAACAAAATAAATAAATGTGTGTATAGAAAAACATTGAAAAAAGGCGAAAAATGTTGATGATGTTGGCAAATGTTGTTGCTGTTGTTGATGGTGATGATGATGCTGTTGTTATTGTTGCAATGTTAGTGAAATTTTTCGCTTTTTTCCAACTTTTCTCTGAATTTTTTCTTATAGTTGTTGTTTTATTTTCATTTATATTTCTCTGGCAAATATGTTCGCGTGTGTATGTGTTAGTATTTGTATACATACTAAACTTTTGTGCGGAGAAAAATAATATACAAAAAAAAAGGATAAAAAAAGAAACGTGAATTTTCATATTTTTTTTGGATTTTTTGTAAGCTCCACCTACTTTAACTGCCAGCGGATTGGTTCAAAATATAGAAGTTTGAGTTCTAACGTGGGGGAAATTTCATTCAAACTCCCCACCAAATACAATTCACTTGAATGTTGGATCATTCACTTGGAGTTTAAGGCAGCTGGGGGGGCTACATTTTTCACGTTTTGTTTTGTGTGAAAAAAGTCTAGAAAATATTATGTAGAGAAGAAAAAAAAAATTAAAATATTTATTTTGTTAAAATGCCAAAGACAAGGCAGGTCGTGGGGAGTGGGTTGCTTTTTGAAAAGGGTTTTCTGAATAAAATGTAAAAAGCGAACTTTGAAAAATATATTATGTTCAAAGAGTATAAAAATTATGTTTATGTGTTAGTAACAGTTTTAAATATTAAAGCGTGTACGAGAATAAGTGACAGTGAGTGATTGTGCAGATGGGCTAAAACTGTACAGAATAGGATTTGCATTTTAGTACCCTACATTCAAAAGATGTTTGGTGTATTACAGAAGAAGCTTTTAAAAATAAGATATAATGCTTGGAAAGTGCACTTTGCGTGTGTGGACTTTATGGCACACAAATAATGGTCCTGTTATTTCTGTTTACATAGAAACTTTTTAAATGGCTGCGATCAAAAATGGACCAACTGCACAACAATTTTTTTTACTATTAATTTAAGGTCCCTGTATTCAAATCTAATATCCGTTTTTCTCCATCAGCTCGTACTTTTCAGGTACAGGTACTTATCGTATTTTTGCCTTTTTCCAAAAATAATTCAAAAGTTTTACAAATTTTTATTTTCTTCATGCTCAAAGTTGTCCGTTTTTTTAGCTTTATGAAAAATCATATAAATGTAGCTTTCTAAATCATGTATGTGCATTAAAATCGAATAAAAATTTAATGAGCTATGCTAAGTTATGTATTAACTAGGGAGATCGATTATTCGACTTTTTTCAATAACCGGTTTTCGAATATTACGAATAGTTGCTATTTTAAAAACCCCGGTTTTCGGTTAAGCAATTTTTAAATAACCGGTTAGCCAGTTTTAATTCGAATACTTAAAAACACAAAAATCAAATAAGTTTTTAAAATAAGACGTTAATTTGAATAAAAACAAAACCATTTGCAAAGGTATGGAACCAACAAAATACATAGATATGACTTAGATCAGACCTAACAAATATTTTACGATAAAATCCAAGAAAAGTGGGACCAGTAAATTGATCATACTTTAACTTAATTTTCAACAATTTTTTATTGATTTACTAAACTTTATTTGTAAGAATTTATTTGGAGAATGTAATTTAGAAACTGTTGAATGATATTTGATCTAGACAAACGTTTTTATTTATGTATTTATTTATTTAATCAATACAATACATCAAGAACTAGTCTTATCTAACAGTACTGGGGAGGGAGATAATGGCACAAAATGATTTTTGTTGGTAAAAAAATAAAATCACTTAATACTAATTTTAAGAAATAAAAGAAATTTAAATTAGATAGAAATGAAAAATATTAAATGACATTAAAAAATTATGATTTTTAAATTAAATAAGAAGAAAGCATATAATATTACTCACATCAAATAAATAAAAGTTAAAACATTATGTATGTAAAAGCTATATAAATTTTGTTATCCTAAACGATTAAATATTGCAATTTTGAAATGCTTTGCATTGCTAATGATTTGAATATTAGGGGGAAGTTGGCGCCAAAGATTGATAGCAGTGTAAAAAAAATGTCTTTTCGATATAGCTTTTCTAATGCGAAAGGTATTTACTTTGTTTCCTCGGTCAGACCTTGAGAAGATTATTCTATTGTATAGGTATTCAGGCTGTTTGGTGTAAATCACCTTATGAAAAAATAATAATGTTCGAAGCTTTAACAGGCTATCAAATGGTATATTACATATTTGTCTAGAGTAGTGTGAGATTCTGCTTCGCCTACTGCGGCCAAAAACATATCTGGCAATATTATTGTACGTAACATTAAGCCTTTTCATACTTAATGTATCACAGTTAGCGAATAGTTCACAACCGTACAAGAGCGTTGGCAATAAATATGTTTTAGCAAGTAACATTCGAATATCAAAAGGTGTATAATGTTGCGACATCCAAAGGTTTCTTAACATCGCATATGTTTTACCACATATAACATTTATGTGATTAGACCAGTCTAGTTTCCTGTTGAATATTACACCTAAATTTTTGGCAGTTTCATCTATTGTGATTATAGATTCTCCGACCAGAATTGGTGGTAAAATAGTGGTGGTAAAAACGTTTTGAGAAAGCAAATAAATTAAAGGAATTTTATAAAGTTATTATTTGAAATATTCTCTCAAATTTATTTTGAAAGAGTTTTAATTTGTTGGTGGTTCAGCTATCTATATATGTAAATTAACCATATTTTTCAAAATGTTGCCAACAAAACCTCTTAGCCAGGATTATCTATTTCTAATTATTTTTTTTCAGCATTATAGAAACGAATAGTGAACTGAACATTCTTTTTGTGTAAAATATTTGTCAATTCGTCGACTACAATTTAAAACATTCCATGACATTGTTTGATTTCTTCAATTTTGTTTTTTAGTTCTTGGTGTTTTAATAAATAAAACTGGTAGAAAATTTTGCCATTCCGCCGTAATGTTGTAGTTTTTACCTTTAAGAGATGCTAGAACTACATAAGAGTTTTTATTGCCTTAACGGGCATTTCGTGCTCGGCAACACAATGATTAATTTTTTGCAGCGTATTTTAGTAAAGTATTATTTGTCGTCTCCTTAGAACTACTTCGAACGGAGTTAAGTTTAATTTGGATCACATTAATGTCTAGCATATATACTAACTAAAGGTGATTAATAAGTCGTGACATGGAAGAACCTTTGTAACTTATCATTTTAGGGCACTTCAAGCCCCTTACGTTGTCTTTTTAATCGCGTTCGAAAAATATCTAGAGATATCATTTATATAAAAATATATTTAATATTTAGAATACTCTTGCACAAATTACTATTTACTTTTTAACTGAACACTCTCTGGTTGTATTTTGAATTGGCTTTGGGTTTTTTTCTACAAAAACACACGCTTTTATAAGCGATTTGTATTTACAGTGCTCGTAATATTTTTTGACCTTTGTTACATTTTGTTTTGACATTCTTCATAAAAAGTTCAAGTTTAGCCAATATTCAATTAGAAAATACTTTAATTACGGGTACATCTACAACAAGAGTAAGGAAAATGTATATAAATTACACATTACTAAGATAACCGGTTAATTATACTAAAATAACCGGTTTATTCGATATTCGAAAAATGGGTTAAAACCGGTCGAATAATAACCGTTCGATCTCCCTAGTATTAACATATTTTACGCATTTTTCCATTCCAATTACACAGAAAAAATTAAACATTTTCTCTAAACCATTTATACCAAAATCTTAGAATCAAGCAAACAATTTGTTGATTTTGCACCTTTTACCAAAATGATTATATGGATTATTAAAAATTGTAAAAATTTAAAATTTTGAATATTTTTTGTGTAATAAATGATATTGTTAATTTTAAGTAAAAAAAAATGATTAAAACACTTTGCCGTTTCAAACTATGCGTCAATTTTTTTTTTTTTTAAATTATTTAGTTTAAATTATTTTATTTTAAACGAAAATAGTCAATTAAGATTTTTTGTTATTTAATTATTATTTTAATTAAAAATCTATTTCAAAACAATGAAAAATGATAATTAAATCTAAATTAAGTTTTTAATTTTCTTTCAAATAAAAAAATAATTGATACAATTATCACTTTCATTAAATTGAAATACTTATTTAACAATTTTTTTAATTAATAAAAAAAACTACTAATAATATTTTCTGTGCAAAAAAATTACAATTTTGTTTTTTTTTTAAAAATTATGAAAAATCCAAAACGAAAAAAAAAGTTTAAGGTCTTATAACATTTACGTAAAGTCACACAACCTATGAACACACTGAGACAAAGATCATAAAAATCGATAAACGCATTTCGCTTTTATTTATAATTAAGTGAAGGTACCTCATTTTTAAGTAAAGGATATAACGAAAGCGAAGGAAAAATCACACACATATTAAAAATGTTATTTTTGCATTGAAATCGCGATTTTTATCAATTCAGTTGTCTGTGAATTGTGAAGAAAATCAAAATTTGTGCTCCGATTATAATGAAATAAAGCTCAATTCATTCGAAATATGTCTTACCAAATGTTTTTAAACCAAAAATTGTTGTCGCATTTTTTCTTTTTATGAATTTTCAAAGAACAAAAAAAAATTCTTTTTTTTTTTCAAAACTTCAACGACGTCTCTTAAACTGCTGGCTAAATTTAAAACCAATGTCAATTTTAAAGCCGTGCTTAAAGATAATATTCGTGGCGAGTTTTGAATTTTGTTATTAAATGAATATGGTGAACAATTTTTAAGTTATTTCTCTATGTGTAGTGGAAGTGCATTAATTTTGGACATAACGGTATATCGCGACAAGTCGAGCTAATAGATTTGGATTCAGCGTCGCAAATAACCTTAAAAACAATATTCAGTTCTTAATCAACAAAAACCTTGTTCCCTTGTGTTATTAATGGTAAGCAAATAATTGATAGTTTACCATACTATGTTCGGAGGCAACCATAATATGGTTGTGGCTCCTTGATGGAGGACCAACTAAGCCATAATATGGTTGTCGATGACAAAAATATGGAAAAAGTAACTATAATATGGTAAAAAATATGCTTAAAAATTTTTCATTATAAATAGTTTTTTTTTTTTTTTTTTTTTTTGGAGGTGACCATAGCGAAAATTGTGTTCCCTCTGCGTGTCCTGCTTTAAAAGTGCCATCCTCTTAGTAGTGTAACCTTAAACCAACTAATCCTTACACTTAAAACATTTCCTTATTTCTCCCTTAGAAGTCTACACATGTAAATATGTCCATGTGCATATTGTAGTTTGTTTGTTAAAAAGAGCGAAAAAAGTGAAAAAAGCGAAACAAAAATAACAGTTCAAAAATTATGCACACATCATCGTCATCATTAAAATCACCAACAATTGAGTTGGTGTGCCTTTTTGTGCTTGATGGCAGTTTTTTTATTCAAACCCAGATTGAGTGCATGAAGGAGTATTTGATAATGATTATGATTTTTAGTATGAAAAACGCAGAAGAAAACAATAATAATAATGGAAATAAGGGAAAAAATATACAACAACTATTAACTAAAAATATAGAGAATTTTTGCATATAGACGCGTCTGTGGTTGGGGATTATGGCCAAACAAAACACATTCAACATAATTATATACTTGCATACAAAAATATAATAATTCTTGGGGTTTTATACACAACATCAGCATCGTCATCATTTTTATAAAAAAATATAACGATTATAATGACCAGAGTTCTGAATTCTGTTGGTTTTTTATTTACACTGACCACATTTTCAAACATAATTATTTTATATGTTTATTGTATTAACAAATACTCGTACAATGTAGAAAAAAATGAGCAAGAAGTTTTGCAAAATACCCAAAAAAACACGCCTTTTTGTGGCAACACCATTTGTATTCCCCCTTTTGGTGGGTTTGTTTTTTTTTTTTTTTTTACTTTAACATTTTTGCCCTAACTTTATTAGTGGCTTGTTCTGGCCTTTTTTTCAACTCATATCCGGTTGCCGGTTCTAGTCATCGTGGTACGCACTATGGCGTCATTTATTTGTATTAACGCAACCACATAAAAATGGTTTTTGTTTACTTTAAAATATACATAAATATACATGCACTTGCACCAACACACATGCACATTCATTCTATAATATTGGTAAATTTAATTCATTTTTTATGTTTTGTGTTGTTTTAGTATAAATTAAATTTGTTGAATTTAATTTCTAATTTCCGGTCATACGTTTATATACCCAGACAAATTAAAGTAAACACCAGGGATTTAAGTTTTTTTCTTATTTTTTTTTTCGTTTTAATCGAGTGAATAAATAATTACAGTTCTAGCATCCATTTGCACAATTCATATTTTTCGTTAAAAGTCACGTGGAAAATTTAATAAAACTAAAATTTTAGCAAATTAATCAAAAATAGCACCTAAATAAAAAAAATAAAGCAACATGTAAAAGGCTATAGTCGCTTGGGCATGACCATCTGATGCCCAAGAGTACTGATTGCACTATTTTGTCTTAAATTGCTTATTTGGATACCGCAATGATTGATATATAAACTTCAAAGAAAATTCCAAGATAGATTATAAGATTGTACGCAGAAAATGGATAAGCGATACATAAACATAACACGGATATCGCTGAGGCTTGCTTTCGATGTAATCTGCAAAAATTCAGAGACATTGTCGTCCAAGAATTACCTAGCGAAGATCAGTGGAAGAAGAACTTCGAAAAAGATCTTTTATTGGCCCAGCTTAAAAACTTGGCACTTGATTAAAATAGATAGAGAAACTTTGTTCAAACAATTTAGAGTTAGTTCTTAACGCTCATAGTAAATAATATCTGTTGCTGGTAGAAGCTCCAATAGGAGTGATGTATTTGTATTAAATATAAGTACGTTAACTAAAATATATATATATAAAAAAACACGAAATTAATTGATGCCTTAAATTTACAAACACCAACGTAACTGCTAAAAAGCATATGGTGTAACACCATAACATTTTTAGGGACAATGATCCAAATATTTTGGTCCAATATAAAACAACAAAAGAGAAAGTAGGCCGTTCAAGCCCGACCATATAATACCCCAAAATACAGTATATATAAATATTTTGTGGGTGTACCCTATTTGGGACCCATGGGCAATCATGGCTCCACCATAACCAAGTTATGAGGCGAACATTTATTAAGCAGTTCCTTATCTCGAATATAATATAAATATCCATAAGTTGGCGCAAAAGTCGTCAGACGGAAGAGGCTCTAATTGGCTCTGCGAAATTTTTTATTTCTACGCTTATCCCGCGAAGCTCTTCGCTTGTCTGCAGGTGACCAGAGTCTTCGGCGGGAATCGAACCCGCAACCCCGGTAATGATAGACTAGCTCACTACCAGCTAGCCTACCGGGCGCAGGAAATATGACCTCAAAACAAAAATGAAACTTGCCCACAAATTTGGGACTATTTTTCATAGTGAAATATGACGCCATTTTTTAATGAAAAATTAGCACAAATAAAAATGAGAAATATTCCTAAAAAGGAAATAAGTACGACCAAAAATTTGGGGTAATTTCTCATTATGAAAAATCCCCTTAAAATTTTTTAAGAATATTTAACCCCCAAAAAAAAATTTACATAAAAAAAAACACAAAGAAACTTATAATAAAAATTTAGGTTGGATTCATATAACTTAAAATACCAAATTGAAAATCCCAAATTTTAAATTCCCAAGTTCAAATATCCAGAGTTTCAAAATGATTTTTAATGACCTGAATAATTGAATAGTTTTAGTTTTATAAATCGCACGATAGATAGCATGGTTGATTTTCTCCTCTATGCTATAACGCACACGGGCTTCGCTAACTAAACCATCTCCGCATATCCGGCATAAATTTTCTCCACTTTGGTATAAGAAATCGGGATTTTGATACTATTCCTAGGAATAAATAAATAATAATTCTAGGAATTCTTATATAAAATTTTAGAAAATTTATATAAAACTTTTTGGGGTCATTTTTAATTTCTTAAAATTTACAATTTATTTTAGTAAATGAAAAATGGCCCCAAAGTAAAAATTTTGATTTTATTCGGGCCATGATATTGGGGTCATTTTTCATTTCACTTAAAATTGAAACACCCCGATGAAAACATTAAAAATAAGCCCAAAAAAAAAACAAAACAAATTTCCCCAAAATTTTCTTTTTGGTGGCAAATTTCCTGGGGTCATTTTGCGTACCGCCTCTCTAATTTTTGCAAATGCTGGCAAATGTCAGCTTTGCTTTAACAATTGTGAAGTAAACAGCTACAGCATAGACGTCAGTAAGAAATTAAGTGTTTTACTCCTTAAGAAAAGGAATTATTTTTTAGATTTTTCTGAAAATCATCATGAGAGACTAAGCCCATTTACATCTCTGTAGATACGTGAATAAGCATAATTATCGCTTCTGGTTCACTAAAAATCCGCGTATAATACACAAAGAGCCACTACACCAGATCAAAATTACTGTTTGGGTGGGGTATACGCTAGGGCTGTCATCGGACTTTTTAATCTGAAAACGCCAGACGACTACTGTGCAAACGACGATCTCTACAGAGCCATTCTTAACGACTTTATCCTACCTTACAACAGGATGTAATTCCGTGTAAAACTCTTTAATTATTCAACTCAGGCCCCATATTGTATATATATTCTGGCACCTTGAGTAATTCTTAGTCGATTTAGCCATGTCCATCTGTCTGTCCGTCTGTTTGTTTGTTCGTCTGTCCATCTGTTAAAAACACGTTCACTTTCGAACACCTAAAAAGAAAAGAACAATTTTGGTGGCGAATTGTTTCTAGTTATCGTATGCGGCTTGGAAATAAAATCGGTACAGTCGGATAAGAGTTATAAATCCAAATGTGGAACCATCAATCTAAGAAATTGATCATTTTAATACAAGAAATAATATAAATGGTGATATAATGCACGGATTGATAAACGATTTTACAGAAATTCATTCTATATGACAAATTTTATTAAGTTCTTTCCATAATTTACCACAGGCCCCATATAAAGCCTACTTGCGCAAAACATTTGAAGATGCCTAACCCGGTAACAAATAATGCTACTGTAATTAAATTGGGTATGTCACAGTTTTATAGGGCCAGAAACCACACTGTCAAATTACATGGAGAGCGGTCCATAATTTACCATAGCTCCCAAAAGCCTACTCTAGGAAAACAGTTTAGTACGCCTTAAACCGTAACAAATAATGTTTTTGCAGCAGAATTTGCTCTTTCGTACGGTGACCGGGGAGGCTGCTGCTAGTGAGATAGTCTTTCAGTGGCGGGGTTGCGCGTTCGCTTCCCATCAACAAGGGTAGAGCTTCGCCGGATTAACATAAGAAAATAAATAAATAAAACAATAATGTTAAATAAATAATAAAAAACAGCTTTATATGGCAGTTGAAGATATTGTGAAGATCGGTCCTAATGTACACCATATAATGCCCACTATAGGAAATTATTTAAATATGCGTAAAACCGTAGCAGATATAGGTATTTGGTCTATAAGATAATACCATACAATCTTAGGTCCTATATTAAGCAGCCTTCTGAAACCCACTTTAAAGCTATAAAATTATATTCACTACTGTATCGAAATTTATTCTAATTTATGTTTTTTTATACCAGAATCTACTCTACAGAATTTTATCATGATTGATTTATAATTTACCAATGGTCCAATATTAATTCCCCTCTCGAAAATAATTTTAGTTCGGTTAAAACTGTAACATATCATGATATTTTTTCCCCAATTTGTTCAAATTAGGTTTTATATGATTAGAAATAAAATAATGGAGGATATCAAAGATTCGGCTCAGCCAATATACCCTTTTACTTATTTTTACCTAAAATTAAAAAAAATGTTTGGCATTTTTTTTTGGCGATTTTCGATGTTCTGTTTGGCGATAAAGGTGAAAAATATTCTGGCAGCCCTGGATAGAGGGACTCCCCATATTAGGAGGCCTGCAATGGGGTGTCACAAAATCTCTTCATTGCTCTAGCCGGCAATATCGCCCGATATAACCTTTCTAAACTTCTTTTTGCGGGATTACTTAAAGCCAAGAGTCTACGTCAAAATGCCTTATTCAGACTCTTGAAGTCTTTAAAGAATGCGGAAACCTATCGCCAGAAGTTCTGGCAAGAGTTTTGGAAAATGCCATTGATTGGGCTCGTGTTATCATAAATTCTGGCGGCGGCCACTTGGCCAAAATCATTTCTCATACTTACTCAAGACAAGCCGCCCATTAAATAAACACAATCCAAAATCAAAACCAAAGTTTTTTATTTATCGCGTGACAATTTTTGCATTTTGACATTAAAACCTTTTTTCGGGAGAAGTATTTGTATCTAAACTATTGTCGAATATGGACCGATTTAGGTTGCAATTGAATATTTTTGAGTCTAAACACCAACATAATAATGTGGTTCCCAGTTGGCAAAACTGACGTCGACAACATTGTCGTCAACTATTTATACGCGACATGTTAGGATTTCTGGAAGATAATTTTGAGGAAAATGTCGTGGTGAACAAAATACTCGACATTGTCTAGTGCACTGTCTTCTAAAGATGTTTATAAACGACGACATGGCCGAGTTGTCTTTTACACAAGCCTATCTACGAAAACTTGACCGACATTGTCTTGTAACGTGTCCTATCAACAACTTTACACGATAGTATCTTTGACAGGGTCTTGTAAGTTGTCCCTTATAAAAATCTCTCATGTCGAAAGAGCGACAGTGCCTTTCTTTGTGTCGTGCATAATTCTCGTGACAATTGTTCAAAATTGTCGTTAACGATTTGTTCTGGCTGTCCCTCACATGTCGTGCAGGAATTAACATTGTCGTGCATCCGTCTTCAAGGATGTCTTAAAGACGTGGCCAACTGGGTTTATAAGCACAAAGACCCTAGTCCGTAAAGAATTTTATATAGGGCTATGTAAAATTATAGACAGATTTTTACCGTTTTTGCTGGATTCGTTCTTAATTAAAATTTTAATTAAATTCTGCACTTTGCGCACAAGGTTTGCATAGACAGACAACCAGTCAGCCGTAAGGACGAACATCGTCAGGTCGACTAAGAAATTAGCTTTTTTTCGATTGGTATACTAAACGATGTGTACAGAACCCTGCAAACACATACATTAACACAGAAAAAATTATTAAATTTCTCCAATCACCAAATTTATACCAAATTCATAATATCAAGCAAACAAGTTGTTGATTTTGCTCCTATTACCAAAATAATTATATTGATTACTAAAAATTTTAAAATTTTGAAAAATTTTTGTCAATAAATGATATTCTTAATTTTAATTAAAAAATAATATTTTTTGTATTATATATAAGTTTTTGTTAAGCTAATTGGGCCTTATGTATTAATGTAAATAAAAAACCTTTTTTACATGTTTCTCCCAACGTTTCGTCAATTATTTGTTGTCATCTTCAGGGGTGACATCTTCAGGGGTGTCAACAAATAATTGACGAAACGTTGGGAGAAACATGTAAAAAAGGTTTTTTATTTACATTAATACATAAGGCCCAATTAGCTTAACAAAAACTTATATATAATATCCAAACATCTTGGCCAAAAAAATAACAAACATACTTTAATATTTTTTGTTATTTAATTAAAATTTTAATTGAAAATTTATTTGAAAACAACTAAAATGTTAATTAAATCAAAATTAATTTTTTAATTTTCTTTCAACAAACAAAATAATTGATTCAATTACCACATTAATTTAATTTAAATCCTTTTTAAACCATTTTTTTAATTGATAAAACACTTTTTTCTGTGCACAGAAAGTTTCAAACGCATGGAACGCATAGTGTGGACCTACAGCTTAAGTCTTCAAAATAAAATAAAAAATTATTTTTGAAGCGTTTAAACTAGATTTTGATAAAAACCGTAAAAATGTTAAACTGCGTTTTCGGTTTTAAAATTCTTAAATCAGTCGGTTTCAGTTCGGTTTTCGGTTTTACTTACAAATCTTTCATATTGTTGTGTTTGACTGGTGCTCTGATAATTTGAAATGTTTCGCAATTCCAGATTTTAGTTCAGACATTTCTGAAATAAAATTAGCATAATAAAAGAAGTAAAAAAAAATGTTACATATGCTGCCAAATATAATTTGTAACACTGTGCTAGTTGAAAAACAGACAAGCCAGGCACTTGGCGTTTTAACCTAATTCGGATATGCTGAATTTAGTGGTGCTAGCCGTTTTTTTTTTTCGAAAATGGAGGAGGTTGCCAATCCTATGTTTGGGTAACTCAAAAACGATTTAGTTTATTGACAAAACTAATAAAACCGAAATTCCGAAGTCGTTTTAACAATATAATTTTTTGGGGGAAAAAAATAGTTTTAAGGCAAAATTTCGACATTTTTGTTTTTTTAAAAATGAATAAAAAATTGGAAAATGCAGCTATGCTTCTAATTTTTTCCAGACGTTTAAAAAGTTGCAAACAAAACAAGCCATCCCAGGAAAAAAATTTGTGTTTTTTGAAGCACTTAAGAGAAAAAGCGCATAATCGAGCGCTTCAATAAGAGAGCTCGTATACAGCAGAAAATGATAACAAATAAAACATACAAAAAAAAGCTGCTATTTTAGTGCTGACAACGAAGAAGGGTTCAAAGCGAAAAAAAAATAAAAATATATTATGGTTTACGAAAATGCTTAGAAAATACATTTAAGCCAGTAAAATCAAACCATTTATGATTATGTTAATATAGTTAGCCCTTTAAAAGGCACTTTTGGAGTGCTTTATTTGCATTTTTTTATTATGTTAAAAGAAGCGCTTATTGTCAGCAGAAAATAGTCCTGCAAACCGGGAAAACTCCATACAAAAATCAGGCATCCCATCAGCAGGTTTGAAGGTTTTTTTCTTTTCTTATTATATAATTTTTTAACAATTTGTAACTAATTTAACAAAAAATTCATATAATAAGAAAAAAAAACCTTGAAGAAGGCACTCAAAGAAGTGTCGAAATATTGGATTAATAAAAGTTTAAAGTTTTTTTAAAAAAAGACCTCAAGCTCGACAATTTATTAATACTTGAAAATAAAAAAGGTTGAATAAAGAACATATTATATACATAAAAATATATAATTATTAAATAAATAATAATAAATAAATAATTAATAACAAATAAATAAATGCTTAAATAATAATTCTAAAAATATTTTTAAAGCATTTAACAATTTTATTTACATAAATATCATTAAACAGAGTATTACATGTGTATATGTGTATATGTTTATAAAAATATGTTTAAGAAATTATATAAAAATAAAATAAAAGCAAAATGGCGACTTATTTTTCTCATTTTATATTTCTGTCGTTTTTATTTTTTCTATATGCTAGACTAAAACATGTCCTTTTTTGTAATGATATAATTGCAGACACGCAGGCTTCTACTATTAAGTACATAAAAAATACAAAAAACACTTACATACACACAAATACATACATCCGTAAGCAAACGATAAAACTCTATGAACAGGATAAAAAGGATGACTTGTGGTGTTACAAACAACAATACGTTCACACAAACTCATGGATTTCTCTTTTAACACAAGAAAAATAAGAACAAAAACAAATTCACACAAAAAAAAAAGAGAAAACGAATAAAAAATTGGCGAAATACAAAAAAAAAAAAAAATCATTTGCAAGAGAAAAACGTTAAAAAACGACATAAAGGAAAAAAGAACGCCAAAGCAGTGGTGAAAGATACAAAAAAAAAAAGGAATTTAAGAAGTTGAACTGAGTGGCAGAATAAACAAACCAAAAATGCAAAAATAAAAGAGAAAATAACAAACAAAAATGTTTAAGCACACACTCACAACTACTTACACATGTTGTTGGTAAAGAAGATGCAGCAGAAAAATAAAAACGAAAAACTGCAGCAAAAAATGAAACAGACAGCCGGGAAAAGCTCATGAGTTATGGTCTTAAAATATAACGACATTTGTTGGCGTCGTATAAGTAAAAACTTACACATACACACGCATATATACATAGGCACACTCACTAATGAACATCTACACATCCTTGTATTTTTACTCGTAAACACTTGTAGTTGTTGGGCTTTTTTTTAGAACGTATGTATTTGTGTTTAAACTCTTAAGATGACACTCAAGAAGAAAGTGATGATGAGAAGCAGCCGGATGTATGAAATGCAAGTGAGTATAATTTACGTTGAAAAAATGTTTAAGTACACATCGCACTTGTTCAACAATAGTGTATCAACTCAAATTTTTTATTTTTTCACTTTTTTGAAAAAATCTATATCTAATACTCATATTTAACCACTGTAAAATATCGTGATATTTTTTCTACACTTTGGTAATGAAATGGTTAGTTAAAGTTCATATGCCTTTAATGTGAAATTCAAAATTGTTTTATATATTATATTCTGTAGTTCCTATAAGGAACATAGGGCCACAACAAAGTTCTATTATCATCTCTTTCATTTGCAATATGTTATATTTCGCTCTAGCTGCGTTCTGAAATTCTTATTTCCAGCTGTCTCCTCCAAGTATGAGCAGGTCTTTCTATACCTCGTTGGCCCTGGGGATTCCAGTCTATGGCCATTCTGCTAGTGTCATCATATGACTTTCTAAGCGCATGGCCAATCCATTCTTTTGCTTCTAGTTACTAATTTTTTTAAATTTTGAGTTAATTCAGTATTGTTGAACAAGTGCAGTATGAAAAAGAGTAATATTATCATGGTATTGATTAAATATATAAAAAGAATATGTTCCAGGAATTTTCGTAATACAAATTAAGATGTAAAACCATTAAAAAGTCTCTCTCTCTCCCTGCTATTGTCGTCGTATGGCTTTCTAAGCGTATGGTCAATCCATTGTTTTACTTTTAATGAAAATTTTTAAATTTTGAGTTAATACAGTATTGTTGAACAAGAGCAGTATGAAAAAGAGTAATATTATCATGGTATTGATTAAATATATAAAAAGAAAATGTTCCAGGAATTTTCTTAATACAAATTAAGATGTAAAGCCATTAAAAAGTCTCTCTCTCTCTCTCTCTCTCTCTCTCTCTCTCCCTCTTATAGTTTCATTTTACATTCAACTCATTATTTTATAAAGTATGTAGTGCATTTCGGTTTAAATATTGATGAAATGGTTAAGAAAGTATTAAATATATGAATTATTTATGGCTGACGTGTTTAAAGAGCCTTTTCTCAATGACTGTTGTAAATTTAAAAAAGAAAAGAAAGAAGCAAGATATTTGCAGTTACTTTTTTTTAAAGAAAACTTTAACTTTTCCCCAAAAACTTTAATTTAATTTATTATCTTATACATATACAAATCAGTGCATAATTTTTTGCCATAGGATTTTAAACATCTTATCGTCCATCAATTTTAATAAAGGATAAATGGCTTCAAAGATATTTTTTTGTAGATATGCACAATACTTATTTTAGTATATTTTCTTTTGAATAGAAATGTTAAAAAAGCGTTTTAAGTTTGCTTGCAGACACACGAAAATGCATGTATTAACGGTGGTTGAAAATACCAATGCATTTTTGTTGTTCTTTTCAAATGTTTTCGTTTTTGTTTTCACTTGCAAACACACATGCATACACCTGTATAAACGTGGTGTTCTTCTCAAAATATATTGTGTTGCTGCTATTTTTAATAATTTTTGATGAATTAAGATTTCTTATGATTTAACAGCGAAATAAAAGTAACGAATATAAAGAAATTGATATGACAGTCCATTTGCTATTTCTATTAAATTTATTAGCCCTTCATAAGGCATATAACTAAATTTTTAGCATAATTTGGCTTACCACAATATCGTTTTTTTATATGATTTGGGTTCAAAAATGTTCCGCACCAAACGTGATATCTAAAAAGAGACAGAGTTTTTTTAAAATATTTTTATTTTAAAACACAAATGTTTTCAATTGTTATATGAAAAAAGTTTTAAATTTATAGCAGATGATGATTTACATATTAGCAAAATATCCTGCACAATTTGAATAGCAGGTACTGCGCAGAGGATACTTCGCTGAACTTCCTGAATAGCTGATGGTTTTTTTACCCAATTGTTACAACATCAACATTTCCTAATGAGTGGAAATTGCAAATGTTATACCAGTCGCGAAAAAGACTCAGCCTACTAGTTCCGAAGACCATCGACCTATTAGCATCCCACCATCTCTATCTAAAGTTTTTGAAAGATTGGTTTCTAACCAAATTGTAAATTACCTACAACGTCAAAACCTCTTATCTGAGAATCAATCTGGCTACCGCACGGCTAAAAGTTGCGCTACTGCCTTAGTAAAAGTCTTGGAGTATATTCGTCCATATTTTGATAATGGTGAACTTAGAATTGTAGTTCTCATTGATTTTTCAAAAGCTTTTGATACTGTCAACTATGATGTGCTATTACTCAAACTGAAAAAGTACTTTGGTTTTAGCAATTATTCTGCCAATCTAATCTGATCATCATATCTTACGGATCGCTACCAACGAGTTAGTTCAAAGTCGTAATTCTCAACACTAAAACCTGTGTTATATGGAGTTCCACAGGGATAAATACTTGGCCCTTTAGTCGTTAGCATGTTTATTAAAGATATCGTTCACTGTTGGAAAAACTCTAGTATTCATTTATATGCAGATGATGCTCAAATTTATATTTCACGGCCTGTGGGACTTACTGAGGACTTAGTTTGTCAAGAACAATCTTTAAATAAACACATCAAAAACTCAAGCTCTTTCGATTCATGTAAGGGGATACCCTGGAAATATCTTGCCAGAAACTTGTATGCAAAATGAAGTTGTGAAATATATTAAGGTTGTAAAAAATCTTGGTATTGTTATTAACTCTGAACTTACCTGTAAGGACCATGTCAGATATTCCATTACTAGAATGTATAATGTTCTTAGGAAACTATGGTATACATCAGCATTTATCACGAGTGATATAAAACTCAAACTAGTTAAAACTCTTATAGTTCCCATCATAACATATGGTGCTATTGTTTTTGGCGAACTTGATGCAGCTTCAAAATATAAATTACAGAAAGTCATCAATAATTGAGCCAGATACGTGTTTAACAAAACAAAATGTGATAGTATGTCTCAGTACTCAATACAGATTCTGGGATGCAGTTTGACTTCGTACGTAAATATTCGTAACTTTGTTTTTCTTCACAGAGTTATATATTCGCGTGAACCTGGTTATATTTTCGAAAAACTATCCTTCTCTAGATCTGGTCGCACTTTTAACCTGATTATACCTAACTATAGCTATTTATCGTCCACAAGATTGTTCTCTATTAGCACTGTGAAATTATGGAATAACTTATAACCAATTATATAAAAGCCGATCCCCGTGCATCGTCTTTCAAAATGGCAGTCAAAAAACTTTTAAGTAATTAGTAATTAATTTTCTGTGTTCATATGATTAATTTTGTTTATATAAATTAACATTTTAATGTAATCATCTTTAAATTAATCATCTTAAATTTAGTACTTAAGTTCATTAAAGATCTAATTCGTTCAATTATTTACATTTGTTTGAGGTGCTTTACGAGACTTCGAGTCTTATTTGTACTAATTATAAATAAATAAATAAAAAAAAAAAAAAAAAAATAACATTAATTTGCTTTTGTAAAGCCGAGACGAGACAATGATTTTTTAGTGTGCCGAAATTATTTTTGTTGAAATTTTCAACTAGAAAATAATTGCAATCGATATTCCAGAATAAGTATATAAGACAAAAGTGCCAGAATAGCTCTAGAGTTCCAACGAGCAGTAATGAGTGCTGGCACTGTTTTAAATTTATTATAGGGAGAATTTTTTTTTTCACTATAATAATATCAGTTTCTGTATATCTAGAAAACGGTAAGGAAACATCCGACAAAATATGGGCGAGATTGGAGATGTGGGAGTGGCACAAAATAGATTTATTTATATTTAAAGAATGGTAAGAGAAAAAGTTGTCCAAATTTGGTACACATATCTGGGTAATCAATGCACAGACTCACTAAAACATGTTTGCAGTATTGGAAAAAGAGGACATGGTACCTCCCATATAAAGACATAATAGATTTCTGTATATCTAAAGAACGGTCATAGCTAAAGTTTCCAAATTTGATACAAATAGGCACGATTAGATAACCGTGGCACAAAATAGAATCCCGTATATTTGAATAACGGTAACATTTTCTAGATTTGGTACAATTAAAATGGCTATCAATATACAGCCAGTATCTGTATGCAAAGTACGATATTTGAGATATGGGCGTGGATCAAGCAAGATTTCTGTATATCCAGAGAATATTCACTGCTACAATTAACAAATTTGGAAAAAATAGCTTGGTATATATATCTGTAAAAGACCCACTGTAGACATAGGCCAGATAACTTTTTATTTATTTATTTATTAATTGTCTATGGATTTTTCCTTACACACAGAAAAAATTATTAAATTTATCCAATCACCAAATTTGTTCTAAATTCATAATATCAAGCAAACAAGTTGTTGACTTTGCACCTATTACCAAAATGATTATATTGATTACTAATGATATTTTTAAATTTAATTAAAAAAGTGATCAAAAAACTTTGCCATTTTAAACAATGTGTTAATTTATTTAAATAAATATTGACAATTCCCAACAACAATTCTACATTACGGGTATAACTTTTGAACAATTTTTTAAATTATCAAAAAATACCTATCCATGCCATATAGACCATGAAAATCTATGATGAAAAGTGGGGTCACTTTTTCGCGGGCATTAAAAAAGTTCCCCCCCCAAATCACTTTGAAATTTAGTATTTGGATTTTTTTTTTTTTTTTTTTTTGTTTATTAAAAATACAATATCCTTATTGTAAAAACACAAACCATTCATTTATATTTTTATGCTATTTCACAAATAAGACTTATACCACCAATTCTACTACATCCAAATAGTTAAAAGTATGTTAAAATAACACGGAAACTCTTTTTTTTTTTTGAACAAAATGGAACCAACCTCACAATCCCAATTGTTTATTTTTATTTTCATTTGTTTGCAATCAAACTTGTGCAAGATATTTTTCAACATTGCAGAACAACATGGACCTTGAACTTAAAGTTTATTTCTTTCAACAAAGTTAATTTTTAGTATCTGAGGTTAATATATAGTAGATGACTGTATGTATGGTATTTAAAAAATAAAAATTCAAATATTATTATTTTTTGGAAGCTTTTAGAAAAAACGGTTTGGGGGGGAGGTTTTTTATTCAAATTGATCTCAAAAAACTGTTTTCTTGATATATACATCAGTGGCCACCCCGTCGTGATAGGTATTTTTTTTGGTTATACCCCTATTCTACATGTTTAAATTATTTTATTTTAAACAAAAAAACTCAATTTAGATTTTTTGTTATTTAATTAATATATTAATTGAAAATTTATTTCAAAACAACTAAAATGATAATTAAATCGAAATTAAATTTTTAATTTTGATTCAACAAAAAAATAATTGATTCAATTATCACATTAATTAAATTAAAATTCTTTTTAAACTATTTTTTTAATTGATAAAACACTTTTTTCTGTGCAGAGATTTTACAGATTTAAATTAACACTTTAATAAAAAAGACTATGAACTAACATTTGATTAGATTACATTTAATTTACTGCATATCAATTAGGAAAATCAATTATTAATCTACTTATTGACTTTAAATCTATATTATTGATTGAAGGTATTACACAGAGGTATTACAGAGGATCAGCATCGCCATAATTCGCTCTGAAAAATTCGACAGATGATGGGATGAAATTTCGAGATGAACGTTGGGGAATATTAAATGAAATCTCATTAATTAGAATACCAGCGCAGATATCACCATTTATAATGTTCAAAATAAACGTCACATTCAGCATTGTTCTACGACTTTTTAAAGTAGGGAGTTTTATCAGAGCCAGTCGAGCTGTATATGAAGGCATTGTTAGTGGGTGTCGAAATGCAAGACAGAAGAGCATTAATTGTTTCTGTACCGATTCAATTGAATTAGAATACGTTTGGTGAATGGGGTCCCATATAATTGATCCATACTCAAGAATCGGCGTAACAAGTGGCATATATAAGGTTTTTGTAACATACCTCCTCTAGCTTTATTTATCATAAACTTCATATGCGAATTAAAGCTCAGTTTAGGGTCAAGTAGTATTCCAAGATCAAGGAAGTTATTAACTGTATCAATTTGAATACTTCCTAGGAAGTAATTTACTGTAGCTGGATTATTTCGTGAAAAACGCATTAGTTTACATTTCTTTAAATTTAGATCCATAAGGTTTGCTTCACACCATCGATAAAAACAATCTAGATCATTTTGAAGACGTTGATGATCTATGACATGGTTGTAAGTTAAACAAATTTTAACATCATCAGCATACATAAGAACATTTTATAACTCCAGGCAAATCATTTATAAAAAGCAGGAACAATAGAGGTCCAAGGTGGCTGCCGTGGGGTACTCCTGATGGCACATTTTTTTTTAAAACGTTTTATTAAAAAGTACCGTTTGGACCCTATTTAATAACTAAGAGTAAGTCCACTTTAAGGCTTTAAAAATTTCTGCTGCAATCAGTATAGATAACCTCTGTTTAATTCGTTATGAAAATACGACAATTGATTGCAATTGTTAGTTGAAGAAGGTTTGTTGTGGTAGAGCAGCATTTTTTTAAATTCGTGTTGATATGGAGATATAATGTTTGAGAATTGATAATATAAATTTGATGTTATTATTTTTTCAAAAATTTTAGGTATAGAACACAGAAAAAATTATTAAATTTCTCCAATCACCAAATTTATACCAAATTCATAATATTAAGCAAACAATTTGTTGATTTTGCACCAATTACCAAAATGATTATAATGATTACTAAACATTTTAAAATGTTGAATATTTTTTTTTCAATTAATTATATTTTTAATTTTAATTAAAAAGATGATCAAAACACTTTACCATTTCAAACAATGTGTTAATTTAATAATTAGTATTGTCGTTATTTTATTGAACTGTTAATCGTTTTTAATCCAAATTTAGATATTTTTAATTAGGCTTAAGTTCATTGAATTTAATTTTCATTAAATTATTTTTATGAAGACAGGAATTTAACAACATGAAATCTATTAAAATTTTTATTGATAATTTTTCATTCTTGAATGTGCTGAGATTTGAATCCAGGCTTTCAAGGACAGGTTGCCCAGACTAGTTTCGATTGTAACCACACAATCTCGTCAGTGGGGTTTGCCGTTTTACTCACTCGGCTATTGAAGCCGGATGACGTCAATAGTCAAACATCAATCTTTAAACCAAATGGTATTTCACTTTGGTAGATCGAATCTCAGGGCAGTCAAGAATGAAAAATTATCAATAAAAATTTTAATTGATTTCATGTTGTTAAATTCCTGTCTTCATAAAAATAATTTAATGAAAATTAAATTCAATGAACTTAAGCCTAATTAAAAATATCTAAATTTGGATGTGTTAATTTATTTTAATAAATATTGACAATTCCCAACAACAATTCTACACAGAAAAAAGTGTTTTATCAATTAAAAAAATGCTTTAAAAAGTATTTAAATTTAATAAATGTGATAATTGAATAAATTAGTTTTTGTGTTTGAAGAAAATTAAAAATTTAATTTTGATTTAATTAACATTTTAAATGTTTTAAAATAAATTTTCAATTAAAACTTTAATTAAATAACAAAAAATCTTAATTGACTTTTTTCATTTAAAATAAAATAATTTAAACATGTAGAATTATTGTTGGGAATTGTTAATATTTATTTAAATAAATTAACACATTTTTTGAAATGGCAAAGTTTTTTGATCACTTTTTTAATTAAAATTAAAAATATAATTTATTGAAAAAAAAATTATTCCAAAATTTTAAAATTTTTAGTAATCACTATAATCAGTTTGGTAAAAGGTGCAAATTCAACAACTTGTTTGCTTGATATTATGAATTTGGAATAAATATGGTGATTGGAGAAATTTAATAAGTTTTTCTGTGTACATGTTTAAATTATTTCATTTTATACGAAAAAAGTCAATTAAGATTTTTTGTTATTAAATTATAATTGTAATTGAAAATTTATTTCAAAACAACTAAAATGTTAATTAAATCAAAATTAAAATTTTAATTTTCTTTCAACTTAAAAAATAATTGATTCAATTATCACATTAATTAAATTAAAATACTTTTTAAACCATTTTTTTTAATTGATAAAACACTTTTTCTGTGTACAAAGTTTTGCAATACCACGATAATTTTCAATATCAGATCTAGTGCCAGACTTTAACCATGGAACAATAAACGATTCCTTTCAAATTTTCGGAAAATACTTAAATTTAATTGATGTATTAAACAGCAGTGTTAAAGGAATAGATAAGGCTTCTGCAAGTGTTATCAAAATACTTCAATACAAATACCATATAGATTTCTGTACAACTGGTGAATGGTAACAGTAAGAGTATTTAATCTTGGCACAACTAACTTCATAAGCAATGCACGAGACCTGTACTGAATATATTACATATTTTGTTTGAATGAGGGTAGCAAAGCGCACTTGGTTAAGCTTGTTATCTTATAAAAAAAAGGCAAAACTTTAATGCGATTTCGAAAAAAAAAAAATAAAATGGGTCTTCATACTATATGTAAAGCCATTAAAAAGACTCTCTCTCTCTCCCTCTTATAGTTTCATTTTACATTCAACTCATTATTTTATAAAGTATGGAGTGCATTTCGGTTTAAATATTGATGAACTGGTTAAGAAAGTATTAAATATATGAATTATTTATGGCTGATGTGTTTAAAGAGCCCTTTCTCAAGGATTGTTGTAAATTTAAATAAGAAAAAGAAGAAGCAGGATATTTGCAGTTACTTTTTTTTAAAGAAAATTTTAATTTTTCCCCAAAATTAATTGAAAATAAAAACTTTTTTTTAAATTTATTGTCTTATACAATACAAATCAGGAAATAATTTTTTTGTCATTGGATTTTAAACATCTTATAGTCCATAAATTTTACTAAAGGATAAATGGTTTCAAAGATATTTTTGGTAGATATGCACAATACTTATTTAAGTATATTTTCTTTAGAATAGAAGTGGTAAAAAAGCGTTCTAAAAACTTGAATGCAATTTCGAAAAAAAAAAAAAATAAAATGGGGCTTCATAGTTTTTTATTATCTATTCCACTATGCTATGCCATTTTTCCTATATGCGAAAATTGTAAAAAGTTATATGCCTAATGTAAATACATACGTACATATTTATATAAAGATTTATTTTTACTGTAAATGTCAGTCGAACCCAGTAAATATTAAACTTGTCTACATTTTACCAAAAATATTAAAACGAAATAGCAAATACGAAAAATTAAATAGAAATGTTTTGATAGCATGATTTCGAATATTTCCAATAAATACCTAGTTTTCAGAAAAATTTGTATTAAAAGCAAATTTTCGTAAAGTTGTCTATAAATAGCAAATTTCCGGAAAATTTCCCATAAAGCAAAATTTTGAGAATATGCCATATGAATAGCAAATTTTCGGAAAATTTTCTATAAATAGCAAATTTTACCAAAATTTCGTATAAGTATCAAAGTTTATTAAAATTTTCTACAAATAGCATATATTAAGAATATCTCCTATAAATTAAAAATTTGCTATAAATAGCATATTATTAAAGAATTTCTTTTAAATACCAAACCATCGGAAAACTTCCTATTAAAACCATATTTTCGAAAAAAATTTTATAATCAGCAAATTTTCTATTAAGAGCCATTTTTTATATCATTCTCTATTAAAAGAAAATTTTTCTATAAAAGAAAAATTTGCATTAAAATTAACATATTTATTAAATTTCTTATAAAAAGAAAATTTTAAAAAAATTTTCTTTATACAATATTTTTATAAAATTTTCTTTTTATAGCAAATTTTCAGAAAATTTTTTATAATAGACATTTTTGGAAAATTTCCAAAAAAATAGCAACCTTTCGGAAAATTTCTTATAATTACCAAACTTGTAAAATTTTTCGATTCCCGCCAGAGACTCTGGTCTCCTGCAGATAAGTGAAGAACTTCGCGGGATTAGCGTAGGAATAAAAAAAAAAAATAGCAAATTTTTTCAACTTTAAGTAAAAATTTTCAATAATGGAAAATTTTTTTTATAAAACGCAAATTTTCAGAAAACACTCTAAATGCATAAAATTTCTAGATAATTTCCTATAAATTGAACATTTTTGTAAAATGTTTTTATTTATAGCAAATTTTCGCCAAAATTTCTAAACATTTCCAAACTACAGTCCACTATTGTAAAACTTCCTATAAGTAGCAAATTTTTGAACAATTTCCAATAAATAGCCGTTTTTAGAAAAATTTCCCATAAAAAGCAAACCTTAGCTAAATCTCTTATAAATAGAAACAGAAAAGATTCAAAATTGGGCCTAATCAGCAAATTTATACCAAATTCGTAGAGTCAAGAAAACTATTTGCTGATTTTGCACCTATTAACAAAATGATTATAGAATCTAGGAATTATTTATTATCTAGCTTATGATATTATATTTATTATATTCAACATTTTTTATTTTTCGAATTTATTCTATGAGCTAAATTTCAAAAAACTTTATAAAATACATAACTGAAATTTAGCTCACAGAATAAATTTGAAAAATAAAAAATGTTGAACAAACTGATTATATTTAACTACTACTAAAAATTGTGAATAAATTTTTTTCGATTTTTTCAATAAATTTTAATTAAAAAAATTATCAAAAAAATTAGTTTCAAACAATGTGTTAATTGATTTAATTAAATTAAGCTCAGGTTTTGACAATTCCTAACAACAATTCTACAAATTTAAATAATTTTGTTTTAAATGAAAAAAAAATAATTTTGATTTGTTTGTTATTTAATTAAAATTTTAATTAAAAATTTATTTCAAAACAACTAAATGTTTATTAAATAAAAATTATATATATAATTTTCTTTCAACTAAAAAAATAAGTGATTCAATTAACACATTAATTAAATTGAAACTACTGATAATTTTTAAAGTTTAAACTAAAAGAATAATTTCTTATATAGTAAAATAAAAAAATTCCCTATAAATCGCAAATTTTAAGCAAATTTAAATAACAAAAAAATCTTAGTTTATTTTAAACGAAAAAATAAATTTACATTTTTTTGTTATTTAATTAAAATTTTAATTAAAAATTTATTTAAAAAAAACTAAAATGTTTATTAAATCAAAATTATATATATAATTTTCTTTCAACTAAAACAATAAGTGATTAAATTATCACATTAATTAAATTGAAACTACTGATAATTTTTAAAGATTAAACTAAAAAAATAATTTCTTATATAGTCAAATAAAAAAAATTCCCTAATTCCCTATAAATCGCTAATTTTAAGCAAATTTTAATAACAAAAAAATCTTATTTTATTTTAAACGAAAAAATAAATTTACATTTTTTTGTTATTTAATTAAAATTTTAATTAAAAATTTATTTAAAAAAAACTAAAATGTTTATTAAATCAAAATTATATATATAATTTTCTTTCAACTAAAACAATAAGTGATTAAATTATCACATTAATTAAATTGAAACTACTGATAATTTTTAAAGATTAAACTAAAAAAATAATTTCTTATATAGTAAAATAAAAAAATTCCCTAATTCCCTATAAATCGCTAATTTTAAGCAAATTTTAATAACAAAAAAATCTTATTTTATTTTAAACGAAAAAATAAATTTACATTTTTTTGTTATTTAATTAAAATTTTGATTAAAAATTTATTTAAAAAAAAACTAAAATGTTTATTAAATCTCAATTATATATTTAATTTTCTTTAAACTAAAAAAATAATTGATTCAATTATCACATTAATTAAATTGAAACTACTGTTAATTTTTAAAGTTTAAACTACACAACTAATTTCTTATATAGTAAAACTCCCTATAAATGGCAAATTTTCTTAAAATTGCCAAAAACAAATAGCAAATTTTTTTAAAATTTCCTAAAATTAGCATATTTTCAAAAATGTTCCATAGATAAAAAATTTCCTCTAAAAAGCTAGTTTTTAAAAATTTCCTATATATACATAGCAATTTTTAGGAATAAATCCTCTAAATTTGAAAATATCCTATAAATGGAATATTTTAAGAAAATTTTCAAATTGTTACAAATATCCTATATATATGAATCTACAATTTAAATAAGCTCTTACAATATTTTTCAAATAACCAACACATAAATAATGTTTTAGTGTTGGTAAGAGCTTGAGTTTTATACACATTATTGTTATTTGTATATAATTATATCAAACAACTATACGAACAATAATAGTAATGATATAAAATTGACAATATTGTGCAACAAACCATAAAACCGAATTGTAACAACTGCTACGTAACTACCGTACAGTCTCTACCAAATTGCGTTTGTTTGACCAGAGAGATGGAGCAGCAGCATATAATTAAAAAAGCGAAAATTTTGTTACACATAGGACACAACAAACCACAATGAAATGGATGGGTTACGGTCAATATAATCACTTGAATGCACAGATACAAATAAACGCGTACTGGACAAACACACATACTAGTATACGCAGGATAACTAACATTTTAACATTGATAATGTCTAGAAAATAAAATAAAATATAAAGTTTTATTTTATGGGAATCTAAGGATTTTATACGACGAACACTTTTATAATGATTGTGTTTCATTTACATATGGCTAAAAAAATATGTAAAAAGCGTAACTCATTGAGAACGGTAGTTGGGCGGAGCTAGGACATGGCCATAAAGTGAATGAGGCAAAGCTTAATGTCTGATCGCATATTCTGGTCGATTTTTTGGACAAAGCTTGGTTCAAAAGAATAAAAATTGTTTTCAGAAAATAGTGCGAAATTTTTGTTCCTACCAAATTCAGAGCATAACTTTGCGACCATTGGTATTTTTTTTTTTCTTTTTTGGCTTTGTCGCTAATTCCGCTACATGCAGAGTAAAAAAATGTGATTGGGCATGGTTACGGCAACTACACTATGCTTTTTTGTAGCAAAAAAAATGGGTGATTCAAGTAGAGATACTTTTTTCAATAGCCTTTTTCAGATCACGTGTGACTCGTGTCATGCTGTCACGTTATTTTTGTTTAGTATTATTTGGCATTTCATAATGGAAAGACTTACGCCTGAACAACGTTTACAAATCTTTCAACTTTGTTACGAAAATTCACGTTCTGTGAGGAATGCGTTTCGTGCACTTCGCCCAACTTATGGTCAACATAATCGGTCAACAGAGCGTACTATTTGCAACACCATCACCCATTTTGAGACCCAGCATTCATTATTTGAATAATATTCGAACGAATAGACCACGTCCAGCACGCTGTGAAGAAAATATAGCGGCCGTAGATGAGAGTGTACACGAAGAACGTGGAGATTTGATTCGACGCCGTTCGCAGCAACTCGGACTGACGGCTGGAGCGACTTGGCGCATTTTACATCGAGATCTTAAATTTAAAGCGTACAAAATACAGATTGTGCAACAACTGAAGCCGCTCGACCTTCCCAAGCGACATCGCTTCGCTTTATGGGCTCTTGAAAAGTTCCAAGAAGATCCGACGTTTTCGAGGCAAATTTTGTTCAGCGATGAGGCCCATTTCTAGCTCAATGTGTATGTGAGCAAACAAAATTGCCGCATTTGGGACGAAGAGCAACCTGAAGAGATTCAAGAACTGCCACTTCATCCAGAAAAAACAACGGCTTGGTGTGGTTTGTGGGCCGGTGGAATCATCGGTCCATATTTCTTTAAAAATTATGCCTGTGCGAACGTAACCGTCAATGGCGACCGTTATCGTGCCATGATAACCGACTATTTGATGCCTGAAACTGAAGCTCGTGATCTCGATGACATTTGGTTTCAGTAAGACGGCGCCACTTCCCACACATCGCTACAATCAATGGATTTATTGAGAGAACACTTCGGCACAGAATTTCACGTTTTGGGCCGGTCGATTGGCCACCAAGATCGTGTGATATCACACCGTTAGACTTTTTCCTGTGGGGATATATAAAGTCTAAAGTTTATGCGGACAACCCCTCTTCGATTCAGCCTTGGAGGAATACACAACGTGTGTCATTCGCCAGTTACCAGTCGAAATGCTCGAACGATTCGTTGAACTTGGACTCAACGGATAGACCGTCTGCGACGTAGCAACGGCCAACATTTGATAGATATAATTTTCAAAAAATAAATGCCAAAGAATGTTCTTTCAAATGATAATAAACATTCCCTATTAAATTTGAATTTTTTATTTTTTTTTTTTTCTTTAAAAAAGTAGGGAACCTCGAAATGGATCACGCATTATTGTTGTCATATACAATATATTTTTATTTTTATTTAATATCAACAATATTATAGTTACTGTAAACATGTCAATGTTTATCGCAATTATAAATTTAAGTATATGGTTCGCTGAAAAATAATCATTTTTATAACAACTAAATAATGATAACTTTGAAAACATATTATATTCCTCACAACCATTTAATGATATTTAAATGGTATAACATGATAACTTTCAACACGTGTACTCATTATATGTTTAAGATGCAAACAAAATATCTTTACTCTAATAATATTTTGTTATCGCCATTTGAAAAATAAATTTTGCATCAGTTGTGTCGTTTGTTTTACATATGCCAATCGAATTATTTATTATTCAGTAGTTAAACAATTTAAAAAAATACCCATTAAAAACCAATTTTAAAGAAATTATAGGCAAATTGAAAAAAATTGCTAGATGTAATCCAGTCGATTTACTGGGGTTTGTCAAGGAAATAAGTCGACTATTTCTGTTGAGGGGACTGTAGAGGGAGTAACTTTCCCACGTTGTGCTTATCTTAATGATGACATCAGTCTTCGTGAAGTAATGACTGCAGCTCATCATTAACAAAGTCTAAGGCCGACTTTCGTTGCAAGATCACCATATTTATACCACACAAACCACACCTTGCGCACGTTGTAAATTGTGGACTTATTTCATTTTGTTTTTGGGAAATGATTTCCTTCGAACTTACTTCATGGAAAGTATAGTCAGTCAAGGCACCGTAATTGGGACATATGGGCTATAACGGACCTACTAGCAGACAACATTAATTTACAGTTCGGCTATACATGAAAGTCCTTTATGGCGAATACTATCAAAATATCAACAGCTCTAAAAAATTTATTTTGGATTTTATCTTGATACTCACAACATAAAATATTAATGTGTTTGTTCAAAATAAATAAATTAAGCTTTAGAAAATATAGGAAATTATTTTATTCAACTAAAGAAAATTCTTTTTAAAAACTTTCCCTCATACACACATGTACTTATATGTCTTGGTTTTTTTTCACATAAAATAATCATAAAAAAGAGTGTATAGCGCAGAGAATACAATAAACTCATAAAGACGAAACCATAAGTAGCATTATAAATAACACGTTAAAATAGGCCCACAAGCATTATATACTTAAATAACACATGAACACTTGTTAACAAATACTTACACAAATGAATATTAGGAGGGATCGCATTAATTGTGAATAATATTCCATCACTGTCAATAAACCTGATTTAAAAAAAACGTATTTTGTAAATATAGTCTAAAGACGATTTTGAGGCAAATTTAAAACCAAAAGATTTAAGAATGCCGCCTTTATGTGCATGGAATTTTGATCCACTGGGAACTAGATTTTAAGGTTCATAATCAACGAACAACTTTTTTAAATTAACATCGACTACTTTCTGATCACCAATCAGGTTTCTGCCCAAAGAAAAGTTGTGTAACCGCTCTTCTTAATGTTACTGAGGACATAAGAAGGGATATTGATGATGGTTTTATGGACTTTTTAATACTTCTGGATCACTTACAAGCATTCGATTAAGTGGGCTACGATTTATTATGTTTTAAACTTAAAAATATGCTTAGTTTTTCGAATGCCTCATATAAACTCGTCTAATTCTTTATCTGTAACGAGAGGTGTTCCTCAGGGATCAGTATTGGGACCCCTTCTATTCACTTTGTACTTAAATTATTTCGCTTTACAGTTAAAGCACTGAAAAATACATATGTATGCTGATGATGTACAGTAGTGTGTCCCAAAAATAATTTTTTTTTAATTTTCATGGGTGGTCAAGCATAATTTAAAAGCCTATCGGGTTGATTATTTTTGAGATTTTTCGGAAGAGGCTGTTGGGTATGAGTAATCTCTAGGTGAAAGGGAACTAACATCAGGCTTGTCACGTAACAGTTCTAAAATGGTAGAGACCGGTTCTAGTTCAAACACTTTATATGAAGTAGACTTGCCACTTTAATATGGCGATGTCGTAGGAGAGGGTTAAATGACACCTTTTTGACACTTTTTCCATAAAAGTCAGATAACAGTTATTTTTTGATTTTTATTTTTTTGAACAAATATAACAGTTATTTTTTGATTTTGATTTTTTTTTTTTGAACAAAAATAACAGTTATTTTTTGATTTTTATTTTTTTTTTAACAAAAATAATAATTATTTTTTGATATGTATTTTTCGAGCAAAAATAAAAATTATTCCTTAAAGAAATATACGTGTTATAATTATTTAGTTGACTTTAAATATTTATTTAAATGTGTGATCATCATTGGGATATCTTATGCGCATTAAAATAAATATTTAAAGTCAACTAAATAATTATAACACGTACATTTCTTTAAAGAATAACTTTTATTTTTGCTCGAAAAAATACATATCAAAAAATAATTATTATTTTTGCTCGAAAAAATAAATATAAAAAAATAATTATTATTTATGTTCAAAAAAATAAAATTCATAAAATAACTGTTATTTTTGTCCAAAAAAATATAAATCAAAAAATAACTGTAATTTTTGATCGAAAAAATTAAAATCAAAACTTTAAAAATCATAATATTTTATCATAGAAAAGTTCATAAGGATCAATATGGTATACTTGAATCAGTTTGCCAGTATTTACTTCCATATGCTTTTTTTATTTTAAAATTTCCAAATAACGGTTATTTTCGGTCCCTGGTCTAAACGGACACATTCAATTTATCGGTTAATATAATACATGTAGCAGAAAATGCGAAAACATTTTATAACTTTTCAATGATTGTAACTAAAATCATTTTAATTTTTGGTGACCATTTTTATATTATCCAAAACAGGACGGGTTCGTTTGCCTTCACTATGTGATCCATCATAAAGAGCCAAAAATATACCAGTTTACCACATCCTAGACAACCACCATGTTAATATGATAAGATCCCCTTTATATAACATAATAAAACTAGATAGAATCAGCCACTTCCCGCTCAAATTCCAGTCGCATTAATAGTTATTTGCCAATTCTTTCCTCTGTACTGACTACACTTTAAGCACAGTATCACCAGTTAATTGATAGGTCTTGTTTTTACATATCACAAGTTGTTCCATTTTATTATTTTACTAGCTGACCCGGTCCGCGTTGCTGGCCCTAAACAAACATTAGTGTTGTATTACCAGACGATTTAAATTGATCTTTAAACGAAATTTACGGCCTTTAAATAAAAATCCATGATATACATATCATAAATTTTTTTACAGAATAACTTACATATGGTGTAGATAAAACACATATGGTTGTATGGCTGTGAATCTTACGAAAAAAGTGAGCGGAAAAGTGGGCGGGGCAACATTTTCTTTAGACCATGGCGATCATTTTAAAGAAAAAATCGTCAAGCCGTTCTCCAGTTATGCGCTTAATAGAAAAAGTGGGCGTAAAAGTAGGCGTGGTAAATTTTTCTTTCGATGAAAACTTAAAGTTTATTAATACGAACATTTGAAAAAAAAAATTAGTCAACTCGATGGAGCCGTTTTCTGATTTTAGGTAAATCGAAAAAAGTGGGCGTAAAAGTTGGCGGGGCAAAATTTTCTTTCCGTAAAAACCTAAGTTGGACCATGGCGATCATTTTGAAGAAAAAATCGTTCAAATCGGTCAAACCGTTCTCAAGTTATGGATTTTGCCACGCCCCTCCGCCCCCAGACCGAAAATCAGAAATCGGACTTCACAGTGTCACCCGCCTGAATATTCTGAAGATTCCCTGAAAATTTCATCAAAATCGGCCCACCCGTTTTGGAGTCCATACGTTACATACATACATACAGACATCCTATTTTATATATATTTTATTATTTTATTATGTACACTGGTCACGGGATAAGTGCTTTAAACCCGATTGACACAAATTTCCCGCAGGGAACAATATCATAAACTAGGTACCAAACTGAAATCAGGTAGAACTCAGGAACGGTAAGAGCAAATTCAAAAATATTTGTTTTTAAATTATTTAGAATTAATAGTTCTCTCAAACTGCATTGTTAGTTTTATTCATTTTCAAACAATTTTAAAAGTTATAATGCGTTATTTACGAAATTTATGGAAAAAATAAGTATAATTGTAATGTACCCAGCAAAAACTTAACATACAGTCCTAATTTTAATGACTTCCTGAATTCATTACTTTGTAGCTTTATTCGCCACTTTTTGCATTATAAATTATATATTAAATTATAACTGTATTACTACATCATAAATAAGTCATAATTATACATAACAAAATATACTTTAATATAATGATTTAAATAAGTTATTATTATATGATTTTAAATAATTATTTAAATTAATTTGCAATATATTCTATTAATATTTGGTTAATTTCGATGTGGAAAATCTATACATAAAAATGCTCTAAAATTACCTCTACAATTAGTCAATTCACAAGGTATCCTAACATGTCATATTGTCAAAATGTCCTAATATTTCACAATGGTTTAAAAATATTGTTGTACGGCTCAGCCGCTCAGCGCTGGACTTTTCTGATTAATTACGACAGCACAATAAACACAGCAAGCAACGTTCTATTTATTTAAGACACTTTTTGTTAACAAACCAACAACAATATTTTTAAACCATTGTAAAATATTAGGACATTTTGACAATATGACATGTTAGGATACCTTGTGAATTGACTAAATATATTTTTGTTATTAGAACAATTGTAGTGATATCGATCTAATGCAAACGATGTTTTTGAACAACATAATATTTACATATGTATATTATTATATACATTTGGCGGATTCACAAAGTGTGCTATCAAGTCATATCGTCATAATGTCCTAAATAATATTTTACAATTGTTTAAAAAAATATTGTTGTGTTGCAAACAAATTAAAATTTCAATGAACACAGCATTGATTCGTCATAACTGCGGTTGCCCACAGTTGTCATATGTATATATTTCTGGTTATTATTATAAGATATATGCCTTTACAACTTTATGGCTACCTTGTGAATCCCCCAGTGTTAGAGTTATAAATGATTTTGTTCAGCAAAAACACTCTTTATTAAAAGTTTTCTAACATTTCGAAAAATTTATTTTTGTGTACATTTTTTCAACAAAAATACCAGAAGATTTCACAGGAATAAAAGAGCAATTTGTATTGGTGTGTTTTAACCTTTTTAAAAGTTAATTTGTAACTTCTTATTTTTTTTTTTGTCTTTTTTGTAACTGCATATTTTTATAAAACTTTTAAGTATAAAAGAGAGGTATTAATTTTTAGGTTGTAATTGGCAAATTATAAAGGATTACTTTTGGGACATCGCGAACAAAAATAAGTACTTTTTCTAGTAGAAAAATAAGTAGTCCTACCGTCAAATTCTCATTATTTTGCTGCTTATTTTGTAAGCAACGTTTTTACTGGGTCCTTCTTATTTTGGAACACAAAAATAAAGCTTGGACATTTCTCTTTTAAATTATTTCCTCATAAATGAAGAAAATCGTGGGTTTTGACAAAGTTATGAAGAAAACTCAAAAAAGATCGGCAAACCCGATTTTTGGCAAAAATTCGACTTGAGCGACCTTTAAACTTCTTCCGAAAAATCAGAAAAAAATCTCAAAAATACTTTTCGCTACAGGCTTTTAAATAATGCTTGGGACACACGAATGTACATGTCTTCTTAAATTGCACTGTGCAATCAATTGATGAATCAATAGTAAAAATGAATGATGATTTAAATCTAATTTATCATTGGACTTCGGGAAATGGGCTACGCCTTAAAACTAGTTAATCTTAATGCATGGTAATCCATAAAAGAACCCTTAATCTAAATCGAGATTTAAATGTTCTCCTAAACAACCAGAAGATTGAACTTGTTACTTCGGTAAAAACTCTTGGCATAATTATTAATGACAGTGTTTAATGGAGCAATTATGTAAACACAATTGTCGCCAGGATGTATGGCATGCTACGAACATTATGCTAAACACATTATTTTACACCACTTATGCCCGTAATTTCTACAAATAAAAATCTAGCTGTGTATAGAAAATCTATGGTGTAAATGCTGCCAATTTTAAAAGAAAACTTAAGGTAAAAACACGTGGCCCAAATAAACGTGGAAAGAGATAAAGATAACTCTTAGGTACGAAGACGAGACCAGTGCCCATGTTCTGTAACTCTCGCGTCGAGAAACTTTTCGATTGAAATGTAAGAAATGAAACAGAAATACGATAAATTGAAAGAAACAGCTGTTTTTCACACTTACCTGCGTCTGTAACATTGTTGGCGAGTAATAACTGTCACGTAAGGAAATTTCTCGCCAATATACTGAAAAAGAGTGTCTAAAAAATTTTTGTGAGAACCTTCCCGCTTTGAACTGTCAAATAAACTCACTCGTAAAAACGGGGTGCGAAAAATTTTTAACACTAAAAAATAAATTAAAAATGCAAAATGCAATGAATATTAACACGGAAGAGATAAGTATTATGTCCTTGGCAGATTTTTTTATTGTTTAATTATTTTGCTTTTAACATCTTTTAAAAATATACGAAGGTTTTCCAAGCAATTTGTTCATCAACAAATATTAAAGTCGCACTTTAAATTTTTGGGTATAGCCGACGGTTGTTTTCTCGCCGCCGCACAGTGGCGCCATTTGAGTTTTTTCGTTGCAAAAATCATATCTTTTGAACCGAATAAGATAATTGAATAGTTTAAACAGCATATGATAGATAACTGTTCAGCCTATGAAATGAGCGTTTGGAAAGGGTGCTACGGGCATACTTATGGGTTATCAAAGTTAAAATTAGTAGAAAAATCAATTTTATGGTAACTAAAAAAAATTATTTTTACATTTTTAGACTGTTTTTATTTTTTTTCTTTAGGGTTTTATGTTTTAAATTATTACCCAACAAATTAAAAAAAAAATAATTTTTTTTTTAAATTTATTTTTTCAATTTTCTGTAAAATATTCATCACAATTCGTAAGAGAAGGTATTTCGCGTTAAAGATGCCTGCAGTTTCTCATATTTCTCTTTGGAAAGTTCTAAGTCCATAAACAAGGCCAAGGCTTCTTCGGAACCATACTTTTTAATGTGTGCGTTTGTGGGCGTGGGAGTGCTTTCCTTAATCCTTTTTAGTCGCAGTGGGCTTGCATCAGCAACAGATTTGGTTATCTGCCACCTAACTCTTTCACTATCCTTCGTGGTCAAGTCATTGGTGGCATCGGCAAGTTTCCTCTTTCTTGTGAAAATTTAACACTCCTCAATACTTTTTTTGGCCTTCCTTTTGCTCCTCTGGTTGATGTGGTGGGTTTATCTACTGCCAATATATCCAGGATGGTGTCTTCATTAAGCCAGTCCTCGTATTTGGAGTTGAAGTTCTGAATGGTTCGATTAGATTTCACCCATTTTGCCTTAATATTTGCATATATCAGATAAAAATTATTTTTTATAATTTCGCTTCTCTCAATATTTCCGTATAAGCTATCAAGTTCTTCTTAAGCAGCTTCCGTGAAAAACTTTGGTGTGGTTGACTTTCTAAACAGTTCAAATAATTTTAAATTGTTCAACGCCATGTTTTCAGTACTTAAATTGTTAAATGGTTTCAGTAATTGTTGCGCCAACTTTCAGTCGTTGACTAATCCAGGCATTATGCTTATTTTGCAATACATAGGCTTATGCTACTATGCCTAAAAATTTACCTGTTCCCTGCATACATATGGATTTAGGCTGAATAATGCAATTTTGATATTATGCACGTGTCCAAATAAGATTTGTGCCTACCTGTAGGGACCATAAGTCAATATTGTTCCTGACCATTTGTACGCCAAAGTATTGTTTATGTGAGGTACGTACCTGCTAATTTCAATGAGTAGTTTTTTTCAAACTATTAGATCCAACTACTGTTAGTCAAAACATATAAGGGATGGACGCCATACAATTTTTGCAACCATGTCTTTTTAAACTTTTTTACCTCTAGAAGCCAAACGGGCACATACGGGCAGATAAAATTTTTGAATTATGTAAAGAAATAATCAAAGAACAGGTTTTGCAAATATGGCAAATATAGAAAAATATAGATTTTTTTTATTTTCCGTCAAAGTTGAAAAATAGTGAAAAAACGGATAGTTTTTAAATAGTGATTTACCAGGAGAAACACAAAGCAAACAGTTAATTTTTTTTTATCATTATACATTTAATAAATACATCAATGAACACAAACAAAAAATAAGGCGATTCCTTACCTATTTTTCGTGATATTACACCTGAAATCGCAACAAATTGACTAAAAATTGTGTGTTTTTTTGAAAACCGAAAGTCGGTCAACTTTGAACGGTTATATTTTCTAAACTAAAAATGTGATATTATTAAGAGTGGCATATTTGAAATCGTTGAAAAGTTTCCTATAACATGGGTTTATTCAAAACTTCGTCGGCGCTCATGAAAATTTTGATTTTTGCAACCTCGTTTGCTCTACGGGCGCCACTGTGCGCCGTCGTTGAAAATTTGTCAGTTTTAGTCAAATTTGGTCACCGTCAACGATATGTTTGACTGGCATTCTCAACATCTACAACTTCTAATCGGCTTCGAGTGGAATATTATGACATTTATAACGAAACAACGTAATTTTTTTGATAGTTTTCGACATCAGTTACAGACACACTTTTTTCTCACTTTTTGAGAAACGATGGAATATTTTGTTTCACATGTTTTCGATGCGAGAAGTTCTCACCAAAGTAACAGAACATGGGTACGGATATCTTTTTGTTGAAATTAAGGGCATAAAAACAAT
Source organism: Pollenia amentaria (assembly GCA_943735925.1). Classification (NCBI taxonomy): domain Eukaryota; kingdom Metazoa; phylum Arthropoda; class Insecta; order Diptera; family Polleniidae; genus Pollenia; species Pollenia amentaria. Next base: position 48,792,987 of record OX031006.1, read on the forward strand.
AATTCTTATTACGAAGGCTTATCCAATGCCTTCTTTACTTTATGGCTGCGAAATATTTATATGCCAACTGCGACTCGACCAGCATGGAGAAACTAAACAAGGTATACAATAATTTTATTAGATACGTTTATGATCTGAAAAATATGACGCATGAAACTAAATGTCACTTTTGAAAATTTTCTGAAAATAAGAAGCCTCATTCGTATCCATAAAATTATATATGAGAAAGTGCCCGACTACCCTTATGAACGAATATCATTCACAAGATCAAATAGGGGTAATAATATGATACTCTAGTGACTTCGTGGCATTTTTTCACCGGCACTATTAGACTGTGGAACTCATTACCTAATAACATTCAGCAAAATAGTAACGCATTCAAATTTAAAAACGAAATATTAAAATTGTATACTACAACTTAACTTTGTTATTGTTATCTGTCACATTTTTCATGTTTTTATACAAAATTTTTCTCTTTTGAATAATAAACTTTCAATTAAGTTCATAAATATTTATATGAAAACTCTTTAAATGAATAATAAGATCCAATCTTGTTGCATAGGAAAGCCATAAATAAAATAAACGTGTATGTAAAATATGTATCTTGTACGAGATCCATGATAAAATATAAACCAATCTGCATTAAATCTAACATCGAAATTTCTAGCAATATTTACAAAACTAATAAGCGCAAAATTTTAGTAATTACGGTTATGCCGTAAACTGTAATGAATTAAATATGGCGCTATATTCTAATGTTTTTCGGCAGCAGGGTTTGCCTGAGACCTATGGTGAATTTTAAAACGATTAACAAAAAATTTGGAGATAGTGGACGAATTTGAATAACTCGGATCTGCCGTGAATCAAAACAACAAAGTCATTTATTTCACGCTCAGCAAGCACTTCATAGATACAAAAATCTAGCAGCATCAGTTTCTAACAAATCATGTCTTGCTATATGGTGGGACTTAACCTGCCTTTACACATGCAAGCAATTAATTGCAACCAGTGTATATGTATTATCAACTAAAATGTCGATGAAATAGCCGAAAGACTTGCAAGTAGCTTTAGTGTTTACTAAGGTATTCATTTTAACCGATTAATTACTTCCCGATTAACTGATCGGTTAATTTGAAATTGTCTATTTTCGATTAACAATTAAACCGGTTAATTTGGGTCGATTAACCGATTAACCGACGTAACAAAATTTTTAATTTTTTGTAGTATTATAACATGTTTTTTGGGTTTTTAATTATTTGTTTCGTCTCATATGCAAAAGGTATGCGTTTGGAAAATAGTTTTTCATAAAAAATGTGTTCAGTCATCTTCATTTTAAATAGGTCTTTGCCGTCAACAGCTTTTTGTTTTACGTACTTTTTTATATATGGGCATTTCCATTGTGAAGTGACGTTATATTTGTACGACAAAATGAATTAAATGAAGAAGTCAAATTTGTAAAAAGGTTTTTCTATATTTACAAAGCAATCAAGCAGCACTATATTCAGAAAAAAATTTACAACAATCAACCCTAAGGATTTGAATATATAAGCAAAAATATGCGCAGGCGTGAAGTTACAAAACACAGAACTGGATTTTGACTTGCGTTACAGAACTGCATAAGTCTGCGAATTGAGAAAGAATTTTCGTATAAAACCTTTTTTAATTAGCTTTTGGACTTATAAAGATTTATTTTCCAAGTTATAAAATTAAAAATCTTAGCTCGTTTAAGGTTCCTATGGGAATTTTCAGCGAAAAGTCTATTGTTTGCAATGTAACGCCAGAAAGCAAATAAACTTGTATTTTAGGTCCATGATGTTCAAAAGTTATCCCTTTTGTAACTTAATGTAGAGCTTGTTGCGCTTTACACAACATACATAAAAGTAAATTATACATATAAAATTTTTGAGAAACGAATAAAATTACTTCAGGCGTTACGTTACAAAAAGGAGACTTTTCGCTGGAACTTCCCATATGTACGTATGTATGTGTTTAGTTATTTGTTTCTTCTTATATTTTCTCATATCAATTTTTTTAACAGAATTAACCGAAACAATGAAAAAGAGTTAAAAATTTAAAAATGACATAATGGAAGATTTTATACGTTTAGAGAAATCCAGGAAAGGGACTGAGAAATTATATATTCTGTATTATGGATTGCGTTCGATTTCTCCAACATCAACGATAAGTGAAAGAATTTTTTTTAAGTCAAGATTTATCAAAACTAAAGAAAAGAATTGTTTTTAAGGTCTCCTTAAACTATTGAAATAACTAATAAAATTATCTAACAGTTTTTTTTTTAATTACTACATAATATTTATGTTTTAATTAAAAAATATGTGTTACATATTAATGATTTATTTGTTTGTTTCATCGTGTTAGCTCAAGAATTATATGTTTGTTATGCTATTGTTTTTTTTAATAATAAACTCCAATTAATAAATAATTTATGCATTTTTACGTATTGAAAGTTCTTAATTTATAAAAAAAAAACTTTATTAATCGGTTAAACGATCCATTACAAAATTAACCGATTATTAACCAATTAAGCCAAAGTCCCGGTTAATTAATCGAGCGATTAACCGATTAAAGCAAAAATGTGTACACAGTCAGTTGTAAATTTATCTTGCAAATGTTCTCGAAGCGAAAGCATCTTATGATAAAAGCTATTTTGAAGCAAACGATATCACGAAATTCATTTAGTAATTTTTTTTTTATTTCATTTTTCTTGATGAAAAAATTGTTTTATTTTTAAAATATGATAAAATCCAGTTTTGCCGTAGTTAGCGATATCATAAAATTTCTGAGAAAATATTTTGATTAACAGTTTGTTTTTCAAAATGCCTGCAATTTATGTTTAAAAATACCATTAAGATGTGTTGCGGTATAGTAGTGTTTTTGTTTTGTTTTTTATTTTTATAAATATACAGAAAACCAGCTACATATAAGCATAATTTTAATTTTACTAAGTACTAGTAGATTGGTACAAAACTCATCTACGGTAACACTGTTGCTTTATTTGTAATTTTAGCGAATTCTCTTGCAAGTTGAGCTGCAAGTACGAAAAATGTGATGGTATTAGTGAAAAAGTTTGAGTATATTGACAAAAAGTAGGACGGCCAAAACAGCGCTGAAATCCATGAGGAAGCTTGGCACTTCTAACTGGAGAGACAAATCTAAGGAGAAATATGTTATCATAGTTAAGCAAGGTACCTAGACTCCCGGGTTGTCAGTGAACATCTAAGAAAGTTGGTAAGTAGCAGCAAATTTTATAGTTCTAAATTTTGTACATTGTATTTTTTCGTAAATTTCTTCAAAAGAAGTTCCGGGAATCCCGTACTAAATTCCGAGGAAAGCGGTAATTGAAAATAAGGAAATCCTAGGACGGTCATCTCGGTCCTAACAAACTTTTAAAAATTATCATGCAAATTTTGTAGCCAAGACTTTGAAACCATCCTTATGTTAATACAAACTAAATAAAGGCAAACAAATTTTATTCCTACACACACACTGACACACTCAATCAACATCCACATTCACATAACTATCATCAGTTGTATGTAAAAAAAGTCTATGTATAAACACAACAAAAAAGTAAATGATATACATTAAATATAAACTTTCACACAAGCAAACGCATTACACACTTGTATAAGTGTATGTTGGTGTCGGCTAGTATATAAAAATAAATATACAAAAAAATAGCGGAATTCATACTACCACACACTTAAAAAAAATCATTTAAAAACAATACTTACGCATCTACACACTTACGCACACTCATTTAGCAGCACAATGAAATAAAATGAGAGCAGCAAAAAACACACATAATAATAATAATAATATGGTACGAATAATTTGCGTGTACACGCAATGCACATGTGTACCGAATATAACCACTGGATCTACTTGCCCAACATCTAGAACTTTTTGTAGCTGCTGCTACAAGCAGCTTATGATGATGAAGCTGGCAGCTTATGCTGTACAAAACAGAAACGCACACAAAATCAGGAAGATGGTGGAAAAAAACACTGTGAGAAGAAAGACAAAGTAGAATGTCGTGTTAAAAAAGGACGATGGAGGAGTCATCATGATTATGGTAATAGTAAGTTACAATGCACACACAAACTCCGAAATAATTTCTGGCAGACGTAGTAAACAGCCCAACGCACTTACACACATTGAAGTGAAAAATTTTGTGAAAATAAATAAAATTTTGAAACAAAAACTGAAGGAAAAGGATGTAGAAGAAAAAAACGATAAGCAAAAAAATTTCACGATGGTGGTACAGTGGGTCCAAAAAAAAACTTAATATAGATAGAAAAAACTTTGTTTACGTTTTTTTACGGATGAAAAAAATATGATCTGGCACAATACAGTTTTAAATGGTATTTCTATCGATATTAAAGGAGTCGAACTGACAATTTCTTGATGTGTCAACATATATAATCGCCTTATTAAGTTAGAAAATACTTGTCTGGGACGGGACATTTTGTAATTGATTGATTGCTTGATTCTTTATTAGATAAGACAGTACAACAAGAACGGTGTCTTATATTAAAGTACTGTAGAATAAATGTTAAACTTATGTATGTGGCACAATATAAGAAAATAAAATGAAAATTAAACATATATGTAAATAAATAATATTAATACAAATAAGTAAACAAATATAGAAAGAATAGAATAATAAAAAAAGTTATTTAAATAATTTAAAAAAAAAAAATAATTTAACAAAAATATTTAAAAATAGCAGATTTGAAACTGTTTGAGTCTCATACGACCCTTGGCATGCTTTTTGAAAGATTCGTTAGATCCCAGCTAGCATTTTCAATCGTCTAGGAGTCTACTGGGAATCTCATGACAAGTGTTTTTGATCGTCGACGAGCTCATTTTTTAATTGTAGACGATTCCTCGCACGGGAGAAACTGTTACACGTGCTGATTCGTATGAGAGATTCTTCCATAACTCAGCAAATGACTGTTATATTAATCCTTAAGGGAATCGTTTATGATGTATGAAGAGATTATCTAACGAATCGTATGAGACTCACGTAGGGATTATTTTACGACTCGTGAAATGATTAGCCGTATAACTGAGCTACCTAAATAAGGGCATCAAGCTTGTTTTTCATGTCAAAACTTCTAATTATCATACAATTTATATCAAACAAACCTTAAGGTCGCGAAATCAACACCATCCTGTCGGAAAGTCTTATTTTACGGATCAATAGGTCAGTTTGTTTTATTGAAATTGTATTGGCAATAGAATTTTCATATTTCAAAAACGCTCTTATTTAGGTAACGTCAATAATTCGTATGTGACTCTTACAGAGAGTCGCAAAAGATTCATTCCAAGATTAAAAAATAAGCGTGTCAAAAATATATAAAAAAGTAATGAATAAAAAAAAATGTAGCTGTTTTTGTTTTTGTAACTCGTCAGATAATCATCAGAAGACTCTTTTTAGGATTTGTATATTGAACATAATCGTCTAACAAACAACCTATGCTAGCTGGGAAGTAAACAAATATACAAAGAATAGAATAATAAAAAAAAGTTATTAAAATAATTTAAAAAAAAAAAAAAAATTAACAAAAATATTTAAAAATTGCAGATTTGAAACTGTTTGCATTGCTAATGAATTGAATATGGGGAGGTGGTCGGTTCCACAGACGAATTGTAGATACGTTAAACTGTCTTACTGATATCAGGCTACGGTAGCGAATGGAGTTTATATTTTTTCCTCGGCTCGATCTTGAAAAAGTTATGTCGTCAGCTTAGAGTGCAAAGGTGCTAAGTCCACTTTTTATACAAATTTACATTTTGATGCAGAACGAAAGATAAATGAAAAATACATCATACTAAACAAAAAAAAGTACAGTTATTTCGCTTATGATTGTTTGTAAACACTGATGTGCAAAAGTGCTAAGTCCACACCTGCCATATCGCACGTGCTAAGTCCCGTTAAAAAAAAACCTACTTGTTCTTTTTAATCAAATTTTTCAATCGCAGTAATGAAACTAATTTTTATTGCTTAATAAACATTCACGTGAAAGAAAACTTCTAGTCCGGTCAAAATAGACACAAAAAAAGGCTAACCTTGCATTAACTCGCATAAAGCTGAAAATTGGCATAGACCTTCAGTTCACGAATACAAATAATATGTGAAAAGTCCCCGTTGATCCGATGCTTGCTAAAAAAGATATTCGAGGTCAAAGGTCAAAAATATAGGTTTTTTGCATTTTTTTCGTAAACGGTAAATATATCGCGAAAATGGTTAAAGTAAAAGTTGTAGATTATTAAATTTCCTACAAAAAACGTTCTTATACTTTTTTTTTATTTATTTTTATTTTATTATTAAAAAATACAATATGAAATAAAATATGGTATTATTGGAAATTATTTCATAAAATTATGTGAATTGATTTAAAAAAAATTTTAATCTGACTGATAGATTTCGAGCTCAACTTCAACTATAATGTCTTCGTTTTCTTCTTGGTTTTCTTCTACTTCTTCTTGTATATCTGTACATTGTTCAAATAAAAATTCATCAGATGATTCTTCGTCGATATCATTTAAATTTTCACCTGAGGCAATTGATATAGTATTAGAGCAAGACTGACCTTGACAATTAGTGCATGCTACTGAGCAAAACAATCCAACTTTTTTGCAGCCACAGTTTCCACTGCAACCTTTTTTGCAGTTGCAAAAAATGGTGTTCAGAAGTTTTTCTGGAGCAGGTGGGAGTAAACTATGAATTGGCACCAAAGTATTATCTACTAATGTCCAACCCCAGTCTTCCGGATTCAATTCATTGCCTAGCCACACTTGGATTTGATAATACACTCGACATAAATGTTGGTAAGCAGCGGCAGATGTTGGTGGAAGGCAAGATAATTCTACCCTTTTATTATTTCGGGTATTTTTTACAAAACTTAAATATCTGTATTTATCGAGACAATCAATTTTTTTTGGAGCTCCATACATTGTCTCCATTTTGAGACGATGAGTTGTGAAGAAGAATTGATGTCTTTAAATACTTCCGCGTAATTAATTAAATCATTACGTTTTTCACATAATTTGAAGACTGATGTTTTACCCCTTTTAAAAAATGCTGAAGTAGTGTCGCAGCCAGTTATTGCATGTAAAAATAAGATATTTTTTTCACATTTGGGATAGGCAGATAAACTTTTCGATGAATAAATATTTGTTTGTTGTCCGGCCTTTCCAGGTTTTAAAAAATATATAATCTCATCAACTGGAACGCGCGCAGTCAGTAGTATTAATAAATCCACATCTTCACCAACAACAATAGTTAAATTTGTTGTATTAAATTGTTCCATTGCTGTTTCAATGATTAGAACATCAGCGTCGTTATCAGCTTGTTTCACTGAAATGTTTGCAGCTTTAAATTTATCACATAAAATTGAAATAAAGCGTGACTTGTTGTGAGTATTAGCCAGGAATTTTTGTTGATTGGTTGGAACAGCCATATATTCATCAAAAACAAAATCCGCAGATGAAGATGTTTTTGTAGATCGACGGTGTTGTTATGCAGCTTTAATATTTTTTTTATTATCAGAATAACCATCAAATACAATTGTCACTTTTTGACCAAAATGTCTATGTATATACTGAACGTATTTATCAAAAATAGAGCTAAATAATTCTCCTTGATCCCACACAACGCGGTGTAAAAGATATCCACCATCAATGATGTAATTTGTATTGGTGCTGTCAATTTCAATGATCACGGGTTGAAAGCAATCATATATAGCTGACTTTTGTGTTTTACGCATTCCAATTGCATCGAAGAGTGATAATGGGTAAGGAGCTAATTCATATTCGAAGAATTTTTCGATTTCATCATCAAATGCCTTAGTGATACTCATACGTTGAAATAGCAATACAGGGTCTACAGGTACTTTCTCGTCATGAACTTTTATAGAGCTACTCATGCTTAAAATAGGGAGTACTCTATCAGCCCTTTTTAATTTTATGTTGTTGAATGTTTGTCCTGTTATTTTAGACATAGCAGCAATTCCAACTTCTCGAGCTTGATGTCAATTAATTTTATTATCACCGACTACTCCACTAGCAATTGATAAGATTTTGTTAATATGAGGAAAAGGATTGTGGAATAAAAACCATTCCAAAAGTTTTTTCACGTCACTAACATCTTTTTTAACTCTTGAGTCACTTGCATCTACATGTTGATCTGTTACGTCCATTCTAACATTAGCAAGATCTGCCAATCCTTCACACACAGCATTCATCGCATGCATGCCATAAACCCATTTACTTATGACACTCTCTTTCGTGCTTCTTCCTCGAGAAATCCCTCCACTTGTCTTCATTGATTTCATCAGTGATTGCTCAATAACCATATCCGTGGAAGTTCCACAAGTTAATTTGTCAAACGGGAATATCTCTGGAATGGTGGGTCGTAGCAAAAAAGTATAAGAACGTTTTTTGTAGGAAATTTAATAATCTACAACTTTTACTTTAACCATTTTCGCGATATATTTACCGTTTACGAAAAAAATGCAAAAAACCTTTATTTTTGACCTTTGACCTCGAATATCTTTTTTAGCAAGCATCGGATCAACGGGGACTTTTCACATATTATTTGTATTCGTGAACTGAAGGTCTATGCCAATTTTCAGCTTTATGCGAGTTAATGCAATTTGAAATGTTTATTTTGACCGGACTATTCTAGTATTATCAGTTTGCCAATTTCATTTTATCACCAAAAGGTAAGTAACAATTTGCTTTTTTTGTTGTTTTTTTACGAATATGTCTTTCAAATATTTTTTTTTTCATAGAATGTTAAAATGTCTCTTCATAACAGCAATAGCACTGGTCCACAACCGCTTCAATGCAACAATTACGACAACTATGGCATTGAACCAGATGATGGAGTTGTTGGGCTAGTTCCTTATGGTTTTAATAGCGATTCTGACGACTCTTTTGACTTACCGACTAAGACCCAAAATCGCAAAAAGAGAGTTCAGGTGCAGAAGTCAGCTTGGTTTGCGGCCAAAAATAAGAAATCCAGAGAAAGAGGAAAACGTTATTATGGGAAACAAAAAGAGAGCGACATTTGGAATTATGAAAAAATTAAAGAACCACGAGCCATTAAACAAAGATGTAAGTGTAAAAGTGATGCTTCTACCATAAAATGTGCCCAAATCAATGATGAAGAAAGACAAAAAATATTTAAACAATTCTGGCAAATGGATTGGAATGCAAAAAAAGTTTATGTAAACACATTGATACAAACAACTGCACCTGCAAGATCCCGAAATAGAAAGGTAAGCAACGCATCCAGAAGGAGCGTTACTTTACAATATCACCTCAAAGTGCAAAATAAATATATACGTGTATGCAGAACATTTTTTTTAAATACATTGAACGTAGGTCGACGTGCTGTGCTTAATTGGCTAAAGAAACCTCTGGTTTCAAAATCTAATTTAAATGAAAGTGTTCCGAAAAAATGTAGTCAAGACAGACAATCCCTTAACTCATTTTTTGACTCGCTACCATCTATGGAATCCCATTATTGTCGTGCTTCAACGAATAAAAGATATCTTTTGCCTGAATGGCGTTCGAAAAAAATGATTTACGACTTTTATGTTAATGATTGGTGTAAAAGCCAAAAAGTGCACCCGCTCTCGATTTCGGTATTCTACGAAATATTTGATATCAAAAATCTTAGCTTATTCTCACCAAAGAAGGATCAATGTGAAACCTGTTCACGTTATTCAGTCGACAACCTTTCATATGAAGACTACACTCTTCACCAAGAAAAAAAAGAAGAAGCTAGAAATGAAAAAAACCAAGACAGAAATGAAGAAGCAAATGTGTTCACCGTTGATCTTCAAGCTGTCTTAATGGCTCCAAAATCTCAAGTCAGCAGTCTCTACTACCGGACAAAGTTGCAGGTGCACAATTTGGTTTTTCATAATCTTATAAACCAAAAGGCATACTGTTTCTTATGGAATGAAGCTGAAGGCGGAGTAACTGCTGAGGAATTTGCAAGCATATGGGTTTTTTTTATTGAAGAAAAAATTATCCGTGAAAATGACCCTAAAAAAATTATTTTTTACAGCGATGGGTGTAATTATCAAAATCGTAATTGCTTAATGAGTAACGCCCTGTTAAATACAGCAATCAAACATAATGTTACTATAGAACAAAAAATTCTTGAAACCGGGCATACCCAAATGGAGGCAGATAGCGTTCATTCTACAATTGAGCGTGCTATGAAAAATAGAAATATTGATGTTCCTGCGGAATATATTGGAATATGTAAAGGAGCCCGAAAAAACCCCGAACCATATGATGTTACCTATTTGGATCATTCCTTTTTTAAAACATTTAAAAACGTTAAATTTATCAAAAATATTCGACCTGGTCGTGGAAAAGGCGATGCAAAAGTAACGGATATTCGTGGTATTAAATATACACCGAATGGTGAAATATATTTTAAGCTCAGATTTCCTGATCCATGGGAAGTACTACCCCAAAGAATAGATGGTAATGTAGTGGCGTTGGACTGGTCAAATTTTCAACAGCTTTACCAGGAAAGAAGAAAAATAACAGCTAAAAAATATGAAGACCTGCAATATTTAAAAACTACTTTGCCGAAAGATCACCACAAATTCTACGACGATTTACCTCACGAATGATTAATTAATAATTAATTAATTAATTAATAATTAATGTGATATTTTTTTATTTAACAGCAATGAAATAAGACTGTCTTTAATGTTTTTTGTTACAATAAAAGAAAAAAAAAATTATAAAATTGTTTTTTTTTTCATAAATATTTAACAAATGATTTTAAGAAAATGTGCTAAGTCCAATGCACAAACATAAAACAAGTTACAGAAAATGAGCTAAGTCCCGAAAATGCTTGAAAATCAGCAGCGTGTGCTATTTTTCAATGGCTCCTTTTTGATAATTAAAAAATGAACCAACACCGATAAAATTACGTTTAAAGTTTTATAGAATATTTCCATAGATTCATTTAGGAAAGTTTTATGTCTCTCCTGTAAAGTCTTAAAATGTGGACTTAGCACCTTTGCACTCTAAGCTGACGATGTGCTGTTTTCACAACTCAAGTGATTGAACGAGTAGAAAAATTTATATGAAAAGCACTCAGTTTTTTGAGTGTTTTTTATATACAAACACAAGTGATTGAACGTGTAGTAAAATTTATATGAAAAGCACTCAGTTTTTTGAGTGTTTTTTATATACAAACACAAGTGATTGAACGTGTAGTAAAATTTATATGAAAAGCACTCAGTTTTTTGAGTGTTTTTTATATACAAACACAAGTGATTGAACGTGTAGTAAAATTTATATGAAAAGCACTCAGTTTTTTGAGTGTTTTTTATATACAAACACAAGTGATTGAACGTGTAGTAGAATTTATATGAAAAGCACTCAGTTTTTTGAGTGTTTTTTATATACAAACACAAGTGATTGAACGTGTAGTAAAATTTATAAGAAAAGCACTCATTTTTTTGAGCGTTTTTCATATAAATTTTACTACACGTTCAATCACATGTGTTGTGTAAACAGCACATAATCGTCTGTATAAATATTCAGGTTTTTTTAGTAAATATCAGCTTTTGTAGTAATAATAATGAAAGAACTTTCAACAGGTTTTCGAGTGTTAAATGGTAGATTCCCTTGGAGTAATCAGAGATACTATCAAGACGTCTATGGGCAAAAACATATCTAGCAAAATTGTTAAATCTCAGCGCAGTCAAGAATGAAAAATTATCAATAAAAATTTTAATTAATTTCATGTTGTAAAATTCCTGTCTTAATAAAAATAATTTAATTTTAATTTAATTTAAAAACTAAATTCAATGAACTTAAGCCTAATTAAAAATATCTAAATTTGGATTAAAACCATTAACAGTTCAATAAAATAACCACAATACTTATTATTGTCACATTAAGTTTATGTTCGCATACTGAGTCACAGTTGGAAAAGAGTTTGCAGGCATATAAGAGTTTTGGCAGGAGATACGTTTTAGCGATAAGCATTCTAACTTTGAGAGGAGTGAAATATTGCGTCCTCCAAAGATTCCTTAACGTTGCGTGAGTAACACCACATATGTAATTGATATGATTAGACCAATTGAGCTCAGAGTTAAAAATTACACCTAGATTTATTGCTGTCTTGACTATTTCAAGTTTTTCAATGTTTATTTGGATCGGCGGGATAAACAAGGGGATATAAAGTGATTTACTAATGATCATGGCTTTTGATTTTTTGCATTTAAACAATTGCAAAAGAAAAAGATTTTTTTTGTTGTCGTACTAAATGATCTTTCACACTAAGGGATAATATGTTTTTTATGGTCACCGACTACTAAACTTTTTGTAAAGGAAGATTTGTAATATATATTCTGGTTTATTATTATTATTTGTTGCTTTTACGCCAGATCGTGGGCGCATAGTGCCAACACAAACTTATTTCAATCATTTCTATTTGAACTTAAGGGTTTTATTCTGTTCCATGATAAATTTCGTGGATGTTGGTGTTCAAGAATTCGTCTCCAGCTACCTCGTGGTCTGCCTCTTATTCGCGTTCCTTGGGGATTCCAATCAAAGGCTTTTCTGCATATATCATTGGCTGGCTTACGTAGCACATGTCCTATCCATCTCCATTTCCTTTCAAAAATTTCAACAGCCATACGTTTTATATTGTTCTTATGGCTTAACTCGGCATTTGATACCCAGTTGTGTGACCACCATATTTGGAGAATATGACGCACACAGGGGCCAAAAGCAGTGATTTCACGGATTAATTCAAAAAAAAAAGTTCAAGTACCGTGATAACTTAGAGGTTTCGCCTAAAGTGCACAAAATTCTGCATCAGTAGACAAAAAAATAAATATCAAATATGTTACAGTGCTTTTGTACTGACGCGTTGAAATTAAACATTGTGGAAGTGCTTTTATTTTTTAAGTTTATATGGGAAATGCAAAAAAAAAATAATTTGCTCAATTTAAGTGGACATAAAGTTATTAATTAGGCTTAATTGAGTAGAGATTTTAACTTTATTTTAAAGGTTGAATAAATCAACGTTGTTTTAGAAAAAATTAGGGTGCGCATCGGTGCGCCTTAGAAGTTATGTTCAAGTTAGTAGCAACCTGGGCTGTGGAGTCGGAGTTGAAGAGTCGGAGTTGAGGTTTTTGTACCGGAGTCGGAGTCGCAGTACCCAAAAAAACGCTCCAAATTTTTCGGCATAAAAACTAAAAAAAAAATTCTAATATTTTCCAATATAAAAATTCTTCGAAATTGGCGATGCAACATTTTGCAGATCAATATGAATAAGTAGATTTTAATTTATTTTATGAGAAATAGTTGATTCAAGTACTTTACTATTTAAGTTTATTTAGGTATATTTTTTATACGTGCGGGAAAAAGTCTAAATTACATTAGCAATACTTATACTCAGTTATTGATCTAGTTGAAAAAGATGTGTGATTTTTTAAATAATTTACTCATGCTAAAAAATGTTAATGACAGGAATTGCCAATAATTTTAATATCAGAATTTTTTAACCATCAACGCTGAAATATTTTCAACATTGTACAGAATAAGTGTTGCTATAGCGCATAAATACTAGTATGTATTAGAAAAATTGTGACGTAAAATTATTTCTCTTTTGTGTAGAAACATCTTTATCGGCCTGCCTTTAATTCCTACCATAACACTCATGTTTTTCTTTGCACATTGCGCGGGGATTCCCATAATTCGTTTAATAAAGATGTTTCTACACAAAAGAGAAATAATTTTACGTCTCATTCATTTCGCATCACGGTTAGAGTAGGAGTCGGAGTCGTGAGTCAGAGTCGGAGTCGCACTTAAAAAATTTCAGCGTTTGGAGTTGGAGTCGGAGTTAGTACTTTTTTCGGACGACTCCACAGCCCTGGTAGCAGCACGCGTTGTGTTACCAACAAAAAGCGCTTCACGACTTCTGCTATAATTTTTATTAGAGATGTGCAAATGTCGTGATTTCTTATGCGTGAGTCACACAAGAGTCACGCGTGACCGTGATTAAATTTATGTATTATATATTATAATTTATATATTTTAAATGTTGTTTTGTATATTTCCATGCAATATGTTGACAGCTTGCAGGAACAAGCTCGAGCGTTGTTTTTTTTAGCAGAATTTTTTTCTCCGAATGTTTCAATATTGTTCTTAATCTTTTCTTTTCCAGCTGTGTACGTTTATATTAATGTACAATCTGCGCTCACAAGCAAAAACAATACAAAACAAAGTTGCACAGTCATTCTCATTGTTTATGTTTCGCTTTTGTTTTACTTACAGCAAAGAACAAAACAAAACGAAAGCAAACGTTTCGTTTTGTTTGTTTTCGTACTCGTTAAGAAAGTAGCTTTAACATTTTTGTTCACGTTTTTTTAACTGGAAATCGTTATTTATAATAAAACTATATCCCATTTTACTGGAAAACTACTTATTTTGATTAATTATAAAAGTATTTAAAACAGAACTGATAAAAAATAATTTTTTACATAATACGTATGTGAAGTCATTTATTGCAGACTATTTAGCAGGAGTGTGCGTGAATAAAAAAATCATGTTTAATTTTTTATTAATAATTTTTTGCATGGGAGGTACCCGTCTCCTCCCTCTTATACCTCCAAAGTTTTGCTGGAACATGAAGTTCGATATAAGAGTTACTCCCATCAAATTTAGTGTGCCTCACTATTGTAGCTGAAGAGCTATGAATTAATCCTCGAAAAAAGGGCTTTTGACCCCAGTGTGTGACGTAGGGATCTGTTGACAAAGGTTTGCAATTTGTTGTTGATTTCAACAGATGTTTCTTTTGAAGGCACGTTTTTTTTTTTTTTGTGCTGATTTGTTTACATCGGCTGGCAAAATCAGTTTTAGCCTTTTTAATTCTGCGTGGTATATCAACACGCGTACCTTCTAATTTGGCTGACTAGGTAGGTGAAGTCTGCGACTGATTCGATGTTCTGGCCATACACAGTAAGTGGTGTTTTATGTAAAATATTTATATTAAGCGATTTCGTTTTTAAGGCCATTAATACTCGATATAGTTTCGATGTCGTTAATTTTATATTGAACTTCAGATTTACGTTTAGACATAAAGACAACGTCATCAGCATACACTATGTCGTTCAAGAATTCCATGCGTAGTTGGTGCCACAGTACTCCACGATGAGGGATGTTGCCAATTGCCCAGATTAAGACTTTGTCAAAGATTATGAGAAACAGTAATGGTGATAAGACCTACTCCAGATAGTTTTTTGTGGTCATGTTTTTTGCTGCATTCTAAATGCTGATACTGTATCCTATAAATACCAAATTTTATCTGTATTATAACGAGTTAATTTTTAATTCAAACGCCGTTAGGGGTCTACGAAGTTCTATATGCAATAAAAGATATAAGAAATTTACCTATTTACCCAGATTTAAGTCCCAAACAGGCAAGAAAATATTTCACTACGTTAAATACTTTATTATATATTAACATTATCTTTGAAAATCTTTTTTGGTTCCAAAGTGATTTAAGTGAAAACGAAAACAATTAAAAATAATATGTATAAATTATAAAAATTTAATCTTACTGATTAATATTCTCATGGCTTTAATTTTAAACCATCATTAATCAAATACACAAGATCACGCATTGGGCAGGTTTATTATGTCGATGATGGTTTGTGTGACGTAGAAAAATTATACGGTACTTTGTTTAGGAAGCAAAATCTAATACAGTTTTGTCTTTTGGAACGTTAAGCGCAGTAGAAAATTATGTTAAAAAGAGCACTGCTCCATTTGTGCCTGCTACTTCCTGTTTGGCCATATATCGAAGATGGAGAGAAATTCAGAGAACTTTGGGAGGCTTTCCTAAGTTCTCGTTTTTAATGTAAAATGGCTTTATTATCTGTTTTTCCCCCTTATCAATCTTATTTTATTTTCAGTTTCTCGATATCAAATAAATAAGTTCGAATAAAAAATTCTAAGCTCTAAATCATTTCCAACTTTGATGATATCATAGCGAATTCAGGTGGCGTTGAAAATACAGCTGAGCTACTTTTTTCTTAATAAGAGAGAAAAATGTCAAAAGTTGCTTGTGTTTTTGATATATCGACCAGCGAAAACAACAACAAAAATATAATATAATATAAACTGGGCAAATTATCTATAAAATTAGGTATGTAGTTTCCTTGTGGGTCTCCCAGCTTGTCACCAACGACCAGAAATCCCTCAGAGAATCACAATTTAGTTGCACATTTTGGTTCCACTTCTGTTGTATTTTTTTTTTTTAATAAATATTTTTAAATAAAAATATATGTATAATACAGTTTTTTTTAAATAAAAAGAACTTAATTATTAAAACGTTTTTTCAACATTTTTTTTTTCGAATTTATTCTATGAGCTAAATTTCAGTTATCTATTTTATAAAGCTTTTTTGTAATAGTTCTATTTCTTAAATTATTAGGAATGACTTTATACACTA
Source organism: Pollenia amentaria (assembly GCA_943735925.1). NCBI lineage: Eukaryota > Metazoa > Arthropoda > Insecta > Diptera > Polleniidae > Pollenia > Pollenia amentaria. The sequence goes on from OX031006.1 coordinate 48,809,524, forward strand.
CAGGAAGATACAAGATAATAGTCTGGTAGTGTATAAAATCATTCATAATAATTTAAGGAATAGAACTATTACAAAAAAGCTCTATAAAATACAAAACTGAAATAAAAAATGTTGAATATAATAAAAAATTTTAAATATAATAAAGTAGCTTATGAAAAGAAATAATTCCCACATTCTTTTTGTTAAAAAAGTTGAGTAAAATACATTCAATTGATAAAGTATCACTATCCAGTGTGTTACAAAGAATGCTGACGAAGACCGTAGCGGGGCAGAAAATGAATTACATTCTGCTGGTGTCTAATAATTGTAAATTTTTCTGTACATACAATATACTTCATTGCTATCCAACGGAAAGCTAAGTTAAAATGTAACAGGAAGATAAAAGATTATAGTCTGGTAGTGTATAAAGTCATTCCAAATAATTTAAGGAATAGAACTATGTATTACAAAAAAGCTTTCTTAAATACATAACTGAAATTTAGCTCATAGAATAAATCCGAAAACAAAAAATTTTGAATATAATAAAGTTGCTTTTGAAAAGAAATAATTGCCAGATTTTAAAACGTATTTTCTAATAATTTTTTTTTTTTTTTTTCAAAATAAAGACCTCCAAAATATGTTTCATCATATTTAAGATAATCTGAATATTTTTTCCCACTGTACTTCTCGCTACAAAAAAGGGTTTTATGTTATATACAACATTTTAAAACAAAATAATACAAAATGTATAGACAAGTAAAAAACAAGTATTTTATTTAAATGTCTGTGTATTTAAGTACATGCAAACTCATTAACAAAACTTCCGTTTTAAACAGATGATGGCGGATATAAAAGCAGCATCCATTTTTTTGTGTTCTTTCCCCAATAACACACTCCCGGCAAATTCTATTATTTAAAGGGGTTGGCAAGTAGCATGGAAAATTGCTTCTGGGGATGGGAAGGAAAATAAGTTTGTACATAATTTTTTTTTTTTAAACTCAACATAAATTAAACAAAATGGTAAAACTCACGTCATTTATTAAACATTGTTTACGGTACAGGAGGTTTAAGTTACAGAAATGAAAAACAAGAACCTTTTTTTGTTAATGTTTAAAAAAATGCGAAAAATAAAAAATAAAACTTTCAGGTTTTCCAATTTTCTGTCTAAAGTGATTTATTTAAATATTTAATAATATTGTAACTTTTTCTTAATTTTAAACTGTTAAAAACGTTTTCTGTTTTGTTTATCAAAGAAAAAAAACATTTTTAATTTAGAAACATATATGCTAAATAAAAAACAATAAACTGCTCTTGCTTTACATTTTACCAATTTCGCTGTTCATTTTGTTTGCAAAAGTTTAATTTAGTTAAAGCCAAATATTTTACTGCCTCGCGTTATTCCCTTTTTGGGTTGGTATGAGTCATCATTAATCAAACTTAAATATTATTATATATACAGTCGTTTTTTTTTTTTGTGTATTTTTCTTTCTTTTTTCTCTTGATCCTTTCGTATATCCTTTTGTATGTTAAGCTTGATAAATGTTTGTAACGTTACGCTTGTCTTAATAGTGAAAAATGTGGTAATTTATTAAAATTATAAAAAAAAAACAAAAATGAATCTTCGTATATTTTTGCTACATACTACATATTCCTTGATGTTCCCGAGGGCGTATGAGTTATAATGGATATAGAAATTTAATAAATATTAATCATACGCGACGTATCAATTTTTTTAATCCCTAAATTTATAAAAATGCTCTAAAATGAACAAATGTTAAATTTTCAATATAAAATTTGTTATACGGATTATCGTAATGAATCCATTGGTACAATACATATTTATTTCAAGTATTGGCCATCGTTAGAAATAAACTAGTTTTGACCTTGGGCCTGATTCTGGCAGTCGTGATCGAGTACATTCTCGATTCGAAAGCAATTTAATATCTAATTATTTCAGTCAATACTGAACGAATCGGAATTATTTTTCCAGTGTTGTAAATCATTAATTTGAGTTTTACAATACTGATAAAATAATTACGATTCGTTCAGTATCGACTGAAAGAATTAGAAATAAAATTGCTTTCAAATCGAGAAAGTACTCGATCACCACTGCCAGAATTAGGCCCCTGATCTTGCAACATGCGGACGAGTATTGTCATGATAGAATATTGCGTCTTCATATCTGCTCGCATATATCGGGCATTTTTCTGCCACATCATCTAACAAATGAATTGTGTTTGGTACAGGTTTTCTTTGATCGTTGGGCTCAAAACATAAGCAGGTCAGCGCAATAGTTTTTGCATACAATTTATTTTACTTTTTATTGCTAAAATTTCGCGATGCAAAAATTACTTCGTTAAAACAGCATTTTGGACAAGGTACTTTGTCTCTGGAAGGATTGTGTGATGGATTTGATTAATGCCGAAATCATAAAGAGATAAATCACTAAGAGGTTAATGCTAAAAATACAATGTCAGAGGTTTGTTATTGCCTTAAACCGATGGCAGCTTGTTAAAGATATTCAAATTCTTAAGTTTCCTCCAATTACTTGGTACACACGCTTATGTGTGTTTGTTCCGAAATTTTATGACCACCATGCGGTAAGATTATCAACACTGCTACCCACGTTATTCCTAAGCGCCATAAAATAAAACTGCACACAATTAATTTCCATTTTTTTACTAGCGTTAGTTATTATTTTTCCCTTCCATTAAAAAAAAGGATTATAAGGATCATACAAAAGTTGAGTCATATAGGCCTATTAGCTTATTACCTAATATTTCAAAGCTATTTGAGAAACTACTAGTCTTAAAATAAACACCGATTTTAAATAAAAAAAAAAATGTATTCCAAGCCATCAGTTCGGGCTTAGAAGAAAGCACAGCACATCTGAACAAACTCATCGAAGAAAAAAAATATATTTTTTTTTTTATTATTCCTTCACTAAATCCCGCGAAGCTTTTTGCTTGTCTGCAGGAGACCAGAGTTTCTGGCAGGAATCGAACCCGCAACCCCGGTACTGATAGACTAGCTCACTACCAGCTAGCCTACCGGGGCACCCCCTGCTCAGTACTCTTCATCGATGTGTCTCAAGCTTTTGATAAAGTCTGTCATAAAGGATTATTACATAAATTGCAGCAAAACTTAGACAGTCGTCAATTTATTGTTAAGGAAGGCAATTTTTTAAGTTCTCCTCAGCCAATTGACGCTGGAGTCCCACAAGGTAGCATTTAATTTATACTTCGGACATACCAACAAACATCTACACCCAAACTTCAACGTTTGCGGATGATACAGGATCATATACGAGGCCGGATCAAAAAGTTCGTGACTGTTTCTTTAGGTTCGGAAATAGGAAATAGTCACTGGGGGCTTAATCCGGAGAATATGGCGGATGAGATACCAATTCGTAGCCCAATTCATGTAATTTTGCCATTGAGACTGCACACGTGTGCACCCGTGCATTATCTTGATGAAAAAGAACTTTTTTCTTGACCACAACGAAAGTCAGTAAACAACTTTTTTACCATTGAAATCGATGGTGCAGACTCCCCATAGTATTTAACAAGCTTTTCCTTGGTTTGATTGACGGCTTTTTTTCGCAAAAAAATAATGTTTAATGAGCTCTCGAAATTCACTTTTTTCCATTTTTAAAAATATCCAGGAAGTTGTATGTTTTGAACAGCTGTTAAACGCAAAGTAAAATACGAAACTGGCTCAAAACTTGACAGTAGTCTATTAACAGGTGGTACTTGATGGGAGCAGTGTTGCATTTCATATAGCTACAAGGGAAGTTCGAAAGTCACGGACTTATATGATCCGCCCTCGTATTTGAACTGGAAAAGTGGTTAAAACAATGGAGGATAAAGATCAACGAGCAAAAATGCGCACATATAACATTCACATTGTGTCGGGAAAGATGTCCCCCTATCAAAATCAATAATCAAATAATACCCCAACATACATACATATAAAAAACCTCGGTGTACATCTAGATCGCCGTCTAACGTGGAAATGGCATATAGAAGCAAAATAAACTCAAATGAAACTAAAAGCAATTCAAAATAATTGGCTTATTGGAAGAAACTCTGTTCTTAGTCTCGATTGTAAGCCTCTACTTTACAACTCTATCTTAAAGCCAATTTGGTGACACGGTATTCAGCTATGGGGCACTGCCTTGGCTTCTAATATCTAAAAAATTCAAAGGCGCCAAGATAAACTTTTTCAAATAATAAAAGCCGCTCCCTGGTACGTCAAAAACTCAAATATCCACAAGGATCTCAATGTGCCATTAGTAAAAAACTATGATAACGAAATAGGCTGTAAAATATTTAAAAAGGCTGGAACTTTACCCAAATCCATTAGCTCGAAATATTTTAAATTATGGCGGCCACTCTAGATTAAGGAGAAGAGACACTGCAGCACTCACCCAATCAGAAGAGCGATAAACACCTAAATATGTGAACAGAAACCGTGATGACGAAATTTTTTCTGGCACTGACAGGATAAAGTAAATATTATGTTAAGATTTGATTAATTATTACTAGTTCATATTTAATATATGCAACTTTCTCCGAGAAAAGGGACCTAGTGTGTCAAAAAACGGGTTTGGACTTAAGAGTGGACTCTAGTCCTAAAAGGGTGTAGAATAAGATGAAATGAGTTAGATTTCTGATAAACATTTATTTACCCCATAAAAAAGTACAAAACGAACTTGGTGTGTTCACAGTGATAATGCGTTATGAAACACACTTGGTCCCTTTTCTCGGAGAAAGTCACATATGAAGATTCAATAAATAAATACTGAAAAAAAAACTAAAAAAAAATTGAGTGATATAGCAAATTTTTTCACAATCACTAACGGTGGTTGAATGCATAAAAGCTGCACTCGATTCAAATAGTGCAAAATATGTACGTGTAATCAAAAAAAGCTGCACTAATATTTAAAAAAATGTAATTTTGTATGCACACAGTTTTTGATTTTTGTTATCATATGCGTAAGCAAATGAAATTAAACAACATGAACTTTTGTCAATAATGGAATATCTCCTGGCTTTAATCATGAAAAAACAAGTTTTTTGTTTGTAAATTTATTTTCAGTTGCACTCAAATTAGTGAAGAACACAAAAGTTGCAATAAACTGATGATTTATTTTTTTTAAATCAAACTATTTTTTTAGTGCAAAAATGTTTAACATCACTTTCACTGATGTTTAGTGAGGCTGCTAATTTTCAATTCATCTTTCAACATCAACAAAATGATTGCAATAATTTTGCACTGTCACTAACTGTGAGATGAAACTGCAAAACTAGTGCACTACCCCCATCTGTGAAAGCCTAAAGCAATAAGTACACTATTTTTTCGTTTTTAAAAGGAGAGAAAGAAGAAATTTTTGCAAAACAATATTAGAAAGTTTTTCGCAGGAGTGCACAATATGCATTTAAGTTAATCTGATTCAGAAATTTAGGGTTTCTCTGTTTTTTCCCCAACTCGAATTGTACAACTAGGGTAACAAGTAATAGGGTAAAAAGAAAAAACAAAATTAAAAGTGGCAAGTGGCTTTATTAGGCAATTTGCTTTTTGAATTTTGATTTTTCTTTTAACCGTATTACAACTACAAGTCGAGCTGGAACAAACCAGCCTTTGGTAGGGGACTGTAAGAAAAGATAAACTCACCGGTTATTGTTGTCGCTTTGTTGAAGCGCTTTGATATTGTTACAAGTAAGACCTGAGTGCTTAAAATTCTTATTCACTTTGTAGTCTTATTTATATAATATTTTTAGATTTTCTAAAGACTTTGGAAAAAGTTTTCTGAATAGGTGGCCTAACCAACCAGCGAAATGGGCATAGAAAGTGCCTTTCCCTCAACAATAAATTACAGTGTTTTTATCAAAAATAAAAATTGGGAATTTAGTAATTAATAGAGAAATATTATTAACACAGAAAAAATTACTAAATTTCTCTATTCACCAAATGTATGCCAAATTCATAACATCAAGCAAACAAGTTGTTGATTTTGCACCTATTACCAAAATGATTATAATGATTACTAAAAATTTTAAAATTTTGAAAAAATTATTTCAATAAATGAGTCAAAATAATATGCCTTTTAAAGTTAGGCCAATAGTAAAGAGTCTATTCCAATTAAGGTGTTCAAGAGATTTCCTACAACAGTACTCTGAGATTTTGTATCTATCAGACAACTTAGAGAGGAGCGATGTCTTATCACCGATTCATTGCACTGACACTTTGACGATGGAATAACACGCGAACGTCGACATCGGCTGTGGGAAAAATCGCCCAAAGAAAAATGGCCCAAAAAAAGAAATGAAAAATCGCCCAAAAAAATTCCACGTAAAATTGGCCCTAAATTCATATGAAAAGTGACCTAAAATTTTTGGGCTATTTTTCGTTATTGTTGGGTGATTTTTCGTTTTTTAAATTTGGGTGATTTTTCATAATGAAATGTTGTATGAAAAATGGCCCATTTTTTTGATTTTCTCCTCTATGGTATAACAAACACCGGCTTCGCTTACTAAAGCTTCTCTGCACAGCCGGCCTTGGGCCGGGCGCAAGGATTTTCTCCTCTATGGTATAACAAATACCGGCTTCGCTAACTAAAGCTTCTCTGCACAGCCGGCCTTTGGCCGGCACAAGGATTTTCTCCTCTATGGTATAACAAACACCGGCTTCGCTAAGTAAAGCTTCTAAAATCTGCCTTGTTTCCAAATGAAAGCCGACTATGCAGAGAAGCTTTAGTTAGCGAAGCCGGTGTTTGTTATACCATAGAGGAGAAAATCCTTGCGCCCGGCCGAAGGTCGGCTGTGCAGAGAAGCTTTAGTTAGCGCAGTGTCCATGGACACTATGACACTTTTTGGAGTGTCATAACGTCCATGGACACTATGACACTAGACGTTATAACATGCCACCGGGAAAAAAATTAGTTTTTGCTTTTTGGTTCATTTTTCATTTTTTTTTTGGCCCTTTTTCGTTTCTTTTGGGCAAAATTTCATATATAACTTTTTGGGTCATAATTCATGTTCTGTTGGGCGATTCTTCATTTGGGCGATTTTTCATTTTTTTTTTTTGGGCCATTTTTCTTTGGGCGATTTTTCCCACAGCCGTCGACTTCCTGATGATAAAGCAGCACTAAATTGTCATATGGAATTTTTGAATGAAAATCATTCAACCCGAAAATGTCATGCTTCAGCTTTAAAAGCCGTACTGTAATAGTGGTTGCACAACTGTTTCAGTTATTTTTTCATACTAGAAGGCTTGGTAAGACCCTGCCAAACCTCGTATTCCTATTTTCCTCATTTTGAAGATTCCATGAAGATTTTTTTAATTTGCTGTAAAATATGTGCCATAAAAATAACAAATGTGTGAATTTTCTTTTAACTGTTTTATTATAAATACTGTGAAGGCGAGGCGACCAAACCTGCAGAAATCCAGTTTGACTACATTTTACAACAAAACAATCCACAAAAAGATAGACTTTTGCAGTATTTTGGGCATAATGGCACTGATTGCCCATTGTATTTGCATAAAGAGAACCCATGCTTAAAAAATGTCAAACGAATTGGTTCTCGTCAATATTGAATATTCAATGCTCAAACAATTTTTTATTTTTTTTTTAAGTTGGTTTTACATGTTTCATAAAGCTAATACTTTCACAGAAAAAATTTTGAAATTTCTCCAATCACCAAATTTGTTCCAAATTTATAATATCAAGCAAACAAGTTGTTGATTTTGCACCTATTACCAAAATGATTATATTGATTACTAAAAATGTTGAAATTTTGAAAAAATATTTTCAATAAACGATATTCTTAATTTTAATTAAAAAAGTGATCAAAAAACTTTGCCATTTCAAACAATGTGTTAATTTATTTAAATAAATATTGACAACTCCCAACAACAATTCTACATGTTTAAATTAATTTATTTTAAACGAAAAAAGTCAATTAAGATTTTTTTTTTTTTAGTTAAAATTTTAATTGAAAATTTATTTCAAAACAACTAAAATGTTAATTAAATCAAAATTAAATTTTTAATTTTCTTTCAACAAAAAAAAATAATTGATTCAATTATCACATTAATTAAATTTAAATAATTGTTAAACCATTTTTTTAATTGATAAAACACTTTTTTCTGTGAATAATAAATAATTTTATAAAAATCTCACACAGACCGTTGTAAATTGTTTAATAAGACATGTAAGTTGTTTACATTCCTATTAAATTTATTTTCTCTTTCTTCTGTTTGCACAAAATTTGCGCAGTAAATTTTTTTTTTTTTTTTAAGTATTTGGTCTGCAAAATTCCGCATAGAGTAAGAATATCTAAATCATTCCTTGTTGTGGTTTAATTTTTATTAGTTTGAGAAAATAGTATCTCTCACCTTTTATTAAACTAGTGGTCGCATATCTATCAACATATTTTAGATAATCATTGTCAAATTCAATCGTTTGTAATAAACATCTGCATGAAACTTAATAATGATGTTCATGAAACTTTCATTATAATTTTGTATTTCCTTCGTTTGTATTCAATAAAATGAATAACTACGAAATGAAAGCAACAAACACACGAAATTTAAGAGAAGAATAAGATGCAGCTTTTTGTTTACTTAAACAAGAGAATATGAATACTAACAACTCTTGAACAAAACAACCACTGAATAAATGTCGAATAAGTGCATGGAAAAACACATTTATTTTAAAGTCAGTATTGCCAGTTAAAAGAAGTGAAAAACATTAGGAAAAATAAAAAAAAAAACAAAAATAACCATGAAGAGTAAAAGCAACAAGATAAGGAAGTACATTAATATTAAAATAACAAAAATAATACAAATTTGACTTTGTTTTCAATGTAAATTAATTGTTTTTAATGTAAATTTTTAAACTTCAAAAAAATTTCATTTTATTTTCAAAAACATTTTTCAGCAATGTGTTTTGCTTGGAAGTACATAAAAAAGTTGTTAGAAAAAAAATTAAAATTTAATTTAAAAAATGCTTTACAAATTACATACATATATTATTGCAAAGGTAACAAAAAAGAAAAAATTACATAAATTTACTAAGTGGCAACATTGCTATTGAGTATTTATATACAAAAAATGAGAGAGAGTGAAAACTGTAAAACAAAAGTCGTTTCACTGAACAAAGTCTTTATGTTTGCCATATGAAACGAAGTGTGTTTGCTAGTAGCATGAATAAAACAACAGTTTGTTTAGTGGAGTGAATTTTATTTGAATACGAACTTCATTGAATAAACAATTCAGTATTTTCATGAATGAAGTTATTCATGCAGCCCTTTAGTATCTAATAACCGATTCTATAATCCTACATAAAATTTGAAACAGAGTTTCCAAAATTCGTTCTCACCCTCCTTAGATAAGTTATTTGTTGACTTTAGTACTATATTTACTTCAGCCTCTAAATGCATGTCTTTGAGGTCTTTTCAATGCAAGGATTTTTTGTGTTAATTTTTTCTTGTTTTAAAAGGAAAGCAATAAAACATGTTTGGGAAAAAATTTCAACCTAATATCGCTCACTTTCTGCAACATCATCACAATTCAAAAAAAAATATATTTCGAAATAAACGTGTTTAAGGTTTTTGATTTGATCGACCCTCTTAGAAAAAAAAGCGAAATGTTCTCTTCAAACGAGGAAGGTATAAACGATACAAATATGCAAAGATGAACGTATAAACAATACAATTGGGTATTTCAAAAGGTATGCTATCAAGTCATATCGTCATAATTTCCTAAATAATATTTAACAATTTAAAAAAAATATTGTTGTATTTTAAACAAAATAAAAATTTTATAATTAGTATTGTGGTTATTTTATTGAACTGTTAATGGTTTTTAATCCAAATTTTAATATTTTAATCAGGCTTAAGTTCATTGTATTTAATGAAAAGAAAAATGTTATTATTAGGGTGTGTGTGAAACGGTAGCAAAGTTTTATGGTGAAATAAAATTTGTCTGTTGTTGAAAAATTTCATGTTTGTGGTGTGTGAAATTATATCCTTTTTGACAACGTAAAATTTTGACATAAAGAAAAGAATAATTTAATTTCTTGCTGCCATTTCTTAACAGAAGTCTAAGTCGGCAAATTTGTTGGTGGCGGCGGTTCAGCAAAAAGTAGCCGGTTGTGAATCACCTGACAAAAGAATAAATTATTCAAAATGAAAAAATTATCTATTACAATTTGTTATTATTTGAAATATATGTTTTTGATATTAATATAAATATATTTTAACCCGACTTCAAAAAATAAGGGGTGTTTCAGTTCGGTTGTATGTTGCTATTTTAATGTTTGCTATCAGGTTGCAAATGTGAACAAATTTTGAGGAATTTTTGAAGGTTGCACAATTGACTTTTTCAAAAGTTTTGATTTTTTTTTTTTAATCTTGGACGTTTTTCAGCGGTTTTTTTTATTCTCTACTGGTTTTTTTAAAATTTTATTTTTATTAAATTTTTTTTTAAGCCTTCGCGAATTGCACGTTTTAGGTTACCCAAATCCTAAAAGGTTGATTATGGGATTAATGATCTACAACCATTTTTTATCCAGTTTGTTTATTTAGATTACCTCTCAATCGAATATATTTCCATGTTATTGTGATGTATGTTATTGTGAGTGGTTTCTTCCATTTACAGTTACATAAGATTGTGCCTTGGAAGTATAACAAAATGCTTGTAATGTAAATGTAATTAGCGTGCTGTAGTCTATTATTGAATTTTTAATTTATTTAAAAAAAAAGTATTTTTATTTTATTAGACCCCGATGTCAATATGCACAAATTGTAATAACAAAAACGTTATTAATAAAAAAAAATTAAATATGCAACTATTTTTGATCTTATAATAGCTTATATAAATATGAAACACGGCTAAAACGAAAAGTTGGATTAAAAAAATTAGTGCAAGTATGCATTTCGAACCGGCGGTATGCCTTTATAGGTGACTTTAAGCTGCACGACCTGGGAGTTTGTCTGATAGTTCTGTGGTTGTCAACAATTCCTACGCTTATGTCAAAATTTATACTAGCCCCCTGGTGAAATTTTATTCACCTCTACAGTGTCAAAATTTTACTTTAATGACTACTTTGCTACCGTTTCACATACTACGTTTACACGTAGCCTATTCGCAGATAAAAATTATTTGCGATGAATAAAAGTACTGTTTATATTTCCATTTTCTGATAAAAAATTCTTATTTTTATTTGATGACAGATGAAAAATTTAATCATTTTGTAGCACTGTATGTATATAACCTTTTTATTTTTTTAAATTAATACACATTACTGTGTATTTGTATATTTTATTTGCACAATTTTTAGTTTATTTTTGTATATTTTATTTGCACAATTTTTAGTTTATTTTTGTATATTTTATTTGCACAATTTTTAGTTAATTTTAAATTTGTTGTCAAATGGATGAGCCACATCAAAATAAAAACTTAAAACGGTTAAAAGTGTGGCAATGTTTAAATCTTATTTGCAAATGGTGTCGTTAATCAGGAATTGTTTTCGTGAGTTAGCTATTTTCAAATAACAATTTAATTCACTGTTTATGCGGCCATTTTCTCTTCTTGCAATATAACTAATTACGAATAAGCCGTGCGTACAAACGTAGTAACACACGCCCTTAATAAGATATATTTATAAAGTGCTAAATTCCAATTTTTATTTTTGATTACAAAACCTGAAATTTATTGTTGAGGAAAAGAGTAGTTTCAATGCGCATTTCGCTGGGTGCTTAGGCCAGCTCGTCAGGAAACTTTTTCCAAAAACTTTAGGAAAGCTTAAAATGTTATACAAATTAGACTATAAAGTGAATAAGAATTTTAAACAATATCAAAGCTTCAACAAAACCACAACAATAAACAGTGTGTTTATCGTTTCTAACATTCCCCTACAATTGGCTGCTTTTTTCCATCTCGAATTGTAGTTGAAATAGTGTAAAAAGAAAAAACAAAATTAAAAAAAAAATTGCTTAATAAAGCAACTTGCCATTTTTTTGCCGGGCACATGCAAATTTATTATCAAAAGTTATTTTCGGGAATAAAAAATTTATTATTAATAGGATTTATTTATAACGTGATAAATTTAAAAAATTTTAATGTTGTGTTTATTGATTCGTCATAACTGTACAGAAGTAAATTATAAGCGGTTACCCACAGCAGTCATATATTTATCTTGTAATTATTATAAGACGTATGACTTTACAACTTTTTAACTACCTTGTGAATCACCCACATAGAAAAAATTATTTTTCCAATTCAAACAAAAAAAATTTTTAATCAAAACCTTTTTTGTTTAAAACACGACCTACAAACGAATTTGCATATTCAAACAATTGATTTTGCATTTCGTTTATTGAAAAAAACTCGCATTTTTTCAAACAAATAGTTGTTAGTATTGGTTAAATTTGTGTTGGATATTAAAAAAAATTTCAAGCAAATAATTTAGCTGAATCAAACAAAAAAGTTTTCTGAAATTAATATAAATTTCAAAACAAATAATTTTGCTGAATCAGTGAAGAGCGGCTGGCCTTGGGACACATTTTTTTTAATAATTTCCGTACACCATTCGTCTTGACGTACACAATGTTCCTTTCTCCCTCACTGTCTCTATATCCTTTTCTAGAAGAAGGCATCGCAATTAAACCCAGCTGCATTACGACCTGATATGGTTTTCATCATCATTATGCTTTCAAAATATGATGTATTTAACTCAAAAATTAAATAAAAATGGAATACGGCATTTTTTTTCATTCTTTTTTATCAACTTTGGAACCAACCAAAACATATTTTAGTTTTGTTTTTGTGACAACACAAACATTGAGTCGTTTTAACCTATTTTTGTTATTGCTTTATTAACAAACTTCGCGACGCTATTTTATCATGTTGTACTTTTTTAATGCGTCCAAAAATAGACTGTATGTGGTTTTTGCTGTTGTTCATTTTTTTTACTTAAAGTAGTGTTGCTTACGATCAAAAAAAAAATTTAAAAAAAACGACCATTTTAAAGAGCGTTAAATATTTAATACAAAATTATTTTTGTATAGTTGTCAACATTTTTGTTGCTAAAATAAAAATCAAACAAAAATATTTATAGAAACAGTAAACAAAATTTGTTGAAATTAAAAAAAAATTTAAAATTTAAGGGTTTGCATGAAAATATTTTAGCAATAATTTTTTCTGTGCACTATAACTAAGAGCATAGCGAACAATTTTGTATCACTTACTCCAAAATTTCATTTTTTTTTAAGTTATGAGGACGTTGCAGCAAATGACCGATATGTAGAATTATTTCTTCTACTAGAAAATGGAAGCCAGCTCTGTTCAAGACATTCTTATAAATAATATAAATATATTTTAAACAAAATAAGTTTAATAAAAGTTTTTTGTTATAAAAAAATCATGATAATTTAAAAAAATACAATATGCAATACAAATCCGTTCATTACTTAAACTAGCTTATATACAAAAACACGTGAACACATATTACATATTACCAAAAAAAGCAAAAAAAAAAAAAAAATAAACGTGTCCTTCACCTAGAATATTTTTTTGGTTTGTTTTGTTCTTTCCTTTTTGCAAAGTATTTTACATAATATGCAGTTTATAATATTGTTACTCCTGCTGAATGCCAACAGTAATCACACAACAACAATATAATAATATTTACAAATAAATAAATAAAACAAAAAATGCATCACTTTCTCCCAAAAAAAAGTTAAAAAAAATAATATATGATTAAAAAAAGCAAAAACCCCACTTAAAACAGGACATTAAAATCCCCGAATAAAAGCAAAAAAAAATTTAAAACAAAAACTGACACATGAAGCCGGGACCAACTCAAAAACAAAAAACTGCTATAATAAATACGCACAGATACATAAGCACGCATTTATTAACTCGCACACATACACTCACTTATACATAAAGCCAAACACGCACCGTTAAAAAACAACATTTAAAAAAAAAACTTAAAAAAATGTGACTCCCAAAAGTATGCTGCATTGATGGGCTTTTCGTAGGATACTTGCGTGTTATTGATATGAGTAACTGCACGTGAATCGCCAGCCATGTGTTTGTGTATGTTTGTCTGTTTGTGCATAATATCACACAAACATACCACACGCATAAACTCCTGTGCATATGATTGTTTTTCATTCATACTTTTTACACATACATCCATACGCACTCGCTTACACTTTTTTACTCATTCCTCTCTTTTTGCGAAACAAAAATTTACACATTCATTCATTAACTACAAAAGTGCAACCGAAAAAAACAAAAATAAAACTAAAAAATCCAAATAAAAAAAATGAAACCGGGCACCATATAACTTCCAAAAAAAAAAGTGACAACAACAAGCAACAAAAAAAAATATATAATACAAAAAACAAACAACAAAAAATTAATCGCATCGAATTGACTTAATTCATATTTAACTGCAGCTCTTTAGTGAAGGACTACCGATATCAAGGCAGAGCCGTAAAGGAAAGAAAACTAAGAGTTAAATAATATTTCAAAAGTTATTGTTTACCAAATTTTGGGCCTTCCGAGCTCCTTGGTGTGTTTGTGTGTGTGTATGTGTGTGTGTGTGTGTGTGTGTATATATATGCTTCTTATGAAAGACTCGTTCTATTGTCATTTCTCTTGCTGCCAATTTGCACATTTTGTCATGAAAAGCAAAATGTCTTAAGATTTTATTCTAGTTATTATTGGATTTCTTTTAGGGAGCTTAATAAAAAAAACCCACTTGTTGAATTTTTGAAAAAAGATTAGTTTCTCGTGCTCATATCTTCTACTACTTTCTCGTTTTATTCTTCTAAATTACGCGACATTATTTTATGACAAATATTTTCATAATGTCGTTTGGTATTTTACCAAATGAATTTTTTGTATTTTCTTTAATAAAAAAAAATAAATTAAATACAGTGTTATATATGGTGCAAAAACTGTTACGGATTGTATTAATTGAATTGATTCATTCATATTTAATATACGTTTTCGTTTTTTTCAATTTTATCACAAAACAAATTTAAACGTCTGATTAAGGTCACTATACACGGCATGTTTTCTACATCTGACTTGCCAACTTTTTAAGTCACATTGTGCGTGTCAGTCAAAATAAATGTTTTACAGAAGGTTTATAGCAGGGACTGAAACAGTTATTTGGAAAACAAAAAGAGCATAAAGAAGTAAATGCTGGCAAGCTAATCCTTATGAACTTGTCTATGATAAAATATTATGGTTTTAAAAGTTTTTTTATTTTTTCGATCAAAAATTACAGTTATTTTTTGATTTATATTTTTTGGGACAAAAGTAACAGTTATTTTTTTATTTTTATTCTTTCGATCAAAAATAACAGTTATTTTTTTTTATATTATTTTGGACAAAAATAAGAGGTATTTTTTTATTTTTATTTTTTCGATCAAAAATAAAAGTTATTCTTTAAAGAAATGTACGTGTTATAATTATTGAGTTGTGTTTTAAATATCTGCTTAAATGTGTGATCATCATTGGGATTTCTTATGCTCATTAAAATAAATATTTAAAGTCAACTAAATAATTATAGCACGTACATTTCTTTAAAGAATAACTTTTATTTTTGTTCAAAAAAATAATAATCATAAAATAACGGTTATTTTTGAACGAAAATATAAAAATCAAAACATGACTGTTATTTTTGTCCAAACAACTAAAAATCAAAAAATAACTGTTATCATCAGACTTTTATGAAAAAAGGAATAACTGTTTCGGTCCCCGGTTTATAGTATTCGGTCACAAACGCTCGTATATATTGCTTCTGATATAGTCTTTGTTTTTCACATTTCGTAACTTTATCACAAAACGGTTACAGAGTACAACACTTTGACCAGTCCAGGCGATTGTTTTTTTCTTTCATATGATTTTCAACAGCATTTCGCGTGAAGTGTTGGACCAGAATAAGAATACCAGGCACATTTACATATTATTATGCTGTAACTTTTTTGTAAAATTAGCAAAATTAAATTGCTAACAAAGTATTTCAATTTAATTAATGTGTTAATTAAATCAACTATTTTTTTTTTAGTTGAAAAAAAAAATTATAAATACAATTTTAATTTAATTAACACTTTAGTTGTTATGAAATAAATTTTTAATTAAAATTTTAATTATATAACAAAAAATCTTGATTAATTTTTTCGTTTAAAATAAAACAATTTAAGCTTGTAGAATTGTTGTTGGGAATTGTCAAAACCTGAGCTTTATTTTATTATATCAATTAACAGATTGTTTGAAATGGCAAAGTTTTTTGATAATTTTTTTTAATTAAAATTAAAAATATCATTTATTGAAATAAAAATTTACAATTTTCAATTTTTAAAATTTTTAGATGCAAAATCAACAAATTGTTTGCTTGATTCTATGAATTCGGTGATCAGAAACAATTTTTAATTTTTTCTTTGTTATATGTATTAAGTCGCTAAAGATAGAAAAAATAAAATAGAAAATTAAAATAAGTATTAAAAGATAATTTTTTTTTTTCTTTTTTTAAACCATTAAAATCTGGGAATTATTTCATGTTCATAAGTTACTTTATTATATTCAACATTTTTTATTTTTCGAATTTATTCTATGAGCTTAATTTCAGTTATGTATTTTATAAAGGTTTTTGTAAACACTACAAGACTATTATCTTGTATTTTCTTGTTACATTTTACCTTAGCTATCCTTTGTATAGCAATGAAGTATGTACAGAAAATTATGGCCCGCTACGGCCTTCGTCAAAAAGCTTTACAAAATACATAACTGAAATTTAGCTCATAGAATAAATTCGAAAAATAAAAAATGTTGAATATCGAGGGCCTATATTCAAAATCCTCTATCTTAAAAAACACAACTTTTCAGGAGAGCCAAAAATTGTTTTTTTTTCGCGTATTACTGGAGTTAATAAAATTCGCTACCCTACAATATTTTTTAAATCAACTACTGAATCTCACAGATAATTGGTTAATAAAATTTTGCACTATTGGGGACTTTATGCGAGATAGAGGGTTTTGCTTCTTAAAAATATTCAATATGTACGTATGAAAATTAAAAGATAGATGGTTTTGCATTTTAATAAAAATAAATTATTTTGATTTTATTTATGCCATCTGTCGGTGTTTAACGTGGTTTATTTAAGATAATACAACATAAGATAAAAAAAATTAACAATTAAACAAAAAGTTATTGCAACAATTTTTTTGTTTTTGCTTTTTTAAGTTTGATTGGTGTAAATGATCGCAAAAATAATGGTATTCCGGTGGTATAATGTCAAATTCATGTTCAGCTTGCAAAAAATAGTAAAAAAACGTGCATTGCAAGAACAAGTTATTCCAAAAAATATTTGAAAATTAATTATTAGAAAAGATAGAGGGTTCTGTATTCAGAAAAATTAATTGTGTAAGATAGAGAAAGTACAAAAATGCAAATAAAACAGCAAATGAAAATCACACCATAGGTGAGGGTTGTTTTACTGAACATTGTATCATTAAAAAGTCATTTTCGTGAAAATCAAAGATAGAGGGTTTTGAATATAGGCCCTTGATATAATAAAGTAACTTATGAAAATGAAATAATTCCCAGATTTTAATGGTTTATTTACAAAAAAAAAAGAAAAAATAATAATCTTTTGTTACTTATTTTAAATTTCTATTTTATTTTTTCTATCTCAAAATAAAAAATGTAAATAAACAATGTAATTAATTTGAACAATAGCCTCCAATTGAGGAAAATATTTCAATATTAAGAAACTACTGATAATGGTAATTTATAACAAATAATTTTTTGTCAAAATAAATAATAATTTTGTTAAGTGAATTACATTGTGCTAAACAAGAAATATGCAGAGGTTTTTGTGTTTTATTAGTGTCTACAGACTGGAAAACACCATGTCGCTGGCCGCAATTGAAGACAGGAGGTTTGCGGGATCCATTTTGGAAGCGGTGGAGAAGAGTCAAATGGTGTGAGCGTACTGCTCCAATCAATGTCGGCGACGTGGTGTTTATCTGCGATCCGAGTATCCCACGAAGTCAATGGCGGAGAGGTTTGGTCGCTTGTGTTCATTACGGTGCTGGTGGTATTGCAAGAAGAGCTGATGTGAAGACTGCATCTGGAAGCCTGCAAGGCCCTGTGTCCAACCTAGCCGCTTTGGACGTGGATGATGGTGAAGCTAATCGCTCCACGGGGGTGGGGGTGTTAAGGAACTATTGAAATGTTCCTCATGGACAGCGGTTGATTTATTTTTGTTAATAGTTTTCTGTGAATAACTGTTTTTGACATTTGTTTTGTAAACCGCTTTCTTGTCCTCTTCTTTGATCTTGTTATTTACTTGCCAATTATAAGAGCGCATAATTATTTTTCTTTTGTCGAAGAAGGAAGTACAAAACTGCGGTAGGTTTGTTGCAATGAGTAATAATATTTTGTATGTACTTATTTTAAATTTCTGTTTTATATCAAAATAAATAATCAAAATAAATAATAATTTTATTAAGTGAATTACATTGTGCTAAACAAGAAATATGCAGAGGTTTTTGTGTTTTATTAGTGTCTACAGACTGGAAAACACCATGTCGCTGGCCGCAATTGAAGACAGGAGGTTTGCGGGATCCATTTTGGAAGCGGTGGAGAAGAGTCAAATGGTGTGAGCGTACTGCTCCAATCAATGTCGGCGACGTGGTGTTTATCTGCGATCCGAGTATCCCACGAAGTCAATGGCGGAGAGGTTTGGTCGCTTGTGTTCATTACGGTGCTGGTGGTATTGCAAGAAGAACTGATGTGAAGACTGCATCTGGAAGCCTGCAAGGCCCTGTGTCCAACCTAGCCGTTTTGGACGTGGATGATGGTGAAGCTAATCGCTCCACGGGGGTGGGGGTGTTAAGGAACTATTGAAATGTTCCTCATGGCCAGCGGTTGATTAATTTTTGTTATAGTTTTCTGTGAATGATTGTTTTTGACATTTGTTTTGTAAACCGCTTTCTTGTCCTCTTCTTTGATCTTGTTATTTACTTGCCAATTATAAGAGCGCAAACGCGCATAATTATTTTTCTTTTGTCGAAGAATATACCTCCTTCTGCGGTAAGTGTGTTATATTAATTTTGTATGTACTTCTTTTAAATTTTTGTGTTTTATAGAAATAAACGTTATTACAAACATATGTAAATCGTGTTTGTATTTGTTCTACCGCAAACCTCCTGTCTTCAATTGCGGCCAGCGACACACCAAAAAAAAAATTTTAAATACTTGGCTTAGTCCTTTTTTTTTTTTTAAATAACATAACGGTATTATTGACACTCCAAGTTTAAAAAATCATGGATATAATTTTTTGAAAAATATTTTTAAAATGTTTTCTCTTTTTTAAAGAATGTATGTATGTATGGTAAAAATTTTGATAATTCTGCCAGATATCTTATCATACAAAGCGTTCCTCGAGGCTATGTTAATGGTCACTACAATTGGGCTGAACGACACTGCAATAATCTGGCATCCTAAGTCATATTCACCAGAATTATTATATAAGAACCCCAGTACGACGCATTAATCTTCTATACTTTAGTTTAACAAACTAATTTTATAGACTCTACGAAACACTTTTGAATTCAAGATTCTTTATTTTAAAATTGATGTCTTTTTTAAAAAAAAAATAGAAAATTTATTTAATCCAATATTTTGTCACGCCTTTGTTCTTGCTATTTTTCCCTGAAGAATTTACACAAAGGCTTGACGAAATATTGGATTAAATAAATTTAATCGGCCATGTTCTGGAAATCGATATCACGTGAAATTGAAATCGAACAAATTTTGAAAACTGTCCAGTGTTAAAAGTTTATAAAAATATTTCCTTTAAAATGCCCATCACTTTAAAGTCCACAAACCTACTTCTTCTCAAATCAGTGCCCATGTTCTGTAACTCTCGCTTCGAGAAACTTTTCGATTGAAATGCGAGAAATGAAACAAAAATGCCATAAATTGAGACAAACAGCTGTCTCTCACTTAACTGCGTCTGTAACATTTTTGGCGAGTAATATCTGTCACGTAAGGAAATTACTCCCCAATTTACAGAAAAAGTGTGTCTGTAAAATTTTTGTGAGAAAGTTCCCGCTTTGAGCTGTCAAATAAACTCACGCATAAAAACAGGGTGAAAAAAAATAATACCACTAAACAAATATATTTAATATGCAAAGTGCAATGAATAATAATATGGAAGAGATAAGTATTTTGTTTTTGGCTGATTTTTTCATTGTTTAATTATTTTGCTTATAACATTTTTGAAAATTATACGAATGTTTTCAAAGCAATTTCGTAATCAACAAACATTCAAGTCGCATTTTACATTTTTTGGTATAGCCGACGGTTGTATTTTCGCCGCCGTCATTGAAAATTTTTCAATTTTAATAATTTTGGCCGCCGTCAACGATAGGTGTTACTGGCGTTCTCAACGTCTGCATATTCATATCGGCCACGAGTTGAATATTATGACATTTATAACGTAACGACGTAATCTCTTTTGATAGTTTTCGACATGAGTTACAGACACACTTTTTTCTCACTTTTCGAGAAACGATGGAATATTTTGTTTCACATCTTTTTGATGCGAGAAGTTCTCACCAAAGTTACAGAACATGGGTACAGGATGCGTTTAATATCAAAAAACATTGAATTGAAAATATCCATCGAATTCAATTTCACGTGATTTCGATTTCCAGAGCATGGCCGCATATTTTTTATAAAAAAAAAATAAACCTCAAGCGTAATAAAAAAAAATTAATATAGACTTGTAACGGTCGAATAAAAGACAATCTATATAGAATATATAAAATCCTAAACTGCAAACTTTTTTTAAACTCCTTTTAAATGACTTCATTCCTTTGTCTTTCTGCATTGCCTCGTGTGGTGATTTTTGTTATTTACAAATTTTTTTTTCTTGCGTTTTTTTGGCAATAATTTTTTATTTGTGTGTCCGTATGTGTATACAAATGCATATACATATGATTGTATAGTATATGTGAGTATACATATTTGTAGTTCTCTCTTTTCACAGACATTCAACAGTTGTTTGCCCAACCGGCTTTAGTTTTTTTTTTTATTTTTCCACTCTGTTTTTTTTTTTGCATTCAATGTGTCATTTGCATCATTATTTAAAACACCAACTCACACTGGTCATTTGGTATCATCAACTGTGCCTTCAAGGACATCATCATCATCGTCGCCATCATTTAACAAATTAATAAATCATTACACTTAATTAAGTTTCAATAATATAAATTGAATGTTATTTTAAATTAAAATTTATTAGTATTTTAAAATTAAATAAATTAATTCGATTTCAAATAAATTAATTTGCTGCAAAATTAATTAGTTTCTTTTTAAACATATATTCAAATTGAAAGTGGAGAACGTTTGTTGTGGATTTTTAAAGAATTTTAGGTGGATTAGAAAATTAAGAAATTAAGGGAAAAGTGGTGCTTGTTATACATACAAAAGATCAAGCCAATTCGGTCCATTTTCCAATATTAAATTAATATTTACGCTTCTGTATATTTCCTTATCTAGTCCCTTAGTCTTTAGGGAGCTTGTTGAAATAACAAATAGATTGAACTCTTAATTTTATACTTTTATAATGGATGCCAGTTTTTGCTTATATTCCTATTTTAAAAATGTATTTCAACTCTCAAAAGCTTGCCTTGCGACTTTTTAAAAAGTGTGTTCTTTTTTAAACAATTTATAGTACGTTTCCACTTACGTGATTTGGGAACCAAGACTATTTTTGCAGCAAACAAATGTTTTGCTACTTGTTTTAGTACATACATCTTTTGGACAGCTCATATATCTTACCAGAACAGGTTCAGGCTAGGTATAAGTCCTATTACCCTGCCTGGTGAAAGATCATAAATTTCATTTGGGCTCAACATTTGCCCCCCGAAAAATTTCCGCTTGGAAGTCCCTAAGACGGGACATTATTTTTCTCCAGATTGTTCAGAGATGTAAAACAGTCCATGACTAACCTGGACCTCACCTCTATAGAAGATAGTGCTCTAAGAGCAACCTGTCTATCCGAAGTTATAAATTATATGAGGCCCTTTGCTTTCCTTCTCAGACATTTCCCAGCGCATATGAGGATAGCGTAGATACCCGCCTGAAAGATCGTAGGCTGTTTGCCCAAGTGCTGTTTGGAACCAGTGTACTGATACCGACATAATTCGAATTGCGATGGCGGTACCGAAATAGCAAATAGTTTACCACCGATACCGGAATTACAAATAATTTACAACTGACACCGAAATTCGTTTGGTTTTATTCCGTAAGGCATGTGATTTTGTCTCAAGCGCAAAACTTAATTAAAATATTGGAATGCAGCTTATGTAAATTGCCTTAATTTGCTACAAATATTAGAAAAATCTGTAATAAAGCATTCAAGATCTGAGGAACTTGAGCCACGTAATTTTAAAAAGTTATAAGTAATTTATGAATCTTTCTTTAGATGTATAACATTTTCAGGATATAAGCGAATTACGATTTATATTATGCTCTCTACAATCTTGCAAGTATTTCTCTATTTGATGCCGCTCTTATTAGGTTGCTAATTGCTTTTGTTCCAGTGTGATGTTGCGCAACCAGGATTTCTGTTTTCGGCCAATACCTCGGCTTGCCTCGATTTTGTCTTATAGAATAAGTTCTTAAACTTCATTTATTGTTTGGTTTTCTATTCATAAGGCCAAAACAAGCAGTTTTGCGTCTTTTATTGGTAAGAGATAGCTGATGTTCTGTGTTTAGTCTGCGCAAAATTTCCGTATTGGGCATATGTTTCGTCCAAAATCCAAAACATCCTAATTTGTTCATATTTGCGCAAAGTGGTAACGCCATAAAAACCACACATGGCCAAGTTGAGGCTCGCGAGCCAGATGCGGCTCTTTGAAAGAATGAATGTGACTCTTGAAAAGAAATTAAATTTGTAAACTTAAAGAATACTGTGCTACAAATCGTGAACTTTTTTTATTCGGGCGAATTCAAAAAGCCATCGAAAAATCAAGAATTTTAGTGAAGAATTGGACCCTCGAGACATAAAATTTTACTGCCTTGTTCGATGGTTATTTCTATTTTGTATTTATTTATTTAATATGATTTTCTAATACAACAAGACATAATATCTTATAAATTACAGTATTAGTATCTGACAAGTTAAAACATACATTGATTCGATTAAATAAAAATAATAATTATGAAATAAAATAATGAAAAATTTAAAAATAAAGAAAAATAAATCAAATTAAAACAATCAAATAAATAAACCTAAAATTAAATTATTTGGTTTGCGATTTAAGAAATATAAGAAACGAAACAAAAATAAAAAAAATTTTCTTTTACGAAAGATGTTTTTTATCTACCTAAAATGTTCTAAGACGATTTGTTTATTTAATGGAACCTCTTAATAATTTTCTCAGAGTAAAGGAAAAATACTACCGGTAATTAAAGGACGATTAATGGATTAATGACTGCATGTCCTTAACAAATATAATGGGGCATCTACAATACCTCAACATATCATTACAAGGAAAAGATAAAGATGGTGTGATGCACAGAAAAAAGTGTTTTATCCATTAAAAAAAAATGATTTAAAAATTATTTAAATTTAATTAATGTGATAATTGAATCAAATATTTTTTTAGTTGAAAGAAAATTAAAAATTCATTTTGATTTGAAATAAATATTTAATTAAATAACAAAAAATATTAATTGACTTTTTTTCGATTTAAATAAATTAATTTAAGAATGTATAATTGTTAATGGGAACTGTTTGAAATTGCAAAGTTTTTTGATCATATTTTTTTAATTAAAATTAAAAATATCATTTATCGAAAAAAAATATTCAAAATTTTTACGATTTTTAGTAATCAATATAATCATTTTGGTAATAGCTGCAAAATCAACAAATTGTTTGGTTGATTCTATGAATTTGGTAATTAGAGAAAATTATAAATGTTTTCTGTGCGAGTAGACTCATATTAACCCATTAACACCTGACCCACGAATTCGTTGTCCGATTTTGATGAAAATTTACACAAACGGTATATAGGCTATTTGTATTGACATAAACTTATAATTATTTCTTTTACCTGTGGCATCTGGGTATTTTTCTACCCATTTCGGCGTTAATGAGTTCAAAACATACTTTTATTTTTTAGTTACACAACCTGGAAAAATTATCAGTAAACGCATTTTTTTATGTGCAGTAAATATTATTCGCGTGAAAAGTATAACTGTCTCGATGCCAGTGATAAGTTTGCATAAGTAAAAAATTTTCATTTTGAACAAAAGATGAATGCAATTTGGAGTATTTGGTCACAACCTTTTGATAGATGAACAGATGTCTAAAAATTTTGTTAAAGCCAAACCGTTACGATTTTGCTACAAATATTGGCTTTAAGCTTTATCGACAGGATAATGTTCCTTTTTAATTCCATATGCTGGTGCTTCTGCTAACAATTATGGTTATTATGCTATTGCAGAAAACGTTGTTCTACGATTATTGGAAAAAAAAATCGGATCCAACCCAACATTATGTTGTATTTGATAACTTTTTACTAGCCATAAGCTGCTGTGCACATTGTCTCAAAAAAGTAACTTTGTGACATGTGCTGTTTGTCTGACATTTGTTTCGATAAAAGCAATAATATTTAAATAATCGTATAAATACTATGTAGATTACATACTTCAATTTTTGGGGCGTGTAGCCAATGCAAAGAGATTTGACCGGAAAACCCCAAAACATGGCCAATATTGACCAACCACATATTGTACACGTATACAATCGGTGAAGGGCTGGGTTGAATTGTTTGACAATACCATGAAAAGTTACTACATCCGAGTTCGAGGAAAACTTGGTATTGGCCGCTGCTCACAAATGCAATGGATTCAGTCATGATAAATGCCTGGAAGATGCACTGCATGTGCATAAGATGTGAAGGTGCGACAATCATGAGCCATCTAGACTTGCGCCTGAATGTTGTTGAGTCATTTGTAACAATTCCAGAAAACTGACGTGGTGCTTCTAGTAAAGTTGACACAAATGCACAACAAATTGCAAAGCGCACAGATAAATTTAAGGTCACAAAAAAATTAAAAAAATTTTAAAAAACCCATGGCGTTATTTTTTAATATATTCCAAATAAGTGGAGCAATTGAAGTAAATATTTTTTTCAAAACAGAGCAGATATAGGTCTATGCAGCCACAATATTGCTTATGGGATTTTCCTTTTCCCCCCTTTACACAGCCGTTTCTATTGAAAAATTTTGGCATTCTAAATTTTCTAATTTTTGACCCATTAATTTTCCCCATAAATTAAAATGCTAAAAAATCCCATTAAATAGTTTTGCATAGTTCATTTTCGGATATGTCTCATCTAACTCTATCTATAATTGTTCTAAAATTACTTTTTTTGAGTATTTTTCTACCCATCCGGCGCACAGTGGCGCCCGTAGAGCAAGCGAGGTTGCAAAAATCAAAATTTTCATGAGTGCCGACGAAGTTTTGAATAAACCCATATTATAGGAAACTTTTCAACGATTTCAAATATGCCACTCTTAATAATATCACATTTTTAGTTTAGAAGATATAACCGTTCAAAGTTGACCGACTTTCGGTTTTCAAAAAAACACACAATTTTTAGTCAATTTGTTGCGATTTCAGGTGTAATATCACGAAAAATAGGTAACGAATCGCCTTATTTTTTGTTTGTATTGATTGATGTATTTATTAAATGTATAATGGAAAAAAAAATTAACTGTTTGCTTTGTGTTTCTCCTGGTAAATCACTATTTAAAAACTATCCGTTTTTTCACTATTTTTCAAAAAAAAACTATATTTTTCTATATTTGCCATATTTGCAAAACCTGTTCTTTGATTATTTCTTTACATAATTCAAAAGGTTTTATCTGCCCGTACGTGCCCGTTTGGCTTCTAGAGGTAAAAAAGTTTAAAAAGACATGGTTGCAGAAATTGTATGGCGTCCATCCCTTATATGTTTTGACTGACAGTAGTTTGATCTAATAGTTATTATATTAGCAGGTACGTACCTCACATAAACAATACTTTGGCGTACAAATGGTCAGGAACAATAATGACTTATGGTCCCTACAGGTAGGCACAAATCTTATTTGGACACGTGCATAATATCAAAATTGCATTATTCAGCCTAAATCCATATGTATGCAGGGAACAGGTAAATTTTTAGGCATAGTAGCATAAGCCTATGTATTGCAAAATAAGCATAATGCCTGGATAGTCTACGCCTGAAAGTTGGCGCAACAATTACTGAAACCATTAAACAATTTAAGTATTGAAAACATGGCGTTGAACAATTTAAAATTATTTGAACTGTTTATAAAGTCAACCACACCAAAGTTTTTCACGGAAGTGAAAATTCTTCCTGAGAAGTTGACATTGATCAGCAAATGGGGCTGCGATGGATCATCCGGACAAAGCGTTTATAAGCAAAGGATATCTTCCGATGACGCTACAATATCGGACGGAAATATGTTTATGGCATCTGTTGTTCATTTGCGGCTAAAATCGGATGATTCCCTACACTGGAAAAATCCACGTCCGTCATCAGTGCATTATTGCCGACCACTAATGTTTCAGTTTGCAAGGGAATCGGCAGAACTCATAAGGACTACGGTGAAGGACATTGAAGAACAAATAAGCAAGATTAAGCCTACAAAGCTGCAAATTGGAGAAGGAAAATATATTGAATGCAATTACGAGTTCCACCTGACCATGGTTGACGGAAAAGTCGTAAACGAACTGACAGGAACAACCTCAACAATGTCATGCCCGATTTGCAAAAAGAGTCAGAAGAACTTTTTTCAATTCAATTAAATTTATTTCATATATAATATGTTACATCTCAATTTTATATAATTAGTTGTAAAGAGTTTAAGATTAGTATCTTTTTCTGCTTAATTATAACATATTTCAATTAGTTATCATATACATATATATAGACAGAATTATATTGGAGGAAAAATTTAGCAAAAACCTATTTAAACCCCTTTTTTCGTTTTATTTTTATATTTTTTATTATCGATTTTTTATTATTATTTGTCAGAAGAACTTTGGTAATTTAAACGATTCTACAAATTAGGAGAATTACGAATATGGAATGTCACCATTGCACGCAAGGATAAGGTGTATGGAATTCTTGCTAAAACTGGCATATACCCTACCACAAGAGGAGGAAAACTTCGATGAAAATACATCAATAAAGGATAAGGAAAAGATCAGAAAGAAGCAAATACAGGATGCTTTTTTTAAACAAGTTGGACTAAAAGTAGACTGTCCCAAGCACGGATACGGTAACTCAAACGATGGAAACACTTCTAGGAGATTTTTTGAAAATGATGAGGCAGTAACTAGAATCATTGGAATTGACAATCAAATCGTGAAAAGATTGGGAACGATCTTGGATGTTTTAAACTGCAAAGAAAATGTAAATTCTACAAAATATGGAGAGTATGCGTCGAAAACTGCATCTTTTTTAGCAGAAATGTATCCACAGAAGAAGTTGACCCCGACCGTCCATAAAATATTGACGCATGGCAAAGATATAATTGAGTACCAGTCTTTGCCAATTGGAGAGCTTTCTGAAGAAGCACAGGAGTCTCTTAACAAATTTTATAAAAAATATAGATTGCAGAACACATTCAAAGCATCAAGGGTAAGGCAAAATGAGGACCTCTTCAACATGTTGGCAGCATCTTCCGATCCACTAATTTCTTCCCTGCGGCATGTGAAGTCACGAATAGAGTAACAAAATAATTATAGTTTAGAAATGGTTAGTCTTTTAGATATACCTTCTCCTACGAATTGTGATGAATATTGTACAGAAAATTGAAAAAATAAATTTAAAAAAAAAAAATTATTTTTTTTTTAATTTGTTGGGTAATAATTTAAAACATAAAACCCTAAAGAAAAAAAATAAAAACAATCTAAAAATGTAAAAATAATTTTTTTTAGTTACCACAAAATTGATTTTTCTACTAATTTTAACTTTGATAACCCATAAGTAGGCCCCTACAAAGCGTAGTACCCTTTCCAAACGCTCATTTCATAGGCTGAACAGTTATCTATCATATGCTATTTAAACTGTTCAATTATCTTATTCGGTTCAAAAGATATGATTTTTGCAACGAAAAAACTCAAATGGCGCCACTGTGCGGCGTTAATGGTTTAATGAGAAAAAATTGAGTTAATACGACAGTTAATTACAAGATTTGATGCTTTAGTTTATAGTTTTAAGATTTCTCAAAATTTTCTTGAAAAACCATTCGAGATTGACGTTTTTAACGATGGATTATCGATTCCTTACTGTATTTTGAATGAAAGTACCACAGGAGCATAGATGGGGGTAGTGCACTAATTTTGCAGTTTTAACTCACAGTATGAAATTATGATTGCAATCATATTGTCGATGTTGAGTGATGAATTGAAAATCAGCAGCATCACTAAACATCACTAAACATGAGTGATATTGATGTTAAAAAATTGTTCATTAAAAAAAAATAGTTTAATTGCGGAAAAAGCAATCATCCGTTTATTGCAACTTTTTCGTTCTTTACTTATTTGTGTGCAACTTTAAATTTTGCAATAAATTTACAAACAAAAAAAATTTTTTTTAATGATTAAAGCCAGGAGATATTTCGTTGTTTACAAAATGTAATGTTGTTTAATTTCCTTTACTTATGCATATGATCACAAGAATCAAAGGCCATGCAAATACAAAATTACATTTTTTTTTAAATTTTATTGAGTCTGTTTATATGCAGCTTTTATGATTTCAATGTCAAATTTTGCACTATTTGAATTGAGTGTTAGTGATAACGAAAACATATTCAGTATCACTCAATTTTTTTAGTGCTAGTGAAAAAATACTTATCATCACTAAAGCAGGTAAAAAATATTGCAAACTAATTCTTTTGCAATTTTTTTAGTGACAGTGCAATGCTAATTTTAATCAATATTTAGTGCACTACCCCCAACTATGCACAGGAGAAATAGAATTATTAGAACTTCAAGGGAGTAACAGTCCTCAAATGCATTAAGAGGCAACACAATCAGAGAATGAGATTTGGAAACTAGTGCCACAATCAAAGTAGCCTACTTTAAGAAAAGCTGCTTGCATATTACTCTCCTATTTGGCGCAACATAATGCTGTAAGTCACTTGTTCCAACAATGAAGTTTATAAAACCAAAGAACAGTCAACAACTCAAAAATTATTATTTAACGGAATACAATATCGTCGGCTTAAGTTGCAAACCTACTAACTCCCTTTCAGCACATTTATTAGAGAAGAGACAAAAAACTTCTTATTTGCAGCTTGAAAGAAGTTTTTCTTATCAAACCTTTTTACACAATTCAAGACTCAAATCGAAGTAAAACTAAATGCTACCACAGGGCATCAAAATCTCAATTTACTTGATAAGTGGATTTAGTAGGTTTACATATTAAGCCGACGATATGTTATACGTACCAAACTAACGAACTATGAACCCGATTTCAGAAAATGTATGGCCACGTTACAAACACACATGCCATCTACCAGCAAACAAATACCGTCATTTAATCCTTAAATTCTTCTAAAACTTAATAATTTTATTACAAAAGTTTTATTAAACATCCGTTTAATCTTTAATAAAAAAATTCACATTTTTAAATTTGTCATTGTCATTTCAAACAGACACTTATGAGAAAACTAGATAAATGTCCTTAAGTTCTTCTCTAAACAATCAATTTTCATTTAGAAAAATCCGAAAACCGAATAATTAGTAAAACAGTTTTCAATTAAAATACTGAAATGTCTAAAAACAACTTTTTTTGATGTTAAAAAATAAGAAACGAAAGGATAAAGAAAAAAAAATACTTGCAAAATGGTTTTTCTATATAAAATTTGTTTGTTCAAAAAAAAAATTAAAAAACTACAAAACAAAAACAGCCATTCCCCCTTCAACCAAACACTACAATTTATTTTACAACAGTCGTTTTTACAATTTTTCTCTACATTTTCTATGCAATTTTAATCAGCAAAAGGCATTTATCTTATAGTTTGCAAAAAAAAAAAAAGAAAAAGAAAAAATGGATATGTACCTACCGAAAAAAAATTAAGTGGTTGGTGGGTAGTTTCTAAGCAGGAGTTACACTACTTGGAGTCATGTCTTTTATTTCAAGAGCCACGTTGTTGCTACAGATACAAAAAAAAAGGGGTCTCTAAAGAAAATTGTTTTCTAATATTTTATTCAAAAGAGACAAAGAAATACACAGAATATCGAATAATATAACAAAGAATATAAAATGTGAAATGTAGAAAATTTATCCTTTTTTATAAGTGTGTTAGTATTTTTGTGTAAGTTTGCTTGTGGCTGTGTGTGTGCATAAAATACACAAGTTAAACTGAATTTTGCATTAAGGGTTGTTGCTAAAAAAACCCATAAAATACAACAAATGTTGCAAAATAAAAGAAGAAGAAAATAAAAACTTTTTCTTTTATCTTCATATCAGACCATACCAAAAACATTTTTCTATATTTTAACTGTTAAAAACAATACACCGAAAAAAAATTAATTTTAGAAAGATTCAGGACTAGAAAATGATGTTATTATTAATTATTCCTTCGTTTCAAGCTTGTGCATTTTTCGGAGCTATGTTGACTGTTTTAGCAAAAAATTTTAACCCTTCGTCTTACACATGAGTCTGGCTAGAACTTTTTAAATTCAAAATGTCTTCTTAAAAATAAGTATAATTAAAGTAGCTGTGATCATTTATTTAATTGCTTGGCATTCTAAAGATTGTTTCTTTTCAGAATCACGTCGGGGTCTAGAGTATGTTGTTACGTGGTTTTAACAAAACTTACTTTATTTACAAACCAAAACAAAAATTGTGCATAATATAATCCAGGGTTGCACTTTTAGCTCATATAAAATCCTAATTCGCAATCCGAGCATGTGCAAGCGGTACCGTGTCCGTCAAATTTAACTAATTCCCGTTCGCTTATTTGTAAAACCACAATCATCGATTAGTTTCTGTAACT
Source organism: Pollenia amentaria (assembly GCA_943735925.1). NCBI lineage: Eukaryota > Metazoa > Arthropoda > Insecta > Diptera > Polleniidae > Pollenia > Pollenia amentaria. Next base: position 48,840,634 of record OX031006.1, read on the forward strand.
TAAAAATGCGAGCTAATAGAGAAAAAAGCAGATTAAATTTTAAATCAGCGACCTCAAATTAGTAAAAAAAAACTGCACCAAACTTCCAATCAACACACAAAAAGTTCAATTTTATTCCGCTGTGTTTTTAATGTAAGGCCGAAATAATTTCAAAAAAAAAATTACATCATGGCCCACGATGTCGATCGACAAGTTAGACGAACAACAATAAAGTTCTCTTAATCGGACCATTAACTATCGGCTTTTCGGTCGGCAGGTCTTTTGCTATGCTGACACTACATTTTGAATTCCGTTGTTCGTTTTTTTGAATAAGTTACAGTTTGAATAAGTTAAAAGAGTTACGCTGTTCTCCAAGCATATTCATACGTTTGAATCGGATGATCTTGCCGGCCAGTGCAAAGTACCAAAACGAGAGATTACGCAACCTGAAAATGCTTACTGCAAACGGAGTATCAAGGATAATTAATGTCGCTTAATAAAGTGTAGCAAAAGATTTTTTGTGTTTGGTTTGTTAGGTTGGATAATTTTGGGTACCACCCTCGTAACTTTTGTCAAGTCAAAACGCTTGTTGACATATTTTGTACTTTTTCCATTCCAAAACAAAACTTAGATCTAGAAATTATTTTGATTTGATTATTTTTCTCGTGCAAGCCGTTCCATGATCCCCACAAACAGGAGGAGGAATAAAGCTACGTCGCCTTGAGAATTTAATAGGTCCCAACATCAAAATAAGTTATAAGATTGCCGATAAACTTTTTGATATGTTGTAAACGAACTAAACTAGTTATTCTCTATTGTTTTAGCTTTAGAGAATTTTTAGAGTCTGTAGTTAATTTATTTGCACGGAAAAAATGTTTGCCAAAAATTGTTCAATTAAATAATTAATTTGTGTACATTAATTTTTTCAATTTATAAAAAAACACATAAATTAAAACGGTTGTGTTTGACTCGAAAATATTAATCCATTAATTGATATAATCAATTCTTTTGCAGGTGCAAAATTAGTAAAAAAATTAATTTGTCTGAACGAATTGATTAATTAAATTCGATTTTCTATTTTTTCTGTGTGGGCAAAATTTAAGAGAGTTATAAGCCAAAAAGGCAAATTCGAAAGACTCGTTTATATGGCCCGATCTTTACTATTTGATCATTGTTATGTAACTGCTTAAGACACATTTTTTTTATCTCTGTACTGTGGGGCTGATTTTGAAAAAAAATTCAATTAAATCATTAAAGTGAAATAATGAATCGAGTTTACGTTCTACCTTCTTAAAAAACGTTATTTTATTGCAATTGGATTTGATAAAAATTTTTGTCGCTGTATTCCAACATCTCCTTAGTTTTGCTCATATAAACCTACAAATAAAATAAGTTTCCTTTTTTTTTAGCAGAACTTTGAGTTTTTGATTGTTGAAAGAGTTTGAGGGCGGTGTTAATTGAAACCAAACATTAACTAAAGGGTTACTTTCTACTGTTACCAAGATAAAGTTTTTGCGAATTTTTTTTTTTTTTTTTTTTTTTTTTGTGCAAAAAAAAATGTTTACCAAGTGTAACAAAAATGAAATTTACATTTTCATGACTTAAATTAACAAAAAGAAGAATGAGGACATTAGTTATGCTTAAGGAAAATATACTATGACGACGGTATTTTTGTAGTAGTCATCTGTGGCTGTACTTTAAGTTAAGAACAGTAGGCAATTTTTGGTTAAATGTGAAAATGAATAGTCAGATTTTAGTTTATAATTTTACTAACTTCATGAGAAAACTTTTTTATCAATTAAAAAAATGTTTTAAAAAGTATTTAAATTTAATTAATGTGATAATTGAATCAATTATTTTTTTAGTTGAAAGAAAATTAAAAAATAAAGTTTTGATTTAATTAATATTCACGTTGTTTTGAAATAAATTTTTAATTAAAATATAATTTAAATATCAAAAAATATTAATTGATATTTTCGTTTGAAATAAAATAAATTCAACTTGTTGTTGGGAGTTTTCAGTATGTAATGAAATAAATTATTACATTGTTTGAGATGGCAAAGAAAGTTGATAATTTTTTTAATTAAAATTAAAAATATCATTTATTGAAAAAATATATTCACAATTTTAAAATTTTTAGTAATCAATATAATCATTTTGGCAATAGGTGCAAAATCAACAAATTGTTTGCTTAATATTATGAATTTGGTATAAACTTGGTGATAAGCGAAAATGTTTTATTTTTTCTGTGTTGTGACAGGAATATAGTCAAGTTTAAGCTTTTTAAACGGAACTTCTTCGTACATGGTGACCCAAATAAGGTATGACTTTTTATTGCGTATTTTTGTTGTTGTAGTAGCGAGACCTGAGAAGCAGGTGTGGCTGAGTTGACAATCCTTGATGGGTGTTTGGTGAAATCGGAGTCGTTCCGGTGCGTAGAATCGATTGTCGTGGGAACGATCAAGAAGAGCAGAGTCCTATTTGGTACGATAAGAACCAAGAACCACCACACAGTGCTCTGTCCCATACGAAAAACAAAAGATTAATAAAGTGTTTAAAATAATTATTCAGTATATATTTTTTGTAAAGTTAACAAATAACTTATAATAGATTTGCAAATATAATACATCATTTGTACTTTTCGTTCACAGGGGGGGGGGGGGGGGGGGGCACCAAGGTCAAACTTTTTCGGATAAAGCTCCTAAAAAGAGAGTTTTTATTTCGCTGTTAAAATATGAAACTATTTTGAGGAGTCTAATATTTTCCACATAAAATCAACTTTCTGTGAGGACTTTTATTGTTTTCTTCAAAAAATAAAACCGCATATAACAATTGTGATTTTTCATTGAACTGTTGGTTTTTAGTTCAAGTTTTTAATATATTAATTAGGCTTAAGATCATCAAATTTCATTTTCATTAAATTATTTTAATTGAAGAAAGTAATTTTCAACATGAAATGAATTAAAATTTGATTGGATAATTCTTCATACACTTCCATTAAAAACAATAAGTTCAAAGAAAAATAACAATTGTTATAAAAATAGCTATGGCCCAAGCTCTATATATTTACATTTGTCCTTCCAGTTGTGCAAAGAAAGGACAACTAGAAGAAAGACAAAAAGAAAAACATAAGTAACAAATGTACTAAAGTTTTTAAGACAAAGTCTTGACAAAAAGTACGAAAAAACAAGAAGAAAGAAAAAACATTCAAATAAAAAATTTAAAAATTGATAATCAATTACAGCAGATTTTGATCTACCAATACAATTGGTTAAAGATTGATGTTTGACTATAGACTGGCAGGCGCCGCAGTGGCGCAAACGAAAGAACGCAAAATAATTCTGATGATGGGAATGTGATTATTCCCGAAACATGTAAGTTCGATCCGAGTTCAATTCCATGTTCAGTCAAGAATTATCAAAAAAAAAAAAATTTTTTTTTATTAATTTCATGTTGTAAATTCCTCCTTTAATAAAAATAATTTAATGAAAATTAAATTTTATGAACTTAAGCCTAATTAAAAAACTTAAATTTCCGCCTATAATACAACTTCCCGCGTTGTCTTTTATTTAAACCCGAATCACAACAGAAGAATTCACCTGGTTCATTTTCGTCCGCTATCTAAAGTAGAGCTCGACCTGGTGGCAAATATTCTTCTGCGATGTAACCATTTAACAGAAGCTTTTTTGCCACAGTGGTGCGATAGATTTAGCTCTTATATATTATCCACACAACTGTGTTCTAAAATTGATACTTGTTTTTTAGTGTTCACAACTGTTGGCATTACTAAAAGCATTGTGACCACACATTTGCGAGAGTTGCTCAAAAAAAAATTCTACATGATTCCTTGTGGAAAACATAGAAAACCTATTATTGAATTATTTTTTAAAAATTCTCGAATTTTCATTAAACAATCGTAAAAGAATATTCTGTATTCCCCATAATCTGTTATTAAATGCAGGGAAAAAGAACTCATAATTGTAAGCAAATATTTTGTACTGGCCACCCACTGTTCACTCAGTTTTACTCCATTTTCGTTTTCTTGTCCGCAATTTTTTTTTTTATATTTGTATATTTTATAATGTAAATAATATAGTAAAGAAAAAAATAATAAATTAAAGCAAAGCAAAAAATAAACCCTGAAGTATAGCAAACCAAAAGTTCTACATGTATTTGGGAATACAAGCTAAGCAACAACAACTTCAACCTAAAAAGGACAAAGTTTTATTTTATACTTTTCGTTGGCCACCACATACACACATAACATTCGTACAAGTATTATATAAATATCCTTGGAGATTTAAGACACCCTGTCATTTGCTAATGTAAGTAAGAATGGATGGTTTTACTTTGCACCATACAAAGGACGCTTATGGTGTCCTGTGCTCAAGCTCTGCCAAGCTATAAGAAGATGAAGAGTTAAAGTTGTATGCAGTGGCAAAAGAAGAAGAATAAGTTAGTGGCAGTTAGAGATACTCAAGGGTTGTATATACACACGTATGTTTTTGTGTTATTTTGTATATCTTTTACTGGACAAGAAATAGCAAAAACTAAATAAAAAATAAAATAAAGGGTTGTTAAATTAAACAAAAATGGCGTCCTTTTTACAAGATGATAAATTAATGTTGTATATTTGCATAAAATTGGATTAAGAGTTAGAGTTTTTTTTTTACTTTTTTTGCCCAGGGCATTAATATTAAATAAAGATTTTAAAATTTTATTAAAGTATGAAAAAAGAGATGTATATGGCGCATGAAATATTTAAAAATCTGTAAAATTATACATATATACATGTATAAACATATATATATATATATATATATATATATATATATATGTAGACATATATATATATAAAATATAGATATTTTTAATTAGGCTTAAGTTCACTGAATTTAATTTTCATTAAATTATTTTTATGAAGACAGGAATTTTAAAACATGAAATCAATAAAAATTTTTATTGATAATTTTTCATTCTTGACTGCGCTGAGATTTGAACCCAGGCTTTCACGGACAGTTTGCCCAGACTAGTTTCGATTGTAACCACACAATCTCTTCAGTGGAGTTTGCCGTCTCTACTCACTCGGCCATTGAAGCCGGATGACGTCAATAGTCAAACATCAATCTTTAAACCAAAGGGTATTTCACCTTGGTAGATGGAAATTTGCTTTTTGAATGAATGATTATCCATTTTAATTGATTTACATGTTCTTCCTCACTTCAGTTTTTTCATACTTTTTGTCAAGAATTCTTCTTGAAATCCAAAGTACATTTTTGTTTTTCATGTTTTTGTCTTTCTTTTTTGTTGTTGACCTTTTTCAGCACAACTTAAAGGACAAATGTAAACATAGCTCGTGCCTTAGCTGTTAATAATAATTAGTATTGTGTTTATTTTATTGAAATGTTAATGGTTTTTAATCCAAATTTAGATATTTTTAATTAGGCTTAAGTTCAGTGAATTAAATTTTCATTAAATTATTTTTATGAAGACAGGAATTTTACAACATGAAATTAATTAAATTTTTTTTTTTTTATTGATAATTTTTCATTCTTGACAGCGCTGAGATTTGAACCCTGGGTATTGTAATGAATATTTTGTAATTAATTTCATGTTGTAAAATTCCTGTCTTCATAAAAATAATTTAATGAAAATTAATACATTAAAAATATCTAAATTTGGATTACAAACCATTAACAGTTCAATAAAATAACCACAATAATAATTATTATATATAATATATCTTTGATTAAGACTCACATAGGATGTGAATTAGGTTAAAAGATCATATTAGTTCTGAAATACGAAAATAATTTGTATAGAAGAAGGAAATTTTAACTTAATTTAAACTAGATTCAAAACTAGATTTTGGCTTAAAGCTAATCCTTATTTTTTAAAACACATCGTTTCACACTTATTTTTGAAAATACCCAAAAAAAAATTTAAAAGAAGCGGAAGGGATTTACAAATAAGCCCCTTAACCCTGAAAAGTTACACTCAAAAGAAAAAACAATCGACTCGTACTCAAAGTAAGTATAAAAAGCTTAATTTATCCTGAGTGTTTTTCTTTCTGTGTACTCTTCATTTTAGTTCATTAAACTTTCTCTTCGTCGAAACGACGAACTTTAAGAAAAATTCAAGCGGAGCGATTTTTTAGGTAAAAAATCCAGAAAAAGTTTTTCAGTTAAGCATTTTATTAAAAATTTCACCTATATAAAGCATAAAAAATTAAGTTTTTCTTCTTTTTCAAAATTTGATACGAATTTTACTTATTTTTGAGTTTTAATTTTCTTTATTATTTTCGTCGGCATAAAAGTACATATAAAAAAGTTATATGATAAAGTTAAAATGAACTTCTTCGATTCGTCGAACAGTTACCATCCAGGGTTAAAAGAATAATGTGATTATCAGTGTTCGAAATTAAACCAAACATCATTAAGCGTACGGTTCACACACCCAGAAACGATATTTATTTTGCAAGTGTTTGTATATTAGTTCACAACCCGTAATACAGTCCATAACTATTTTGAAGAAAGTAACAAACATTGGATTCGAAAATAAATCCACAAAACAAAGTTTTGAAAACAAATACCGACATTTTTGCTAAATATGGATACATTTAGAAAATATCGGCATTTGCAATAGATATCGATATATTAAACCAACTTTTACCAAAGATCGAAATTTTTACCACAATCGATATTTTCGCTTAAATTCGAACTAAATTAAAATATGTTGAACAAATATCGATGTTTTCAGCAATTATTGACACTTTCGTCGCATATGGATAATTTCAGAAGCTTTTGCCTCAAGTCGATATTGTTTTCAAATCTCAATATTTTAACAACAATATCAAAATTTTCACCGAAGAGCGATATTTTCCGCAAATATTAATATTTTCACTAAATGTCGAAATGTTTTTATCGTTATTTGCACCAAAAAGCGAATTTTTCAATAAATATCACATCTTCTTTGTAGCAAATTTCGAAATTGCCAGAAAATTTCTATATTTTCAGCAAATATTAAGATTTTTAGCAAATTTCCACCAAAACTCAATAGTTTTACTAAATACACCACCGCACAGTGGCGCCCGTAGAGCAAGCGAGGTTGCAAAAATCAAAATTTTCATGAGTGCCGACGAAGTTTTGAATAAACCCATGTTATAGGAAACTTTTCAACGATTTAAAATATGCCACTCTTAATAATATCACATTTTTAGTTTAAAAGATATAACCGTTCAAAGTTGACCGACTTTCGGTTTTCAAAAAAACACACAATTTTTAGTCAATTTGTTGCGATTTCAGGTGTAATATCACGAAAAATAGGTAACGAATCGCCTTATTTTTTGTTTGTATTGATTGATGTATTTATTAAATGTATAATGGAAAAAAAAAATTAACTGTTTGCTTTGTGTTTCTCCTGGTAAATCACTATTTAAAAACTATCCGTTTTTTCACTATTTTTCAACTTTGACGGAAAATAAAAAAAAACTATATTTTTCTATATTTGCCATATTTGCAAAACCTGTTCTTTGATTATTTCTTTACATAATTCAAAAGGTTTTATCTGCCCGTACGTGCCCGTTTGGCTTCTAGAGGTAAAAAAGTTTAAAAAGACATGGTTGCAGAAATTGTATGGCGTCCATCCCTTATATGTTTTGACTGACAGTAGTTTGATCTAATAGTTTGAAAAAAACTACTCATTGAAATTAGCAGGTACGTACCTCACATAAACAATACTTTGGCGTACAAATGGTCAGGAACTATATTGACTTATGGTCCCTACAGGTAGGCACAAATCTTATTTGGACACGTGCATAATATCAAAATTGCATTATTCGGCCTAAATCCATATGTATTCAGGGAACAGGTAAATTTTTAGGCATGGTAGAATAAGCCTATATATTGCAAAATAAGCATAATGCCTGGATTAGTCTACGCCTGAAAGTTGGCGCAACAATTACTGAAACCATTAAACAATTTAAGTACTAAAAACATGGCGTTGAACAATTTAAAATTATTTGAACTGTTTAGAAAGTCAACCACACCAAAGTTTTTCACGGAAGTGAAAATTCTTCCTGAGAAGTTGACATTGATCAGCAAATGGGGCTGCGATGGATCATCCGGACAAAGCGTTTATAAGCAAAGGATATCTTCCGATGACGCTACAATATCGGACGGAAATATGTTTATGGCATCTGTTGTTCCTTTGCGGCTAAAATCGGATCATTCCCTACATTGGAAAAATCCACGTCCGTCATCAGTGCATTATTGCCGACTAATAATGTTTCAGTTTGCAAGGGAATCGGCAGAACTCATAAAGACTGCGGTGAAGGACATTGAAGAACAAATAAGCAAGATTAAGCCTACAAAGCTGCAAATTGGAGAAGGAAAATATATTGAATGCAATAACAAGTTCCACCTGACCATGGATGACGGAAAAGTCGTAAACGAACTGACAGGAACAACCTCAACAATGTCATGCCCGATTTGCAAAAAGAGTCAGAAGAACTTTTTTCAATTCAATTCAATTTATTTCATATATAATATGTTACATCTCAATTTTATATAATTAGTTGTAAAGAGTTTAAGATTAGTATCTTTTTCTGCTTAATTATAATATATTTCAATTAGTTATCATATACATATATATAGACAGAATTATATTGGAGGTAAAAATTTAGCAAAAACCTATTTAAACCCCTTTTTTCGTTTTATTTTTATATTTTTTTTTATCGATTTTATATTATTATTTGTCAGAAGAACTTTGGTAATTTAAACGATTCTACAAATGAGGAGAATTACGAATATGGAATGTCACCATTGCACGCAAGGATAAGGTGTATGGAATTCTTGCTAAAACTGGCATATACCCTACCACAAGAGGAGGAAAACTTCGATGAAAATACATCAATAAAGGATAAGGAAAAGATAAGAAAGAAGCAAATACAGGATGCTTTTTTTAAACAAGTTGGACTAAAAGTAGACTGTCCCAAGCACGGATACGGTAACTCTAACGATGGAAACACTTCTAGGAGATTTTTTGAAAATGATGAGGCAGTAACTAGAATCATTGGAATTGACAATCAAATCGTGAAAAGATTGGGAACGATCTTGGATGTTTTAAACTGCAAAGAAAATGTCAATTCTACAAAATATGGAGAATATGCGTCGAAAACTGCATCTCTTTTAGCAGAAATGTATCCACAGAAGAAGTTGACCCCGACCGTCCATAAAATATTGGCGCATGGCAAAGATATAATTGAGTACCAGTCTTTGCCAATTGGAGAGCTTTCTGAAGAAGCACAGGAGTCTTAACAAATTTTATAAAAAATATAGATTGCAGAACACATTCAAAGCATCAAGGGTAAGGCAAAATAAGGACCTCTTCAACATGTTGGCAGCATCTTCCGATCCACTTATTTCTTCCCTGCGGCATGTGAAGTCACGAATAGAGTTACAAAATAATTATAGTTTAGAAATGGTTAGTCTTTTAGATATACCTTCTCTTACGAATTGTGATGAATATTTTACAGAAAATTGAAAAAATAAATTTAAAAAAAAAATAATTTTTTTTTAATTTGTTGGGTAATAATTTAAAACATAAAACCCTTAAGAAAAAAAAATAAAAACAATCTAAAAATGTAAAAATAATTTTTTTTAGTTACCATAAAATTGATTTTTCTACTAATTTTAACTTTGATAACCCATAAGTAGGCCCCTACAAAGCGTAGCACCCTTTCCAAACGCTCATTTCATAGGCTGAACAGTTATCTATCATATGCTGTTTAAACTGTTCAATTATCTTATTCGGTTCAAAAGATATGATTTTTGCAACGAAAAAACTCAAATGGCGCCACTGTGCACCGTAGCTGAATATTCGGACAAAGGTTCTGATAGTTTATTTTATACAATCTGGGCCATTTTGCTACATTGGCTCGAGATTTTGAGATATTTACATTTAATTTTTTTTTTTTTTTCTTGGACACCCTATTATTTATTAAGGGTCGATCTAATATGCCAAATTATGTGCACGTAAAGCGGGTTTATTCTTATGATTGCATTATATAAGATACAGCATGTTCTTTATCAAATTCATATTAAATGAAATTATAAAACACTTCAGCAATGAAATGAGTAACAACTTCATGCAGTAAGAAAAATGTGGGCAAAATTATAACAAAAAAAATTATTTCGAAAATTGTAAAAATAACTTAATAATATGGATAACAAATTGTTTCATTTTATCTCGCATAATGAAAACTTAAATATATATTTATGTTCAAATAATTTGCATACAAGACCCGCCATAAATGAATAATAGGGTGTCCAAACAAAAAAGAATTAAATAGCAATAACTCGAGCCAAACTGACAAAACGGTGAATGTCACTCGATTCATTGGCCCCAAATTGGGTGCCCAGGTCGGCTAGTTGGATGTGGGCTTGTCTATCAGTGCGGGGGTTACGGGTTCGATTTCTCTCGAGACCCTGGCTTTATGCAGACAAGCGTAGGGCTTTGCGCGATTAGCATAAGAAAAAAAATAAAAATTATTTAAGATCGATTCCTTTCGAGACCCTGGCCTTCTGCAGACAAGCGAAGAGCTTTGCCATAAATGAATAATAGGGTGTCCAAACAAAAAAGAATTAAATAGCAATAACTCGAGCCAAACTGACAAAACGGTGAATGTCACTCGATTCATTGGCCCCAAATTGGGTGCCCAGGTCGGCTAGTTGGATGTGGGCTTGTCTATCAGTGCGGGGGTTACGGGTTCGATTTCTCTCGAGACCCTGGCTTTATGCAGACAAGCGTAGGGCTTTGCGCGATTAGCATAAGAAAAAAAATAAAAATTATTTAAGATCGATTCCTTTCGAGACCCTGACCTTCTGCAGACAAGCGAAGAGCTTTGCGGGATTAGCAAAAGAAAAAAAAGAACCCTTTTCCGAAAGAAAGTTCAAAATCCGATACCAATCGAGTGATATCAATGTTTTACTAAGTATCATTATTTTTAACCAAAAATTCATTTTTTCGCCGAAAGTCTTACGTTTATGAAATTTTAACAATTTTAACGAATAACTAAATTTGAGTGAATTTTCTTATCTTATGCAAGAAAATTATTTTGTAGCAAAATTTAAAAATTTCACATAGAAAAAAAAATAAAACAACATTTTTAATTTCAAACATGTTTTAAATATCCTGCACCTTTTCCAAAAGAAATCCTCCTTTCCCACACACTACCCATTTTCTAATTTGTTTAATTTTATCTTTTTTTTTTTCTTGTCTTTTTGTTAAGCATTTCCAAATTATTTGCACAATTATGCAAATATGTCTAACACACAAAAGAAGAAAAAAATGAAACAAGTTTAAGTCAAATTTATGGCTGACTTAACAAAATTACGTTTCTACCCAAAAAAAAAAAAAACTCCAAAGAAAAAAATTAACAAAAATAAATAAGAAAAAAATTCAAAGGACAATGACAACGAAGAAAAAAAATTTTGCAAACTCAAGAGCAGACAGAAAAAAATTATTACTGCCAAAAGCAAACGAATGCAAATTAAAATCGCCTCACTTTAACAACACTGGCCGATGATTGTCTGAATCTACTAAAAATCATCTATTAAAATAATGTGCGATAAAAGCCCAGGGTGAGGGAAAGATATGGAGGCCTTTATTGTGGAAAAAAAATGTTCAAGCTATTTTAAAAAGAGGAAAAGAAGCACAAGTCAAATGGAAAAAAGATGAATTTTAAACAATGGGTTTTAAAGAGAGGTTGGGGTGAGAAGTTTAGGCTCTAATTAAATTATTTATTGCTAAAATGGTAGAGGATATCCTAAAAACAATTATTATATGCATTTAAAACCCAATCAACTTGTTTTTTTTCTTATTAATTAAATAACGACCAATGAAATAAAACTTATCAGCCATACTACGGTTTTTCAATATCCTTATTCTTTTTCATCCAACATAAATACAGCTCTTAATACGTGTTACAGTAAATGCCTGAGTATTGTCTGTTGTTGTTAACAATGAAGTAGGTTTGGCTGACGACTATCGGGGGAATCATTATTGAATTGAAAAGTTTTTAAGTACTTGGTTACAGAGTGGAAGAAAAAAAACACAAAATAATGCTGACAAAAAAAGACGAATAAAACGAACTCAAAACGGGTTGAAGAAAGTAAAAAATAAAGCATATGAGAGTGCTAAAAACACTTTCTACAGCGACGGTTCCTAAATTGGTGTTCGAGAACATTATTTAGTTAGAAACATTGGCTTGAACATCTTTGAAAGAATGTAATTTCTCAATAAATCAGAGAGGAAAAAACTATGTATTTCCACGAAATATTATTATTTAAAAGTTTTTTTGTGGGCTTTGCCGAATCTTAAATGACCTTCGCCTTGGTCCGATAAGAACAGAAAGTTACTCGCATAATAATATAAGCCGAGAACTTTTTCGGATGTCCTGTAAAAGTATCGAAGCTATTTGTACTACCTTAAACAAAAACAAATTTTGAAATTTTGTTTTTGTAACTTACACTTAAGTTAAGCGAGTCACTTGTGCGCTCGCGTTCTACCAACAGGCAGTAAACTTGGTAACTTTTACTGTAACTGATCTATTTTGTATTTGTATGGGAGGTTCCGTGTACACTTATCCAATAACAATCACTTGTTGACGGCTATTTATACCAAGCTTGGAAAATTGTTCTCCTTCCGTTCTCCAGATACAAAAAGATGTATTTTGTGTCACGCCTACTTCTCTAATCCCGCCTACTTTTTGCCAGATGTCATGAATTTACACCGAATCTATCAGTACCACCAAGATAAGAAACTGTTACTGCTACGATTCTCCAGATATACAGAAATCTATTTTTTATTTATATAGCATGTGCCACTCCCACTTCTACAATCCCGCAAAAAAAATTTCTTTTGAGAGGTTCTGTACTGTAAAGTGAGTGTAATTTAAACAAATAAAAGTTCTCTTTAAATTCCATAAAAAACACATATCACAAAATAGGCATATTTACCTTAATTCCCTAATGTAGTGTACATAAAAATCACAAAAAGATGCAGGCTGGATAACATTCACCTACACATAAGTAAAAACTTATAATAAGTTTTCATTTAGTTGTCTTGTCGCCAATTCTTATATTCTCTCTGACTTTCTGGCGCCATATTACCAACACTGTAACATACTGACACTTACACAAATACCATGATCTTCAAGCATACTTATACACATATGTACATGCTATCGTCCATTCCTCTACAAATTCTTTCTTATCAAAATGTTATTTCAAAGGATGTGTATTACTGTGCATGTGACTATGGCTGTGTATGTGTGTGTTTATTTAAAAGTACTTATGTGTAGATGTTTTTTACCTATTATACTGTATCTACGTCTTCGAGTGGGCTATTTTTTTTCGGACAAACTGTCAGCATTTAGAATTTGCTACTAATGGCTCAAAGTTCATAACCATTAAGTTTTATCGAAGTCATTCGATTACGTTCTTATGGCCTAAAACGTCTATGACAATGAATGGAAGTGTTTTTTCCCCAAATCTTTTGGATTTTTTTTCACTTGTCACATTTACGTCTTTCTTTTCCATTTTTCAATTAAAGCTTAATTGTTTTTGTCGGAGACTTAACCCGTAAAATGCTATCACTAAAATGCAATTCGAAATATTTATCAAACCGGGATAGTGGAAAAAATATAGAAAATATTTAACTGCAACCAGCGTTACCGTTGGCTATTTTCAAAAAGTACCAAAAAAGGGGATTTTTACAAAAAAAATGGCACCAAAAGGATGATTTAAGAAAAAAAAAAAAGGCGGCACATGTTTTAAAATAGGAAGAAGTACACAAAATAATGTTTTTGCACGTGTTTTGCTTAATTTATTTAAAATGTCCAATAGCGTTTTTAAATGGTAAAAAAAATTCCAGAAAAGATTATATCAGATGTAAGCAAAAACTTTTTTATGTGATTTTAATTGACTTTAGCTTGCTTAATCCTCATCTGTTCAATGACTGCTTCTATCAGGTCTAGTTTTTTAATAGCCTTTGAGTCATCCATATAAATTTTTTTATATTTTCAATTGTTTCGGCAATACATTTTTTGCAATATAAGTACTATTTTTGTTTTCAAAATTTCATACAAAAATTTTACATTTTAATCCTTAATCTAAGAGCCACGAGCATGAACAAAATGCGGCATATTTCATGAAAATCTTAGGAGAAATGTTAATTTTATGAATTATTCATTGTTGGCATGATGCTAATATGTATATTTCATCATGAATTGGGAGCGATATGTCCGATTTGGAATATTAGCAAATGATTTGGAATTGAATTCCATTTTAGGCATCTTACCAATAGTTTTCTATATTTTCAACAGTTTCGGAGATATTAAAAAAAAGTTGATAATTTTTTAAAAAAAAAATCAAAAAATAACAAATAAAAGTTTTCAAAAATTTACAAAAAACAAATAATAGGAGCAAAAATTTTACATTTTTATAAATTATCGGAAAGATAGGTATATACCCAGCAAAAAATTTGCTTACAAAATAAGCAGAAAAATAATGAGAACTTGAGTTAAAGAGTACTTATTTTTCTACTAGAAAAAGTACTTATTTTTGTTCGCGATGTCCCAAAAGTAAAGCCTATAGTATACGGCATGTAAAAAGACACATGCGCATGTGGTTCTGACGTAATTTTGACGTCAATGCAAAGCCACAATAAACATTGCGTGTTGTGTGATGACGTCAAAATTACGTCAGAACCACATGCGCATGTGTCTCTTTACATGCCGTGTACTATAGGCTTAATCCTTTATAATTTGGACAATAACAACCTAAAAAGTAATACCTTTATTTGATACTTAAAAGTTGTATAAAAATATGTAGTAACCAAAAGAGACAAGAATAAAGTACTTTCAAATTAACTTTGAAAAAGTTTAAAACACACTAATTAAAATTGCTCTGAAATATTATGGAATTGATATTGAAAAAGTGTACACAATAATAAATTTTTCGAAATGTAAGAAAATATTTTATAAAGAGTGCTTTTGCTGGACAAAATCATTAATAGCTCTTACATTATAATAACAATGTGTGTATTAATACATGTAATTATACGGGCCTGTCACAGAAATAAATTTCGATCGAAATTTTTTTTTAATTTCGACAAAGCTTCTTCAGAAAACGAAAACCGATAAATTTTTTTTGGAATGAAATCACTTAATGTTTCGATCGAAAAAGTTTTTGTTTTGGTTTGCACAATATTGCCACATTTAATTTAAAAATAACAAAATTAAAATTTGTCGGAATTACGAAAATTGATCGAAATAAATATACGGATTCAAAACAATTCCGAACAATTTCTGTGACAGGCCTTATTATGTTCTTCAAAAAAAACAATGTTAACATTAAATTGATATCACTAATAACGAAAATATATTGTGTTGGTAATTTTGGAACATATTTATGTATATATTTATTAACATTTGATTGATTTTTGAATTTTCCATGCATTTCACATCGAAATTATTCTTAACATTTTATAATATTACCGGATATCTAACAAATATTAACATAATATATTGCAAATTGATTTAAAAAATTATTTAAAATCATATAATAATAATTATTCAAGTCATTATACCAAAATTATTTTCTGTAATGTATAATTATGACTTATTTAAGATATTATAATAAAGTTATTATTTTAGATACAACTAATAATACAAAAAGTGGCAAATAAAACTACAAAGTAATGCATTCAGGAAGTCATTAAAAGTAGCATTGTAAGTTAAGTTTTTGCTGGGTAAGGAATAAAATAAGCCATAAACCATTAAAATGTTTATTTAAATGTTATATAAAAATCAAACATTGCGGTTTTTGGCGAATTTTTCATAACAAAAATCTTATTAAATTTGTCGAATTTGGGCGAGAAGTTGCTTACGAATAATTAATATGTACACATGTTACAAAATATATTCGCAATTAATGCATAAGCTTATTACGATAGACCAAAAATTATTATTTCCTATTAGCTTGCTTACATATATATTAAAAAATTACAGTTTGTTAAAGCTGGGAGTTTTAATAAAACAGAAAGTTCAAAAAGTATCGCATCATTTAGTAAAAAGTACCAAAAAAGTGGCAATAGTTACAAAAAGTATAACATTTGCGTGCTTTTTGTAAAAAGTAGCAAAATAGTATCCAAGCAGTCGAAAAAGTGGAAAATTGCTACTTTAGTAGCACGAACGGTAACGCTGAAAGCAACGCAACTTACTCAAACAATTGTTTTTAATCGCACACGCTGCTAACTGTGTGAGTCTTGCTAATATTTGTGTTTGTTGAAACATTTATCAACATTTATCGAACACACAGTATAGAGAACCAAAGATGTTAAATGTTATTTGGCGATTATTCGGGCAAAAAGATCATATCGAAATTTCTAACATGTTCGAAGTGCACTTAAGCTCGATTCACCCATGCGTTCAGAACAATATTTTTGTCCGAACAAAAATTTTTTTATATTGAGTTTGACGTCTTACTTTTGAGAGAGGGAGAAATTATTTTGTTCGGCACGTTTTATCTTGAATTGGTTTAATTGTAATTCTTGTTCAGAACAAAATGAACTGAGATGCCACTTTTTTTCAATTTGTACATAAAAGTTGAATTGAGCTGCCACATCATGTAGTGTTGTTACATTTATCGTTTTTGTGCTGACTCATTAAATAATGAAAAAAAGGTAAACAAAAATGGAAGTTAAAGAAAATATTGCCCTGAAACTTATTGAAGAATTAAAAAAACCAGGAAGAGAATGCATTTATGATATGGGCAATCGTTCATATAAAAATACTTATTTAAAACAAAATATATGGACTGAAATAGAAAAATCAATTGGAATTGGTCGTAAGTAAATTTTAAATGGTCGATTTTAATATTTTTTGTGTGTGGAAGAAACCATTTGTTCTTCTTTGCTGTAATATTTTTCTAACTGCTATTCTTTTTATTTTCAACTTTTTTTGATAAATTTGTTTTGCCAGTAAATGGGCTTTATGCAATGCAATTAAAAATAGTAAAATTAATTTTCTTTTTTCGTCCATTTTCTTTAACACACTTTTATAAAAAAATCAATAGATAGCTGCGCTGCCACTTTTTTGAAATCGTTCACATCTGTAAACCATATGGTAGCTTTGTTTGTACGGACAAATTTTCCGAGATGGGTGAATCGTTCTACAGAACACTCTCAGTAAAAAAATTATTCTCCGGACAAAAATATTGTTCTGAACGCATGGGTGAATCGAGCTTTAGTGCTTTAACAATTAACCGAACGGTTCAGTATTTTCGGCAACAAATTGCTGTGTATGATCATCAGCATGTTGTTCGGAATAATGTAAAACAGTGACATCTCTCATGACCGGACATCAGAGGGATCATTAAAATATATCCGAACGGGGGGAATGTCCTCTAAAAAGAACTTAATGCTTTCTATTTGAACGCCACCAGTAGCAAGGGAGTGTCCGCTTAAGACAGTTATTCCGACAATTTTTGCAATTTATAATGTCAAATCGGCCTTTGCGAAGAATTCTACATAAATTATACATTTTTCCATTGGATTGGCTAAGGAGTTAAAACCAAATGATGTACAAATACTTTAAAATTATGCCTGGAAACCAACGATTTCTTCCGCCAAGTTATTATAAGGGACATGAGCTTTTTCACATTATTGGTCACGTGAATAAAAAGATTTGCATAATGTGGGGCGCCAGTGTTACCGGAAGTTTTTATAAAAATATAAATGTAGAAAAAATCGGAGAATTTTAAAATTCTAAAAATTGTTGATGAAATTATGAATGCGGCGTAGTACTTAAAATTTATATTAAAGGACTGAAACACGACTATTTCCTATAACTTAATTAACTTTATATTGACTTTTTTTAATAAAAATTGTGTTTTTGACAAGGATAAAAAATTTGTTGTTTCTCTTAAGCTCAAGAACGAAATAGGAAGACATTTTCTTGTTTCGATTCGTGGTTGCTGCATATGTTATCTCATTATGCAAACAGGTGTGCATGTTCTGAAACGTAGGCCACATTACTCCCCCTTCTGGTTGAAGCAGAACAGTAAATCTTACGGCAATAAAGAGAACTGGCGTTTCAAGGTTTGCCGGTGGGGTCAAGAAGAATACTAGTTGGTTGTTTGTGCGATGGTTCTCTGACTAATGGTTTCTTAACTGATGATTCCTTGATTATTGGTTCTTTAGCTAATGCTTCCTTGACTGTTGGATCTTTGAATACTGGTACCTTTGAATTTTCGGTGTCGTTATTCAGTAAAAAAATGGCGACTTTAGACGATCTAAACTTATGTTAATTTTTTTTCCTTTTACATCGACGGTTATATATTTATCGTGCAGTTTTAAAACGGCAAATGGCCCTTCATAAGGAGCCTGCATAGATATTCAGACCTTGGAGCTACATACGAAAACCTGTGGAGAACTAAACGAAGCTTTATCGATAAAAGGTTTTTCCTTAGCGTGCGATGACGTTTTAGTTAGTCTTAGACTGTTCATGTGTTCTCGAGATTTTCGGCGAATTCGTTATGACAGGTTTGGGCTTCACTGTCGTTCACGAGAAGCTTTCCCGGCAGACGCAAATTTGATCCATAGACTAGGTTAGAGAGTGTTGCGTTGACTTTCTCTTGGTATGTAACTCGAAAACTTAACAGGTTTAGTGGTGGCATTTCTACCAAATTTTGCGATGCGTAACATTTGATGGGTGCTTTCAAAGTGCGATTAATTTGTTCGACGAAACCGTTTGAAGCAGGATGATAAGCTGTGGTTCTCAAATTTTGAAAGCCGAGGACTTGCAAATTGATATCCTTGGTCCGTTGTGATTTCCAAGGGTATTCCAAACCTCGCGATCCACGTTGTGTAAAAGCCGAAAACGACATTTTCAGCTGTAATGTCCTCCAACGGTCATATTTCGGTCCAACGGGAAAAATATGGGCAGGATTGGAGAAGAGGGTGTGCAACAATATAGTTTTATTAATATTTATAGTTTATTAAAGAACTGTATTTACATGATTTTCTTTTCTTACCGCACCATAGTGGAGGGTATATAAGAGTCGGCATAGCCGATTATAGCACACTTTCTTAATTTGCTTTTATGCTACCTAAAGGGCTTGGTCAATAAGCCAAGAACCATTAAAAAGGAAGAGTTATGTAAACTAAATTTCTTTTAGAAAATTTTTGTGCAATGCTTTGGCTAGAGCAGGTTGGGTCTAAGAAAATCATTGTCACCATTTAAAGGTTATTATATCCAAAACGTAATGTCGACATGTTTCCCAACAATAACCTTAATTTTAACTAATGACAATCTTTAGTACAAGCATGCCTGCTTTGTAAATTTTTAATTTTTGTAAATATGTAATTTTAGTACAGATTAAGGAATTTTTACAAATTTTAACTGAAATTATTAAAATTCTCCAATCACCAAATTTATTCCAAATTCATAATATCAAGCAAACAATTTGTTGATTTTGCACCTATTACCAAAATGATTATATTGATTACTAAAAATTGTAAAATTGTAAATATTTTTTTTTTTTTTTTTTTCAATAAATTATATTTTTAATTTTAATTCAAAAAATTATTAAACAAACTTTGCCATTTCAAACAAATGTGTTAATTTATTTGAATAAATATTGACAATTCCCAACAACAATTCTACATGTTTAAATTATTTTATTTTAAACGAAAAAAAGTCAATTAAGATTTTTTGTTATTTAATTAAAATTTTAATTGAAAATGTATTTCCAAACAACTAAAATGTTAATTGAATTTTCAATTTTCTTTCAACTAAAAAAATAATTGATTCAATTATCACATTAATAAAATTTAAATACTTTTTAAACTATTTTTTTAATTTATAAAACACTTTTTTCTGTGTTAAGAGCCTGACAATTCATCTGTAAAGAATAATTAAAAACGTTAGTTTAACGTATAAGACGGCTTTTTTCAGGGCTGTGGAGTCCGAGTCGGGTTGGAGTTAAAGAGCCGGAGTTGCGTTTTTTGTACCGGAGTCAGAGTCGGAGTCATAGTACCCTCTAAAACTCACGACAGCGGCTCCAAAATTTTTCGGTATAACAAATTAAAAAAAAAATTTCTATAATTTTCCAATATAAAGATTCTTTAAAATTGGCAATGCAATATTTAAAACATCGACTCGAAAATTTCGTGAAATAATTTGTTTTGCTATATTTAACTATTTACATTACATTTACAAAAAGAATTTAAATTCAAATATGGACCAGTCTCAATTACATTTAGCATCAATGTAAGAGTAGAAGTCGGAGTTGGAGTCGGACTTAAAAAATTTCAGCCGTTGGAGGCGGAGTTAGAAATATTTTTGACGACTACAGCCCTGCTTTTTTACCATATTTCCGAAATTATTTATGGTTTAATCCTTTTAATTTACCAATTTATTAAATCCATAATTATAGTGCAGGAAATATTGAAATCCTTTTAAAAATCAAATCTGATCCTAATATTTGTTGTTAAATCCATAGCTTCCCAAGCGATTAAAATAAAATTATTTAAAACAACATGTTAATAACATTTGCCTTGATAGCTTAAGGCCATTATCCACATATACGAGTTAAAAAATACATGTAGACACATTCTAATGCATATACTTTAATGAAATTTCTTTTTCTATAACGTTCTTCCTTCAGATTAAAACTTAATGGTAAAATTTGGTAAATTTTTTTTAACATTTTACCAGCACTAGCCCATCGATAGGTGCAACCACAAACGAACATACAGCAAATGTCATTTA
Source organism: Pollenia amentaria (assembly GCA_943735925.1). Classification (NCBI taxonomy): domain Eukaryota; kingdom Metazoa; phylum Arthropoda; class Insecta; order Diptera; family Polleniidae; genus Pollenia; species Pollenia amentaria. The sequence goes on from OX031006.1 coordinate 48,861,449, forward strand.
CACATTACAAAAAGGTTAGAAGTATATAAAGTTATTCACTTTGCTTGTAACACATACAAATATTTGTCTCAAACTTCACTAATAGAAATGGTTCTTTCTAAAACTCTAGGGCCTGGTTTTTGAGATGTGGATTAAGTTTAAACTTAGTTTAAAGTATTCCGAAACTCGGATTTTTCCGGCGAAATTTGACTTTTTTATTATTATTTTATTAAAGACCAACATTTTACGAGTAAGCAAAACTTAGCTGTTCCGTCAAATATTGTATACAATCTTGGTAATGGCGGCACAAATCGGTTTTCAGATTAACTAAATCTAGTTTAACTGAGATCTCAAAAGCCCAGCCTAGGTGGATGTTTCCTTTGTCACGAGAGATTAAAATGTGAACTGATATCTAATGAAAATATGTATACAGAAAATTATCAGTATTTCAGTTTAATTAATGTGATAATTGAATCAATTACTTCTTTAGTTGAAATAAAATTAATATATAATTTTGATTTAATAAACATTTTAGTTGTTTTGAAAAAAATTTTTAATTCATATATTACGGAAAGCCAAACTATAGACTTGAATACTACCCCAAGTAAAGTCTATCCTACACAGAAGAAATTATCAGTAGTTTTTTTATCAATTAAAAAAATTGTGTCAAAAGTATTTAAATGTAATGAATGTGATAATTGAATCAATTATTTTTTTGTTGAAAGAAAATCAAAAATTTAATTTTGTTTTAATTAACATCTTAGTTGTTTTGAAATAAATTTTTGATAAAAATATTAATTAAATAACAAAAAATCTAAATTGACTTTTTTCGTTTAAAATAAAATAATTTAAACTTGTAGAATTCTTGTTGGAAATTTTCAAAACCTGTGCTTTATTTAATTAAATCAATTAAAACATTGTTTGAAAGTTTTTTGATCATTTTTTTTAATAAATATTAAAAATATCAGTTATTAAAAAAAATATATGCCAAATTTGAAATTTTTACAATTTTTAGTAATCAATATAATCATTTGGGTAATGGGTGCAAAATCAACAAATTGTTTGCTTGATTCCATGAATTTGATATGAATTTGGTGATTTTTTTGTACTTTTTCACCTTATCCACACATTAAGATATTAAAAGACCTTTAGTGTCCAATGTACTTCGTCGAGTGGTGAAGTATTCTTAGTACTTATTGCAACTAACTTTCAGTGCATGAGTAGAAAACTTCACCTGAGTTCCTGCTGTGGTAGCCTAGCTCAGGATGGTCTTAGCCGCTAGATGGCAAGCAATTTTTAAAGTGAAGAAAAATAAAAATATATTATGGTTCACGAAAGTGTTTCAAAAAAGGCATTTAAACAAGTAAAAGCAAAACATAAATGTAAATGTTAATAAAGTTAGCCCTTAAAACAGTACTTTAGGAGTGTTTTGTTTGCATGTTTTATTATGTTAAAAGAAGCGCTTATTGTCAGCAGAAAATAGTCCTCCAATTGGGGAACACCACATACAAAAATCAGGCATCCCATCAGCAGGTTTGAAGCGATTTGAGGTATGAATTCATACATAAAACCTGCTCCTTTTGGATCACATTTTTTACTGGGAAGTCACATATCTCTTTAAAATGTTTATGTCCAAGACTTCGGCTTATAGAACTAACTGCCAGTTCAATAATTTCGAACGTTTACGTTCGCATAAAAAGTTTCTATGAAAAACAATCAGTTTTCAAAATAATTTCCAAATTAAATTTTATATAATTGTTCAATGTTTTCCTGCCTGTCCTGGTGGTTGTAATTAACTACCCAACAACCCTTGAAGGGGGATCCTGAAAATACCTCTAAATTGCAAAATTTTTGCCTGTTGTAGGAAAGTTCGGCCTGATGGCAGATCTTCTGAAGTACTGTTGGCAACGGCAACTGCTAGCATATTTCCAAATGCAGCGGACGTCAGACAGCTCTAGTTTCTAAACAAGGGGCGACTGTATTATTTTGCCGAATTATGGGCTCAAGTTACTACCTGGGGGGGCTGGTTCTCCTCCACTCGGGGACGGCTGTTAAGCGAATGTTTGTTATCTTGTAGATGAGATCCACCATAAGATGAGCCCATATAGCAGGTGCTCATTAGTAGCCATTAATTTTATTTCTATTTCATAAGAGTATTAAGCACATAGGCTTTCAGCTCATAAATTTTTCAATAATTTATTTTGTTTTAGAATTTTTATTCCAGGCACTTTTTATGAGAGATGCCTTTTAGATATGCAAAACTTTTAAAATCAATTTATTTTCTGGTTAAACTTAAAGTTCTAAGAATACAAAAGGGTTTTCTTATAAACTTTTAAAACAAGATCGTTTGCAGAATTCATTCGGTCTAAATTTCACTCGCATTAATTCGATTTCCAGAATATGGCTGATAATTCATATGTATAGATTTTTGTTACAATACACAGAAAAAATTATTAATTTTCTCCAATCACCAAATTTATACCAAATTCAAAATATCAAGCAAACAATTTGTTGATTTTGCACCTATTACCAAAATGATTATATTGATTACTAAAAATTGTAAAATTGTGAATATTTTTTTTGCAACAAATGATATTTTTTATTTTAATTAAAAAAGTGATCCAAAAACTTTGCCATTTCAAACAAAGTGTTATTTTATTTAAATAAATATTGACAACTCCCAACAACAATTCTACATGTTTAAATTATTTTATTTTAAATGAAAAAAGTCAATTAAGATTTTTTGTTATTTAATTAAAATTTTAATTGAAATTTTATTTCAAAACAACTAAAATGTTAATTAAATCAATATTAAATTTTTAATTTTCTTTCAACTAAAAAAATAATTGATTCAATTATCACATTAATTAAATTTAATTACTTTTTAAACCATTTTTTAATTGATAAAACACTTTTTTCTGTGCATGTAATTCAGTTTAAAGATATTTAATTAGTTATTAATCTAAAAAAAAATATTTTTATATAAAAAAATTGAATTTTCAAAGAAATTAATTTTAATCGATTTATTGTCATTTATTGTTTGAGTTATTCGTTATTAGAAATTGGCTTTATCAATGATTCGATCAAATAATGAAGAAAAAATTCCTTGAATAATCGAATAGCGATATATACTCTATTGTTTACCCAGCAAGCATAGCTACACCTTTCTTACCAAGACAATCTGTTCTTTTTGAATGAGTTGTCTCTGCAACAGTGTTGCCAGAAGTAGAAAAAAACACCTATCTTTCCATCTATGATATTTTTTCTCTTTAATAATGGGTGATTTTTTAAGAGCTATAGGAAAGTTTAAAAAAACACATAAGATTCAGAAAAATGCATGAAATCTTTATTTGAATCGATAGTAAGGTCCATATAATTTAATGTTTGAAGATTATTTCATGCAAATGTTGATCGTGACTGCGCCTCAAATGGTCCATTTTTAAGCTTGCTGTGTGGCATGTGGCACCGTCTTGTTGAAACCACATGTCATGCAAGTCAAGCTCTTGCATTTTGGGCAAAAAAAAAGTTGGATAACATCTCACGGTAGCGCTCGCCATTCACAGTTACGTTACGATTCCCATCGTCTTTGAAGAAGTACGGTCCAATGATGCCACCAGCCCATAAACCGCACCAAACTGTGACTTTTTCTGGATGCATTGGTAGCTCTTGCAATGCTTCTGGCTGATCTTCACTCCAAAATCGACAATTCTGCTTATTAACGCGCACATTGAGCCAAAAATGAGCTTCGTCGCTGAACACAATTTTTCTATAAAAAAGTGGAAGAAGCGCTCGATGAACTTTCTTAACAGAGCACGCATTTTGATAATAAAATTTAATCATTTGCAAGCGTTGTTCGTTTGTAAGACGATTCATGGTTTAATTATAGACCAAACTGAAGATGTTTGACAGTGAAACAAAACACGAAACGTGCGTCAGCTGGTTAAACCAGTGTTGCCAAAAAAATACTGGGTAAAAAATCACACTTTATTAGCGTAGGAAAATCGGACAAATATTTGTTTACTCTTTCAAATGTTGGAACTTCAATTAAACAGAATTTTTTAGGCAAGAAAATACTAAAAATAGACCCTATAATTTTCCGAGAATAAAATCTTTTAAAACAGTGTCTGTAATAAAAATTTTTAAGTAGAAGTAAAATTTTTGTAAGTTTGATTATCAGAATAATGGTAGCACTTCTCCGATCATGTTAATCCCTATTTTTTCACTAAGTGATGAAGGGTATAAAAATTTGTCTAAAAGTGAATTTTACAGTCGTTATACAAGTCCCCTAAAAGTTAAATTTGACTTATATAGAGTAGTAGAATTGTTTTTTACAGGAAAAAGAATGTCAGCATTTGCTTTTAAGTATCCATTCAAATATTTATTCTCATTTTTTTACTTTTAAATTCTTTTCTTTAAATGGCAAAAGCACCAGCAACGTCAGCAAACATTTGAATTTTTTACATCCTCAACTACGTCGGTAGTTCAGTGAAGCTAGAGAAGCAAGGAATAGGCATCTTAATGTTATTTTTCAAATTCAAATTTGATTTTTTTTTTCTTTAGTTTTAATTTACTTTTTCTGTATCTAAGTTGCACTTACACACACACACACACAGAAATATAATAAATACATACAAATACAATTTAATCTTATTTTAAATATGGGCGGAGTTGATTTTGTTTCCTTTCTGTATGTTTTCATAAAGAAATGCAAAAACTAGTTCTTTTTATATATTTCTTCTTTTTTTTTTTCTTTAAAGTAAAAAATCATTTAGAAATTCTTCTTTATCTTTACATTAATTTCCTTTTCATGATGAGATTGTGTAAGTGTTTCTGAATGGACCCTGTTGGAAATTAAGTTAACTTAAAACTAACTTAATTATTACTGAATGAAAATCAAAAGAAGCAAAAAACAATAAACAGATATTTTTGACTGTTTATTCCTTTTATGCAAGGGCATTCATTCGGTTAACCGTTAATCGGTTAACCGATTAATTACTACCCGATTAAATGATCGATTAATTTAAAATTAGCTTTTTCTACTAACGATTAACCCGGTTAATTTCAGTCGATTAATCGATGTAACAAATTTTAAATTATTTGTAGTATTTTAACATATTTTTTTGTGTTTTTATCTAATTGTTTCATCTCAAAGACAAAACGTATGAGTTTAGGAAATATTTTTCATATAAACAAAGAAAGTGTTCAGTGAACTTCATTTTAAATAAGTGTTTGCTGTTTGCAGCTTTTTGTTTCCCATACTTTTTAGATGTATGTGCTTAGTTATTTCTTTCTTCTCATATCTTCATAGAAGTGTTAAAAATTTAAAAAAAAATTAAAACAGGACTCTAATGGCATAGTGGAAGATTTAATATTAACGTGAAATCCAGGAAAAGGACTGAGAAATTAGATATTCTCTATTATGGGTTGGTTTCGATTTCTTCAACATTTACGCTAAATGAAAGATTTTTTCCAAGTCAAGTTTTATAAAAACTAAAGAAAAAATATCCCTTAAATCCTTAACTTTAAATGTAATTAAAATTATTTGTCTTAAAAATTATTTTATAAACTCCTTATAGGATTATTTTACTTTTGAAATAACTAATAAACTGATTTCCAAGTTTATTTTTAATTAATACATAATCGTATTAATTAAAAGATATGTACAACATATTTATGAATTATTTCTTTGTTTACTCGTTTTGGTTCAAGAATTGTTATGCTTGTCATGTTATTGTTTTTTTTTTAAAATAAAATCGAAATAATAAAGGTAGGTAGAAAGGCTGGCGGTCTCCTTCACACCTTCACCTAGAGACCAATATGGTCCATTGTGATGCCTTGTTTAGAAACAGATAGCTGGAAAGTAGGTGAAATAAACAGCGAAAGCATTAGAAAAGATAAAGAAGATAGATAAGAAAAGAAGATCGGACCAAACTCGAGGGAAAACCTCACTCAACGCAACACAAATCCGCCCTATGTGCAGCTAGCTCCCAGTCTCCTGCTGCGCAGCCAGGCCATCCCCATTACGAGTTCTATCGGACTCTCGAGTCCACAACCCGGGACATCCTCTAATTCGCCTAGGAATCTACTGCCCAGCCACCTCAGCCTGCTGCCCGTAGCCTGGGATAGTGGCACAAAATGTGCTCAACCATCTCCAGCTCCTCTGGGTCCTCACACAACCCGCATATATCCGACACGTCGGATCCCAGCCTAATCGTCATCCTGCCTACCATGCAATGGCCCGTGATAATTCCTCTTATGGTCCTAACGCAGACCCTACTTCTGCCCAGCAGCGACTCCGAATCGGACTTCCTAAGCACCGGCCACAGCGTCCGTGATACCCGGCAGCCCGTTCGGTTCCCCCAGGTCCGATTGGTCGCGCCTAGAATACATTCTCTGTTCCTTCCAAAGTAGAAGCCTATTGGAGGCCTAAGCGCCTCCATATAGTTAGTATCCTCCATCTCTGAGCCCTGTCTCGCTAACTCATCAGCAATCTCATTGCCGTTTATGTTGCAGTGACCCGGCACCCAGCACAATCTCAACACATCCTCTCCTAAGCCTCCCTCCAGAGCCCTCCTACAACCATCAACTAGCTTGGAGTTCACATAACAGCCCCTTACGGCCATAAGGGCCACCTGGCTGTCGACGTATATAGTGACCTCCGAGCCCCTATCAGTATTGTTCCTCATCAGTTCCACAGCCCTCAAGACCCCCAGAACCTCCGCCAGAAAAACACCCGTACCCGAAATAATAAATAAATTGTGCATTTTTATTTATTGAATAAACTTAATTAAAAAAAACTTTATTAATCGGTTAACCGATCGATTACAAAATTAGCCGATTATTAACCGATTAAACCAAAACTCGGCTAGTTTATCGAGCGATTAACCGATTAAAGCAAAATACCGATTAAATGAATACCTTAGTTTATGCCGCAAGTGAAAAAGGTATACATCGACACCTAAAAGGAAAAATGGCGTAACAACACTTTTTATTTTTTACAGGAGAAGCAAACAACTTAGCTTTTGTATTCCTTTAATAAAGTCGCTATTGCTTAATTTTTTTGTGAACATTTAGTTTAAAAACCAACAAAAATCAAGCAAAAACTCTAAATCGAATTTTTTTGTTAAGGTGACGATATGGATCAGTTTGTCATTCCGTTTGTTATTTCTACAATATTTATCTTAGACCCTATAAAGTTTATATAGTATGGGTCCTTATGAGGAGCGATGTTAACTTAATGTCCGTCTGTACATCTAACCGTCTGTCCGGGTGTCCGCGGAAATGGGTTTTCCGTAGACCCCAGATGAGGACTTGGTAGATTTATATTTATGTCACGTATAGTCAGGAACTATTTTTTCTTGAAATTCAGCCTCTGACCTGCACACAAATGGCTGAGGTATTAGCCAAAAACCGTGTCTGCCTCTAATTTTATCCAAAAATCGCTTGTTGAATTTGCTTTTTTATTATATTTTTATATATACAAGCATCTTCGTTAAGGCCGGTATTCACTATCCTACATAATCGTATGATTCATTCACACGGAAGAATCTGACGGAATTCTATCCGACATAAAAAAACATGTCTGCAAAATCTGGTGTCAATGCCACACTATCCCACAAAAAAGATGCAAACTCAAATGACTCATCTACTTTACAAGAAAATGCATTTCAGATCGCATATAATCTATCATTTTATGAAAAAAATCTGTCACTCAATTCAATTTTAAGCCACACTGTCATACATTATGAGCACACATGATTTTTTTGACATATCGTGCGACTAAAAAGGATAGTGAATACCGGCCTTTAGCAAAACACAATATCCGAGAAAATGTGGGCGTGATTGAACAAGTGGGCGTAGCGATTCCCATACTAAGACATTATAGATTTCTGTATATCTACAGAAGAGCAAAAGCCAAAGTTTCCAAATTAGATACACGTATCTTGATTGTTAATACACAACCTGTCCAAAAAATGGGCGGGATTAATTTAATAAATGAGCGTGGCTTTTTCCAATATAAAGACTTCACGATTTCCTTTATTTCTGGAGAACAGCAAGAGCTAAAGTTTCCAAAATAGGTGCAAGCATCTTGCTTATCAATTCACAATATCTGACAAAATACGGGCGGAATCGGAAAAGCGGGCATGGCATAAAACAGATTTATTAATATCTAACCAACAGTATTTACATAACTTTATGTTCTTATCAAATTATGGTGAAGGGTTTATAAGATTTGGCATAATTTTTTTTGGTTTTTTTTTCCTCTTTTGTATTTTTATTACACGTATCCAGTTTCAACCTTTGCATCGTTTCTGCTGAACTTTTGAGTCATCTAAAACTTACTTTATACTTATCGAGAAGGAAAAAAAACAAAATGTCTGATTTCTGCAAAACTTATTGACCTAGTTTAATGTGCTGATTGAACGTGTAGTAAAATCTATATGAAAAGCACTTAAAAAACTGGGTGCTTTTACTATACGTTCAATCACTTGTATTGTGAAAACCGCATATAAGAGGCAATTCCAAAAAAGTTTTCTAAAAGTCAACTAAACTTAAGATTTACTTAGGAAATTCCTACAGGGGATCTGTGAGTGCTAGTGTATTTGTTTGTTATACATTTTCTGGGTTGGTTAAATTCAAATTGTTTTAATATTATTCTCTATTTTATTTTAATATTATTTTCTTTTACTTCTTCGCTTATTTTCTACATTGGTTTGTATTTTTTTTCGTCTACGTTTACACCGCCTTTGGAAAAAACATCAAACTGAATTTAAAATCGCTTGGCCATTCTTTGGCTGACTGTTTTGCATTTGGTTGGCTTGACTTGAGGTTACTTGGCTGCATGCCAACTTCTTCGCCAATAACACACAAGTATAACTGCAGCTTCCTTATGCTTAAACAAGTTCGAGGTTGGGGTTGTAGCAGCTGGTCCTTCTTATCTACTCACTGGATCTAATGGATGGTTTAAATTGGGTTGGTGGGTTCAAGCACATGTTCGTGATTTCTTAAAGAAGGGTATGAGATGATGTTGGTAGTTTTTCCATTTATTCCCATCCCTTGTATTATTTTCTTTTCTGACGTCCTTCCATGCAAAGTTCTTCCTGTTTACTTTAATTAAATGTAAGTAGTTTATAAACTAAAATATTTAACATGTAAAGTTTACCTTCAATTTTATGCTGAAATGTAGAAGAAAAAACCATTTAACTTTTTATAAATTCGTTAACTTTTTTTTTTTTTTTTTGAAAGATAAGAGAAATTGAGATAAGGACATTTTTTTAATTTGCAGTTACTTTACAAAATAAATTAGATTTTTAGGAATATGAGATGGCTGCCATTAATGAATTATTTTGTATTTGAATTAAAAACTAGTCAAGTAAATACAACCAAAAATGCAGAAAATATAGTATTTCAGGCAAGCTTTCGAGGGATGTACAATTTCTTTCGTCAGTTGAAGTTCTATTTTCTTTCGAGTATAGCACATATTTTTTATCTTTCTCATAACTGAAGAACAATGAACTGAATAACAGTGAACTGAAATGTTGTTTGTCAAATACATTCCAGTATGTAGCACAGGTTTTTAAAGAATTTAACTTATAAATATGTGAACATATAAAAATATGAACATGAAAGACATGCACTTCATGTGGTAGTTCATATAATTATTTGTGGAAAATATATATAAATATTTTTACAAAGTCTGCGTTCATACGGCTTATGTCTTATTGACACGATTCTTCCTTTTTCTTCTTTGAAAATGAATTGGTGTTCAAATGATTCAAGTCATGTTGACGACATGTTTTTTTTTTGTACAGTCTTTAAATACGAATAAGAAAGAATAAAAAAAATAGCGAATGAGAAAGCAAAGCTTACTGACAGTACATGCATGTGTGTACTCGTTTCTTTTCTTCTCGTCGCTCTCACCCATAAAGTAGCAATCATTATTTCCTCTTTATAAGCAACTTTATTGTATTCAACATTTTTATTAATATTATTTATTTGATATTAATGTTATATAAATATAAAATTAATTTATAATAATAGCACTGGGTGCCAGGGCCATCGGCTAGCCAAAATTTTTTATTTTTCGAATTTATTCTACGAGTTAAAATTCAGTTATGTATTTTATAAAGCTTTTTTGTAATAGTTCTATTTCTTTAATTCTTAGGAATGACTTTATACTCTACCAGAAGATACAAGATAATAGTCTGGTAGTGTATAAAGTCATTCCTAAAAATTAAAGAAATAGAACTATTACAAAAAAGCGTTATAAAATACATAACTGAAATTGAACTCAAAAAATAAATTCGAAAAATAAAAAGTGTTAAATATTTTAACTATATTTTTACCACAATATTTTGTTATGGTAATAACTTCTTTATGGAGGAGTTAATACACTATAATATAGTTCCCGTGACAGTAATATGGTTCAAGTAACTACACAGAAAATAATAAAAATGGAATTCAATTAAAAAAATTTGTGATATTAATTAAAAAATTATTTAAATTTGCACAATCAAAAATAAAAAAAAAATAATAGTATCAGTTAAATATTTTTTGATATTAACAATATTTTCTGCTGATATAAGTAAATTTTTAATTTACATGATAAAATTTTTAATTAAAACTGATTTTATTTTTGAATAATGGTGTAAGTGAAAAAGAATTTTTTTTAAATTTTTTTTCTGTGTACAATTCCTGTGATAAATGCTAAAGTAAATCATTCACTAGTTTCGTATCAACACTACTTTTTAAACCAGCATTTACGGAAAAAACGAATCTTCTATACAATATGATGTCTATAATTAACATTCATTTCATTAATTTTTAAATTTAATTTCTTGCAAAATTAACATTCAAAATTGTTTTTGACAATTTTAGAATCAAGATTTTCTAAAATTTTATTTTCATATTTTAGCAAGGCGAATTCATTACAGGTGATCCTAAAAGCTCTGCTGATAACTTTTTTTCTTTAGCTTCATAATTGTTGGATGTCAAAATTTTGTTTATTATCTTTGTTTCTGTTTTGTTTTGTTTCGGGTTTTGACATTGTACAATGATTTTGCAAAAACAAATTGCTTGTGGTTTTTGCACGAGTTGTACTTGTTGTAGTACCGAGATTACCTGTAATAAATTCGCCTTGATATTTTAGTAAAATTGTTTAAGGGCTTATTGAAATAAAATTAAGAAAACATTTGCTCCGTATTTATCAAAATATTTTCAATTTATTAATAACCATTTGTTCAATTTACTATTCGGTTTTTGTAAAATGGGTGTTATTAGTGAGCAAGTCTATCAGTGCGAGGGTTGCGCCAGAGACTCTGGTCCGTTTCACTACAACGAGCTAAACGTCAAGGTTACTATTGCTCGGTAAATTAAGTAAGAATATAATTTGTAATTATATTTGTAACTCTTAAGCCTCGTACACAATAGGCAGCAACATTTTCACTGCTGTTCAAAATAGAGCAAACATTTTTTTCATAACCACAAAAATTTTCAGTTAAGAAACCGTTTGCAAATAATGCCCACAACAATTTTAAGAATTTATTATTATTTTTTAAAAGATTTTGTTGAAATTTTCATTAAAAACTAAATAAAATTATTATGAACGTCATATCGTTACCTTAGTCGGCAAATATGCTAAGTCCAAAATTTTCCAAAGTAAGAAAATATGCCAAGTCCAGTTGAAAGGAATAAATTTTTTTTTTAATAAAGTTTTTTCTTTTCAAGTTGGGTTATAAAGAATTACAGCAATTTGGCAATAGCTACAATAATAATTATTTAGTTTGCATTTCATATAATGAAGTGGTAGGTGGATTAGGTGCTGAAGATTTTTCGAGCATCTGGATGTACTTCATCGAACAAAAGGTCCTTTGTGAAAACGAGAAGCCGAAAAAAATTATTTTTCATAGTGACGGCTGTACCTACCAAAATCGAAACACCATAATGAGCAATGCCTTGCTGAATTCAGCAGCTCAACAAGACATAACAATTGAACAAAAAATCTTGGAAATTGGCCACACACAAATGGAAGCTGATAGTGTACACTCCATCATTGAACGTGCAATTAAAAATAGAATTATTGATATATGCAGAACACCCCGGAAAAAGCCTGAACCATACGACGTTACATATTTGGCCTTTTCGTTTTTTAAACATTTAAACACCTTGCAATTTTATAAAAGCATTAGGCCTGGACGAGGTAAAGGAGATCACAAGGTAACGGATATTCGTGCAATTAAATATACACCAAATTGTGGAATAAAGTATAATCTTCGTTTCACCGAAGAGTGGAAAGATTTACCACATATTCAGTTTTCGAGTTTGGAGCCACTCTACAACGAAAGAAGAAAAATAACGGCAAGAAAATATGAAGACATACAATTTTTAAAACTGACTTTACTTAAGGGCCGTCACCGTTTTATGATGATCTACCTCATCTATGATTTGTTTTTCTAAATATTATGTACCTATTTTTTAACATAGGAAGCTTCCTATGTTAATGAATTTATCATAATCGTATAATTTTAAGCAATTGGATGTTCCCTATATCGCAAAAATATACCTTTTTATTATTTTTTCTTTCTTTTTCTTTAAATTAATAATTCTTATTCTTATTTATTGCTAACCAATAAATATACAACACCAATAAAATAACTACATTCTTGTAAACACCAAATACATTTACTTTTTTAATAGTTTTATTGAGCTTTTTTGGTTACAGCGAACACCGCTGTAACGAATTATGCTTCATAAGGAACAATTCCTTAAATTAAATTCCAAAAATAAAAGAAAACATATTTAAGGAAAATATGCTAAGTCCCTACTAAAATAATGAAATTTCAAAGAGCAAATGTGTTAAGTCCAAAAAAGCCTATAAGTCCACACTGATTTGTTTTAAAATCCTACGACTACTGGTAATTTAAGAGGATTGGCTAAAGAAAAAAACTGCATTTACAGATTTTCAAAAAGTCTACCAAAAAAAATTTACAAAGTTTTTTGTCTCTCCTGAATAATTTGAAAAAATGGAGTTAGCACTTTTTCCGACTAAGGTAACGATATACATTTTCATACAAATTGTTGCTGAAGTAGAAGTTGACTCAACTTTTATAAAAACTTTAGTTACATTTTTATTCGAAAAATTAAAGAAAAATATATGAAATACTTTGGGAAGAAATAAAATAGAAGAAAAAACCAAATTGTTGCTAGCATTGTGTACGAGGCTTTAATTTATAATAATATAATATAGCGACTCGAAAAATTCGAAATTGCACAGTGGCTTAGAATCAAACGAATGGAAAAAAACTGCAATCATTAAAAGTTAAGACAAATCGATATGAATTAAACAAGTAGAGAGCAGAGAAGCATTTGCGTCTAAGTTTTAATGATGAATTCCACATATCCCTCCGGCACATCTATATGGAGCCTTAAAGTAGGGAACCTCGGACATGTAAAAATGATCAATACTCACCCTTTTTCTGTTCATCATCTGTTTTTAAAATACGTTTTTAAAGCTCTCACTTAAGTCTATGAAAAACATTTTCATAGGCCGTTACTTATTTTTTTTTTAGTTTGCGAGCTATACGCGATCAAAAATAAAATCTTTATAGTCATGTGAATATTTTTTTCCGTCTTTTTTTAAATTATTGAACGCAATTTTTATTTGTATTTGTTTTATTAATATTATTTTTGCTTAAAAAAATTTTATTTATTTTATTGATATCTAGACATTTCTGAAATGATAATTTTAATTATCTTTGGGTAAATTGATATATTTTTTAAACAAAGCTATCAGCCATGTCACAGAGCACAATTCCGTTCGGAAACGGAATTCATTCCGTATTTTGGTGCTTCAGAAAATTACGAAAAAACTTTGCGGAATGAAACCATATTTGTTTTCATGAACGGAATGGGAGTTTTCTGTACCTTAAAGGCAAAAAAACTATCAAAATTTACTTTCTATCAATAAACAAATATCTTTTCTTCAATTCCGAACGGAATCATTCCGAACGGAATTGTAGTCTATGACATGGTTGTATATCTCACTGCTTTCAACACATTTTATATTGAAAATTCCAAATTACTCCCATTTTTCTTCAATCTGGAATAAAAAAAGCTGCCATATCATTATCAAGTTGTAAAAGTATTTTCGTATCTCTGGCCATAATGTAAATACTTTGGCAAAAAAGATATATTTCTAATTAAATTTTCGGAAGTTATATAATTTTCTCATACTCGTACTATTTTATAGACTGCTATACAATTTTAAAAATTCTTATCTACCATAGTGAAAAATGTTTGGTTCTTAAATATTGCGTTGTACTTAAATCTACAATTATTTTCAAAATTTTTATATCTTACACCTTTTTTGATGCCACAAAAAAATGTTAAGTCGATATTTTTCACGAGACCGATAATATGCAAATCTAAAAATGAAGAGAGTTGTAGCAATTTGTACTGCAAAACCGTATATCGATTTTTATGCGCCACATGTGGTGCAGGGTATAAATATCTAGCTTTTTAGAACTTATAAAGTATGTGGATTTGTGGCTTTTACGATGTCCGTCCCTCTGTCTTTGTGTTGGATGAAATGAATGGGTTTTCCGAAGACCCAGAACTGATGGAGACCAAGATATTATATGCATTCATATCACCTAGAGTCTGAATGAGGTTGCTACTAAAATTTAGTCAAATCGGCATATGTATATGAGAAAGGAACACCAAATTTTCCTAAGATAATTCTGATTTTGCGTTTTTGAGTATTGTTCAAATTAAATTTTGTCAAATGTTGATGTTGGTCGGCTGTTTTTACAAACGAATTTTGTATAAAAAAGGACTTAGAATATAACTGATTGTTAACTTTTAAAGCTTCTCCTGCCAAACTCACTTCTTCGGCTTAGCATGACTTGGAATCGAACTGTCGATATATAAAAAGTATTTAATCTTTAAAATGAGCCAAAACGGTTCATTATTTCACTTTGCCCCATACAAGTGCCCTCCCGAGTTAAGGGTTTTGGGTACGATATGGTCCATACTAGGGATGCCAAACGGGAAATACCGAAATCCCGGGATTTTTCGGGATTGATAAATCGCGAATCCCGGGATCTATTTTTATGAGTCCCGGGATTTTTAACATATCAACTTTTATGTACAAAAATGTTCGTGTTTGTACTATATACAAAAAAATTATTAAAAATTATATTTGAGAATTATTTTTTATCGCAAATAATTCTAATTTTTGAGCTTAATTTTTGTTTTTGGCACACAGCAAGTATTTAAAAATTTTAATTTTTGTTTGATATATGACGACTATTTCTGGATTTTTGTATTTTGCATAATAAAACTTATTATTTTAAGTAGAAACGAAATATTCAGATTCACATCTCAAGCCTTTTTTACAATTAAAATAAAAATAATTATTTTTATGCAAAATATAGAAATCAAGAAATAATTGTTATATATCAAGCAAAAAATAAAAATTATTCACGATCCAATTAAAGTTTTATTCAGAAACTAAAGAATAAAAGTTGATATAATTATAACAATTAAGTCGTTATATTTATGAAATAGTTCATATTCCTTCCGGTCCAATAATAATAAAAAATTTGCTTGAAAAACATACGGCAAAAAAAAGAATTTTTTTTATAAATAAACACTATCTGACTAATTCATAAAAAATTGTTTAAACTCGAAATCTGTCTTAAGAAACATTTGTATAAACATTTTGTTTTAAAATAAATTTCCAACTTCATGTTAGTTGTAAGGTAAATTCAATTGATTTATGCGTGAAAAATCTAAATCGTGAACTGCACAGAATTTTTATATGGGCCTCGGCAAATGGTCTTAGCATAAACCCAAGGAAATCAAAATGCCTAGTAATTAGGAAGCGGTTAACAGTCATCAATTTCGTACCTGTCATAACTCTTAATAATAAAAAAATGGAAATAGTAGACTCCGTGAAGAATCTTGGAGTATATTTCAACAACACTCTCACATGGTCTGACCATATTAATTATGCTTGTGGTCGGACTTTTTCCATGTTAAGAACGCTCTGGCAAACACAGTACTGCACGCCAATAAATATTAGAATACTTCTTGCTAAAACCTATTTAATACATACTCTCTTATATGGGTGTGAAATTTTTGCTAGTTGTGACACACAGAGTAAAAGAAAACTTAACGTCGTCTTTAATAATATCGCCCGATATGTTTATGGTTTGAAACGATTTGATAGGGTCTCAGCGTTTTCGATAAAGTTGTATGGCATAAGTTTTGATAGTCTTCTTAAAACTAGAATATTACTATTCCTACATAAGATTATTTACACTAAACAACCACATCATTTATATGATCGATTGAATTTTTCAAGATCCAATAGGGGAAGAAGATTGATACTATTTAGACATCATAGTTTGATATCCGAATGGCAATTCTTTTTATACGCTACTCGTCTCTGGAATAAACTTCCATATGACTCTCAAGTTATAAGTAATGCACTTCAGTTCAAAAATAACATTATTTGCTTATTCAAATGAAGAAACTGTATATTTGTTTTTCCTTTTTTTATTTGGTTATGTTAAATTAATTATTATATGATTTTATACATACAATATTTAATTAATTTTTTGTTTATGTTTTTATGTTTTTTTGTTTCCAATTTGAAAATATTTTAAATTGTTTATAAATATGTAATATTTTTATTTTATTAGTTTTTAAATTTTTAATAACAAAACCTGTAATTTTTACAAAAGCTCAGTTCTGTACTGCAATATGAGACTCTAAGTCTTGTGTATGGAACATCAAATAAATATATAATAATAATAATAATAATAATAATAATAAAAATGTACTTAAATTATTGATTATGAATCTCACCCTCAACCTGGATGTGTACTCTGCAGTCGACATAGTTTTACAGTTTTTAACTCAGCTATCGATCTCGATGAGGGACTACACTTTGCAGTGTATTAATGTCGTCACAACTTAATTCACATTAAAAATTGAATTGCTGTCAAAAAACGGAAATGAATTGATCTAGAAAAACTAAGAGATACGTATATTTGTTTAAGCTTTTTTCACAATCTGATCAGTTTGATCATGTGTGAGGCCAGTGTTATAAACATATGAGGGTTTTCATGTCAAGTGACCCAACTTTTAAAATCGATGTCTTCCGATTTAGATGAAATTTGCACCCAGATTAGTCCTATTGGATAGTAGTTTAGACACAAATTTTCAACAAGATCGGTCAAAAAGTTTCTGAGTTAGAGGGGGTCAAAACAAAGTTCTTTCTCATCCACGTAACTTATTATCTATTGGTGTAAGCAAAATTTGTTCCAAAATTGACGGTTTGTTGTTGTGACTTTGTTGAAGCTTTGATATTGTTACATTTAAGACCAGAGTGTTTTAAAATTCTTATTCACTTTATGGTCTTACTTGTATAATATTTTTAGCTTTTCTAAAGTATTTGGAAAAAGTTTCCTGACGAGCTGGCCTAAGCAACCAGCGAAATGCGCATAGGAACTAGCTTTCCCACAACAATAAATTTCTGTGTTTTCATTTAAAAAATTGGGATTATTAGCACATCATTAATAAATGAATTAATTAATAAAATATTTCATTCCCAAAAATAATTTTTGATAATAAATTTGCATGTGCCCGGCAAATAAAAAACTGAAATGGCAAGCTGCTTTATTTAAGCATCTTGTTTTTTTTTTTAATTTTGTTTTTTTCTTTCTATCCTCTTACAACTACAATTTGTGTTGGAAAAAAACCCAGCCAATTGTAGGGGAATGTAAGAAAGAAAAAATTGACGGTTTGTTGTTGTGACTTTGTTGAAGCTTTGATATTGTTACATTTAAGACCAGAGTGTTTTAAAATTCTTATTCACTTTATGGTCTTACTTGTATAATATTTTTAGCTTTTCTAAAGTATTTGGAAAAAGTTTCCTGACGAGCTGGCCTAAGCAACCAGCGAAATGCGCATAGGAACTAGCTTTCCCACAACAATAAATTTCAGTGTTTTCATTTAAAAAATTGGGATTATTAGCACATCATTAATAAATGAATTAATTAATAAAATATTTCATTCCCAAAAATAATTTTTGATAATAAATTTGCATGTGCCCGGCAAATAAAAAACTGAAATGGCAAGCTGCTTTATTTAAGCATCTTGTTTTTTTTTTAATTTTGTTTTTTTCTTTCTATCCTCTTACAACTACAATTTGTGTTGGAAAAAAACCCAGCCAATTGTAGGGGAATGTAAGAAAGAAAAAATTGACGGTTTGTTGTTGTGACTTTGTTGAAGCTTTGATATTGTTACATTTAAGACCAGAGTGTTTTAAAATTCTTATTCACTTTATGGTCTTACTTGTATAATATTTTTAGCTTTTCTAAAGTATTTGGAAAAAGTATCCTGACGAGCTGGCCTAAGCAACCAGCGAAATGCGCATGGGAGCTAGCTTTCCCACAACAATAAATTTCAGTGTTTTCATTTAAAAAATTGGGATTATTAGCACATCATTAATAAATGAATTAATTAATAAAATATTTCATTCCCAAAAATAATTTTTGATAATAAATTTGCATGTGCCCGGCAAATAAAAAACTGAAATGGCAAGCTGCTTTATTTAAGCATCTTGTTTTTTTTTAATTTTGTTTTTTTCTTTCTATCCTCTTACAACTACAATTTGTGTTGGAAAAAAACCCAGCCAATTGTAGGGGAATGTAAGAAAGAAAAAATTGACGGTTTGTTGTTGTGACTTTGTTGAAGCTTTGATATTGTTACATTTAAGACCAGAGTGTTTTAAAATTCTTATTCACTTTATGGTCTTACTTGTATAATATTTTTAGCTTTTCTAAAGTATTTGGAAAAAGTTTCCTGACGAGCTGGCCTAAGCAACCAGCGAAATGCGCATAGGAACTAGCTTTCCCACAACAATAAATTTCAGTGTTTTCATTTAAAAAATTGGGATTATTAGCACATCATTAATAAATGAATTAATTAATAAAATATTTCATTCCCAAAAATAATTTTTGATAATAAATTTGCATGTGCCCGGCAAATAAAAAACTGAAATGGCAAGCTGCTTTATTTAAGCATCTTGTTTTTTTTTTAATTTTGTTTTTTTCTTTCTATCCTCTTACAACTACAATTTGTGTTGGAAAAAAACCCAGCCAATTGTAGGGGAATGTAAGAAAGAAAAAATTGACGGTTTGTTGTTGTGACTTTGTTGAAGCTTTGATATTGTTACATTTAAGACCAGAGTGTTTTAAAATTCTTATTCACTTTATGGTCTTACTTGTATAATATTTTTAGCTTTTCTAAAGTATTTGGAAAAAGTATCCTGACGAGCTGGCCTAAGCAACCAGCGAAATGCGCATAGGAGCTAGCTTTCCCACAACAATAAATTTCAGTGTTTTCATTTAAAAAATTGGGATTATTAGCACATCATTAATAAATGAATTAATTAATAAAATATTTCATTCCCAAAAATAATTTTTGATAATAAATTTGCATGTGCCCGGCAAATAAAAAACTAAAATGGCAAGCTGCTTTATTTAAGCATCTTGTTTTTTTTTAATTTTGTTTTTTTTCTTTCTATCCTCTTACAACTACAATTTGTGTTGGAAAAAAACCCAGCCAATTGTAGGGGAATGTAAGAAAGAAAAAATTGACGGTTTGTTGTTGTGACTTTGTTGAAGCTTTGATATTGTTACATTTAAGACCAGAGTGTTTTAAAATTCTTATTCACTTTATGGTCTTACTTGTATAATATTTTTAGCTTTTCTAAAGTATTTGGAAAAAGTTTCCTGACGAGCTGGCCTAAGCAACCAGCGAAATGCGCATAGGAACTAGCTTTCCCACAACAATAAATTTCAGTGTTTTCATTTAAAAAATTGGGATTATTAGCACATCATTAATAAATGAATTAATTAATAAAATATTTCATTCCCAAAAATAATTTTTGATAATAAATTTGCATGTGCCCGGCAAATAAAAAACTGAAATGGCAAGCTGCTTTATTTAAGCATCTTGTTTTTTTTTAATTTTGTTTTTTTTCTTTCTATCCTCTTACAACTACAATTTGTGTTGGAAAAAAACCCAGCCAATTGTAGGGGAATGTAAGAAAGAAAAAATTGACGGTTTGTTGTTGTGACTTTGTTGAAGCTTTGATATTGTTACATTTAAGACCAGAGTGTTTTAAAATTCTTATTCACTTTATGGTCTTACTTGTATAATATTTTTAGCTTTTCTAAAGTATTTGGAAAAAGTTTCCTGACGAGCTGGCCTAAGCAACCAGCGAAATGCGCATAGGAACTAGCTTTCCCACAACAATAAATTTCAGTGTTTTCATTTAAAAAATTGGGATTATTAGCACATCATTAATAAATGAATTAATTAATAAAATATTTCATTCCCAAAAATAATTTTTGATAATAAATTTGCATGTGCCCGGCAAATAAAAAACTGAAATGGCAAGCTGCTTTATTTAAGCATCTTGTTTTTTTTTTAATTTTGTTTTTTTTCTTTCTATCCTCTTACAACTACAATTTGTGTTGGAAAAAAACCCAGCCAATTGTAGGGGAATGTAAGAAAGAAAAAATTGACGGTTTGTTGTTGTGACTTTGTTGAAGCTTTGATATTGTTACATTTAAGACCAGAGTGTTTTAAAATTCTTATTCACTTTATGGTCTTACTTGTATAATATTTTTAGCTTTTCTAAAGTATTTGGAAAAAGTTTCCTGACGAGCTGGCCTAAGCAACCAGCGAAATGCGCATAGGAACTAGCTTTCCCACAACAATAAATTTCAGTGTTTTCATTTAAAAAATTGGGATTATTAGCACATCATTAATAAATGAATTAATTAATAAAATATTTCATTCCCAAAAATAATTTTTGATAATAAATTTGCATGTGCCCGGCAAATAAAAAACTGAAATGGCAAGCTGCTTTATTTAAGCATCTTGTTTTTTTTTTAATTTTGTTTTTTTCTTTCTATCCTCTTACAACTACAATTTGTGTTGGAAAAAAACCCAGCCAATTGTAGGGGAATGTAAGAAAGAAAAAATTGACGGTTTGTTGTTGTGACTTTGTTGAAGCTTTGATATTGTTACATTTAAGACCAGAGTGTTTTAAAATTCTTATTTACTTTATGGTCTTACTTGTATAATATTTTTAGCTTTTCTAAAGTATTTGGAAAAAGTTTCCTGACGAGCTGGCCTAAGCAACCAGCGAAATGCGCATAGGAACTAGCTTTCCCACAACAATAAATTTCAGTGTTTTCATTTAAAAAATTGGGATTATTAGCACATCATTAATAAATGAATTAATTAATAAAATATTTCATTCCCAAAAATAATTTTTGATAATAAATTTGCATGTGCCCGGCAAATAAAAAACTGAAATGGCAAGCTGCTTTATTTAAGCATCTTGTTTTTTTTTTTAATTTTGTTTTTTTTCTTTCTATCCTCTTACAACTACAATTTGTGTTGGAAAAAAACCCAGCCAATTGTAGGGGAATGTAAGAAAGAAAAAATTGACGGTTTGTTGTTGTGACTTTGTTGAAGCTTTGATATTGTTACATTTAAGACCAGAGTGTTTTAAAATTCTTATTCACTTTATGGTCTTACTTGTATAATATTTTTAGCTTTTCTAAAGTATTTGGAAAAAGTTTCCTGACGAGCTGGCCTAAGCAACCAGCGAAATGCGCATAGGAACTAGCTTTCCCACAACAATAAATTTCAGTGTTTTCATTTAAAAAATTGGGATTATTAGCACATCATTAATAAATGAATTAATTAATAAAATATTTCATTCCCAAAAATAATTTTTGATAATAAATTTGCATGTGCCCGGCAAATAAAAAACTGAAATGGCAAGCTGCTTTATTTAAGCATCTTGTTTTTTTTTTTAATTTTGTTTTTTTTCTTTCTATCCTCTTACAACTACAATTTGTGTTGGAAAAAAACCCAGCCAATTGTAGGGGAATGTAAGAAAGAAAAAATTGACGGTTTGTTGTTGTGACTTTGTTGAAGCTTTGATATTGTTACATTTAAGACCAGAGTGTTTTAAAATTCTTATTCACTTTATGGTCTTACTTGTATAATATTTTTAGCTTTTCTAAAGTATTTGGAAAAAGTTTCCTGACGAGCTGGCCTAAGCAACCAGCGAAATGCGCATAGGAACTAGCTTTCCCACAACAATAAATTTCAGTGTTTTCATTTAAAAAATTGGGATTATTAGCACATCATTAATAAATGAATTAATTAATAAAATATTTCATTCCCAAAAATAATTTTTGATAATAAATTTGCATGTGCCCGGCAAATAAAAAACTGAAATGGCAAGCTGCTTTATTTAAGCATCTTGTTTTTTTTTTAATTTTGTTTTTTTTCTTTCTATCCTCTTACAACTACAATTTGTGTTGGAAAAAAACCCAGCCAATTGTAGGGGAATGTAAGAAAGAAAAAATTGACGGTTTGTTGTTATGACTTTGTTGAAGCTTTGATATTGTTACATTTAAGACCAGAGTGTTTTAAAATTCTTATTCACTTTATGGTCTTACTTGTATAATATTTTTAGCTTTTCTAAAGTATTTGGAAAAAGTTTCCTGACGAGCTGGCCTAAGCAACCAGCGAAATGCGCATAGGAACTAGCTTTCCCACAACAATAAATTTCAGTGTTTTCATTTAAAAAATTGGGATTATTAGCACATCATTAATAAATGAATTAATTAATAAAATATTTCATTCCCAAAAATAATTTTTGATAATAAATTTGCATGTGCCCGGCAAATAAAAAACTGAAATGGCAAGCTGCTTTATTTAAGCATCTTGTTTTTTTTTTAATTTTGTTTTTTTCTTTCTATCCTCTTACAACTACAATTTGTGTTGGAAAAAAACCCAGCCAATTGTAGGGGAATGTAAGAAAGAAAAAATTGACGGTTTGTTGTTGTGACTTTGTTGAAGCTTTGATATTGTTACATTTAAGACCAGAGTGTTTTAAAATTCTTATTCACTTTATGGTCTTACTTGTATAATATTTTTAGCTTTTCTAAAGTATTTGGAAAAAGTTTCCTGACGAGCTGGCCTAAGCAACCAGCGAAATGCGCATAGGAACTAGCTTTCCCACAACAATAAATTTCAGTGTTTTCATTTCAAAAATTGGGATTATTAGCACATCATTAATAAATGAATTAATTAATAAAATATTTCATTCCCAAAAATAATTTTTGATAATAAATTTGCATGTGGCCGGCAAATAAAAAACTGAAATGGCAAGCTGCTTTATTTAAGCATCTTGTTTTTTTTTTAATTTTGTTTTTTTCTTTCTATCCTCTTACAACTACAATTTGTGTTGGAAAAAAACCCAGCCAATTGTAGGGGAATGTAAGAAAGAAAAAATTGACGGTTTGTTGTTGTGACTTTGTTGAAGCTTTGATATTGTTACATTTAAGACCAGAGTGTTTTAAAATTCTTATCCACTTTATGGTCTTACTTGTATAATATTTTTAGCTTTTCTAAAGTATTTGGAAAAAGTTTCCTGACGAGCTGGCCTAAGCAACCAGCGAAATGCGCATAGGAAGTAGCTTTCCCACAACAATAAATTTCAGTGTTTTCATTTAAAAAATTGGGATTATTAGCACATCATTAATAAATGAATTAATTAATAAAATATTTCATTCCCAAAAATAATTTTTGATAATAAATTTGCATGTGCCCGGCAAATAAAAAACTGAAATGGCAAGCTGCTTTATTTAAGCATCTTGTTTTTTTTTTAATTTTGTTTTTTTCTTTCTATCCTCTTACAACTACAATTTGTGTTGGAAAAAAAACCCAGCCAATTGTAGGGGAATGTAAGAAAGAAAAAATTGACGGTTTGTTGTTGTGACTTTGTTGAAGCTTTGATATTGTTACATTTAAGACCAGAGTGTTTTAAAATTCTTATTCACTTTATGGTCTTACTTGTATAATATTTTTAGCTTTTCTAAAGTATTTGGAAAAAGTTTCCTGACGAGCTGGCCTAAGCAACCAGCGAAATGCGCATAGGAACTAGCTTTCCCACAACAATAAATTTCAGTGTTTTCATTTCAAAAATTGGGATTATTAGCACATCATTAATAAATGAATTAATTAATAAAATATTTCATTCCCAAAAATAATTTTTGATAATAAATTTGCATGTGGCCGGCAAATAAAAAACTGAAATGGCAAGCTGCTTTATTTAAGCATCTTGTTTTTTTTTTAATTTTGTTTTTTTCTTTCTATCCTCTTACAACTACAATTTGTGTTGGAAAAAAACCCAGCCAATTGTAGGGGAATGTAAGAAAGAAAAAATTGACGGTTTGTTGTTGTGACTTTGTTGAAGCTTTGATATTGTTACATTTAAGACCAGAGTGTTTTAAAATTCTTATCCACTTTATGGTCTTACTTGTATAATATTTTTAGCTTTTCTAAAGTATTTGGAAAAAGTTTCCTGACGAGCTGGCCTAAGCAACCAGCGAAATGCGCATAGGAAGTAGCTTTCCCACAACAATAAATTTCAGTGTTTTCATTTAAAAAATTGGGATTATTAGCACATCATTAATAAATGAATTAATTAATAAAATATTTCATTCCCAAAAATAATTTTTGAAATTAGATAGCTACAGTGGTTTCCCGATTTAACGAACAATTGATTGTCGGCCCTGTTCGTTAAATTGAAAAGTTCGTTAAATCCAGTACTAAAAAAATTTAATTGATCAATCCTAAACTTCTATTTCTTACTATAAGGAGATCTTCATCTTCTCGTAAAAGTCTGGCCAATGGTATATCATACTCTTCATCAAAGTGTTGGCCGTTTCTGTACAAAATTTTATTCCAGCATTTTGATATTGATGTTTCTGAAACGATTTTCAACGCCAATGTGAGCATTAAAGAGGCTTCGTACAAGTTAAATTGTTTTAAAAACTTTATAATGTCGACTTCCCCTGATGTAATAATTTTAGACAAAAGGCTGTTTCTATAATGCAGCTTTACAAGACGGATTGCATTTTGGTCCATCGGTTGTATTAGAGGAGTAATATTTGGTGGCATATAAAGCACCCAAATCTTTCCATTACGTGTTTGTTCAACTAATTGATCTTCTGGTGGGTGGCAAGGAGCGTTATCCAAACTTAATAAAGCCTTTTGGGGTAAATTATTTACGATTTGTTTATCAGAAACTAAAAAAATCAAAAATAGATGGCAGTAGTACATAATTCATTGTAAAAAAATGAAATATATGTCTGGAGGTGTGTGTCAAGACTACAACTGTTTGCCTGACTGCTCCATCTATGTATTTAAATAAGTTTTACGAATTTTTTGTATATTTTTTATATTTGTTCGTTACATCGAGTACCAAATTGGATTTTAATTCGTTATACACAGTACCTAAGGTAAAATGTTTGCCTGTTCGTTAAATCCCGAATTCGCTAAATCGAGAGTTCGTTAAATCGGGAAACCACTGTATTTCTTCAAGCTTTCGGAAAAAATTTTTTTTGTTCTTTTGAAATTTTTTTTTTTTAAATTTAAAACTTATTTTTTATTTTTTTTTTTTTTTTTTTGAAGCGGGCCTTTTCCTTTAAGTTAGTTCTGGTCGCTATTTGGCCCGCGAGTGGGTTATGTATAAAAAAATCCTAGTCTTGATTTAGAAATTATTTTTTTTTTATATATAACCCACTCGTTGCTCAAAAATCGACCAGAACTACCTTAAAGGAAAAGACCTAAAAGACTTAAAAATCAGCGAAATCGACATATTGTTACTTTACCTATCGCCAATAAAAATATGCTCCCAGAATAAGGACTTAAGCACGAGCACGCCCATACCATATGTGTTAGCACGACCGGATTTAGTTTAACTAACATAAATTTGTTCCAGTATCAACCGATTGTTACAAATTTGCGGAAACTTGTTTTATATCACTAGAAAACATAATACTGTTTTTCGTGAAGTGCGGTCCATAGGAAAGCAGCCTGAAAAAGTACTTTTATACGTCTAAGAACCTAAACTTTTACGCCTTTTCAGTTAAATTTGGTCTGTCAAAGTTCCACAAAAATAGAATTCACCCCACGACCGGTCGATAGTTTACCATATACTTCATATAATACCAATTCTCAATAAAGATATTAATACGACTAAAGTTGTAACAAATAATTTACCTGTGGTGAACTTCGGTCCAATTTTTTTTTTTTTTTTTTAAATTATGCACTAATGGCATCATAGTTTACCATACGTCTAATATAAAATCACCTCCTTAAAAATTCCTTTAATACTCCTCAAACTGCAACGAATCATATTAAGCAGTTTATTTAAATTAGCTCCAATTAAATCGCTCGAAACAAAACTGTTGATTGGCCCATAATTTTAAAATATTTAATTTTGAAGATGTCTTAAAAAGGCATTAAGTGAGATTTACTTTTGATACAAATTCTACTCATGAGAATTTTTTGAGACTTGAAAAGTTCGAAAGTCTGTAGCAGTCATAGCAACATCCCTGGTGTTGCTCAAAATGGAATAAAAAAAATTATTTACGAAATCTCATAACCAAATTCTTTTAATTTTTAATTGTATCAAAATCTTTCGTATTTCTATTTTATTAAAGGCCGAACTATAATTATGCATAAGCTGGCTTAAGCTGACTGTGCGAATAGATCTAAGTTATATGTTCGAAAGCATATTGAACTTAAGGAAACTTTTTTAAGTTTTATGAAACTGTCATTTGCTTAACCCTGAAAGGTAACTCTTCATTTAAGTACATGAAAGTATACTCTTCGTTACTCTAATCGACGAACTTTATAAAAAAATCAATTTTTTTTTTTTTCTTTGAACAAAAATCTAGCGGAACGATTATTAAAGTAAAAAATAAACAAAAAAAATTTTTAGTTAAGCATTTTATTAAAAAAAAAAAACTAAATAAAGCATAAAACAAAAAAGTTTTTCTTCTCTTTCAAAATTTGATACGAATTTTTACTCATTTTTGAGTTTTAAAATTTATTATTTTTTAAAGTTTTTGGCATCAGCTACAGTTGTTGAAAATAAGAGCGTAATTTGTATACTCACACAAAAGTTATATGATAAAGTGTGAATGAGCTTCCTCGATTCGACGAACAGTTACCACCTAGGGTTAAGCAAAGTGCGAAACTGATCGCACATTCCGTACGGAATCAAAACTTTTTTTTTATCTTGTTTTTGTTTTTTTTATCTTGTTTGCGTTGTGTTTATTGTTAACAGTAGCTTAAGTTAGCACATGCAAAGTTAAGTTAAGCCCAAGGTCTATCCAATAGGTCTGCTCACCTCTACAACACTGATGAGATTTGTGGTAAAATGTGGCACCAAATTTAGTACATTTGAAACTTTATTGGTACACTGATACAATTGGGCCTTTTTTTGGTCAATTTAAGAAATACCCACGAAGTTTTATCATTTCTTTGAGGTGGATTAACTCACTTTTCTTTTCAAAAATACAATTCCTAATTACATATCTTCAGCCCTGACCAGAATTACAAGAAATTGCATTATTGTAAATGTGTGTTCATGATGTTATAATGGGGGATTCAAGTAGAGATACTTTTTTCAATAGCCTTTTTTTGAAAGATCACGTGTGAGTCGTGTCATACTGTCATGTTATTTTTGTTTAGTATTGTTTGGCATTTCATAATGGAAAGACTTACGCCTGAACAACGTTTACAAACTTTATAACGAAAATTCAAGTTCTGTGAGGAATGTGTTTCGTGCACTTCGCTCAACTTATAATCAACATAAGCGGCCTACTGAGCGTACTATTCGCAACACCATCATCCATTTTGAGATCCAGCATGAATTATTGGATAAAATTCAACCGAATAGACCACGTCCAGGGCGCTGTGAAGAAAATATAGCGGCCGTAGCTTAGAGTGTACACAAAGACCGTGGAGAGTCGATTCGGCGCCGTTCACAGCAACTCGGACTGACGTATGGAACATCTTGGCACATTTTACGTCGAGATCTTAAATTGAAAGCGTACAAAATATAGCTTGTGAAACAACTGAAGCCGCTTGACCTTCCCAAGCGACATCGCTTCGCTCTATGGGCTCTTGAAAAGTTCCAAGAAGATCCGACTTTTTCGAGGCAAATTTTGTTCAGCGATGAGGCCCATTTCTGGCTCAATGGGTATGTAAACAAACAAAATTGCCGCATTTGGGACGAAGAGCAACCTGAAGAGATTCAAGTACTACCACTTCATCCAGAAAAAACAACGGTTTGGTGTGGTTTGTGGGCCGGTGGAATCATTGAATGGCGACCGTTATCGTGCCATGATAACCGACTATTTGATCGCATCGAACAATGGATTTATTGAGAAAACACTTCGGTGAGCACATAATTTCACGTTTTGGGCCGGTCGATTGGCCACCAAGATCGTGTGATATTACACCGTTAGACTTTTTCCTGTGGGGATATGTAAAGTCTAAAGTTTATGCGGACAACCCCGCTTCGATTCAGGCCTTGGAGGAAAACATCACGCGTGTCATTCGCCAGTTACCAGTCGAAATGCTTAACGAGCCATCGAAAATTGGACTCAACGGATGGACCATCTGCGACGTAGAAACGGCCAACATTTGATAGACATAATCTTCAAAAAATTAATGCCAAAGAATGTTCTTTCAAATGAAAAAAAACATTCACCATTAAATTTTAATTTTCTGGTTTTTTTTTTTTCTTTAAAAAAGTAGGAAACCTCGAAATGGATCACGCTTTACAAACATACATGGGTATATGACTCGTATCCCTGTAGTAACCCTTGGATCAAGTGTCTCCAAATCGCCACTTTTGTCGATTGTTTTGGTGACCCTGTCAACCAAGCGTTTAAATTTTTTTTTTTTTTGCCTTTTAGAAAAAAGAGAAACGGATATATTTTGTATACCCACACTACAATAGTGGAGAGGGTATTATGCGTTTTTGCTGATGAATGTAGCACTAAAATAAATAAATGGTATACAGATAAGCTCAGAATCAGTTTCTGAGTCAATTTAAGTATTTCCCTCCCCACCGCAGGCTGGCTGGTTGTCTGTCCATGTAACCTAAAGCGCGAAGTACAAGTCGCAATTTTTAAGGTAATTCGATGAAATTTTGTACATTTGGTTCCAATTCATAAGTACAAAGCCTACTGACAGTGATGGGAATCGGTCAATAATTTCACATGAATCGCATACAAACTTCTTTCGGGAATAGTGTATGTGCCTATAAATCATCCTTTTACGTTGGTATTTGGGTTAAATTTGGACCAGACTTATTTAACTGTAATCTTAATCACCGTACTTAATAGACGTACTTAATAGCTCCCCATAGAAATACTACTTCCCAAAATATATTTTAACTTCCTTATAAATCTTGGTATTGATATAAAAATTGGCGACAATAACTTTTATTTTATGACAAAATTTTGTGCTGAGAGATCTACAATTAGCCATGGGTCCCATAAAAATCCCTTTCCTAAAATCACTTAAGCAAGCAAAACGAATATAGGCACAAAGAACTTTTACATGAATCTTAACCTCATAACATAAATTTGTTTTGGAGGATCCGTAATTGCCCATGGGTCCCAAATATGTCTCTATAATTTGTCTTCTTATACTGTGGTGTTGGGTATCAAATGATCGGGTGTGACCGACTATACTTTATTACTTGTTTTCAGTGTTTAAAAAACTACATTACCTAAACATTTTTTACTATTACTCTTAACAATTATATGTAGCGTCAGAAAGAGCAGTTGTCTTGATTTGTAGTATTACCTTTTTTAAAACTACTGCTACATGCAAAAAATTGATTGAGGTTTTCATTTTAAAACTACTACTACATTTGGAGTATTGTTTTTTATGACTACAAAAGTTTGAGGTAGTAGATTATTAACATTGAGGTAGTAGTAGAATTACATAGAAGTAGTATGTTAATAACATTAAAGTAGTAATATAATAACATTGAAGTAGTCAGAAACGAAAATAATCAGCAAAACTAGAAACCAACAATAAGTACGTATGTGATGTTGTTTGAATTATTCATAAACAGTGTTGTCAGGTCGTCGCTTTTACCATTGAAAATTTTCGATTGTTAGAAGTTATATATACTCATACTTAGTAATATTTATTTTATGAGCATTCATTCCACAATGTAGGGAAAAGATTTTGAAGGGAATATTTTATATATTTTTAACATGTTAAAAACGCTGCTATATTTAGTGAAAATTATTTTAAAACCAGTTCTATATTTCATTTTACCATACTAAAAAAACATATTAAATAAATTATTATTATTATTATAATTTCTTTATTAGTATTAAAAATACTTTTCAAAACTATTACATTAATGTTTGTCTATAAATTTTTTAGAATTACATATTATGTTTTACATAGTAAACAATGTGTTTTTTGAATAAGTTTATATTATGTTCAAATTTTACATTATTGGGCAGGGAGTTGTACAGTTGTAAGCCTTTATAAAATAGCGACCGTTGCATTGCAGTTGTTGATACTCTTTCAATTCTAAAATGATCCACGTTTCTTAATTGGTACGGTTGTGCGTCTCTCACATATCTTATTTGTTCCGTTAAGTATTCTGGGGCTTCACCGATTTTTATTTTTTGAATAAAGCATAGTGAGTTCATTTTGAGCCGTTGTTCTATGTTGAGCCATTTTAGTGTTTCTAGCATGTAATTAATATGTGTGTATCTGTTGCATTTCAGTATTGTTCGCATTGCTCTATTCTGTAATTTTTGTAGTCGTTCAATCTGGTTCGCTGTGCAACATGTGTATAATATTGTTGACCCGAATTCGAAATGAGGTTTGATTATAGTGTTATATATGTTGATTGCTGTTATAATTGAAATTTGTTTTCTAATTCGTTTGAAAAAACTAATTTTTTTACCGATTTTTTTACAAATATAGTCAATATGTTGTTTAAATTTTAAGTCTTTATCAATAACATAACCTAAATATTTTATTTGGTCTACTTTTTCTATTACTTCACTATTTATTTTAAAAATTATATTGCTGTTCGTGTTTATTTCCATTATCTTGGTTTTATTTTCGTTTAGTTTAAGTTTGTTCATGTTGAGCCAGTTTTTTACGCTTTCCATATCGTGAGTGAGGTTGTCATAACAATCGTGATCTGATTCTTCTTCCGTGAAAATTAGAGTATCGTCAGCATATAAAATTATTTCACATTTATTCAATACGTTTGGCATATCATTTATATAAATAATAAAGAGCAGTGCCCCCAAAATCGATCCCTGTGGTACTCCATAATCGTTATTATCTATGTTGGATTTAGAGTTATTCACTTTAGTAATTTGCTTTCTTCTTGTAAGGTATGATTTAAACCATTTTAGTTCCGTATTTCTAATGCCGTATTTTTGTAGTTTTTGCAGTAGTATATTTATATCAATTGTTTCGAAAGCCCTTTTGAAGTCTAGGAAAATTCCCACTATTTTATTGTTTTTTTCGGTTTTTTTCCATCGGTTTATTAAATAGTTCACCGCAGTTTCACATGAGTACTTCCTTCTGAATCCAGACTGGTATTTTGATAAAAAACATTTTAAAAATTATTAATTATAAGTATTGTGGTTAGTTTATTGAACAGTTTATGGTTTTTAATCCAAATGTTTTAATATTTTATTCAGGCTAAAGTTCATTAAATTAAATTTTCATTTAACTATTTTTGTGAAGAAAGCAATTTTACAACATGTGAATGAATTAAAATTTATTGATAATTTTTCATTCTTGACTGAGCTGGGAATTGAACCCAGGTTTTCACGGACACAATCTCCACAAAGGGGTTTGCCGTTTTAACACTCCCCGCCATCGAAGGCAGCAGGCAGTCAATAGCCAAACACCAATCTTCAAACCAAATTGGTAGATCGAAATTTGTCTTTTGAATGATTATATATTTTAATTGATTTACATGTTCCTCCTTACTTCTGTTTTTCATACTTTTTGTCAAGAATTTTTATTGAAGTCCAAATTCCTTTTTTTACAATAATAATTGTTAAACAACTAAGGAACAATCTCTGTGTTTTCATTTTGCCTTCAAGTTGTGCTTATAAAAAGGTCAGCGAGAAAAAGAAAGACAAAAACATAAAAAACAGAAAAAATTCTTGGTAAAAAGCATTTAAAACAGAAGCAGGGAGGAATATGTAAATCAATTAAAATTAATAAAAAAAAAGATTTCTGGCAACACTGATTTTAACACACACGTGCTATTCGTTTGTTTTTATTTTGCTGAAGATTTTACGTTTTAATTAATTATGCTGCTACCATAATGTTTTACGACTGCTTCAATGTTATTAACATACTACTTCAATGTTATTCTAAAACTGCTTAATGTTATAAAACAACTACCTAAATGTTATTTTTTGTATAACTACTAAAGCAGGTAGTAGTACAAATTTTAAAAATAAAACTTCTTTTGCTGCTACCAAAATTTAAAGGTAGCGAGAGCAGTAAAAAAAAATTTACTACGCTGCTCCAAGTGTTTTCTTTTTGCGCTACTACTAAAACTATTGCTATCAAAATGTGACGGTAGCGGTAGTTATAGTAAATGAACGACTACAAGTTTTTAACATTTTTTAACTAGACTATTTTGTATTTTTTTATTACTACAGCTACTTGGAGTCTTGTTTTTTAAACACTGCTTGTTTTGTTTTTATTGAATTCAAAATCATTTTGAATTCTTACTTTATCGGTTTATTTATTTAAAGCTAAATTTTGGTACAATTTATGTCAATTTGGTACAATTTTGCCATTGAGACGGTGAATTTAAAAATTTTCAGATCCCAACAGTGCTCTACAACAATACAACAATACAAAAAAAATAACAGGCATTTTTCTTGCTTAAAATTCCACTTCGTTGTCAAAGGCTTAACACAGAAAAATTTTCTAATCACCAAATTCGTAGAATCAAGCAAACTCTATCAATTAAGATTTTTTGTTATCTAATTAATATTTTTATTACAAATTTATCTTAAAAATAACTAAAATGTTAATTTAATCAAAATAATATTTATAATTTTCTTCAAATATGAAAATAATTGATTCAATTATCACATTAAATAAATTGAAATACTTTTTAAACGATTTTTTTTAATTAATAAAAAACTACTGAAATTTTTTTCTGTGAATACCCCCCACCATAGGAAAAAGAAAAGGAAAAACGTGTTGTGTATGCATGTATGTGTAGCAAAAACCAAAAACTTAAACAAAAATATAAATGTATAAGCCATATGTAAACAATTTTTGACACCTTAAAGGAATAAATAAAATACATATCTGGCTCCTTGTGCAGACATAATGGATGGACCTCGGTGGGGCCTTTATTTAGTCTTGTAAAATTCCTTAATTTTCACAACACCCTGTTATTTATTTTTTTCTATCTAATTAGAAAGCGCTCATAATTAACAGTTTATCCACATTTTTATCCGTATTGGAATTTTGTTGTTAAGTTGCCTTAAATGAAGACAAATAAGAGCACAAATAAACACCCCTAAAAATAATTTTTTAATATTTTTTTTCTTTTATTTTTCTCTTTACAGGATAAAGGATAATTTTAAACTGCATTACCATCATTATACTAGAGACATCTGTGGGTTGCTAGAGGAGCTAAAAAGAAAAGGATTTGTTTTTTTAAAGGGGGTTGTTATAACAAAGATAACGAAGTCAAATGCTGCAATGGAATTTATTTTTATAACGGATATTTGTAATTTAAATAAATTTAAGCAAATTATAAATAACTTTATGTTTTAAATAGAATAAATAAAATTTGTTAATGAATTATGAGTTATTAAGATTTTTAATTTGAAGAACAATTTAGATTATAAAAGGATTTATTTTAACATTTTTATTTTTCGAATGAATTCCATGGAGTAAATTTTAATTTAATAAAGCCTTTTTGTAATAGTTGTATTCCTTCAATATTTCGCGTACCTTTTTTTTGCTTAAGCATTGAATGTTAATTAAAGGTTGGACTTAGCAAAAACAATAATCTGGAATATTGAAAGAATACAACTATTACAAAAAAGCTTTATAGAATTAAAATTTACCTCCTGGAATTAATTCGAAAAATAAAAATGTAAAATAAACATTTTACAACTGGACTCGCAAAACTACGTGCATTTTTGTCTGCGTACTCAAATACTTATTTAAGAAAACCAGTCAGTATCAATAAAAAAAAATTCCGTAGGCATGAAGTTTTAACATCTTTTTGAACTAACACAATCATAAAGTAATGCAACGAACACAAATGGGACGAACGACGCTGTATCAAGAAAAATAAAAGACAACAACAAAAAAAAAATGTACTTCGGATTTCAAGAAGTATTCTTAATAAAAAGTACGAAAATCAGAAGTAAGGAAGAACATGTAAATCAATTAAAATGGATAATCATTCATTCAAAAAGCAAATTTCCATCTACCAGGGTGAAATACGTTTTTACCCTTTGGTTTAAAGATAGATGTTTGACTATTGACGTCATCCGTCTCCAATGGCGGTGAGTGTTAAACGGCAAATCCCTTACAATCGAAACTTGTCAGGGCAACCTGTCCGTGAAAACCTGGGTTCAATTCCCAGCTCAATCAAGAATGAAAAATTATCAATAAATTTTAATTAATTTCATGTTGTAAACTTCCTTTCTTCATAAAAATAATTTAATGAAAATTAAATTCAATGAACTTAAGCCTGATTAAAATATAGAAATTTGGATTATGTTTTTGTTTTAAGGGTAATCACAATAGGTAGTGCAGATTGTGCAAACGATGCAAAGGTGTGAAAAAATACAGACATTTGCACAATAACAAAATGTACGTATTTGCAATTTTTTTAAATTAACTTCGTGTGCACCAAAAAAAACCTTGAGAAAAAATAGTAGTTTATATTTGCTCAGTTGCAAATAAGTGCAAACCAAAACTTTTGACATACAGGCCATATTTTTTTTTTAATGTAAATAAGAAAATTTTAATTAAAATTGTCTGTGATCACTTTAGCGAAAAAATAAAATAAAAGCTAAAAGGCTTGTGTAGAATTGTAAGCAAAAGAAATATTTTGACAACTTATGCCAGTACTGCCACAAATTTTTTGTGTTGCCACAATAAATTTATAGAAACATAACATATTTACATAAAAAATAAAATTGGTATGCTTACGATCAATCATAATATGCACTGCAAATTTTTAAATTGCAAATTTGCACAATGGCCCTTATTAAATGCTATAAAATGAAAATAAAACCATTAATAAAGTTACAAGGATGAGTGCCATATTCGACTTTGCCGAATCTCATATACCCACCACCATGGTGTGAATTAAATAGAGTTATATAAATACTGTCCATTAGATATAAATAAATCTATTCTGTGCCACTCCCACTTCTCTAATTCCGCCCACATTTCGTCGGATGTTGTCTATTGATATCAAAAATAATTGTACCTATTTCGGAAACTTTTTCTCTTGTCGTTCTCCAGATACACAGAAATCTATAAAGTCTTTGTATGTTAAGTGCCACGGCCACTTCACCAAGACCACACACATTTTCTCGGAAATTGTATATTTATAACAAAAATGCTTGTAACTAACTTAGAAACTTTCCCTCTTTCCTTTCTCTAGATATACAGAAAAAACGCTAAATCAACGAAAAAAAATCGCAAGAAAGTAATTAAAATAAAAATAAATAAAAAACAATAACAACATGGGATCAAAAGAAAAAAATAGTCAGTCGTGGTTATATAATTATTTATTGTTTGGCGTTTATTAGTAAAAAAAAAAGCAATTACACAACACACATAACAATTCTTGAACTCAAACGAAAAGTTATACATAAATATTATGTGTTAATTAAAAATTAAATTATTAGATAATTTCGATAGTTTTTTCAATAGTTCAAGGAGATCTTAAAACATAATTTTTTACAAAATAATTTGTTTTAAATGTTTGGAATTTAAGCGACTATCTACGTTCTCACGACAATCGGTTTTACGCACCGGAACGACTAGGAGTTCAACAAAAGCCGATCAAGGATTGTAACTCAGCAACACCTATTCTTCAGGTCTCGCTGCTACAACAACAACAACATCATATCCAATTTCTCAGTCCTTTTCCTGGATTTCTCTAAACGTATAAAGTCTTCCATTACTACATTGGAGTCCTGCTTAATTATACCCTCCACCACCACTGTGGTGAATGAGTGTATACTAAGTTTGTCATTCCGTGTGAAACTTTTTTATAATACATCTAAGACCCCATAAAGTATATATATTCTGGTCTCTTGAGTAATTCTAAGGCGATTTAGCCATGTCCGTCTGTCTGTCCGTCTGTTGAAAACACGCTCACTTTCGAAAAACGCAAAAGAAAAGAACAAACTTGATCTCAAATTGCTTGTAGTTATCCTAAGCAGTTTGGGAGTGAAATCCAGCAACATCGGTTCAGTAGGATCAGAACTATGAATCATAATGTGGAACCACCACCCTAAAAAAATTGATAATTTTGATACAAAAACTAACAATAATGCACGGAATGACATAAAATTTTGCACGAATTCGCTTTGTACGACTGCAAATCAGACTGATAAATTTCGTGACGATCGGTCCATAATTGACCATAGGTCCCATATAAACAGTTTAGTATGCCTAAAACCATAATAAATACCGCTATCATATTAAAATTTGGTACGTCACAGTTCTATAGGACCAGAAATCACACTGTAAGATTTTTTGAAGATCGTTCCACAATTTACACTAGGCCCCATATAAACCCCTTCTCCCGGAAAACAGCTTAGTACGCCTAAAACCGTAATAAATAATGCTATCAAATTGAAATTCGGTACGTCACAGTTTTATAGGACGAGAAATCACACTGCTAAATTTCGTGAAGATTTGTCCATAATTTACCATAAGCCCCATGTGTTCTATTACTGCAAAAACTTATTATTTCAATAATTTATTAATATTAACAGAATTGAGACAAAGTATTGAAATAATAAGTTGTTGCAGTAATAGAACACAAAAAAAAACAATCGTTTTATATGAAAAAGTCCAAACTATATTTTTTTAAGATACGAGGTTGAGAAAGTAAGGCATCGATATAAACCCTACTCTCGGAAAACAGTTTATTGCGCCTAAAATCAAATTAATCCCACTTTGGGAAAATAATTGAATTTACCTAAAACCATCAAAGATATATTTATGGCGGTGAAATTTTTTACTTAAATTCATATGGCCAAATATCATGCAAATTTGTGAAATTTACTGTTAACGCTGAAACTAATTACACTGCTGTATTGAAATTTATTCTAATTTATTTTTTGTAATACCAGAAATCAGTCTTCAGAATTTTGGGATGATTGGTCCATAATTTACCATAGGTCCAATACAAATAACGCTCCTTAAAGTTATTTTAGTTCGGCTAAAACTTTTACAAATCATGATATTTTACTCAAGCCAGTTCAAAGTTCTAACAAGAAACGCATAAAATTTTCTTATTGTCGGTCAATAATTTAATTCAGGTCTAAACCGCAACCATTTTTAATGCTGATGTATGTATTTATCATATAGAGCCCACTCCTGCCGGTGGAGGGTATCAAAGATTCGGCACAGCCGAATATAGCACTCTAACTTTTTTTTTTTCAATTTTTAACTCTTATAATTGTTTCGGTTAATTCTATCAAAAGATTGTTATGAGAAGATATGAGGAGAAACAAATAACTATAGACATACAAATAAAAAGTACGTGAAACAAAAAGCTGTTGACAGCAAACACTTATTTAAAATGAAGTTCACTGAACACCTTCTTTGATTGTATGAAAAAATATATTCTAAACACATGCCCTTTTGTATATGAGACGAAACAAATAATTAAAAACACAATACAATTTGTTATAATACTTCAAAGCATTTAAGATTTTGTTGCATCGGTTAATCGACTGAAATTAACCGGTTTAATCCTTAATCGAAAATAGCCACTTTTAAATTAACCCTCCGATGGACCTTTTCATTTTCATAATGAAATTACGCCATGATGGTCCATGCGATGAATACCCGACAACCACAAATGTTCCATGAAAATTGTATCTGGAATCGTTAAAAAAGTTCAAGGCTATCCGACCAATAGTTTAGTTTCTATTAAGAATTAAAGGTGTTTAGTACGGGAACATGTAAAAAGGTTAGCTAAGACCTTGTACTGAAATTTCAAGAAATCATTAATAAATGGGCTTTCTTTTGGCTTGTTTTATTGTTTGAACACACCACAAACGTGTTCTTTGAATGGTAGTTACTTTTCGAATTATTTTATTGTACCTTTCCTTGAAAACATTATAAACTTTTTGTTCCATGTTTTATTGCTTGAACGCATTTCAAAAGAGTTCTTGCTCTTTGTTTTCATATTAAACTCATAAAAAATTAATAAAGTTATTGTGTATATATATTGGGGGGATTCACAAGGTGTGCTATAAAGTCATATCGTCATAATGTCCTAAATAATATTTTACAATTGTTTAAAAAAAAAATATTTTTTTATGTTGTTTGAAACACAACAATATTTTTTTTTACAAATAGAAATAGGTCCCTGTGGACCTTGTACTTCGTATAATAGCAATGGATGACTCACTCATCGGAGGGTAAACCGATCAGTTAATCGGGTAGTAATTAAACGATTAACCTACTAATAGAGTATTAAAATTTCTGATCTAGGAATATCAAGTCTTTTTGAGTCGTTTTATTTATATATGAAATTTGGTTCAGCGGTTCCATAACTATAAGCTTCCAAAGATGACACCTACGAAAACAAATATACCCCGGTTACCCAATAGATTTTATGAAAGAGCAAATAAGATGCTGTTCAAAGATCCTTTTTAATCATATATAATAAATTATCTAATTACTTTTTCTAAATTTTAAATTAAAGAATTTTAAAATTAATATTTTTTTGTGAAGGTAAAAATTAGAATGGGGTGCAAATGTAGCCCGGTTATATGTTTGCGAGGTATTTTTTTTTTTTTTTTTTGTTATTTTCCTACTGTAAATATATTGATTTATAATAAACAACTACAAATCGTGTCAAAAATAAAAATATATTTAATTAATTTGTTAGATTTTGATTAAACGGGATTTAAATTAAATATTTTTTCCTGTGAAGCTGAAAATGATTAAAAAATTATAATCACAGAAAAAATTAAAAATTGTCTCTAATCACCAAATTTATTCCAAATTCATAGAATCAAGCAAACAATTTGTTGATTTTGCAACTATTACCATAATTATTATATAGATAACTAAAACTTGTAAACTTTTGAATATTTTTTTTTTTTTTCAATAAATTATATTTTTC
The DNA here is from genome assembly GCA_943735925.1 of Pollenia amentaria. Classification (NCBI taxonomy): domain Eukaryota; kingdom Metazoa; phylum Arthropoda; class Insecta; order Diptera; family Polleniidae; genus Pollenia; species Pollenia amentaria. Next base: position 48,900,783 of record OX031006.1, read on the forward strand.
ATTTTAATTAAAAAAATTATAAAAAAAACTTTGCCGTTTTAAACAATGCGTTTATGGTTTCAATTAAACAAGTGTTTGCCCACTGGTCGATATTCGACCATAATTATTTTTGCGAATATGAAGAAATAATACATATAAGTAAAAATGAATTTACATATTTCGAGAATTTGTTTTTTATTCATCTTAGTGGGTCGGTTTGGCGAGGGACCAGCCTCCAGTCTATATGTTCTCTTCCACTAACATTACAATAATATAAAAAAAATCAGAAATTACCAGTTAAAAAACCAAAAAGGGCATAAAGTATTCTCTTAGATAAAGTTTCTCAATCACTCTGCATGTTTAATTTTATGTTTATAGTTCCAATTTTAATGAAAATTCAAAAAGTATCTGTTGAAGAGCAAAAAAGTGCCAACATTTTTCTTCTTGTAGGTTTTCATTCACTCCTATAATTTTATGTTTATACGTTCAATACTATAGAAAATTCAAAAATTACCACATGCAGCACGGAAAAGTAAAATAAATTTATATCCCGTATTTTTTTCTCCGCATAAGAGTACCAAAAAGTTCAATATTGTAGTGGGGATCCATAATTTAATACGAATGTGTCAATACATAAAGAAAAATATGTTGTAAAAAAGTGCAAAATATAGGTACGATTTTCAAACCTTTATCGTTCGAATTTCGGAAAAGTACCAAATTCATATTTATATTTTAAGATAAGTTACGAATTTGGTATAATCTTAATTTCTATGTTTGTTGGTTTAAAAGTTAAATGGGGTGACAAAAAAATTGGAAAATACAGGTTATACCCAATTAGTACCCAAAAGTGCCGAATTTTAAAAAATTCCTCTTATTTTTCTGAAGCACAACGATAAGTATTACAGCCTGTTCATCGATTTTGAACGTTAACGTTCGCATAGAAAATTACAGTTACAACAAAAACAAATTTTAGAATTTTGATCACTTATTTTTACCCTTTTTACCCCCGCAGATTTTAGTGAAATATATATTGTGCACTACTGTAAGTAAATACCTATCATATGGTGTACTTTTTGTTCAAATCGGTTGGCAAACAGACTACCAATGTGTTCTTAACGGTTTTGCCCTTGCCGATTTATATATAGATAAAGCACAGGTTTTGACAATTATCAACAACAATTCTACAAGTTCAAATTATTTTACTTTAGACAAAAAAATCCGTTAAGATTTTTTGTTATTTAATTAATATTTTTATTAAAAATTTATTTCAAAACAACTAAAATGTTAATTAAATCAAAATGAAATTTTTAATTTTCCTTAATTTTCTTTCAACTAAAAAATTATCACATTAATTGAATTTAAATACTTTCTAAACTATTCCTGTAATTGATAAAAAAAAATACTGAATATTTTTTCTGTGAATAATATTTTTTCAATAATCTGAAACCATTCTGCATAAGTTGTTCTTGACTATGATTTTTCTAAGTGTAGTCCTTTTTTTTTGTCCCTCAAAAAAAATTAATTAGATATCCCAAAAGATGTTTACGCCAAACTTTCTCACACTTTAGAAGATAAAGTTTCATCTTTTAACGAAATGTTAAATCCCTTTCTTGCATCTCGTCCAGTATCTCGGACAATCACCTTTGAACTAAGACCAGAAAGGTTCATCTACTCCAGCAAAAGAGAAGAAAGATAGCAAAAATAAAAAACTTGTTTCTCAAAAATATTCTTTTATAAGATGCTAACGAAATTTTAGTTTTTTTTTCTATAAAATTTCACACGGATATTTTTCTGTTAAAATCCTTAAAAAGGAATAGAAAAAACCAGACACTAATATTTATTATTCTAATGACCAAAAGAAAAGACATTTTTAAAGGATGCTGTCTGCGCCAAGTGTATGTACAGAAAAGGGGTTAGAGAAGTTTTGAGTAGTAAAAGGAAAAACCTGTTTTTTTATTTCTCTTAACGACTAAACACAACGTAAGTACACAAAAGGACAAAGGATTGGGATGCTAGTTGTAAGTTGAGTTAAAAGAGTTCAGGAAAAAAGTTGTGGTGGTAAGTTTATTTTATAGCATGAGAGTTTTATTTTCTTTGGAGAAAAAAACTTCATATAAAAAAAATTTTTGAGTTGAAAATCTAATAAAATCACGTGTAAATTTGTAATATCAACACGTTCTAAAATTATTATTCCACTTCATTTGTCTCCAAATTTTATACACCTTAGGTTTTTTTTTATACGGATATGTATAAATTTTTATAGATTATATTTAAAATTCCCTTAGGATCTTTCTAATGAAAGAAAAAACAAACTAATAATGCATGTATACACATGTCCTTATTATCCTTGTTCAAGTTGTTGACTTAAAGAAGTAGAAAAGAAAGATGCATTTAAATACCCTACATTTTTGTGAATAACGAATGTATTCCAATTAGAAATAACAGTTTTTGTCAATTTTATTAGTTAATATAATTTGTATTAATTGTTTTAAATGAATGTTGCTAAAGGGTACATAACACTATGACACAAGTCTTAAGCATTTTGTCGAAAATGCTTCTCTGATCAAATTGTTGGTAAAATTTTTCAAAAAACAATAACAACGTATCATAACAGGGTTGTATTTTCTCCAAAATACGTAAGACTTGTCTTAAGCTGGGATCACACGATTGCCGCAATGCACCGATTTTCACACTTTTTAATACCCCAATCGTGTGACTGCACAATCAAATGCCTCATGTACCAATCAAGGGCAATATTGTGCAAACTTTTTTCAATAAAGTGCAACCCTGGTGCGGCAATCGTGTGACTACTTGATACGCAATCGCGCGTCAATAAAAATGACAAAAATGTACCAATATTTATTGGGTTCTTGTGCGGCAATTAAACAACACAATAAGCGGCAATATTTGCCATTTTAATAAATTTACTTTTGTGTGTTTCTTTTAGTATTTTTAAATTTATCAAAAATAAAAATTGGGAATTTAGCAAGTCATTGATAAATAAATTGATACAAAATTTTGTTTTCCTGAAAATAACTTTTGATTTTTTCTAAATTAGTGCAATAGCTGTTCAGGACCATATAAAAGAATATATACAGGAAAACGGAGCAAAATGTAGTGAAATTCTTTAAAGCGAATTTATTTTTGAGTATAAATATTCTCTATTTCTTTATATATTTAAAATAGAATTTTACTTTGTTTAATTTTTGGAATTTCATATATTTTAATTAAAAAATTTTAAATAAAACTATTCAACAAAAGTTTGTTTGAATATATGATACAATTTTCTTTTTTTTAATGAACAAGCCAACTAGAACTTTCAGACAAATAAAAAATCTACCACAACAGCTGTTTTCGCAGTTGCACAAGTAAGAACAATCGTGTGACTGTGCTGCAGGAATTATTGTACCCATTTCGCTTTGTACCAACTAGCGGCTATTAAATTTGTACAAAACAGGGCAATCGTGTGATTTCAGAATATTTTATTGGGGCAATTTCATTATTGTGCGTCAATAAAGCACAATCAAAATTGTGTTACATTGGTGCATTTGCGGCAATCGTGTGATCCCAGCTTTATAGTGTAAAGTACCCTTAAATCAATTCCAATTTGAAAATTTCTCCTTAGAAACTAATATGAAAACAAACCCTAGCAATATATGTTTTTCTCTCTTTTTAAAAGAAATTTCTTCTTTAAGACGACTCTGTATCAAGAAGTTAATTCAAGGAATAAAACGGTTTTCTTCAATAAAGTTAAAAAAGAGAGTAAAAAGTATTAAATGGGATGTTAAATTAAAGAAAATTTGTTTCCCATTCAATAAAAATTTTAAATAAACATTAAGCATCGACTTCAAATGTTTAAAAGGGGGATACGATCTTTCACAGAGGTGCACTTGTGCAAAAATGTGTCTGCTGCTATCAACTTCGGATAAATTCTATAAGCATGTCAAATCTGACTCGATGTTGCGGTTTATTTTAGTTTTTTGGATTAAAAATTTGTTTAAGGCCTTAAAATAATTGTAGTTGTCAGTGGGTAAAGAATGCGTATAGGAACAGCTTATCCTCCAACAATAAATTTCAGTATTTTTATCAATTATAAAAAAAGGGATTAAGCACAATAAATAAAATCTTTTAATGAAAAACTTATGTATGCCCAAAAACTACTTTTTGATAATAAATGTTTGCAGGTGCACGTGCATAAAAAACTGAATTGGGAAAACTAATTTTATTTTGATTTCTTGCGAAAACAATAAAAGCTCTTTGTTTTTGTTTTTAAAATGTTTTTTCTTTACCAACTTACAACTACAATTAATGTTGGGAGAATTTCAAATAATTGTAGTGGGAAATGTAAGAAACGATAAAAAACTCATCACTGATTTATTGTTTGGTATTTTGTTTAAGCTTTGATATCGTTGCAAAAAAGACTTTTTGAGTGTTTGTAGGTAATTCTCATTCCCTCTGTAGTCTTGTTTGCTGACAGCTTTGGCTTTTCTAAAATTATTTAGGAGAACGTTTCCTGATGATCTGGCCTAAGCAACCAGTGAAATGGAACGCATAGGAACAGCTTATCCTCCTACAATAAATTTCAGTATTTTTTATCAATTAATAAAAAAAAAGGGAATTAAGCACAATAAATAAAATATTTTAATGAATAAATTATATTTTTAATTTTAAATAAAAAAATGATCTAAAAACTTTGCCGTTTCAAACAATGTGTTAATTGATTAATTAAATATAGCTCAGGTTTTGACAATTCCCAACAACAATTCTACAAGTTTAAATTATTTTATTTTGAATCGAAAAATCAATTAAGATTTTTTGTTATTTAATTAATGTTTTAATTAAAAATTTATTTCAAAGCGACTAAAATGTTAATTAAATCAAAATTATATTTTTAATTTTCCTTCAACTAAAAAAACAATTGATTCAATTATCACATTAATTACATTGAAATACTTTTTAAACAATTTTTTAATTATTATTAGTATTGTGGTTATTTTATTGAACTTTTAATGATTTTTTAATCCAAATTTTGATTTTTTAGTCAGACTAAAGTTCATTGAATTTAATTTTCATTAAATTATTGTTATGATGAAAGCAATTTTTCAACATGAAAAGAATTAAAATTTATTGATAATTTTTCATTCTTGACTGAGTTGGGAATTGAACCCAGTTTTTCACGGACAGGTTGCCCTGACAGGTTGCTTCGATTGTAACCACACAATCTCTTCAGATGGGGTTGCCGTTTAACACTCACCGCCATTGATGACGGTTGGTAGTCAATAGTTAAACATCAATCTTTAAACCAACATGTCAGGGCAACCTGTCCGTGAAAACCTGGGTTCAGCTGCCAGCTGATTATATTTTTATGATAAAATTAAACTAAAACTGTTATGATTGATTCTTTTCTCTTTAAAGCTGCCGGTTACCCTCGCTCATTATATACGAATGGGTAATCTGTCATACGAACTGTCATGCACTACTCTCTTTTTAACAGTTATCATCAGCATTATCTGGCAAATTATCATAAATAGATTTACGCTTGAAAAATGCTAATAAATAATTCAAAATTTCTTTGAAAATTCTGTTATTCGCGCCACTTAAAGATGACTTTGAGTAAAACATCAAACTCTACAAACTTCATTAAGATTGGCCGAGTCGTCGATATGACCGAAATCATGAGAGTGGCATAAATCGATTTTACGAATAAAAAAATTAGTTTGAATTAAAAATTTCATTTCATTGAAAACAAGCCTAAATTCAAAAATATTCTATAATAAGTTGCTGCTTTCTATAGGAATTCATACTAAATTTTAAATTCGTTTAAAATTTTAAAAAAGCAATAGGTGTGTTAATTTTCTGAAAATTATTGCTTATTTTCAATAATTATTACTAGTAGCCCAGCGGAAAAATGAGGAATTGATTACATAAATAAATAAAAAAGATAGTGTATTATTTTCGAAAGAATAATAATGCATTCGTTGGAATCGAGAAGGTAATTTTATTGACACAATAATTGTGCATTGATTTCCACGTATATTCCCACATTTGCAGAATAAGGAATGTATTGTTTCTGTTCGTGACTATTATTCGTGTTTTTCTTTTACATAATTGTCTTAATAAAAATTCGTTATTTTCTGCTGTCTTTATGTCGCCTATTGATTTTTATTATACAAGATGAATTATTTAATTCATTCGCAGGATACATCAACATAATTTATTACAATCCAAGGACATGATCAGTGTTAATAATAATGAATTCTAGAATCAAATAATAGGCAAGATATGTTTTACATTCTCGATTCCTATTGATTACATTTTCCCGCTGGGAAGTGTGCACGTACTCAAAAAACTTACAAATAGAGAAAGGTTAGGTTAGGTTAGAATGGCCGGTCACAAAGACCCCGCATAAACCAAATAGGTCCCTAGGGTTACCACGTTGTACGATAACCCGCAGAAGAAAGTTAGTAATAAGAAGGTCATTCCGACGTGATGGTACTCATTGTACCCCACCCTCCCTTGACGAACGCCAGGAGTCCCATTAACCCAATTCCAGAGATTTCCCCGAGATTTTGGAAGTAATGATCTCCCAGACAGTTCGCCCTGGAGCGCACGAGTGCCGGACAGTAGCAGAGTATATGCACCACTGTCTCCTTTTCCCCTGGTACCCCACATAATATGCAATTGTCACTATTCAGCCGCCCCGCCCTCTGGGCGTATACCGCAGTCCAACAGTGACCCGTTATAAAACCTACCAGAAGTCTACAGTCCCTTCTCGATAGCGACAGAAGAATTTTCGTCGACTCCAGATCATAGGATCCCCACATTACCTTGGAAACCCTGCACGTTCCGGTGTTTTCCCAAACTGCCTCGGATCTCCACCGTATAGCAGATTCCATATCTCTCCTAATATTCCGAATTGGAGCCGGAATGGCCATCACCCTATCGTATGGTAAATGGACCCCCCCGTTTCGCCAATTCGTCTGCCTCCTCGTTGCCCTCTATGCCCTGGTGGCCGCGAACCCAGTAGATGTGTACCCTCCTATTGGCACAGAGTCTATCTATCGAGTCCCTACACTCCTGGACGAAAGAAGAGTATGAATTTTCAGCGGATATAGCCCGGATCGCCGCCTGACTATCGATGAAAAAGTTTATGTGTGAGTTCCTAGTTCTGGAGCTACGTGAAAAAGAGTATAAAAATTTTAGAGACAGAAAACTTGTTGAAAATTTCAAATAATAAAATTTTTCCTAGCACGATTTATTCAACAACCTGTTTCATGTTTTTGTTTACAATACAAAAAAAAAATGTTCATAATTTGTAACTTGGAAGTTTTTCAACAACGTAAAATATTTATTTTTCTAAAATTTTAGGAAATTATTCTTGCGAAAATAGTTGAAAACAATTGAATTTATTATGAAATAATCTCGTATATTGTAGGTCATATGCCAAACTTGCTAGTTTTTTGCTGGTAAAGCGTTAATTTTTTTTTTTTTTTTTGAGTAATTGGGAGAACAATTTTGTAAACTTTAAGATTTTTCTCACGTTGCAAGTTTTTGCTAGTAAAGTAAATGAACACACCTAATATAAATTTCTGTAGAAAGCAACAACAAAATTTTAAAATATTTTTGAATTTGTTTTTGCTTTCAATGAAATTTTCCGCGTTGCGTTGCGTTTTACACAATGAGGCCCTTAATTTTTTGTTTTATTTTTTACAATTTCAAATTCTATGAGACTTAAAAACACCCTTTAGCTAAAATAATCACTCTTGTGTTTACCTTAATCAAATGTATGATTGCTTAATTGCTGACATGTTTATTTTAAAATTTGTTTAAATGAACAAAATGTTATTGCTTGACTTTAAACATATAAATAGTCACAACAAAAAATGTGCACTGTTGTGTGTATAGAACTATAAATCTATTAAGGTAGACATGGAAGGGGTTGATTCAATCATAGTATGATTCAAAAGCAATTAGTATGATTAAGGTGACTATAGTATTTTAGAATTATTCGCAACTATAATTAACCAGTTGTCTGCGACCATAGGAACCTTAATTTTGCTCTAAAAGTATCGATTGGTATCGCTTTATAATTCTGAAAGGTTTAATTTAATTATTATCTATGACACTTCAATATAAAATGTCTCCTCTGCATTGGACAACCAAAATATATCTTACATCGCCAATAGCTAACAGCTAATAACAACATCACCTTGACTACAATTTGTGGTCAATTCAACCAAAAATACGTACATTAGAAACCACATACACACACACTTATTTACATGTGTGTTTATTTATACTCACACTTCAGTTTATTATGCAAATAATGTTTTACTTTCCCTCGCCATTCGTTGTCGTTTCACTCGAGTAAATGAACCTGCATTCACTAAAACTTAGTTGCAAGTCTCCATTAAAATTAAAAAAAAAACAACTTAAGGATATCCGAGAATACATTTACTTGTATCCGTATAATTTTAAAGGAGTATGAGTGTGTATAACGTTGCATGTATGATGACGCCGTAGGAAGCGGCTGGTTGTTTTTGGTGTTTATGCTTCAAGAATATTTTATAAGTTTTATGGTGGTTTGGTATAGTCTATTTCGTATATTGCTTAAATTAAACAAAAAAAATAGTTATTAATCAGGAGAGAACAAACCAGGGGGCAAATTATCACATTCGATATAGATCAAAATTTCAATTTAAATTGTATTGATATTTCGATCGATATCGAATGCAGTATCTTGCGCCCAGGGGGCTAATTCTGGCAGTCGTAATCGAATACTTTTTCGTTTAAAATTTTTTTTCGAATTCTTTCAGTCGATACTGAACGACTCGAAATTATTTTTTCAGTGTTGTGAAGGAATTGCTGGAGTTTTCGCAACACAGAAAAAATAATTTCGATTCGTTTAGTATCGACTGAAAGAATTAGAAATAAACTTGCTTTCAAATCGAAAAAGTATTCGATAGCGATTGCCACAATTAGCCCTCAGGATTTACCAAAATTTAAAAATTTATTATAGAAAAATGTACATTTGGAAAAAAAATTTTCAACAAATAGAAGTTTTTGGAAGCAAAAGAATTTTAATAGTTTTGTATTAAAGTTTTGTCTGAAGAGAAAGGACATTCTAAAAATTATACAGTTCCATCATCAGTTTGTATAAACGGCCTCTATTTAACAGAAGAGAATAAACTAGCATTTGTAGGAAGTTTCAAATCAATCTAAAAAAAAGGCTGTAGGAAAAATCGCCCAAAGAAAAATGGCCCAAGGAAAAAAATGAAAAATCGCCCAAATGAAGAATCGCCCAAAAGAACATAAAAATTACCCAAAAAGTTATATATGAAATTTTGCCCAAAAAACACGTAAAAGGGCCCAAAAAAAAAATGAAAAATTACCCAAAAACCAAAAACGAATTTTTTTCCAAAAAAAAAAATGAAAAATTAACCAATTTGCAAAAAAGGGTTTATTATTCATATAAATTTTGTTACATACAAATGTAAGTTTTATGTAAAAAATTGCATTGTATCTTCAACAGCTGCTCGGCAGTATGTACAGTAATACTCATTTGAGCCCTCCGCCAAACTTTGTTACTGCATTTTGATCACACATACATTGCAGCATTTTAAATGTCTGCATGACAATAATGCTGTGTTGGGAGAATTGACAAAGAATACAATGCATTGGAAAGTTTTATTTACGTTGTTGACTTCATTGTCTGTCGATTCCACTTCACTATCTGTTTCTCCCGGATCGCTTTCAAATATGTCTTCGAACGGTTCCCAATCAGTACAAATATTATTTTTAGGAAAAACCATTCGGTTTAAAAATGTAGCAACAGTAATTGTGGCTGCTTCTAAAGCTTCACATGCCTCTATAATTGTTCGTGCTTTAATTGCATATTGCCGCGTGACTCACTTTGTGCCAAGTGTACCACCACTTTCGATCAAGTGTTTTAGAGCCCTGCTTTTACAAAATTCTTCATCTCGAAGAACTCCTACAAATTTAAAAAAAATGACTTCTTTTTGGTATTAAACGACCCAATATGCCATTATATGCTTCGATGGCAGATGTTGATCGAGTCATTAATTTAATTACCGCTTTATCTGTAAATAATAAAAATAATTTCTTTAAATTTTATTTTAAATATTAATACGTAATACGAATTTAGTTTCTGAATCCATTGTTTTTCGAAGTACTCAATGAAACCCCCAGATTTGTTGTCTTCATCAAAAGTACTAATTTCCTGCTTCAGGATTGCAAATGCTGTTGGAATACTTTTCGGTGGCAAAAAATGGGCTATTTTTCATACCATATTTTTGGGTGATTTTTCATAACGAAAATTCACCAATTATAAAAAACGAAAAATCTCCCAATAATAACGAAAAATAGGGCTGTGGGAAAAATCGCACAAAGAAAAATGGCCCAAAAAAAAAATGAAAAATCGCCCAAATGAAGAATCGCCCAACAGAACATGAAAAATTACCCAAAAAGTTATATATGAAATTTTGCCCAAAAGAAACGAAAAAGGGCCCAAAAAAAAATGAAAAATGACCCAAAAAGCAAAAACGAATTTTTTCCCGGTGGCATGTTATAACGTCCAGTGGACGTTATGACACTCCAAAAAGTGTCATAGTGTCCATGGACACTGCGCTAACTAAAGCTTCTCTGCACAGCCGGCCTTCGGCCGGGCGCAAGGATTTTCTCCTCTATGGTATAACAAACACCGGCTTCGCTAACTAAAGCTTCTCTGCATAGTCGGCTTTCATTTGGAAACAAGGCAGATTTTAGAAGCTTTACTTAGCGAAGCCGGTGTTTGTTATACCATAGAGGAGAAAATCCTTGCGCCCGGCTAAAGGCCGGCTGTGCAGAGAAGCTTTAGTTAGCGAAGCCGGTATTTGTTATACCATAGAGGAGAAAATCCTTGCGCCCGGCCGAAGGCCGGCTGTGCAGAGAAGCTTTAGTAAGCGAAGCCGGTGTTTGTTATACCATAGAGGAGAAAATCAAAAAAATGGGCCATTTTTCATACAACATTTAAAAAACGAAAAATCACCCAACAATAACGAAAAATAGCCAAAAAATTTTAGGTCACTTTTCATATGAATTTAGGCCCAATTTTACATGGAATTTTTTTGGGCGATTTTTCATTTCTTTTTTTTGGGCCATTTTTCTTTGGGCGATTTTTCCCACAGCCGAAAAATAGCGCAAATATTTGGGTCACTTTTCATATCAATTCAGGCCCAATTTTACATGGAATTTTTTTGGGCGATTTTTCGTTTTTCCCTTGGGCCATTTTTCTTTGGGCGATTTTTCCTACAGCCCTAAAAAAAATTGCATATAAAAAAGTAAATTTTTTAAAACAAAATAGATCATGACAAGCAAAAGTAGTAATTATTTATCAGTAGAGAGCAATCCAACGTTCGTAGAATTGAAGGTGTACAAAGAAATAAATTATTGGATCAAGGATTTACTTGATTTACGTGATTTACAAATGGTCAGAGAAGATGTTGGGCCGATAAATTGAATAATTAACACAGGAATTAAATAGACAGCGACCTTTCCATCGCCGATTTCTAACAATTGGTGTATTTTTGATCCCAAATAAAAAAAAAAAAAGAAAAAAAGTTGTTGCCAAAAAAAATAAAAAATTTCTAGATAGGGACACTCATACCTACCTGTTTTTATAAAAGAAAATACATCTCGATTTTGTCTATATTATCACAAAAACTTTTTTATTTAAAAGCAACAAAAAAAATTATTCTAAGTTGCGTTATAAAATGTACATGAAGGTAAAACTTAGAAAAAGTCACTTTTCTATCTCATATTGAAAGTCGGGCATTACATATGAATTCAATAATACTTAAAAAAACACAAAGTAAGTATTTTGTTGCGCAACCTTTTTGATTCCCAACAGCATATAGACGGCTTGGCATCGATTTAATTCGTTTTTTTCCAAACATCGGGACTAATCTTATTGGACTAACGAGCCGAAGCATTCATCACATGATGTGAAAATTAGGTGGTGTATAATTGGCGCAAGGTGATCAAAACACCTGCACACAGTCCCGATCTCAATTTCATTGAACATTCATGGGAATATGTTGGACGCAGGATGCAGGACGGGCTGTGTACATCAAAAAAAATCTTGAAAAGTGCTTTGCCAGGAGAGTTTAATAAGATTAGTCCCGTTGTTTGAAAGAAACGAAGTATACGATGCCAAGCCGTCTACATGCTGTTGGGAATCAAAGGTTACTACTTTGTGTTTTTTTTTTTAAGTATTATTGAATTTTTATGTAATGCCCGACTTTCAATGTGAAACAGAAAAGGGACTTTCTCTAAGTTTTACCTTCATGTACATTTTATAACGCAACTTCGATTAATTTTTTTTTTGTTGTTTTTAAATAAAAAAGGACAAAATTGAGATGTATTTTCTTTTATCAAAACAGAGATAAAGCTTGCAGAAATTTGTTCGTGCGTCTGCCCGACTTTAAATGTGAGCCACTGTAAAAAATTGCAAAAAAAAAACAGTAGCGCCGATTCGTTCTGTTAAAAATGTACTTGATATTGCTCATGTAAAAATGCTCAAATTTAGATAAAAAAAAAAAAAAAAACTGGGATAGTCTGGTTAGGAAGTTGAAAATTTGGGGTTATTTGGAATATGCGAAGAAAAGTTTTTGTCAAGAAAACGGAAAAAAAATTTATATAGAGCCACCCTAATGATCTACCGGTATGAAATATACTTAACGACCTATTCTCATATTTAACAAAAATGCTTTAAAAATTTCATAAAAATCGGAGGAGCTTAAACGCAAACATCTTGACACGAGAATTATGTATGTATATAGATTTTCTTCTTAGACTTGAACGTTATGAACAGTAAACTTTTTGTGAAATTTTAACCTGTAAAAAAATTACAAACCTTTCTGATAATTCAAAATTATGTATCATAACAAAAGCATTGCCCAACCCTGTTGTATTGCACAAGTTTTCCGAGAAAAGTTTATGTAACCCATATAGCTAATTTACCTTAAACTCTAGAGTTGTTGCTGTTGGCCCGTATCACATTTAATATTTATAGCCTTTAATGTTATTTAATGCAGAATAACCAATACATAAAAACACATCCATGCAACAATATATATACAAGTGGCAGTAACTAAAGCAGCACTAAGTGGCAGGCAGCAGTTCCTGCTAGAAAATGGTTTTGAAGGTTATAAGTTTTACTTTTTTCGAGTAAATATTCTAAAGCAACTTACAACAGTAGTCTTTATCATAATTTCAAATTATTAGAATTTTTTATTTAGTTTTTATTTACTATACATTTTACCACAATTTGTTGTTGATAAAATATGAAAATAAGTAACGAAAAAAAAGTTGCAAGATGAGTAAAGAAAAACCAAAATATTGAACTACCATATTTCATAATAAATTGTTGTAAACAAATACGTGCTTGCACAAGCATGTTTACTAAGTTTTTTTTTTCTAAAAAAAAAAGATGGTGAAACTTGTGCTTTAGGAAAAAAAAAGGAAACTTTTTGGCCTCATAACTCATTACTTGGTTTATTAACTTTGTCGTTTCTCTAAAGTGTTTTACATGCTGGTAATTATGATTTTTTTTTTAATATGTATCTTCTTCCGCTTTTGGGCTTGTTATTTTTTTATATTTGTTGTTGATGTTGTTGTTGACGATGCTCTTCTATCTTCATGTTGATCTGGTAGTGCCCTACTTAAAAATATTTGCATATAAAATTAAAAGATGTTTTGTGAAACTTTCTGGAAACAATTTAAATATCTTGGAAGCATATTCAGAACAATAATTCTAGCCAATATTGTCAATATGATTAATAAACCAAATTTGGTTGGTAAAAAGAAGCATTAGAGATGGAAAAGGGGTAGTTCTAAACTGTACAAACTTGTTTCTAAATTGTACTTTTTGTAGTATAATGATGATTGCCTTGGAAACTCTATTTGCTAGCTCTCGACTAGTTCATGTATTTATAGGCGTGTTAGGCAAAACACCACTATTCTAGAGCTATCTGTCATTTCTTTTCTTCTTCACTTCTCTCTTTATTCTTCCTCTATATCAAAGGTATTCACAATGGACCGCATTTGTCTCCGAGTGGAAGTATGCTCTTGGGTGCATAAACATTCTTAGCCTAACCTAAGCGTACCGCCAAGCTGAAACTCGACGCGGGATACACAATAAATATTATGGTTTTTAGTTGCAGTGCCAATCGTATTAGGGACGAAAGGGATGGCAGCCCCAGGGACCCTTTTTAACCCTGGCTTTTAGCCATCTAGAAATAAAATCTTTAATATTACCAGTTGTTATCATAAGGATATAAAACTCGGGCACTTATTGCGAATTGTAGGCACCCCCGAAGACTTCCTTCTGAATAGCGAAAACTTAGCTACATAGAAAAAAATGTTCACCAATTAAAGCATTACTGAAAAATAAAATCAGTTTTAATTAAAAATGTCATCAAGTGAATTAAACTTTTAAGCAAGTGCATTTAAAATTTAATTGATAGTATTTATTTGCATCAGCAAACGAATTAATAGTATCAATTTAATTCACTGGATTAAACGTTTAATTCTCTTGATTAAATTTTTAATTAAAACTGATTTTATTTTTGATTTCTGCTTTATTGGCGATAAAAAAAAATTTCTGTGCACTGTAGCAAAACGTATTTTTTACAATATCCCAAGGGGAAAGGGAACTAGCACTAAACTTGTCACGTGACAAGTCACTTTAACATGGCGATGTCCTACGAGGGGTTAATTGGCACCTTTTTGACACTTTGCAACAGGTCACTGAAATAACCTTAATAGGCACATCCAATTTCGGTTAAAATAATGCCTGTCGCAGATATTGTCACAAATGAACCATGTCAATATGATAGATCCCCTTCATATAAAGTAATAGAACCAGAGAGAACCAGCCACTACCCGCACATGAATAGTTTTGTGCCAATTACCTTTCCTCTGGACCAACTACAGTCTAAACACATTATCACCAGTTAAGTGAACTGGATCGTTTTCAAAGTTTGTTCGATTTTAATTTCACTCATACGTATTCGATTTACCGAACATGGCTAATAATTTTTTTCCTTCATTTTAAAGCTCTACTCTATAGGTTTGGGTAATTTGTTTTTTAACAAAATACTATTTTGCGCCAACAATCCGACAAAGAAAAAGAGGTAGCTAGAACAAAATTGGCGAACATAGTAACCAACTTTAAACGTAAATTGATAAATACGCCAAAGGAAAAAATTATTATCACAGTTTTCGAAAAAACGAGGAAATTTATTAACAAACAGAAGAACATCATAATTATACAAGCAGATAAGGGCAATAAAACTGTGGTGATGAACAGGGACGAATATAGGGGAAAAATTAACAAACTTTTAGAAGACAAAAATACATATCGATCTATAAGAACAGATCCGACAACAAAGCTACAGCGGGAGAATAACAATATCATTGCAGAACTACATAGGGGGAACTACATTGACTCTTGGGAAAAACGTAGACTAATTTGTTCTGCGGCAACGGCCCCTAGGATATATGGATTACCAAAAACCTGGAACACCTCTTCGACCTATCGTGTCCTCAATACAAGTCCCGTGCTACAATCTTTCAAAATACGTTGGTCAAATACTAAAGCATATAATTTCAATTAAATATAATGTTAAGAATTACACACAGGTAAAAACACAATTAGAGACCATGCAACTCAACGAAAATGAAGACTTAGTATCTTTTGATGTTATTTCGCTCTTTACAAATACTCCAGTCTATACGGCAATTAAAAATATAGTGAAAAAATGGGACAAAATTAAAGAATTTACAAATATCCCTAGCTCTAAATTTCTACAAATCCTCCAATTCTGCTTAAAGAACAAAAGCTACTTTGTGTATGAAGAAAAGTCTATAACCAGATTTTCGGCATGCCAATGGGCAATCCTCTTTCGCCTACTATAGCAGACATAGTACTTGACACCTTACTTGACGATGCAATCACGGAACTTAGAACTAAAAATATTCACATTAAATACATAATCAAATATGTAGACGATATATTAGCCATAATTAACATCAAGGACAAGGATATTATTCTGAACACTTTTAATAGTCATCAGCCCAAAATTAAATTTACAGTAGAACTTGAGAAAAATGGTGAAATTGCGTACCTTGATACCAGGCTACGTAAAGAACAAGATTTTATTACGTTTGACTGGTACGCTAAGGAAACTTCATCTGGCAGAATAATGAATTACAACGCGACACAACCCAAAAAGCAGATAATTAATACAGCAAAAAATTTTATATCAAGAGTATTAAATATAAGCGACCCGCAATATCATAACAAAAATATCGACAAAATCTCAGAAATATTAGCTAGCAATAGCTTTCCTAAAAAATTTGTAAATACACTTATCAACGATACACAAAAATATGTACAATGCAAACATTTTTACAGTGTAAAATACATATCTGGCTTGACGGATAATAGACACATAAGGACAACAATAAAATCAGAACAAATAAACTTTGCATACAAACCGAATTCAACTTTTAGTGCAATATTTTCAAGAGTTAAGGCGCCATTAGAAAAACTACAACAAAGTAATGTTGTTTACGAAGTAAAGTGTAACGGAAGGGACGATGAGAATTGTCACTTAATTTATATAGGAACAACAAAACGCTCACTTGAAAAGAGAATGGGAGAACATCAAAATGACATATTGAAGAGGAGAGAAACAAGTGCATTATCACAACACATGATTTCAAAATCTCACTCCTTTTAAACAGAACAAGTGAGAGTGTTGGATTTTGAACGAGGGAAGAGGAAGAGATATACGATAGAAAGCTTGAGAATACAACAAAACATAATGAAAACAATGAACCATAATGAAGATATTGACAACATTAGCGCTAGTTATAGAACCGCAATATAATTAATTCTGTGATAATAATTTTAAGATGTGCTTTACTGTTTTTTATTAAATGTTTGTGCAATTTAATTTTATTAAAAATCTGATGTTTTTATTATAAAATAATATATAATTTTTGTAAGTTGTGTTTGCTTGTTGTGAAAAATATTTTGTATTAATGATGTCCTTTTATTATTTTTATTTAAATAGACGACCCTTGAAAAAGTCACCAAAATAGTGACGAAACGTCGGGTGAAATGTTATAAATTTGTTTTTATTTACATCAATATCATTAGGTCTTATTAGCTTAAAAAGAAAAATAAACTGAAAAATCCGTGTTGTTGTTTTCAACTATAGTTTTTTATAGTGGGTATACCCATCTAAGGATGCTTCGGTTTTTAGGACGTGTACACATTTGTAAATGCTGATGATTTTTTTTACAATGCACGTCAAACTCAATATGAAAAAGCGCTATTTTAGTACAAAAATCCTTAAGTATGGAATAAGTAGTTAATCGTATATTACATAATTTGTTCACACGCACCCAAATCTTAAAAGGGACTAAAATATGTTCAGAAGTGCGTGTAATACAATAGATACAGAATATAACAATATGTTATTTAGTTGTTAGGTATTTTATTAGTTATAAATCTAAAAAAAAAAAAATATTTTAATATTAACTGCCGTATTTATAAAAAATAAAATAGATTTCAAACGTATTTTAAAACAAAATTTCCATACAAATTTTCCTTAAAATAGATTTCATATCCAATTTAATTTTTTATGAATACGGCAGTAAAAAAGTAGAATTTTCCAAGAAATTAATTTTAATCGATTAATTGACATATATTGTTCGAGTTATTCGTTATTTGAAATTGGCTATTTTAATTATTCGATCAAATAATGGCGAAAAATTTCTTCGATTAATCGAACAACGATAAATTAAGTGGATACTCTACATCTAATATACATAAACATGAAGCACAGTTAGTTGAGATTAAATTTTAAATTTAGGGGCTCGAATGCCCCTGAAACATGCTAATTTTAAACGATTTATTAGACCCCTTTCAGACAAGCAAAGTTTACTTTGCAAAGTCTTGAGTTTATAGAAGAGAAGGGAAAAGAGAATAGCGGGGGAGTACATACTTTGATGTACTCACAAATTCGTTTTGTTTTTCGTTCGTAGATTATACCTGAAGTTGGCTGCAACTTTATATTTATATACAGCGTTACCAGAATCTTTGGAATGAAAATTGTCATATGGCGAAAGAAATCATATTTTGAAGAGGAAAATCTTAAATTTTTTTTCTTAATTTAAATATTTTAAAACAAGGGCAAAATAGTAAGAATTATTAATTTTTTATAAAAACATACTTCTTATTATTTAAATTGAAATACATAAAAACATGATTCGTCAGTATATGAAACTTTATAAAAATACATTTTTTCTTTTCACAAATATTTTTTTTATCAATATTCTAACTGCCTATTTCCGATGTGCGAAAGAATTATTTACTTCGTACAAATACATTTAAAACAAATACAAAGTTTTTAGAATTGTTCGAAAGAAGGAATTCTTTCGCACATCGGAAATAGGTTTTAATATGCTTTTTTTTAATATTATTTTATGTCCAGAAATAATGATGCAATTTTGTGTATTCTAGATACTGGGTACAAGAGTGTGCAGCACCAACACACATCAAGCTGATGCAAAACTTCATTGTTTTAAAAATTGACTGATTAAATAATTGTGTATTTTGTATAAGCAAAATTAAAGTAAAAATCAGAATTTCTAAAAATAAAAAATCATCATTTGGGAAAAAAATCTTTAATCATATTTTTGTTTAAAAAAATAATCCAAAATATGATAAAAATCATCATTCTGGCAACGCTGTTAATATATTATATTCAAACAAGAGAAAACAAAAATTTGTCAAATTAAACTTTATGTGTCTGAGCACGAAACAAAGTTTAAAAGAGAATTCAGCAGACTTTGTCAAAGTAAACTTTGCCTGTCTAAAAGGAGACTTTCTATAATAAACAACATTTTTAGATCATTTTTTTTTATATGGTTTAAGAAAAGTTGAAGCATTAGAATTATTATTTTTCAGCAGCTTAGATCAAAAAATGTTTTCACACATTTACACTATTGAATTTTTATCTTAATACAAAGTGAAATTTCCTTGTACTGTTATATCGTAATATCAAAGGGCAAATAATATTAACAATCAACAGGATGAGGGCATTTCTAATATTTCCTGAATATTCTATTTTTTTAACAAGACAGGTAATTTTTTTTTTTAACAAAAAAATTTTCATACGAAATTATTTTAGGTACAGCTATTTTAAGTCAATATTTTTTATAATTTATAAAAAAATTTAAGTAAAATCAATAAAATTATTCGTCTAAATTTTAAAAATAAATAATAAAAAAAAAGCTAAAAATATTTTATAAAAATGCTAAAGAAAATGCCAAGTGCTAAATGAAAATGTTGCAGCTAAATAATTAATTTTAATGCTTAATTTAGCCACGAAAAGCCAAAATGGCCACACTGGTCGGGTATGACTGGAGAGCACTGGTAAATCAGCTCTTTATTAAAGATAAAACAAAATGTAGAGTAAACGGACTTTGCTCATTGAATGCTTTTACTTTAACACTTCTTTCTATTCATTTTCTGTCTATTTTTTAAAGTCAACAAAGTTTTTTTAAATATTTTAAAAAATACTGTGCGTTAGAAAGATTGCCAAGTATTAGGAGGAAAAAAATATATGAATAAAAAATGGAAAAAGAAAAACTAAAGTTTTTACATAATTGCTAATATTTTATGCATTTAAATTAAAGTTTATACAAATAACAGTAAAGAGCAAGAGAATAGAAATCATTAAAGAGAAAGTCCTTCGATTTGATTTCCACAACTGGGTAAGATTTGGAATATTTAGCTTTATCCACGTTAAATTACATTCGAAATTCGATCAAACCCAATAAAACATTTATTAACTTTTATTTTAGTCTCTATTTGTGTTGCCTTAACTGTAGTTTGCTATTTTGTTTATTTCTGTCTGATTGTAAATAAAGTTCTCCTTGATTTTTTCTTTTTTTTTTTTTTTTTTTGTTCTTTTTGGAATTTTTTGTTGAACTGCATTCCATTTAACATGTTGCTACAAGTTGAAAGTTAACTATGAAAACCAAAGGAAGTTAACTACTGAAATTAGTTAAAGTGTAGAAAAGTTGATGAAAATTACTAAAGAGAACAGTGGCGGTGGAAAGAAAGTTTTCTTGCATAAATTTTAAAAATATTTAATAAAAAAAAAAGGTTGTTTTGTATAAAAAATTGGGCCAAATCTAATCATTAGTTGTGCTATAGGGCTACTTTTCTAATCCTGTCATAACACTTATTCCGGGATTAATACAAGCTGAAGCTAAATAAAAGTTAAAGATTATGAAAACTTTCAAAGTGCAATTTTTCTCTCCTGATGATCAGGAGAGTAAGTTACGTAAGTATTCAATATTTGTGCCTACTTTCGTTAATTTGGATAAATGGCTTTCGTATTCAAATCTATTGCAATCTGGCAAAATAAAAGACCGATTATTTTCTAACTTATCTCTAGTGCGTGAAAGCATAAAATTATTACAAGCCTTTGCTGCAATAGAGTCACAACTCAAATTTGAATTTTCTAGCACCTTAAAATTGTATTCTTCTCTCTAGAGTTGAGTATATTAGATGTTTGTATGAAATTTTTACACAATATGAAGAAACGATATGGCGATTAACTGCACATTATTATCTAGTAGGCGGCCCTCTGTTCCACTGGGAATTAAAGAATTCAATACATTAGCCAAAATATCAGGTTTTTTGTGTTATGACTCTATTGCAGCAAAGGCTCGATTTCTTTCTTTAAAACTGTGTTTTAGGAACCCTTTTCCAGTATCAGGAAAGCCACATAAGTGTTTTATCTGAATGAAATTAAACTCCTTGACTTATATCGAGTGATCGCTAATTTCCAGAATGACCAGTGTTGCCAATAATGTACTTATTTATTTTATTTATTTATTTATTTATCGGTATTACTATACAACAGGACTTAAATTCCTATAATTACAGTATATATATGCATAGGCCCTCTGTAATTACAGTACATGATTAACTATTCGTAGAAATTCCATATGCGTCATACAATAAAAGATTTTAACATTAAACATAAATATAAAAGAATTAAATAAATAAAGGCAACTTTTAAAGCGCATTGATCGTACAATAAAGAACATAAAGACATTAAAAAGCGATTTAAGTAAAACATATTACACATTTTCAAGTACGATTAAAATTCATTGTGATACTAACTTCTTGAATTTTATCGGGATCAGGTTGTTATTTCTTCTTGACTGCTTAAAAATGGCTTAAAAATTACGAAATGCGGGTAAAAAAAAGTAGAAACAAGATTAAAATAAAATATACAAAAATTAAAATATACAAGTGCATTAGCTCTATTCGTTTGTTTCAAGTCTTTGATAATTAAAAAGTGGAATTTATATGGAATCTATAGGCTATAAACCAATCATAATAAAATAAGGACCACACAGTACGTGACCTCAAAGTACGTTTTCGAGAATTGGCTTATTTGAAAACGCAAAAAATATGTTATAATACTACAAAAAATTAAGCATTTTGTTGCATCGGTTAAACAGTTAATCGACTGAAATTAACCGGTTTAATCGCTTATCGAAAATAGCCAATTTCCTTAATATTTACTAAAGGCTAGTTTACACTATTATACTTTGTATTAATACATGTCAAAAACTCAAGTAATATGTTAAAGTGTGATAGTGTGAATGCAGTGTGTCATGAAAATTGCAAGTATTACGAAAAAAAATTTGACATCCCATACGACTTCATCGTTTTTTTAAATTTTTCTAAACGCTAATACTTTTCATTGGATCAGGGTTGCATTTTACCAAAAGCGTGTTCATGTGTGATAGTGTGACTACAAACTGTAATGTTATATTAGATTTTTTGACAGTCACAACAAAACTCATTAGATTTCTATCTCACAAAGTATTATGGAATACGTAAGAAATGTGTGATAGTGTAAACCTTAAGGAAGCCTTAAGGAATCCTTTAAAATACAACCAGAATATCTTGTTTGTGTCTGTTACATGTTTTACCTTATCTATTCTCTGGATAGCAGTGCAGTAAATTGTATGGACAGAAAATTTTGCAATTATCAGACACCAGGCGAATTTTCTGGCCCGATACGGACTTCGCCAGCATTCTTTGTGTCTCATTGGATAGTGCTACTTTATAAATGTTCTACTTTTAAGTCTAAAAGCCTAATTTATATAACGAAAGAAGTATTCCAGATTCTATTTTTCAAAACAAAAAGGTAATACTTTTTTGCAAGTCATCCCCAAGTGACTTTATAGTTTGAATACATTCGTGTTATCATTTTAAAGTTTATTTTTATCAAAATCTAAGAGCCCAATTTTACAAATTCGTAAATTCTAAACGGAAATCTACGGGATATCCATCTATAATGAAGTATTTAAATCATGAATCCAGTAATGATTTAATAATAAGTAACCTGTTTGCCGACTTTTTTGCAACTACATATTCTGATGCCCAATACAACAACTATAACAATTACCCTTACGTGATTGATTAACACCAAGCAATATCATTTTCTCCCATTACAACCTCCCAAATAGTTGCCAGTTTGAAAAGCGTAAAATCATCCTTTTACACTGGACCTGATGGTGTTCCAAGCTGTATTCTAACTAACTGCGCTAATGCTTTTGCCACACCTTTATCAATAATATTTAACTTATCAATTAGATATGGCTACTTTCCAACATTTTGGAAAGAATCTTATATAATTCCGCTATTTAAGGCTGGAAATAAATCAAACATAGCAAATTATAGAGGTATAGCTAAACTAAGTGCTACTCCTAAACTCTTTGAAAAGTGCATGACTGATAGCCTCTTTCATCAAGCATTGTCATTACTATCTCCTTTTCAACATGGCTTTAGAAAAGAACGCTCAGCACTGACAACTCTCCTACAACTCACCACTATTGTTAATAATGGATTTAATAATGGGCAACTAACGGACGTTATATACACAGACTTTAGTAAAGCTTTTGATAAAGTCAACCATAGTCTTCATCTTAGTAAACTTTCCTAAATGGGCTTCACTAGTAACAGTCTTCGGTGGCTTGAGTCATATCTTATTTCTAGGAAACAAAGTGTTCGCTTTAATAATACAACATCAAAGAGCATCATCGTCAATTCTGGAGTACCGCAAGGTAGCCACCTTGGTCCAATCTTATTCTCACTTTTTATAAATGATCTGCCGAGTGCAATAAACAATTGTGATGTATTAATGTATGCCGACGATGTAAAAATATTTTCAAGCTACAAAAAAAACTTCGGAAATGCTCAACCTTCAACATGATTTGGATAATTTTTATAAGTGGTGTAACATCAACTTTATGAATCTTAATTTAACAAAATGCAAGCATATGCGTTTTTGTAGAAAATGGAATTCTTTGGGTAACTATACTTTCGGTGGCAGCCAACTTGAAATAGTTAAAGATATTTTGGATCTTAGTGTTTTACTAGACTCAAAATTAGACTTTATAAAACACATTACGACAATGATGAACAGAGCTCGTGGAGTACTTGCTTTTATAAAGCGTTGGGCTAAGGAGTTCACTGATCCCAAAATTACAAATCAGTTATACATATCTTTGGTAAGACCAATAATTTTCACATAAATCGAATAGAATCTGTCCAAAAACA
The DNA here is from genome assembly GCA_943735925.1 of Pollenia amentaria. Classification (NCBI taxonomy): domain Eukaryota; kingdom Metazoa; phylum Arthropoda; class Insecta; order Diptera; family Polleniidae; genus Pollenia; species Pollenia amentaria. Next base: position 48,924,490 of record OX031006.1, read on the forward strand.
ATTTTTATTGTTCTGCTTAGGAAATTTAACTTGGAACCCTTCTGAAGTTCTTCCATCCTATTTCGAAAGACTTGAACCAGTTAAACTACCTTCACTGGTAAGCCGAAGAAAAATGCTTAACATTACGTTCTTAGTTAATTTGCATAATGGTAATGTTTGTTCTGAATTCCTGCTTAATAATGTTAATGTCAACGTTCCTCAACGATCAACTCGCAATTTCATACCATTGTATCTTCAGACTTTCCGCACAAACTACGCTAATTCTGATCCTTTTCTGAGAATATGCAAGGATTTTAATGAAATGTATAATTTTATTGACTTTTCTTTGAATGGTAATGTCATTAAACGTAGTATTATCTTGTTTTTGAATACTTTACCTAATAGATAATATTATTTGTAATTAAATTCTAGTCTTTAAGGATTTACATAGACTTAAATAAATAAAAAAAAAAAAAATTATATTTTTAATTTTAATTAAAAAAATTATTAAAAAAACTTAGCCATTTCAAACAATATGTTCATTTATTTAAATAAATATTGACAATTCCCAAACAACAATTCTACATGTATAAATTATTTTATTTTAAACGAAAAAAAGTCAATTAAGATTTTTTTTTTATTTAATTAAAATTTTTATTTAAAATTTATTTCAAAACAACTAAAATGTTAATTAAGTCAAAATGAAATTTTTAATTTTCTTTTAACTAAAAAATGATTTATTCAATTATCACTTTTTTTAAATTTAAATACTTTTAAAACCATTTCTTTAATTGATGAAACACTTTTTTCTGTGTATCAAACGATAACAATTAATTTCTTAAAACAAAATCGAGGCTTTGATTGAGAAAACGGTGCTTCTTTTGGTCAGCAATATCAAAAATGGTATACATTTTATCACGGAAATCAAATATCATTTGAACAGCCGCTTTAAAATAAAATTCTCTTTTATTTTTAAGAATAATGGTCCTTTCGATATCAGCAGAAAATGATAAAGACTTTTATGCAGAAATATCAATATGTATATGTATTAAGAAATAATTCTCAACTATACCTGATCTACACTTGAAAAAATTACCCATGTTCTTTTCCATGACAATAAAAAAATCCCCCGATTCGGGTAATTATTCACGAAGTGGCAATACTGATATGACTGGAATTGCAGTTCAAAATATTTGGGATGGATGATTGGTGTAAAAATTGAGCATAGGTCCCACAAAAACTCTTCTTAAAGAACACTTTGGTTTCACTAAAATCGCAATTAATAAATTTTGGCACGCCTTAGCTTTAGACTGCTAAAGGTTGATTCCAAGGTCCACATAACAACAATTATAATTCTTGGTAGAGGATATAAAAAATTCGACCTACTTTCACTACTCACTACTTTCTCATACTATTTATCGGGATCAATATCTCTCCTAAAAACGGTTTCAAAATATAATAGATCTCTTTATAACTTAAGTCCAGTTGAAAGGAAAAATTTTTTTTTTTTTAATAAAGCCTTTTCTTTTCATGTTGGATTATAAAGAATTACAGCAATTTGGCAATAGCTACAATATTAAATATTTCCTTTGCATTTCATATAATGAAGTGGAAGGTGGATTAGGTGCTGAAGAATTTTCGAGCATCTGGATGTACTTCATCGAACAAAAGGTCCTTTGTGAAAACGAGAAGCCGAAAAAAATTATTTTTCATAGTGACGGCTGTACCTACCAAAATCGAAACAAAATAATGAGCAATGCCTTGCTGAATTCAGCAGTTCAACAAAACATAACAATTGAACAAAAAATCTTGGAAATTGGCCACACACAAATGGAAGCTGATAGTGTACACTCCATCATTGAACGTGCAATTAAAAATAGAATTATTGATATATGCAGAACACCCCGGAAAAAGCCTGAACCATACGAAGTTAAATATTTGGACTTTTCGTTTTTTAAACATTTAAACACCTTGCAATTTTATAAAAGCATTAGGCCTGGACGAGGTAAAGGAGATCACAAGGTAACGGATATTCGTGCAATTAAATATACACCGAATTGTGGAATAAAGTATAAACTTCGTTTCACCGAAGAGTGGAAAGATTTACCACAGAAAATAAATTAAAATATAAGACCTATTCAGTTTTCGAGTTTGGAACCACTCTACAATGAAAGAAAAAAAATAACGACAAGAAAATATGAAGACCTGAAATTTTTAAAACTGACTGTACCGAAGGACCATCGCCGTTTTTATGATGATCTACCTCATCTATGATTTGTTTTTCTAAATATTCTGTACCTATTTTTTTTAACAAATGATGAAATTCGATGTTTCCTATATCGTAAAAATATACATTTTTATTATTATTTATTTCTTTTTCTTTAAACTAATAATTCCTATTCTTATTTATTGTTAACCAATAAATATTTTGTTTAGCAACACCAATAAAATAACTACATTCTTGTTTGCAGTGAACACCGCTGTAACGAATTATGCTTCATAAGGAATAATTCCTTATATTAAATTCCAGAAATAAAAGAAATCATATTTAAGGAAAATATGCTAAGTCCCTACTAAAATAATGAAATTTCAAAGAGCAAATGTGTTAAGTCCAAAAAAGCCAATAAGTCCGCAAATGATTTATTTTAAAATCCTACGACTACTGGTAATTTAAGAGGATGGACTAAAGAAAAAAACTGCATTTACAGATTTTTAAAAAGTCTATCTATAAAGTTATATCTATAAAGAAGCTAACATTTGAATTTATAGTTTTAGAACTACGAGCTAAATCAGCAGCCTTTTTGGCCGCAAAAATTTCCGTCTGGAACAATACAGTAATCAAGAAGCTTATAAGATTCCCGAATACACAGTTCCTGACAGTAAACTGTAGCTCCAACTCACTCTTTCATTTTGGAACCATCCGTAAAAAACTAAAAGTCCTATAGTTTAATCGGAGTCCCGCCAACCAGCCGTCCTCTTCTAGAGTAATACACGGTGTTCTATTATATATCAGTCCCGGAATGCTGTAGTCGCTGCTAGAGTCAATACCCCTTATAACTAAGTCATTTATATATAATATAAAAATAAGTGGTCCCAAAACTGAAACGTGAGGCACACCGGAAGTAATTGCAAGTATATCAGAACTCCGATCATTGACATTTACAAATTGAGATCTGTCAGTAAGATAAGACAATATAAGCTTGCATGCCGTGGTAGAAAATTTAAGTAACTCTTTCAAGTTTTTAATCATAATAGCATAATTTATTGAATTAAAGGCCTGAGTTAAATCAAGAGATACTAGTAGAGATAAGTCACCATCATTTAGATTCCTTCTTATATCATCAGTCATATCAAGTAAGAGAGAAGTAGAATTATGATTACAACGAAAAGCATATTGAGATGGAACAATAAGCCTTCGAACAGAATATAATATTTGGTCCTTTAATATGTATTCAACAGCTATGGACAATGAAGGGAGAATTGATATCGGTCATCATGCTAATTCCATTTTAACTACATCAATATTTCCTAAGTCTTGGAAAATAGCTCGGGTTGTTCCCATTCCAAAGTGTAGAAATGTTCGGACAATTAATGATTTTAATGAGTATAAATAGTCCTAATAAAACGATTTGGTATGGTATCAGTACCTACAGATTCGGACTTAATGCTATAGATCGCATTAAATAACTCATCCTCACTAACGCAACTAAAGGAAAAAGAACCATTCATTTACTGAATCAGAAGAGTTAACAAAATAATCATTAATACTATCAACATCAAATTCATTACACCAACTATTATCCCCAGTTAGACCAGATTTCTCTTAGGTTAGGTTAGGTTCCATTGGCAGCCGTGATCAAGCACAGCTCACGTGGGTCCATTAATTAGTTCCCGTTGTGTTACCATATCACGCCGTCTCCCATGGGTCCTATGAAATCTGGCTGCTAGTATTCCCATGCAGCCAACCGGACGATTCAATAAAGCAGTGGATCCTGTTTACATCAACATCAGAGAGACAAGTTTTGTCCCCAAGGGCTCTTCGACCAAACATTTCGAGTCTTAAGTCTCCGAATGCCGGGCCATTACAGAGAAGATGTTCCGTTGACTCTTCCTCCTCCTCTTCGCCGCAACTTCTACACAAGTCATTATAAGGGAGCCCCAGCCTCTGAGCGTGCCTCCCAATGGGCCAGTGGTCAGTTATAACCGCAATTAGGTTTCTTAGATGATGTCTGAACAGCTGCAATGCCCGCCGTGTCCTTTTTCCATCTATGATGGGCCAGATTTTCCTGGTTTCCCCACAGGTGGTTTCATCGTGCCCCCTCTGACTGGCGATAAGATGAAACTTGTGCGCTATAAGTTGCTTACACCTTGGGAGTGAAGCACCTACATAATATGTGGAACCGTCCCGATTCAAGGTGGTACCTGCATACGCCAACGAATCCGCCAACGAATCCGCCATGCAGTTCCCATGTATGACCTTGTGTCCGGGGACCCAATTAAGGGTGACCAGTGAATGTCTCGCTATCTCCTCCAGAGACATCCGGCATTCTCGGATAATTCTCGATGTGATGAACACATTCTCCAGGGATCTTATGGCCGCCTTGCTACCGGCAATAATGTGAATATCCCTTCCAAAAATTTCACCGTACCGGATGCGTCTCGCGGCTGTGTGGATGGCCATTATCTCGGCCTGGATGATACTGCAGTGGTCCGGCAGCCTTATAGGAATGCTCCAGTTTAGCTGCTCGGAGTATATGCCAGAACCGACACCATACAGTGTTTTAGACCCGTCCGTGAAGATTTCTCTTAAAATTCTCCACATACCAGATGAGTTAAGGCCACAAAATAATTTAGAATAATATGCTCTTCTCTCTTTACGTGTAATATTTTTAGCCTTATTTCGGTATCTGCAGTACACATTCAAAAAAACTACCGCGCAAGACCTTTTAAATTCTTAAAAAACATAATAACAATTTTTCCCTTACAATGGAGAGGTTTTCTTATTACCACCTAGAAACTCTATTAGTACAACGCTACTGCCTTTCTATTCCCCTCCTACCTTCTCAGACCAAACCACAAATATCATTCCATCTTAATGCCCCCCATTTAAGTTACAAAAAAAAAACTTAATATTACTCGTTGATCAAGTTGTGTCAACAATTTATATTCTTGTTATTTTTTCACAAGAAAAGTCCTTTTTTCATATGTATGTGCGTGTATGTTGAAAAAAAGTTGGCAAAACTCATCTAAAAAATGCATACAATTATAAAAAATGAACTGTAAAACAGCAACAACAAGAGTAAGTAGTTGTAGTAGCACTAAACTAAAAATTGAAAGGATAATAGAAATTTACGGGTACATTTTATAAACACGCACACTCCCATACACATACACATTTACGTCAATATAGACATCTCTACGTAAGAATGAAAATGACATGAACAAGAAAAGATACCATTAACATGCATGATTATAGGAAAAAATTCATTTGGATTTTGTGCTAGAGATCTAAAAGTGAGTAGTTTGGCCATTTATTTGCATATTTATGCATATGAAAAGTTATTGCAATCATTAGAGTTATGAAAATGTTGAAAATGAAAGGATATTGAGGTTTCTTAACGCAAAACTATTAAGTGATGTTTAATATGGTTGTAGGATAATTTAAAAAATTATAAAAAAAATTAATTATTTTCAAAATATGACGTTATGACACTTATGAAAGTGTTAATTTATTATAACTCACTAACAAGTGTCATAATGTCCAGGGACTTTACGACACTGCCCTGGTGGACATTATGACACTTTCACTTGACATTTTAACATTCAACCTTTTAATGAACGGTCTAGAATTTTCCAACGGTCCCATATAAAGCTGCCATCCGAAATACACTTTCTAAAACCGAAATAAATCATGATATACGAAATTTGTCTTAAATAAACAACATATCGCACACTAAATCATGAATAGCCACAACTCAATATTTATCAAAATCGTTTTATTTTTTCATTAACCAGGGTTCTGCTAGGATTGGAGAGGAGTGGTCTCAGGACACTTATAGGGTTCATGACGGGGGATTGTTCTGTTATGGCTTTTACGGATAAATGGGACAATACCATAGTTGGGGGTAATGCACTAAATATTGGTTTAAATCGGCAGTGCACATCACTAAATAAAACTGCAAAAAAATTAGTTTGCACTCGTTTTTCACCAGCTTTAGTGATGATTGCTATTTTTTTTAACTACCACTCAAACAAATTAGTGATATTGCAAATTTGTTTACTAACACTAAACGAAGATTGAATGCAAAAATCTGCACTCAATACAAATAGTGCAAAATTTCCCGCGAAGCTCTTCGCTTGTCTGCAGGAGACCAGAGTCTTTGGCGGGAATCGAAAAATTTAAAAAATGTAATTTTGTATGAGCATAATTTTTGATTCTCGTTATGATATGCATAAGAAAGGAAATTAAACAACATGTCAATAATTTGTCAATAACGGAATATCTCGTTGCTTTAATAATGAAAAAAAAAGTTTTTTGTTTGTAAATTTAGTGCAAAATTTTAAGTCGATGAGTGAAGAGCAAAAAAGTTGCAATAAACTGATGATTGCTTTTTCTTAAATCAAAATTTTGCACTATCACTAACTGTGAGTTGAAACTGCAAAATGAGTGCACTACCCCCATTTATGGACAATACCATATCGGACTTCTGCAGATTAGGCGATGATTCTGAGACGATTGAGCATGTACTGTGCCACTGTTCTAGGATGCAGGGTCTCAGACAGAAATGGCTGGGAGATAGATTTCAAGACGAACTGGGGGGCATCGCTAGATGCAATCCAGTCGATATACTGGGGTTTGTCAGGGAAATAGGACTGCTGTTTCTGTTGAGGGGACTGTAGAGGGAGTAATTGTCCCTACTAATATATTTTTATTCTATGTATCTGTTATTTTCTTTTCTTCCACATTTCTCTCTTTTCTCTACCTCTTTACTGAAGGGATTTACAATGGACCGCTTTGTTCTCCGAGTAGAAGTGTGCCCTTGGGCGCATAGCTCTTCTTAACATAACCTAAGTTAACCTATACCAGTACAAAAAAAATAAATTTTTTGAAGCACTTAAACGAAAAAGCGCATAATCGAGCGCTTCAATAAGAGAGCTCTTATACAGCAGAAAATGATAACGAATAAAATATACAAAAAGCTGATATTTTAGTGCTGACAACGAAGAAGGTTTTAAAGCGAAAAAAAAATAAAAAAATATTAGGTTTACGAAAATGATTGAAAAAAGGCATTTAAACAAGTAAAAGCAAAACATTAATGAATATGTTAATATACTTAGCCCTTAAAAAAGCACTTTAGGAGTGCTTTGTTTGCACTTTTTTTTTTATTTAAAAGAAGCGCTGATTGTCAACACAAAATAGTCCTCCAAGCCGGGAACACCCCATACAAAAATCAGGTATCCCATCAGCACATTTGAAACGATTTGAGGAATGAATTCATACATAAAACCTTCTTCTTTTGGAGCAAATTTTTTAATGGTTATGTCAATAAGAATTTTTTTTGATAAATATATGCAGCTCATGTTTGACAATTTCCTTAATGAGAAATACCGAATTGTATAAATTCAAATTATTTTATTTAAAACGATCTTTATGTATATATCAAAACGTTTGTGGCGTTTGTGTGCTCCTTAAACTCCAGAACCGCTGGACCGATAAATTATCTTGGTCGGGGGCTAGGTTTCTCTTAAGTTTAATCCCAATAGGTGGCGCTGTTATCGTAATACTAACATTTTTTTATTTATGGTACGATTTGGCTGAAATTCACAATATATATTTATTAAACAAGAATAAAAAAATTTTTGAACCAATAGATAGCGCTGGGGTCAAGTTATTAACAAAATTCTCCAGTGACTTATAATTTTTTTTATTTAGAAAATCCAGAGCAGCGCCAGGACCAAACAGTTAGTTTAATTTATAAAATTCTTGTACAATTTATTGAGCTTGAGGGTTTCCTTCTTTGTATATTAAAAATAATTTAATTAAAAAAGTAAAGGTTGAGTAAAATAAAATTTATTAAATTTATATTTTTATTTCATATTATTTTTAAAGCAATAAAAATATTAATTGAACTAAATATATATTTTTAGTTTTTGTTAAATAAAAAAATTTATTAATTCAATTATCACATTAATTTAATTACAATATTTTTCAAACAATGTATTTAATTGATAAAAAAAAACTAATGAATTTTTCTGTGTGTAGAAGAAGAAAATCGAATACAGTATTGCCCAGCTGACACGTCTAATTTAAGCTTTATCTAGAAGTTATAGCCTTTAAATGACCAAAACGTTTTCTAAGAAGGATTTGAATTGTATAAACGATATCTGTGTTAAAGGGTAAGAGGACTTAACTTTTACAATCGGTACATTGCTTAAATTTTAATTTGATACACACATTTTTTCTAAAATTTTGAAAATGTGGCTGTGTAATCTGTAATTTTTAATATTGTATCTTATATTTAAAGAATCTAATACCAGTATTAATTTTTCTCTCTTTAAACGTTCGGAAGTGAGCGTGATTAACAGACAAGCAGACGGCTTCCACAGAAAAAAAATAAAACTTGATTTCAATTAAAAAATTTGTGATATTAATTAATAAATTAATTAAATTTGCACCAGTAAACAAATTAATAGTATCAACTTGATTAAACGTTTAATTCCCTTGATTAAATTTTTAATTAAAACTGACTTTTTTTTGATTAATGCCTTAATTGGTGAACAATTTTGGAGAATTTTTTTAATTAGGCTTAAGTTCATTGAATTTAATTTTCATTAAATTATTTTTATGAAGACAGTCAAGAATGAAAAATAATCAATAAAAAAAAAATTTTTTTAATTAATTTCATGTTGTAAAATTCCTGTCTTCATAAAAATAATTTAATGAAAATTAAATTAAACGAACGAACAACGAAATATCTAATTTTGGATTAAAACCCATTAACAGTTCAATAAAATAATCTGCTGAAAAAGGTCAATAAGAAAAAAGAGAGACAAAAACATGAAAAACAAAAATGTACTCTGGATTTTAAGAAGAATTCTTGACAAAAAGTACGAAAAACAGAAGTTAGGAAGAACATGTTAATCAATTAAAATATATAATCATTCATTCAAAAAGCAAATTTCGATCTACCAAGGTGAAATACCATTTGGTTTAAGGATTGATGTTTGACTATTGACGTCGCCCGGCCTCAATAGCCGAGTGAGTAAAACGGCAAACCCCACTCACGAGATTGTGTGGTTACAATCGAAACCTGTCCGTGAAAGCCTGGGTTCAAATCTCAGCGCAGTCAATAATAAAAAATTATCAATAGCAAAAATTTTAATTAATTTTATATTGTAAAATTCTTGTCTTCATAAAAATAACTGAATGAAAACTAAATTCAATGAACTTAAGCCTAATTAAAACAATATTTAAATTTTGATTAAAAACCATTAACAGTTCAATAAAATAACCACAATACTAATTATTTTGGATAATTTTTTCTGTGCAGTCGAAATTACTCAAGGACATAGAATTTTCATATCGCACTTGTTCAAAAATACTGTCGATTTTTTCCAAAAATTAAAAAAAAAATTTCTAGTTATGAGACTATTGTTGAACAAGTGCGATATATACTTTATGAAACGATCCATACTGAAATGTTTCAAAGGAAATTACAAGCCTGATACACCCTAATTCATCACTTGTGGTGGAGGCTATAAAACTAGACTTTGTGCTTGGACGGAAGAAAGATATTTGTGGTAAATTTAGGACTATTTAAAACTTCAGCTCATTGGTCCTTTAATCAGAGAAAAATCTATTTAGAGGCATTTTCGTTCAAGGCTCTTTCTTTTCTCTTCTGTTTGAAGTCGGTAAGTTTTACTTATTACTGGCCAAAAAATAAACTTAATTTATTGATTAAATACACAAATTTTTTATCAACCTTAAATTATTAATGTAACAACTTAAAATATGTCTTGCATATTTGAAAATAATACCAAAAATTTTAATTGAAAAGTTTAATTTACACAAAAAGCAAAACAAATAATCTAAATACAAGACAAAAGCAGACATGCAAATAAAAGTCTAAAAAGAAAAAGATATTTCTGGTAAGGAATGCAAGGAATTACAGTATCAAACAAAATACTGTTTACAAAAATTATGAAAACAATATGAATCAATAAGACAAACAAAAAAAAACCAATATAAAGTTTGCTAAAATTAGTATAAGGACATTTGTGAAACAACTTATAAAATGGACTTCTAATGGAAATCATTAATAATTGCAGAAAAAGTCGAAGATGGCAATATATTTTCCTCTGTGTGTCTGAAAAATTATGTGCAAACAAAAAACTTATGAAAAAAAGGAACATGTCTCCAACATTTCTGTTTTAAAATGAACATAAACCAAATATTCTTGGTTTTTTCTTTTTTTCGCTCTAAAGAGTCCTTAAAATATTTAAAAGTATATCTTGTGTTGTAGCTGTTGTTGAGTTGGAATCCTTTTACAAAACAAAACGAAAAGAAAAAAACACAACAAGACTCCAGACTAAATTATTTATCAAGGCAGTTATAAAATAGAAAGACACTAGAAGACAATAAGAACAAGTTAGAAGGCTTAATTCGGCTATTCCGAATGTTTAATACCCTCCGCAAAGAATTTCAATTTTTCGGGAGTGGAAAACTAAAAGTGTCTTAAATAACGTAAACGTTTATTTAATTAAGATCTACGTTATCAAAGCAAGCCCGTTGGGATTTTTCAAAACTTAAAAACGATTAATGTTTAGTTAAGCCAATTTATGCATGTGGATACTAAGAAAGTTTACATTTTAGTTGTAAACGTTTAAAATATCGATTGCTTTCCTAGCAAATAATATATTGAACTTTAATGTATGATATTTCAAATGTAGGTAGCACTTGAAATATAAACAAACCTATACAGACATTGCTGATATCAGTGTCTGCAAAGGACATCTTATGTTTAAATATTTACGAGCTTTTACTGTACTCTACATAAAGTACTATACATGTATGTATACATGGAAAGAGGGCAAACTTAAATGCATTCAGAAAAGAAAATACGAATTTAAAGGCATTTTACACAATGGCAAACATAATTAAATCCGGCATTGCGAAAAGGGTATAAGTCCATAAAACTAAATATTTCAGGATTAACAATAATATGTTTTTAGCAAAAAAAATTATTATGGAACTAAAAGAGCCAAACGTGAATAGCTGCTAGATAAAATGTGTCGAAAATCGGCAAATTTTGCAAAACAAATCGTCAAATCGACTTACTTAAATCGTTACAAAAATCGTCACATGTATGTAAGTCAATTCTCGAAGCTTGTCCACAGATGACCTTGCTTGTATTGTATTGTGTGGGAGGTATTATATCCGAATTTACTACAAAAAGCTTAGAATCTATAAAGTACGGAAATTGGTAACCATATGAACTTAGAGATAACGAACACCAATTTTACTCATCAGAAATTCTGTTTCAGTGCTAAAAAAATGGTTGAAAAATGGTTGAAAAATGGATCTATTGCCAGAATTATTATGAGCTGCTTTCACGGGACAATTATTGTCAACCAAATTTGCAAAAGTATCCAATAAGTTGTCAAAAAAAAAAAAATAAAAAGATAATAATACCAAAAACTCTTGTAAATGAGTACAAAATTTTAACATATTAACGCCCGCTGTACTATAACTAGTACGACAATTTAACTTTAAATCACAGAAAAAATTATTAAATTTCTCCAATCACCAAATTAATTCCAAATTCATAAAATCAAGCAAACAAGTTGTTGATTTTGAACCTATTACCAAAATGATTATATTGATTACTAAAAGTTTTAACATTTAAAAAAAATAGATATTGGGAATTATTTCTTTTTATAAGCAACTTTATTATATTCAAAATTTTTTTATTTTTCGAATTTATTCTATGAGTTAAATTTCAGATATGTATTTTATAAAGCTTTTTGTAATAGTTATATTCCTTAAATTTTTAGAAAATACATAACTGAAATTTAACTCATAGAATAAATTTGAAAAATAAAAAAATGTTGATTTTTTTAAATTATTTTATTTTAAACGAAAAAGGTCAATTAAGACTTTTTGTTATTTAATTAAAATTTTTATTGAAAATTTATTTCAAATCAACTAAAATGTTAATTAAATCAAAATTAAATTTTTAATTTTCTTTCAACTAAAAAAATAATTGATTCAATTATCACATTAATTAAATCTAAATACTTTTTAAATCATTTTTTTAATTAATAAAATACTTTTTTCTGTGATAAAAATTATGTCATGCAGTTTTTCGCTTTAGCAACGTTTTGCATCGGTTATTAAAAGTACAGACAATAATCATGTAGGAAAAAAAAGTCAAAGTTATTATTTAAAAATGAAAAGAATCTCCGGTTTGCTTTAGCAATTTATTTTGTACTGGCAGCTGAGAACTTTTTTAAAATTATTTTTAAAGATTTGGCTGAAGATATTGACAAAAAGTATTTTATTTATTCTATAATACTACATTATTATAAAAAACACATAAAATGGCTTAATTCGTGTAAATTTTTTCTCGCTATAGCGTATGAAGTGTTACTGTACTAAGTTAAGTACACTGGGCGCTTGAGGTAAAATAAAGTTGCATAGTCAAGGCATATTTATTTGTCAACTATGTTTGTTTTATTATCAAAAAATATCTCTTAAAAACACTCTTAAATGAAAAATGAGTACAAAGCGTTTTAACCCATTCATTCCTATTGTTGCCTATAGGCAACATTAAACACTTACGCACATAACAGCTGAAAATCTTATTTTATTTTATAACGGTTTTCGTTGCATGGCTACTAAGAATGCATCTTAGCAATGTGAAGCAGAATTTCATATAATAAGATTTGACAGTGTTCACGAGCGGACTGTTTGTTTTAGTGTCCACACGTGTTAAGATTTTTTTTGTCATCTTAAAATATCCGGGAATTTTCCAGAGCGAACCAATATACTTCTCAAACTAAGCCCCAATTTTGGTTTAGAAAAAGCAATACATTATATTATTAGCCACAATAGTAAAGATGATCCTACATACAACGTGCTCAGGTGGAAGGAAGGTGACGACGATGACATGTATGGAAACAAATTATCCTGAGGTGTTTCCGGTAATATAGAAATTATTACTCTCAGACATACCACTAACTTCGAAGATCAGTGGAGTATCGATGACGAAGAACCACTAAAGTCATTCGAGTCGCCTTCTTCATGGAATGTGCTAAAAGGAAAAATATTTGAAACTAGTACAGACTTGCCTTATTGGAGAAAATGTGCTAAAAATGTATTGAAGAACGACGGTCTTTTGTTGCTAATATTTTGAAAGACATGACCCCTATGAAAGTCTTTGAAAACTTTTGGATGATGAAGTTCTAGGGCTTATCGCAACGTAGATGTCGTATCTGAGCGACAAGAAAAAATAGTAAAACTAGGGAATCGTCCTCTAGAATTGTCGAAGAAGTATGTACTACCTGCTCAAATCTTCATGTGACAGGTGCCTGAAAACTATTTGTTAAGAAAGACGATGTTTTGCTCAATATGACTCCTAAGTGACCATTGTACTAAACTTAGTACACCTCTAAAAATACAACTTTAAAATATTTTTTGTTATATTTTCTTTTTTATTATTTTAAGACAAGTGTTTTGATACTGGTATTAAAAATAAAATTGGTAAAAATGTTTATAGTTTTGATTTGGGCATTAATGGGTTAAATTGGAAAAATCGTCCAATTCAGGGTATAAATCGTCAAATCGTGGACTCCAAAATCGTCAAAATGACGATAAATCGTCAAATCTGGCAACGTGGAAGTTGACAACCAAAAGCATGTCTTATTTTCGTACTATTAAGTTTTAATAAAAAAAAAAAATAAACACTTACTTCGCAAGTATCTTAAATTGAAATTTGTGGGCTTATGCCCTTTTCAAAATGACTACACAAAAAAACCAAAGATTTTCAAGAAAACCGACAGTTACTCCTGCAGATTTTCTTGATATTAGCTGATGGTGTTGGCCAAGCAAAAATCTCTGTATAGACAATTTGGTACTCTTTGGAAATCTATTTTTTTTTTAATTTTCCAAATCTGTGATCTTCGTTTCATCGATTGGAATTTTCCTACCATATGCTGGAATATCATTCGCTGGTAAAGGTCGTTAAGTGAATATTTCTTGTAGTAACTAAAATTTGTAACTGATTAAACCAACTATAAAATCACGTGTTCTTACAAGACCTGGTGTGGTCTCGGAAAATATAAATGTGAAACTCCGGCATTTTTCGCAAACTCGCGACTGTCCATTTTCAATAAAGTTTGCAGACCACATAAAACGAGATTATGTCAGTTGTTATTTGGATAACGTTGCCATACAAAAATAGCAAACGGAGTTGAACATAATAAAAACAGGATATTTACAACTTATGTTTGCCATTAACTGCATGACTTTAAAGCAGAGTACCGAAACGTTGTTCATTTTTCAGTCATGAGCGAGCGGGAAAATTTTAAAATTTTTCTGCCGATTCGGTGAGGCAAAAAAATATTTTGAATTTCCTCGCTCATTAATGCAGGAATAAGAAGGTGCGCATGCAGTATTTTGTGTGTAGGCTACTGCACATAAATTGTTACAAAACAAACAATTTTTTTAGCGTTTTTCAAAGAATGTTACCTACTTAAGAGAACTGTGCTCAACAAAAAAACTCAACGTTTTGGTTGGTAGTCTAAACATTTTTCACAAGAACAAAATATACGTTCTCCGTTCTTCTTGTTATTGTTTTCATTAATTTTCCAGAAAAAAAAAACACCCTTTTTAAAACACCAAAGCAAAATGTATTAACAATGTATTATTAGACCCCTTTCAGACAAGCAAAGTTTACTTTGCAAAGTCTTGAGTTTATAGAAGAGAAGGGAAAAGAGAATAGCGGGGGAGTACATACTTTGCTGTACTCAGAAATTCGTTTTGTTTTTCGTTCGTAGATTATACCTGAAGTTGGCTGCAACTTTATATTTATATACAGCGTTACCAGAATCTTTGGAATAAAAATTGTCATATGGCGAAAGAAATCATATTTTGAAGAGGAAAATCTTAAATTTTTTTTTCTTAATTTAAATTTTTTAAAACAAGGGCAAAATAGTAAGAATTATAAATTTTTTATAAAAACATACTTCTTATTATTTAAATTGAAATACATAAAAACATGATTCGTCAGTATATGAAACTTAATAAAAATACATTTTTTCTTTTCACAAATATTTTTTTTATCAATATTCTAACTGCCTATTTCCGATGTGCGAAAGAATTATTTACTTCTTACAAATATGTACATTTAAAACAAAAACAAAGTTTTTAGAATTTGTTTTTGTTTTAAATGTAGTTGTTCGGAAGAAGGAATTCTTTCGCACATTGGAAATAGGTCATAATATGCCTTTTTTAATATTATTTTATGTCCAGAAATAATGATGCAATTTTGTGTATTCTAGATACTGGGTACAAGAGTGTGCAGCACCAATACACATCAAGCTGATGCAAAACTTCATTGTTTTAAAAATTGACTGTTTAAATAATCGTGTATTTTGCATAAGCAAAATTAAAGTAAAAATCAGAATTTCTAAAAATAAAAAATCATCATTTGAGAAAAAAAATCTTTAATCATATTTTTGTTTAAAAAAATAATCCAAAATATGATAAAAATCATCATTCTGGCAACGCTGTTAATATATTATATTCAAACAAGAGAAAACAAAAATTTGTCAAATTAAACTTTGTGTGTCTGAGCACGAAACAAAGTTTAAAAGAGTATTCAACTCCTTATATATCTCAATTAATTTCCATTTTACAAGGTTTTTTGCTTCTCATGTGAACTGTGATGATATATTATTCCGCATTTAAGCCGACGATATGTGCAGTTCTTTTAGGTTTTTTTTTTCAATAATATTTGCCTACAAAACATTCAACACACTCTTGGGCTTTTACAAAAATATTTTACAAAAACAACATACACATACAGGCATTTCGTGCTGTGGTCATGCAAACTGTCGAGCAACAACAACATTAGTAGTGAGGAGCGTTACGAAAATTTTTTGTTTCCTCATTCTTCATGACTGAAGAAAGGCAAAAATTTTTTTTCCTCACCCTCATAAATGAATTGGCGAAAAATTCACAATTCATTATTAATGGCTGTGAAAAAAAATTATAAGTTTTAAATTCCTCATTCATGAAAAAATTCATGAATGGTTAAATATGAGCGATCATATATGAATTTTTCTGAACTCTGCTTTAATGTAAACATTTAATTAGTTCACGACTTATGCCATTTAGGATAGACTTGAATTTTCGAAATTTGCATAAGTGGATTTGTGGTCCTCAAAAATTTGTTTTGTTTGCAGAGAATATTTAAAAGCGTTCAGTTAACAATATTTCGTAAAACAGTGATATATAAAAAAAGTGTGACTCCTGCTCTTTTCGCAAAAGTATTTACACCACATAAGGTGAACAAAAACCAGTCGATGTCGAACTTCTGATTTGCTTATCGCAAATATTGTTTTAATTATATAATAAGAGATTTCTACACCCTCCACTACTAAAAATATGTGTGAATGAGGTAAGACTAAGTTTGTCATTTCGTATGTTACACTTAGAATTACAGATCTAAGACCCAAAAAGTATACTTATATAGCTTAAGAACGCGGAAGCGTTTATTGTCGTCAATTGTATCCGGTAGCCGGTACAGATTCCCTACAATCGTGTGGTACGATTTTAGTAGGTCATAATAGATGGAATTCCTCTGGTCCAAAAACAAATCAATATCTTGGCGCCATGGATTTTCAGTTTAGACGTTGATTTGGTTGGTCGGCCGGACTTAACACTTAACTTCTTTGAGTTGTCGTAACTGATCCATTTTTTTAATCGCCAGTAATAATTTGATTCACAAATGACTACATTTTTTTAGCGTTCAAGCAGCAAAATGTCTTTTAACATCCCTCGGCCTTAACTCGTGTGGTACCCAATTTTCTTTCCTTTTGGTGAAATTTCTGCCTGAATAACTCGCCAATGATATTGCAAGTTCTTCTTGAGTTTGACAATAGTCTTCATGGATTTTTTTTTTTTTTTTTAATATGCAAACTGCTTTTTACCATATTTTCTTGTCCAAATGAAGATTTCTTAGCATATTTTACTTTTTAGAAGAGCAAATTTTTTTACATATTTTTTCAAAAATATAAAACTAAAAATGAAATATATGGGGGATTTCATGTCAAGTGACCCAACTTTTGAAATCGATGTCTTCCGATTTGGATGAAATTTAGACAGTAGTTTAGACACAAATTTTCAACAAGATCGGTCAAAAAGTTTCTGAGTTAGAAGGGGGTCAAATAT
The DNA here is from genome assembly GCA_943735925.1 of Pollenia amentaria. Taxonomy (NCBI): domain Eukaryota; kingdom Metazoa; phylum Arthropoda; class Insecta; order Diptera; family Polleniidae; genus Pollenia; species Pollenia amentaria. The sequence continues at coordinate 48,941,924 of OX031006.1, forward strand.
TATTGGCATCGGTCCATATCTGACCATAGCACCCATACAAATACTACTCTCGAAAATAGCTTTTAATGCCATTAATTTCTTATGAATTTTGGTATTGACATACAAACTGGCGACAATAACTTTAACGATAGGTAATAAGTCATTGGTCCCATATAAACCCCATTCCTTAAATCGGTTACAGGCAAACAAATTTCATATAGATGAAGATATCTGAATAATATTCAGCACAAATATTAACTAATATATGTGTAATTCTTAACCTTAAATCATAATTATATTCTGGTGACCAGTGTGGCCAGGTCTAAACAAGTTTTACAGCTAAATCTGGCATTAGACATGACATTTTGGCCAAACAGGTGTTATTTCTCATCACAAAATATACGTTGTCCTTATTATCTATTGGTGTTAGCAAAATTTGTCCCAAACAAATTAGAGAGCTATTTCTTCAATCTTTCGAAAAAAAAAATTTTTCTTTTTCTAAATTTTTTATTTTTTTTAAGCGGATATTTTTTTTCGCGATTGGGTTATGTATAAAAAAAATTATTTCTAAGTCAAGACGAGGATTTTTCAATTTTTAGCTTATGCACGATTTTAAAATCTTACAAACAAAACCTATGCTGAGAAACTAGACAAATTAACCTTTCTGACGGTATATAACTAACTAGCATTTCATACCCTCGATACTGCAATACCCAGGAATAAAATCACTTGTTTTCTATAGAGATGTTGACAAATTAAATTTTTTTTATTTATTTGTAATAACAATTAAATTAATATAAAATAATAATAATAAAAACAAAAAGATAAATAATCTTAAAAATTTAATCTTAATCACATAAGATCCTTTTATAAAATATTTTTTGTTTTTTTTAAATTTTAAACTTTTTTTTTAATTTTTTTTAAGGGGGGTACTTTTTTTTCAAAAGAAAGCTTAGGTCTTTTCCTTTAATGTAGTTCTGCTCGCTTTTTGGGCCGCGAGTCAAAAGTTGGGTCACTTGACATGAAATCCCCCATATATTAAAATTTCATTTTATGTAGCAGATTTGTAGTACAATTCTTTTATAAAAATTCAGCAGATTTTTAGAAAAAAATTTTTGTTATTAAAATTTAGCATATTTTTTTATCAAATTTAAAATATTAAAAATTTTATGTTAAATTTTTATCAGATTTTTCACATATTTTTTTCATATTACGAATTAGCAGATTTTAGCGGATTTTTTTTTTGAAGTTTTGGCATATTCTCATGAAACAGTTACGGGAACACTGATATTGTATTAACAGGTAGGTTCGTAGCTAGTGAGCAATTGTATCAGTGCGAGGGTTATGGGTTCGATTCGCGCTAGAAACTGTGGTCTGTTTTACTACAACGTGCTGAAGGTCCCAGCAAAAACTTTACTTACCGGATAAGTTAGCAAGTAACGTTGGAGAAAAATAAACACTACTTATTTTACGGCGGAATAACTACATATTTTTGTTCGAGGTGTCCACAGAATTCAGTACTTACAATGCACTTACTAGAAGTCACAAAATATCTAGTTATTATTTAACTGCCGGTAATTTAAATTGTAAGTACTTACAACATACTTACTAGAAGCCAAAAATAACTAGTTTTTATTTAATTGGCGCTAGTTAATAGACGTAATAAGTAGTTATGGAGCTAGTTACCAGTAAGTAAATATTCAGGTCTGAAAACAAGACTACTAATAAGAAGTTATTTAGCTGATTATTATTAAGCAAATATTCATAACTGAAAATAATAGTAGTGAAAAGTACTTACTGAGGTCATTACTAGCAAGTACTAATTGAGGTTTTCAGAATAATGACAATTATAATGACAACTACTTACCAGGTAACGTATGAAATAACTACGACCTATTAAAAAAAAAATTCAAAAAGTTTTTCCTGGGGTATTACACTAAATTTTAATTGAAATTTAATTTGTAACATTTCATATACAATAATAAAAAATATATGTATTTTTTAACAAAAAATACAAACATATATATATATATATATATATATATATATATATATATATATATATATATATATATATACATATATGTATTTTAAGCAAAAAAAAAAAAAAAAAAAGCAAAAAGAGCAAAACACTACCAAAATGGAGAAAGTATGCAAAAATGTTCCCCAATAAATCGAGCATGATAAAAACCTTCTTAACTATTTAAATGTTTGAGAGAAAAAAACATACATTTGCATCTAAGTCCACCCCTTACTTACATATACATATGTAAACAGAAATATGTATTTAGTATATGTATGGAAAAGCACTTATGTATTTAGGTATATACGACTATATGTATAAACTTGAATACATTGTTATGGCTATTGTTTCTTTGTCATTAGTCCCCTTTCTTTTTTTTCTTTTGTTTTAAGAGTGTCTCTTTGGCAAAAAGTTTCTATTTTTTTTAAGCGTTGATGTTTCTTTTTCTATAGTGTGTTTTTCTTATCTATGGTCTACAGTTAAGATTTGTTATCTTTCTAAAATATCCATAAATATATTGGGAAATAAATGTGGTCAATAGAAAATTTTTCAAAATCTAAACAAAACTCGTGTAATTGTCTTAAAAAGACAGATAATGGATTTTTTTTTTTTTTTGCCTGTTAACTAAAGGCTCATTTGCGATGTTTTTGCTTCCTGAAATCACATGATATCTTAGGGGCCAATTTTGTTGTATGAAATGACACGCTTGTGCTATACAGTCCGATTTGCATAATAAGCAACATTATTTTAAATACCGATGGGCTCAAGTCGAAAGTCCCGTAAGGCCGTCTCAGATACAACTTCGTCGCGTTTTGTGACGTTTCTTACTTTAAAAGAAAAGCGTAAAGCAAAAGGTGCATGACACAATAAAAACTTTGGCAACACTCAGGCAGTGTTTGGTTACCTTTAAAAGCGGTTGATTATACATCTAATTATTTGTTACAAAAATAAAAGTTAAACATTTTATTAGAAGATTTATTGGAATTGAATTTTGCAAAAAAAAAAAATTAAAAATTAAATAAAAGCAAATTATGCTAGGAACACAACTGGGACGAACGACGAATTTTTGGCCGCGAATATTCGTCGCCAAAAATAAAATATATTGTTGTATATGAAAATACACACAATAATAGCGTCCAGCGAAATTCGTCATACACGGCAATAGACTTATTTCTATTTCATACGCCGGCAAACGACGAAAAATCTGTACCAGGTGATTTAAGAAGTCTTTTAGTAAATAAAGTTGCTTTTGTTTTAATAATTGTTTTTTTTTTATTGTACAACATTTAAAGTAAATATACAAAATACTTTGCTATAATTATAGTTTTTAGTTGATTTTAGTGATTGTTTTAAGTTTTGAGCACTATTTTTTTTTAATATGGTCACATTATTTCTCTCTCTTGTTATTCGTCATTATTGTGCTTCACACGACGAATTTGCTCAGCGAATTTTTACTGAAAAATTCGTCGTGTTGGGTGAAATTCGTCGTTCGCCCCAGTTGTGCAAGTGAACGACTTCTTAATAAATATATAAACTTGGAAGAGCCACGACATTCCCCTACTACGAAGCAGTTTTTTAAGGGAGCATATAAAAAAATAACGGCAACAAAAAAAATCAGTGTGCAAAGCCGATCGTTACAGTCACCAATTTTTATATGTTCCAAATAAAGCGCTTTCGGTATCAAAAATGTATTGCTTCAAAGTGGCAACTCGCCATATAAAATTCACGTCTTCCGTAACTAAAGCCTATAGTACACGGCATGTAAAAAGACACATGCGCATGTGGTTCTGAACCTGCCGTGTACTATAGGCTTAAGAAACGTTGGAAGCTCCATTTTTTTATTAGGTACTAGCTGATTGCCAAAGAGCGCAAAAAGATGAGAGTTGCCTAACTTTTCGCTTTACTCTGCGTTAAAAGTACTTTATGTGACATTTTTCGTATAAGTATGTATATTTCATCTTAGATGTCAAAGCGAATATGTAACGCAGCGCGAAGCAAAAGTTAAACTCGTATTTTTTATGAAATTGCTTTTTTCAACCATTCCAATACATTTCACACAAATAAACCTTGTCACAAAAATTTATTGTAATAGTGTTAAAAATAACGGTTTTACAAGCAATTGTATGAGCCATTTTACTTTATAGGTGTTTTCATTTACAGAAAATTATTGCTTATTTTCAATAATTGTTACTAGAAAGTGTTTACGTATTCGAAAAACTATCAATGAGAGAGTGAAAAAGAGCATACAAATTTGAGAGACAAAAAATTTGGTGAAAATTTCTGATAGTAAAATTTTTACAAGCAGGAATTATTCCACCACCTGTTTCATGTTTTTGTTTACAAAACCAAAAAATTATTTTCCTGATTTTTCAATTAAAAGTTTTTCAATAATATAAAATATTTAGTTTTCTAAAACTTAGAAACAATATTTTGCGCAAATAGTTCAAAACAATTGAATTTATTAAATTTATTAAGAAATAATAAGAAATAAGGGCCCAACTATAATATGCATAAGTTTGCTTAAGCTTTTGTAAAAAAATTTAAAAAAAGCCTTTTAACTGCATTTAAAAAAAATTAAAAAACATTTGATTCCGGACGGAAAGTGCGATCAGCATTTACTTGCCAGTTTTTGCTTGCAAAGCGTTTATTTACTTTCAAATTTTTTGGAGTAATTGGTTTGTAAATTTTACTCCCTCGTTACAAGTTTCTGCTAGTAAAGTAAATGAACACACCTCATACAGTTTATATTATGTGTTTACCTTCTCCTGTGAAGAAGTGATGCCAACAGTATGGAATTTTCCCTTTTTGTAAAGATTTCATTCGAAAAATTTCAAGCGTAGGGGAAAAAGGACTGATATTTAATTTTAAGGCAAATGTAGGAAATTTTCAGAATAATATCTTATTTTCAATATACTTTTTAAAAATACGTAAATATTCATTAATTGTTATATTGTTTAATTTGTTAAAAATTTGTAAAAGAAATAAAAAAAACCCTGAAGAAGGCACTTAACGAAGTGCCGAAATATTGGATATAATAAACATTTAAAGTTTTTTATATAAAAAGGCCTTAAGCTCGATAATTCAATTATACGTTTCGAATTATTTTTATTTAAAAATTAGCAAATTTTCGTTAATTTTAAACTTACTCTCTCGTTGCAAGTTTCTGCTAGTAAAGTAAATGAACACACCTCATACAGATTATATTGGGTTATTCCATGTCAAATTGACCAAGAGTGAGACCCGATCCCTTTCGATTTGAATGAAATTTGGTGTGAAGGTTCCTTTCATCATATAAGAAATATATATTAATGAAAAAAAATTAAATTTTTTTTTTTTTTCAAAAGTTACGTCATATTCAAAATGTCATAATTTCGACGAATTATCCGAATGTGTTGATTTTATTTTTTCAATATCTCAAAAACTACTGCACATACAAAGATAATTTGTATGTAATTTTAAAGAGAATACTTGGGGCTACAAACAATATATTAAAATTTGAATTTGTAAAGAAAAACAAAAATCTTCTCCTTTAAAGTTTCAGGATTTTTAAAGAACAGAGGAATTATTTAAAAAAAATCTGCCAAAAAAAATTTGTTTTTTGACTTCCATTTTTAAAATTTAACATTTTGGAGATATAACATTTAAAAAAAAAAATAATTATATATTGTTTGTAGCCCCAAGTATTCTCTTTAAAATGTCATACAAATTATCTTTGTATGTGCAGTAGTTTTTGAGATATTGAAAAAATAAATTCAGCACATTCGGCTAATTCGGCGAAATTATGACATTTTGAATATGAAGTAACTATTGAAAATATAATTTTTAAATTTGTTTTTCGTTAATATATATTCCTTATAGGATGAGAGGAACCTTCACACCAAATTTAATTCAAATAGAAAGGGGTTGGGTCCCACTCTTGCTCTATTTGACATGGAATTACCCTTTTATGTTTTTACCTTCTCCTGTAAAGCAGTGATGCCAACAGTAGGGAATTTTCGCCTTTTTGAAGGATTTTTTGCGAAAAATTTCAAGCGCAGGGGAAAAAGGATTGATATTTTATTTTAAGGCAAATGTAGGGAATTTTCAAAATAATATCTCATTTTTAATATATTTTTTTAAAATAAGTAAACATTCGCATTATTTTTATTTAAAAATTAAAATTTTTCATATACAATAGCATTTAAGTACAAATGTAGAATATGTTAACGTAAACCCTTTACAAATAGAATCTGGGAATTATTTCTTTTCATAAAATACTTTATTATATTCAATATTTTTTATGTTTCGAATTTATTCTATGAAGATACAAGATAATAGTCTGGTAGTGTATAAAGTCATTCCTAAAAATTTAAGGAATAGAACTATTACAAAAAGCTTTATAAAATACATAACTAAAATTTAGCTCATAGAATAAATTCGAAAAATAAAAAATATTAAATGTAGTAAACCCTTTACTTTGAGTCATAACAGCCTGACAATCTTCAACAACTGCCAAGACCATGTACGTCTATATAAGGTGGCGACGAATATTCGGATTCGCATATGCGGACTATTCGCTTACTTTTGCTATTTTCATTCGCACTCACATTCGCTTAAATGTATGCGAATATCAATATCTAATAAAATTTCTTCATATAAATTAATTTTGTACCGAGAAAAAACTATCACACCTTCTAAACTAAGAAAAGTTTAAATGAAAACTTTTACGAATATGGAAGGATATATTTTTTAAAGGAATTTTTTTATATTTGTGTTCAGGGGAACTGAAGAAAATATTTTTTCGAAATTCTACAGATCCTTCACTTTTTTTTAAATAAGTATTCTTGAAAAATGTTAAGTCCTTTAAAAAGGAGAGAAGAATAGGAAATAAAAAGTCAAGTACGCAGTTTGACTATGTTTTGTCTCTTGATTAAAGGGTATATGGATGCGTTCTGTCAAAAAGAAAAAGTTAAAATTTGTCGCATGGCATCACTGCTGTAAAGTCCCACTTTTTTTGAGTAAGGGCCTGAGACCAACGATATCCCCCTTGCAATCCCGCTAGCATAGCCACTACTCGTAAATCGGCACCAGAGAACTGCAAAAAAAAAACATTTTGCTTAATTTAATCATACGCTTTGATTTTAATCGATTCTAAACATATAACGAAATTCAACACAAAAAAAAAGCGTTTTATCAATTAAAAAAATGGTTTAAAAAGTATTTAAATTTAATTAATGTGATAATTGAATCAATTATTTTTTTAGTTGAAAGAAAATTAAAAATTTAATTTTGATTAAATTAACATTTTATTTGTTTTGAAATAAATTTTCAACTAAAATCTTAATTGACTTTTTTCGTTAAAAATAAAATAATTTAAACATGTAGAATTGTTGTTGGGAATTGTCAATATTAATTTAAATAAATTAACACATTGTTTGAAATTGCAAAGTTTTTTGATCATTTTTTAATTAAAATTAAAAATATAATTTATTGGAAAAAAATATTAAGAATTTTACAATTTTTAGTAATCAATATAATCATTTTGGTAAAGCGTGCAAAATCAACAAATTGTTTGCTTGATATTATGAATTTGGTATAAATTTGGTGATTGGAGAAATTTTATCATTTTTTCTATGAACGTTGAGTAAAATTAACATCGTTTAGCTTTATTCACGTGTTGGAATAGATCAGTTTGAGTGTTGAATAAAATCAGGTTCGTGTTTGATATCGCTACGTTGGTATGAGTGTAAGTCGTACGAACATGTTTAACACATGAATAGGTTCAACGCGAATTCACTAGAAGGTGAGGTCAACTCTACAACAACACTGTTTTTGAGGTCGGATTGTGAAAAATATTGCTAGTAAAAAAATAATGTTTGTTGACATAAAAAAAATAGTTTTTATATAAACTTTGACAAATCGACCACCGAAAAAAATCACCATATGTTGACTTAACCCCACCTGCTAGTGAATTCGCCTCGAATAGGTTCGAATAAATAAGTTTTTGTGTTGAATTGGTTCAAGGCACAAAGTTTCTTTAAGAGCATAGTATTCTCTTGCCATGAAAATCTTTTGCTTACTTGTGTGTTTCGTTTCATTTAATTTTGGTTTTTTTCTTTCGAATACGGCATACGAAAAAACTCAAAATAAATCATTGCATTAATTTTTTGGTTTGTCTGCACCAAAGGAATCATTGTCAAACCAAATGCAAAAGTGAGTGAAAAGTGTAGTAAGGCCTTTTTGCTTTTTTGGCGCCACTGGCCTTTAAAAAAAAGTAAAACTTTTAATGACTAAAAATTAGACTTGGTAATATTAAGTTGATTTACTTTATTAATGGCAGTTGAAAAATTGTTCAGAATTCATAACTGACTCGAAGTATTGCATACTGGGTTCTATTATGCCTTCAACAGACTGATTTAACTCTCAAGGGAATCTTTACTTAAATAAACAATTTGTCTTTTTCTATTTTCTTCGAAATATTAAATCTTCTTAAATAAACATTCAATAATTTAAAAATTTACACACAAATCTTATTTGCTTTCATTTACAGTACACACACGAGACTTGTTTGTTAATTTTTAAAAACAAAATTTAAATTGATAAATTTCTTGGAACAAAACTCTATTAAAACAAAGTTTTACAAAATATCTATTAGAATATTGCAAAAAAATCTTAAATATAAATCATAGAATGCGACTAGAAGAGTAAGAGCGAGAAAAAACCCAACTTAGCAGTAAAAAAAAATCACTTTATTATTGCACTATTAGTAAGAAATGTGTATATTTTATTGCTGTAGCTTTACACGCACTAAATTTTGAGACATTTTTTGACATATTTTTTCTCTCTGTTTCTAGTCTAGTCATCTTTTAGATTTATCACGAAAACCTTAAATTATTGAAAAACAAGTAAGAAAATGCAGTCGGACAAACGTGATTATATGGAACCCTACAACAAACTGATTTTCGAGAGCATATCCCATTTGGTACCAAAAGGCAATTATGGACCTAACACAAAGTAATTGTTATATGATTAAGATTTAGACAAGTGTTATTTGAGCCGAATTAGAACTTGATAATGACCTCAGGAAATATTGCTCCAAAAAGAAAATGAAGAATGGCCTTAAGGTAGGATTACACGATAGCTCATACGGCAACCTTGGACAATACTATTCTTATTTGGCCCAATCAAATGCAGCCCTGGTACGGCAATCGTGTAACTGCTCGATAGACAATAATGCGGCAATGAAATGTGTTAATTGCGCCAATATTTATTGGTTTCTTGAGCGGCAATCAAAGTGGGCAATAAGCACCAATATAAATTTTTTCTTTAGTCGTGGAATATTATATCTGTAAGTAAAATTAATTTTTACTGTTGTAAATAAATTAATTATTATTTATGTATATATCGCACTTAATCAACAAGAGGGTATTAACTCAAAATTTAAACATTTTCAGTAGAAGCAAAACAATTTTTAATTTAACATTGAAGGCATATGAAAATGAATTTTAAAACCAACCGTTTCATTACCAAAAAGTATACAAAATAGCAAGATATTTTTACAGCGGGCAGATATGAATATAGCGTGTAGATTTTTTCGAAAAAGTGGAAAAATAACAATTTTGAGATAATACCCTCTTGTTGATTAAGTGCGATATGTGTCTTGTTATTTAATAAGTGGAGACACTAGTTGCAACAATTCCTTAAAGGTTTGTTCGGCCATACGTATGACATTTTTAAATAAAAACTTTTAATTTTCGATTTCTCTAAACTTCATTAATGTTTTTTTCTTTTTGTGAGCCACTCTGACCCAAATACTTCTTTCAACACACTTGTTTCATTTTTCTTTGTATCTAATTCACACAAAATAATTATAGCAGCTGCAATTTTCTTTTGAGAAGAAATCATTTTCACTTAATTAAATAAATTGTTTACAGATTTATTAATTGTATTCTGTATTAATTGTATTCTGTGGTATTTATGTTAGCAAAACAAAAAAATTAATTAAACACAACAGTTGTTTCTCAGTGTTGCCGCATACCATAGCAATCGTTTAACTGGAAGTCGGCAATTATTGGCCCTTAATCGTTGTGCGCCAATTAACGGCAACAAATTTATGAAATTTGAGGCAATCGTGTAACTGCAGAAAATTTGATTGGGACAATCGATTGATTGTCCTCCAAATTAGCACAATAAAAATTGTTACAAATTGGTGCATTGCCGCAATCGTGTAACCCTAGCTTTAGAATTATACATGATACACAACAACACGCAACACAGAAAAAATGTTCAATAGTTTTTTATCAATTAAAAAATTGTTCGAAAAGTATTTCAATTTAAATAATGTGGTAATTAAATCAACCCTTTTTTAGTTGAAAAAAAATTACAAATATAATTTTATTTTAAATAACATTTCAGTTGTTTTGAGATAAATCCAATTAAAATATAAATAAAATAACAAAAAATTTTAATTGATTTTTTTTGCAGAATAATGGTGAAATTACTACAAGGTGGCAGCACTCGGTTTTACTGTACAACAATACAACAAAAACAGGCAAATTTGTTTGTGTAAAAAACCCGGTGCTGTCAAAAATTATGTGCAACAACGTTGCCATTGTTTGTTTTTTCCGACCAAACCTTAGGGGGAACTGTTTGTTACATGTTTAAAATACACAAATATGAATTCGATTCAGTACCGCGATTTTTTTGGACGTAATGCAGTATTGATGGACGCGGTCCATTTTGCAGAATAGCATAATTTTTTGTGATCCATGATCCTGGTCGTATATCACTTGATAAATATTTAACGTTTAGCATAATTCGTGATATAAATTTGTGATATGTTAGTATGAAGGGAAAATACAAAATAAATAACATATTAAAATATTCAACATTTTTTATTTTTCGAATTTATTCTATGAGTTAAATCTTAGATACAAGATAATAGTCTGGTAGTTTATAAAGTCATTCCTAAAATTTAGGGAATAGAACTATTACAAAAAGCTTTATAAAATACATAACTGAGATTTAACTCAGAAAAAATTCGAAAAATAAAAAAATTTTAATATAATAAAGTTGCTTATGAAAAGAAATAATTCCCAATATCTATTTGATATTAAAATATTTTTGTAAAGTTTGTGATTTAACGAAAAAGCCAGCAAGTAAGTGAAACAGGCCATATTTGCATTCTAATTTAAGGCCTTTTTTTGAGTAATATTATTATATGTAAGATGAACTTTTATAAAAAATTCTAATTCACGCGACGTTTTAGAAGTTTTAAAAGATACATTTATTGAAATTTTAAATTGATCTTTTTAAACAAGCAAAATCAAAAATTTTCTTTAAACGTGAATACATTAAAATATTACAGGTATCTACTCCTTTAAAAGTGTTTGTTTAAGTTAGAGTTTTATTTCTGTTATTTATTACATTTCCTACATGTTCAACAATACTGTATTAACTCGAAATTTTTAGTAGAAGCAAAACAATTTTTAATTTGATATTAATGGCATATCAAAACGAATTTTTAAATAAACGGTTTCATTACCAAAAAGTAGACAAAAAGCCACTACATATATTTTTACAGCAGGTAGATATTATGGTCATTTTTTCCAAATAGTGCAAAAATATAAATTTTGAGTTAATACACTATTGTTGAACAAGTGCGATATATTTGTTTTCAAATGTGTATAAAATAATAAAATTGTTCGGTTCCGAAGGATTTTGGTAAAAAAAAAGTTTGATCGAATAGAAAATTTTCCATGGCAACGCTGATCTGCAACATAAATATAAAAGAAAAATATTATGGAAAAAATTACTAAAAGATTTATTATTAAAATTTTATTTTAATGTTACATGAATTAAAAACAATTGTTTTTCCACTTTTTCTTCACTGCAAGTCCTTTGGAGGTTTAAAGAAACAGGCGTACAAGTGCATATCAAACATTAACGAATTTTTAAAACGTATGAACAACGTGTTCACAGAGAAAATTATATTTGTTTTTATTTCTTATATAAAAAAAAATATATTAGCACAACTAAAGACGCACATATAAAAACCTATTACGATTTATTTTTAGCAATTATTTTAATTTTTATACACAATTTTCATTCAAAAACCGCACAAAAATGTTAATTTACTTAACGCACAATAAGTTTTTCAAGAATGTAAACATAAAAAATAGGGTTCTCACCACAGTTCAAGCAAAAAATAACGAGATGCCGTAGTGCTGCCACCTTGTAGTAATTTCCCCATGTGTAGAATTGTTGTTGGGAATTGTCAAAACCTGAGCCATATTTAATTAAATCAATAAACACATTGCTTCAAATGGCTTTTCAAAGTTTTTTCATAATTTTTTTAACTAAAATTAAAAATAATATTTATTGAAAAAAAAATATTCACAATTTTACATTTTTCAAAATTTTTAGTTATCAATATATTCATTTTGGTTTTAGGTGCAGAATCGACAAATTGTTTGCTTGATTCTAAGAATTTGGTGATTAGAGATAATTTTTAATTTTTTTATGTGAATTTTGAGGCATTTTTTTTTTTTCTTAAATGAAAAATTACCCTTTACCTACATATATTTTACAAATTTTAAAGGATGAAAAATTTGATTTTATAAAATTATATACAAAAAATTCTAAGGACAGTTTCAAAATCCAATATTCTTATACCAAATAGGCGAAAATCCTTGCTGGCTAAACAGAGACGCTTAAGTTAGCGAGGACAGTGTTTTGTAAACCATAGAGGAGAAAATTCTCTTGTCCGGCTGGTTATATGGAGCAGCTTGAGGCCGGTTAGGTGGAGCAGCTTAAGTTGGCGAAGCCAGTGTTCGTTATACCATATTTTTTTTTTTAATTCTTACTTTTTTGGGATAAAGAAAATCATTAAAAAGTTTGAAGTGCTTTCTCATAATAAAGAATTATCCACCCCAATTTTAGGGTCATATTTCATTTTATTTTTAGGGCTATTTTTGATTTTTATTCTGGGTAATTTTTTATTTAAAAAATGCAATATGAAAAATACCCCAAAATTTTGGGTCAATTTTAATTTTGTGTTTGTGTAATATTTCCTGGGGCCATATTTCACAGCGCCGATAACAGCACCTAAAACGGATTTATTCAACTTAAGATGATTTTTGGCAGTGATCAGTTCAGGGCCTGCCCTCATAAATTATTGCTTTAACAAACTAACTATTCTAAAAGTTATTTCTGCTAAATTTTTTACAATACCAAAATTTATAAGAAATTTATGAGAGTAGAGTAGATTTTAGGCAGCAATGGTCGAATTTGGACGATTCCGAAGGAATGTTGATGCCTCATTAAGGATAAAATACACCATTGCTAAAGGTGTTATGATACTTGCTATTTTTTTTATTGGATTTTTTTAGGATTGACTGAATGAAACAACAAATGCGAGAAAGAACAAGAAATACAAAACAATATAAAATGTAAACAAAACAAACAATATTGGACACGTTTTGTTCCCACAAAAACCGTCAAAAAAAGCTATAAATCGTAAAAAAAAAGTTAAAACCCGCTACTTTCAATCATAAACTAAAAAAGTTAGCAGCAGTGCTAACATTTAATCTGGAAATGTCAATTTTAAGTTACAAATTTTTATATTTTTTTTGACAGTCTAAGATTATTTATCGATAACACACGTATATTTTTTGACATTTCAAGATTTTTTATGGTATAATCAAACTCTTTACACTTAGTCAGTTTTCCTATGCAAATATATTTGCCCTGTTCTCCAATATAGAAAAAATACAAAAAATAGCAAGTATCATAACACCTTAAGCTAAATTTTAATTACTATTCTAAAAAGGTGTCTTTCTTATAATTTCTTATAATTCTTAATATTATCTCCGAAATTTCGACCTTTGCGAATAAAGGTGACATACACAGCCAGCCGGACAGACGGATATCGTTACATCGATTCAAAATGTCATTTAAAGTCGATAGGTCTACTAAAATGTGGATTTTTGACCAATTTTTCTATGTGTTACATACATCAACACAAACCCATAATACCCTCCCTCTATGTGGTGTTGTAGGGTATAATAAAAAAAAAATACATTTTATGAGCCAAATTAATTTCATTAAATTTGTTGTTTCTTTAAAAAAAAAACACCAAAAAAAAAATTGTAATCGCAATTAATTTTCATTATAATTTCTGACTTGTATTCATGTTGTTTAAGTTATTTCAGTTGTTATTTTCTAGTTTTTGTTTGGTCATTCAACAAGACAAAAACCTTTTTTCAAAGCTTTTTATTTAAGTCTTGGCAATTTATTTTATAAATTAGCGTATTCATCAATTTTAATAACATTTTCAAACCATAAAACCACAACACAGTACTAAAACAGCACCACAGCTACTGAATGGCCCACTCCTTCTCCACCAGGAAACAACTTTTAGCTTGAAATGCAAGGCACTAAGGACGAAGATGTTGAAATATGGATGTTAAGTTGAATCAATGTCAAATTAAATAGAATGGAGTAAAAGTCTTCTAGAAGGAATAATTTCAAATGAAACATAGAGAGTTTGTGGGTTTGAAAGGAAGACTTCTCTTAAAAAAAAATGGTTAAAAACGAATTTTAAATACTTTACAGATGCGATAGAAATTTGGACCTTTAAGAGCTTTGCAACAAATATTAAGAAATGTAAGTCAAATATTTAGTCTTCGCAATGGTCTAGTTGGATGCTCCATATTTTGCATCTCATTTTTTTAAACTTTAAGCCAACACTCAGGGGATGCCCCAAACTAATGCAATGCATAGTATGATATTAGGCAAAAAGGTTAAGAGGAGAGGGAAAGAGGGAGTAGTGTCTGTGGATATTTAATTTTAACTTTTCCGAATTGTAGCCGACTGGGAAGACTTCTGCCGGGAGTCTATTACACATACGGCTAGTTCGACCGAGAAACGAATTTTCTCTGTAATGCGTTGTGCAATTCATTGAACATTCGACGACGAACGGATGTGATTTGCTGGAAATGCGAGGACTGCGGGCATGTACCCACGTCTCAGGGATGAGTACTCCCATTTCCACTGAACACTAACCGTGGTAATAGCGATAAAACAATGACACACAACCCATATTCCGTCGATGCTCCAATGAGTCAATAGTGCTCGATACCCTACTGTCATTGATGAGCTTCAACGCACTCCTTTGCACCCGATCCAGAAGATTTAAGATTGACCTTCAAGCACCTGCACAGATATGCGAGTTGTATTCCATTTTCTGCCGAATATAGGCGGTATAAATAGTGAGGAAATTAGACGGAGTGGTTATTTTAAAAACCAAGACACTTGAATGCTTCTTAAGCTACTTGCTGGTTCAACGAACATCACGTTGAATTTTTATGCCCAGAACATCAAGAGTTTCTGATTCCTCAATAGCTATACCTTCCATGGATACAGATGACGCAGTTATAATGCGTGATCCATTACGAGGTTCCCTACTTTTTTTAAAGAATAAAACACAGAAAATTCAGATTTAATTCGAATTTAATTCGTTCGAGCATTTCGACTGGTAACTAGCGAATGACACCCGTGATGTTTTCCTCCAAGACCTAAATCGATGCGGGTTTGTCCGCATAAACTTTAGACTTTACATATCCCCATAGGAAAAACACTAACGGTGTAATATCACACGATCTTGGTGGCCAATCGACCGGCCCAAAACGTAAAATTATGTGCTCACCGAAGTGTTCTCTCAATAAATCCATTGATTGTTGTGATGTGTGGGAAGTGGCGTCGTCTTGCTGAAACCAAATGTCACCGAGATCACGAGCTTCAATTTCAGGCATCAAATAGTCGGTCATCATGGCACGATAACGGTCGCCATTGACGGTTACGTTCGCACCGGCATAATTTTTAAAGAAATATGGACCGATGATTCCACCGGCACACAAGCCACACCAAACCGTTGTTTTTTCTGGATGAAGTGGCAGTTCTTTTTTTTTTTTTTTTTTTTTTTATTATTATTCCTACACTAAATCTCTTCAGGTTGCTCTTCGTCCCAAATGCGACAATTTTGTTTGTTTGCATACCCATTGAGCCAGAAATGGGCCTCACCGCTGAACAAAATTTGCCTCGAAAAATTCGGATCTTGTTGGTACTTTTCAAGAGCTCATAGCGCGAAGCGATGTCGCTTGGGAAGGTCGAGCTGCTTCAGTTGTTGCACAAGCTGTATTTTGTACTCTTTCAATTTAAGATCTCGACGTAAAATGCGCCAAGTCGTTCCATACTTCAGTCCGAGTTGCTGCGAACGGTGCCGAATCTACTCTCCACGTTCTTCGTGTACACTCTCATCTACGGCCGCTATATTTTCTTCACAGCGTGCTGGACGCTTATGTTGACCATAAGTTGAGCGAAGTGCACGAAACACATTCCTCACAGAACGTGAATTTTCGTAAAAAAGTTGAACGATTTGTAAACGTTGTTCATGCGCAAGTCTTTCCATTACACAGTACAACACATGATTTCGGGACTCAATTCTGATAATTGTTTATGAAAGTAGACCCAAAAAGAAGAACGTCTGAGGAATTAAAAACAGCGTATTGTCATTATTTTGATGAAGGAGATTTAAGTGGTGCAAATTTTACGCCGCACACAGTGTGCAAAAATTGTTATAATACCCTTATAATGTGGATACATGGAAAAGGTGGACAGTTTTCTTTTATGAAGCCAGTAATTTGGGTGGAAGACCTAACTGGACATGATGAATCCAGGTGCTACGCACGCATTAATACTCGTCATGGATGGAAAAATATTTTTTTTCTTCATACATTAATTTATGCGAAACTGTTGCTTATGTAGCGAAACGTTGTATGAACAGAAATGAATTGTAATTCTTAAATTTGTTTCAGCTTATTCGGACTAGTGGTTCTCGAGTTACGACAAAGCAAAGAGCCTTAAACGTGACAAATTCCCCTATTCGATACTTACTAACTTCAAATTAATTATTAAACTATTATTTGGTGTACCTTGACCAAACTAATCTTTTTAGGTCTACTTTCATAAACAATTATAAGAATTGAGTCCCGAATCAATCACCTGAAAAATGTTGTACTGTGTTATGAAATGCCAAACAATACTAAACAAAAATAACATGGCAGCATGACACGACTCACACGTGATCTGTCAAAAAAAGGCTATTGAAAAAAGTATCTCTACTTGAATCACTCGTTACTTTCAGCTTTGATTTAGCCTCTGCTCTTCAGTCACAAAATTTCAAGGGTTATATTGCAAAATTATACCACCTGTAAATTTGGCGTACATTTGGTTAAATAACGTGATAGCACACCGAAAAACTAAGCGTGCCATCAAGTAGAGTCGATTGTGACTCCGTTTTGAAAGGACCACACCACTCGCCAAGAATAAAGATTCCAGATCTCGGACATTAGTTTAAAGATTTTTGTTTATGAAGATTCCTCATATCAACCTTACCTTATTGATCTTGCACAAAGTTCATTACTATTTTCCCCTAATGTTTACTATGGACAAAAACAGTTTATTGGAACAATTACGATTATGGTCATTGGGCACATCGTGTCAAAATTCTTAAGAATGATTTTCGGTAATATATAAAGTATTTGTAACAAATGTTATCTCTTTTTCGCTACTTGTTTCAAATCTTCTATGTTATCTCTAATGAGATTCATCAAAATATCCTTACACTCGTATCTCTGCTATAGGGTACCAATTACGTAGCCCAAAACATTTAAACGAATAAATGTAACAACTTATGAATAACCATATTTTTGGGAATCTTTCTAAAACCCGAAATTAAAATGAATGAGTTGTGTACACACTTACAAATTAAAAGACCTTTAGGAAAATAAATAAATAAACATAAAAATTTTTTTTAAATATAAATTTTATACAAAAGCAACAAAAAAAGTTTCTAATTTTTAACTTAAATTAGGTTGTATTACAAGAAAATGTTTGATAACAAAAATAAAAGGACTCCCATCTTGACAGGGACTAAAAAAACAGCAGCAACAACAAAAACACCCACAAAAGAAAACGAAAACATGGCCGCTTTTAAACAAAGAATTACAAGCCCTTGCACACAATCAAACAAATTTTCCTTAGTCATTCTAATTCTCAGAGTAAATGTGTTTGTAATCAAAGAGAGAAGACAAGGACAGAGTGGTCAGAAGTTGGAGGGTGTTGATTTTAGTTGTTTTTATCAAAAAAAAAAAAATCTGGTGTTTAAAGTGTTGCTTTGTTGTTTATGGGTCTTTGGGACGATAAAGAGGGTTGGTTAGTTTTAGTTATAGTTCTGTTTAGTTTTGCTTTTAGTTGAAAGTGTTTTTTTTTCTCCAAAAATTCTTTTAACAATGTCCAAGGATTATTTCGTCTCGACCGAACATGCAATTAATTATAAGCTTAAGGCCTTGAAACCCTTTTTCCCAAATGTTTTATTTAACAGCATCACAACAAGAAAAACAACTTTAATAAATCGAAATAAAAAAATATACCAACTACAACTTGTACTGTTTGCTGGCAGATTCAAAAACTTTGAAATGTATACCTTCACGCACACATACACGTCTTACTAAAACTTGGCCCAAACAACTATTAAAGCGTACTAAATTGTGTTAGTTAATTATTCGATAATCGAATATTTTTATACACACCACCACGAATACACACACCACGGCTCTAAGACCCCATAAAGTAGAGTTTGCTAAAAACCGTAAAAATGTGAAACCCCGGTTTGGGTTTTAAAATGACTAAAACCGGTCGCTTTCGGTTCGGTTTTCGGGTTTTCTTACAAATCTTGCATATTGCTGTGTTTGACTGGTGCTCTGATAATTTGAAATGTTTCCAAACTTCAGATTTTAGTTCAGACATTTCTGAAATAAAATTAGTAAAATAAATTAAGTAAAAAACAGGCTGCAATTTCCATGTTTTTTGTCGATGGTCTAAGAACGATGTCGACCAATTTTCTTTCCGAATCATGAAATTTGCGTTAAATGGCATCGATTGGATTTTACATATTTTTGCATATTTTGCTTCATATTTTTCAATCCGTATTTTTTTTTTTTTTTTTTTTTACATATTTTGAAATTTTTGAGTGATTTTTTTAATTGCCATACAAAAAACAAGGTCTTCAAGAAATTTATAATACACAAAAAAACTTCCAAAAAAAAAAGTATAATGTGCTGTTTTCACAACACGAGTGCTTGAACGAGTAGTAAAATTTATATGAAAAACACTCAAAAAACGGAGTGCTTTTCATATTAATTTTACTACACGTTCAAGAACTTGTGTTGTGAAAACAGCAAATAAATCTATAAATAAATTCTTTTGGAGCTCTGCTTAAAATATATGATTTTTGAAGATCACTTAAAAAAGTGATTAAAAACCTTTTCAAACAATGTGTTCATTTATTTAATTAAATATCGACAATTCCCAACAACAATTCTACATGTTTAAATTATTTTATTTTAAACGAAAAAAGTCAATTAAGATTTTTTGTTATTCAATTAATATTTTAATTAAAAATTTATTTCAAGACAACTAAAATGTTAATTAAATCAAAATTTAATTTTTAATTTTCTTTCAACTATTAATTAAATTTAAATACTTTTTAAACCAATTTTTTTAATTGATTAAAAACTTTTTTCTGTTTTTAATGCTTGTTATGCTTTTTTACAAATAAAAGTCATTAAATAACGTTTGAGACTTACATTTTTTTTTTTTTGAACGACTATTTTCTGCGACTTTATTTTTATAAAACGACCATTTGTGCCACTTTCTAAAAATGTTTAATGAAAACCCTGATTGTAATACGCTACGCTTAAAACCGTTACAAATAATTTTAGGTCAGATTTGGTTCGTAATTTATTATAGATTTCATGTAAAGATAACTTCTTGAAAATTCGTATCCTCATGGGCATAGAAAAATCTACAAGATTGGGTTTACATTGTTTTGTTTTTAAAGAGTTTCCGTTCTGGTCAATCTTTTATGGTGGTAGAAATCAAAGATTCGTTACAGCCGATTTTTTTAAGTCCCGCATTACTTTAACCCTTAAGTGTATACCAGGGCCTGGCGAGGCATTTTTTTTTTTTAACTTTTTTCCAGTTGTTTCATATAATTTTTAAATGTATTAAAACAAAACTTTATATATTCCTCAATCAAAGTGTTTTTTTTTACAAAAAACGAGAAAAAAAGTGGAAATTTTAACACCGTGGGCGTGAAATGAAAAGTTTGTGCATATTGTATCCACATGGGCCTGGCAGGCCCGGCCCTATTAAATATGTACTGTAGTAAATAAAATCAAAACGAAACGTATCAAAAAGCATACGCAACACATACAAATTATTTCTTTACTTTAATTTCGAAGATTAATTCTAGTTGACGACAAAATGTTCTTGCTACAGCCATAAAACTCCATACATATAAAAGTAGTCCCAGCCAGGCCCAGGGGTTCGTTAGTGTGAGTTTGTTCGATAGCCATAAAAAACTGGGTCCCATTTAGGCCCAGGTGGCAGTTTGTGCCACACAATTTAGGTGTCTACTTAAGAGTTAAGTAGGATTCCTAATGTAGAAAGCGTATAATGCATTTGTGCTGAAATTTATAATATATTAAAATATAGCTTCTGTACTCACCCTTTAGCATATCTAGCGGCTCCGAATCACTTCCTAAGGTAATCTGAGTATATCTCTATATTTGGCTGGCTGTCTGTGTAGCCATGAAAAATTTGTTAATAAAGTGGAGGTAACAATTCCAGTAAACAAAGAAATACTCCATGTGTATTGCCAAACGTATTGCCTGGATGAAAAATAGTATTGCAGAAACGTGTCTCGATAGCAATACTCATATGCAATACGAAAGCGATTCTTCTAGATGATAAACCAGCAATATTGGCAGATAACCACTATAAGAAAACAGATAGATATCGTAAAAATATCATTAGGATGGTAAAAAGAAGATTTTGTATTTTAAAAATATTAATTTACATATGTGGAAAATCGATGAGTTGTTAATGATGGTGTGGTCATTCACAACTCATCGAGTTTGGTTATATCACCAGCTTCCAAAAACGTTCATTTCGCCCTTAAAATAAAAAAAATATGACCATACATTTGTGGTAATTCTTCATTATGAAAAATCACCTCAAAATTTTGAATGAACTTTTACCCCAAAAAGTTGAAACCTAAAAAATCTCAAAAAAAAGTTTTTTTTAAAAAATTTGGGTGCCCGAAACTTAAATTCCCAAACTTAAAATCCCAAATTCCAAAATCCCAAGTTAAAAAATACAGAATTTCAAAGTCCCTTTAATATAACAAACACCGGCTTCGCTAACTAAAGAATCTCTGCATAGCCAGTAAAGATTTCTTCCTCCTTAGAAATTTTAATATAAAATTTTAAAAAATTGTTTGGCCTTATTTTTCTTTTCTTAAAGTTTGCATTATGTATAAGTAAATGATTAATTGCCCTAAATTCAAAATTTTAATTTTATTTGGGCAATTTTTCATTGCTTGAAATTGGGGTCATTTTTTATTTCACTTAAAATGCAAAAACACCCCAACGTAAAAAATGAAAAAACCCCCAAAAAACAAACAAATTGCCCCAAAATTGCATGTTGTTGAGTATCATGTAAAATTTTGAGGCCATTATTTATTTTCTTTTTGGGGCTTTATTTCCCGGGATAATTTTGCGCAACGCCATAAAAACTAATTAATTTGATTAAAGTTTTTTGTTTCGATGTTGTTTATTTATAGCAAATTACAAATAAATCTTGCCAGTCTCACTTTGTAATCAGAATTTTTAATTTTAAACCAAAGTTTTTATAAGAAATTTTACGCCAATTTTTTCAAAGGACTCCATTTGTAATTTTATTTACATTTCAAAAATTTTCCTTCATTTCATACCAATATTAAGTAGTAGAATATACTTATAAAAACTATTTAATTAATAAGATTTTGTTTGTTGTGCTAATATGAACATTTCCTCCGAATGGTCAACCAGGATGGAAAAATAAAATGTTGATAATCATCGTGTTTTATTGTAATAATTTTAAAAAAATTCTATATTTTTATAAAAGAATGTTAATTATAATATGATATCTCAGCTGTTCAACCTGAGAAAATTGGGCTGGAAAATTTAATATTTTCTTTTTTATTTTATTTATTTATTTTATTTAATTTAATTTTATTTCAGCTGTAAGCCGAGTGGGCCAAATAGCTACAGTTAATACAGGTTGACAGTATTCATATTAAATATGAAAAATTTTATATCTATTAATAATTCCGGAATCTATAAGTACTCGTTGTTCTGTTTAAAATGCACTCTCATTTACTGCTTAATTCAAAAAAAACAAACAACAATTATTATCCGAATACCAGAATCTTACCCCCCAAAAAATTTATCTCCATGCAAATACAACTACAGCGTCCAGAAACGAGTTTAAATCAGCAACAAAATTAAAAAACTGGGTTTTAACTATTTAACTGATTCCTAAAAAGGTCCTCAAATTGAACCACAGCTCTAGAAAATGTCCTCTCACTATTAGGGATAAATGTATTCCACAATCTGACCATCTTTACCACAAAATATCTACTCATAATAACCGTAGAATACACAGGATATAGTAATTGTGATGATCTAATCGACTGTCCGAAAATAAACTTAGCCATCAAATACTGTGGGCGATTATACTTAACAATCTTATAAAACAAAATTATCTGGTGAGCACTTATATAATTCCCAAAATCGTAACCTAGTAATTCAGTTCGATTTCCGGACACATGATGCCTTATTCGCAAATTATAAATATACCTCACTATTCTATTAAAACATAATTTAAGCCTTAACAAATTCCCGCGAGATGTACACCCATAAACTTCCAATCCATGTGGAAATAACGGCTTACAAAGTGCCAACCCAACTCGTCTTCTAACGGTGAGGGGCAAGTAATAGCCCGTACAATAAAGCCGGCGCAAAGTCCAGGTTACCCTAGATACCACAGAGGCTACACGCAGAAAAAAAATATGTTTAAAAATGGTCACCTCCAACAAAACTATTTTTAGGCAAATTTTAAACATAATATGTTTAAATTTAAACATATTATTGTCACCAACAACCATATTATTGTTTAATTATTCCTCCATCAAGAAGCCACAACCATATTATGGTTGCCTCTAAACATGTTATGGTTAAATATGACAATAATTTGTTTTTAATTTAACAATAGTATTTTCCTCTTTTCCAAGAGCAACAAGCTATGGTTGAAAACCAACCATGCTATTATAAGTGTTAAGCATATTTTAGTTATTATTAACCAAAACATGTTCGCAGGTAACCATAATATGGTTGTGGCTTCTTGATGGAGGACCAATTTAACAATAATATGTTTGTCGGTGACAAAAGTATGATTAAATTAAACATAGTATGTTAAAAATTTGTCTTTTAAAATAGTTTTGTTGGAGGTGACCATATATAAACAAGTTTTTTCTCTGGGTGTATGTGATAATCAAAAGTCAATTCATGATCAATATGAAAGCCGAGGGATTTATAGTTGTTAACCATATCAATTTCCACACCATCCAAGAAAATATGTAAATTAATGTACAAGTTCCTAGTAAAAATCACCATTTTCGTCTTGGACGGATTCAGATCCAAGAAGTTAGCTTTTGACCAGCACAGAATACGCCTTAATTCCATGTTAAGTTGGCTTTCAAAATATATCAAATTAGTTGAGGTTGCCAATAGTTGCATGTCATCAGCGTAAGTGTAACACCTAAAATTAGAGAACTCCCGGAATACATCGTTTACATACAACAAAAAAAGTAAAGGCCCAAGCATCGAGCCCTGAGGCACTCCCCTGCAAATGTTAAATGAGCCTGAACATCTACCTCTCACTTGTACGTACTGGCTGCGATTAGTTAAAAATTAATAAATAAGCCTACTGGACATTGTGCCAAAGTTAAATTGCTCCATTATTTTACAGGCCAATAGGGAATGGTTCAATAAATCAAATGCCTTACGAAAATCCAAAAATATTAACACACTTTTTAAGCGACTTCTAAACCCCTTTTTATGTTTAATTATTTTACATGCAAAAAAAGGTTATGTTTGCACTCTCTCTTTAAAATCTCTTTATTACAATCAATTAAGAAGAGAAAAGTGTAAGGAGAACAAAAAGTCAAATGAACGGTTAATTAACGGTTAAAACATATGGAAAAATCATATGTTCGCAAAGACCCGTACGTTCGCGATCGGTAATTAAACAAAAACCAATAGATATATTTTATTGTGTAAATACTGGATAGGGACCTGCATTAATACACTTTTAAAATAAAATAATCCCGTTTGAATATTTCGTTCCATTTCGTAGATGTTTACATATCACTACACTCACAATATTATTACAGTAACGGACAGAAGGTTATTCAAGAAGTATTCCGTTCAGTCATTTTTAATAAAAATAAACATTTAAAATTCCAAGCAAAAACTGATTCTAACATTTATTAAAAGAACTAAGAGCACATAAAAACGGATTTTCAGTTGCATTCAATATGTTGTCAGTTGATTAAGTAAAAGTATTCTGTATGTAAAATTAAATGAAAATAAAATTTAAAACAACAGTAAATTTACTTAAAAACCGATCTACTTATTTTGCATTTTATTTTAACGAAAAGTTAATTTAATTTTTACTGTCAAAAGTTCAACCGCGAATTCCAGAAAAAATTAACCACAAATTCCGTAAAAATAAATGATTTTGTAGTTATTTTATATAATTTAACTATCAAAAAAATAACCAACAAATTCCGTAAAAACAAATGAATTTTCAGTTATTTTATATAATTTAACTACCAAAAGATTAATTTTTAGTTATCTATTTATAGATCTGTGGCAAAAAGTAAAAGTAAAAAACGATTTGCTTGTTTTGTGTAGAAAATTCCCATATTCTATTTGTTAAAATTATTTAGTTATATACATCAAAATAATTGCGAATGCCATATCGGTCATGCTGCTGGTGTCTTATAATTGAAAGGTCTTCTGTAAACAAAGTGGTCAGTACAACAAAACTAAAACAAACATGTATAACGGAGTAAGTAAATAAAAATAAATATTCTCTCTCTCTCATTAGAATAACAAGCGGACAGTAGCCCGTTTCTGTATTTCTCGCATCGTAAAATTTCCCACATGAAACAAGTGAATTATAACAAAAACAGTGCAATATGAAACAAAAAATGGGTTTTCTCACATAAGTGTTTCTGTATATTTACTTTGGGAGAATTATCTGTCATTTAAATAATTTTCCAGCATTTATTGGAAGGATGTGAGAAAAAGTGTTTCTGTATTAATATTTTGCTAAAAGTTTCTCACAAGAACTGTCAAAATAAGTTACATTTAAAATTGATGCGAGAAAAATAAAATTTAAAAAAATGGAGCAAAAATTATGTATCTATGTACGCAAGTTTGTGTATTATTTTTTTTTTATTTGAAGGGAAAGAATTTTAATGATGAATATAAATAAAACACAATTGTTAAATTTTGTTATTTTAATTTTTTTAAGCCCTTCATTGCTTTCGTTTTATGCAGGGCTGCCAGATAATTTTTTGAAAAAATCGTTAATTTCCTAAGAAAGAATAAAAAAAAATCGGCTAATTTGTTTAAAAAAATCGGACAATTTAAAATTAATTTTGACAAATTTTGTTCGATTTTTATTAAAACATAATCAAAAAAATTGGTAAAGTTCAAAATACATATTTTATACATATATACATACATACTTAAACTTGAGGTCTATTTAAATAAAATTATTTATTTTATTTTTCTCTTTAATCCGATAACAATTTAAAATTTCAGACTGTTTTTTTCCTGAAAATATCGCTTAAAGGCGTAACAAAATATCATATTGAACTTGCCAAAAAAAAAATGTATTGATCACATAAACAAATGTATTAAATAATCTAAGGAAATAAAAATTTAACAGTTTTCCTTCGAAATTTTGATTTTGCCCATAAATTTTTAAGCTGCCATGTTTTTAAAGATATCGTTTTTCTGTGGTGCAGAATATATAATCATACTAATCTAATTAAAATTATTTTATTTCGAAGACTGAATAATATCTTCACCAGAAAAAATCAGCAAATTGGCACTTTGCCAATTTTGGAACAAAAAATCGTCAAAATGACGATAAATCGACAAATCTGGCAGCCCTATTTTTAATTATATATATTTCTTTCGTTGACGTTTCGCTTGCATTTAACACTTAATTACTGGAAGTATTCCAGTTAAAACAGAATCTGTGTTGTCTGTTCTCGCAATCAAATACAGAAACACTTTTTTCTCACAAATCGAGAAACGATGGAATTTTTTGTTTCACACTTAATGTGAGAAATTTTGCAATGCGAGAAATACAGAAACGAGCTACAGGAGTCTGGTATTTTTTAGAAATTCGAGTAAAACCGGTCTTATATAAAATTACTGAATAACATAAAATAACTGAAAATTTAATTATTTTTACGGAATTTGTCGGTTATTCTTTTGATAGTTTATTTTAATAAAATAACTGAAAATTCATTTGTTTTTACGGAATTCGCAGTTGAATTTTTGACAGTAAAAATTAAATGAGCTTTTCGTTAAAAATAAATAAAAAATAAGTAGACCGGTTTATAACTGGATATTCATTTTTTTATATTACAATTTCAGTTAATTTTACGTACAGAATATTGTGAGTGTACTGTCAGCCAAAGTTGACTTCTATTTTGCGTACGTTCGCGAGCATCTGTTTATTAATATCATTATAAAAACTTTAACTCGATAAAATCCATCTTTTGCACTAAACATAGAGCTACCAAAATGCTATCGAATCGCAAAAAAAATGCTAGGAAAATTTTTGTTTTCTATATTATTTGTACATCAATTATTTGTACGTTCGTACGCTTTTGGAAATACCCATATATAATTAATCGAATACAAAATACCACCTTAAATAATAACACTATTTTTGAATATAAAAAACATAAACAATAGCACAATTCACAGGAATCCATACTAGCGAACACACATCCATACATACACACATAAAACTACAAATGAAAACGAATACTTTTAAAATATAATAACCTCAACTATTGCAAAAACCCCAACACCCTTCATCAAAAAATATGAATCTAACCCCAAGGATGCTTAAGAAACTCACAGAAGATGTATTCTACAAACCCATTTTAATAAAACAAAAAACATAAGTAGAAGCTATTATGTATTCCCAAAAGTTTAAGGCAACATCATTATCTTTTATGTACATAAAAATATTCCATTTAGACATACACATTTTTACATACATATGTAGAATATACGTGTATATGTATGTATATTTGAAGCCAATATCGCCTCTGGAGAGGGTGTTTTGTGACAAGAATCCTTTTCCTTACATTCGATTTACGCACTCCTTCCTTAATCTATTTTTTAATTCAATGTATGTTTTTGTGTATGTGTTTGTATAGTTGTATTGGAAAACTCTTATTTTGCTTCTTTAGAAAATGTCCATATTTTTCATATGCCAGGACATTTAGAACCCCATTCCTTTAAATTCTAAATTCTGCTTAAAGTTTTAACACCCTTTTAATTTGAGTTTTAAAAAGTTTTTTATTTTAGTTTTAGTTTTGTTTTTCTAGCTATGCAAATATTCTTAGTTTTTATTTTTAATGCTGAACATAACCCTTATAAAAATTTAGATAGTTAATTTTATTTTTTTTTTTTTTTGTATAAATTATTCTAAGATGCGAAATATTTCTTAAAAATCCAGCCTCTATCATTCTACACCATTTTTCATTGAAAATGAGAAAATTCCAGATGAAATTGAGAAAATTCCAAATTAATATGAGAATTGCAATTTGAAATTGAGAAAATTCCAATTGAAATGAAGAATATCAATTTGAAATTGAGAAAATTCCAATTGAAATGGAGAATATCAATTTGTAATTGAGAAAATTCCAAATGAAATTGAGAAATTTTAATTTATAAGATTGAATTATATAATTTTTTAATATTCATAGAACGAACGTACAAAACCAACATAACGATGGAAAAAATTAAAATAAATACAAATCGCAGTCTTATTGACCAACAGGCATATTTTCCAGATCCAGAGCAGATTGGTAAAACGTTGTAGTATGTTGTATGGCGTAGTATGTACTTCTTTGCTCTTTGCTCTTCTACTACACGCAAAGAAAAAACATGGTTGATACAATCACAATCGCAAACTATCATTAATGTTTGTGGCTATGATTGTGTCAAACACGTCTTCAGTAACAATATATGTTCAGACATGTTTATAGCTTATTATTGTCTCAAAAATATTATTATGTTTAGAAGAAAAACACAAATGATCTTCCTTACCATGTATTTATTTTTCCCAATACCATGCAAAATGTCTATTTGAACAATAAAACCAATAAAAAAATCAATTTAAAAAATTTCATGTTTTAATAAAATTACAATATACATATATATACAGCTAAGCATGTAATAATAAATAAAATGCAATACATACATTTATATATATATGTAACTAATAGCTTTACCTGTTTCAATAAACGTATGATAATTAATTTTGCAATCATGCAACCCCTTTTTCTCCCGAAAAACTTTTAATTATTTTGTAGTCATTCATGTTTCCCGATTAACTGACTCTCGCAGACTGAAAATGATGTGGAAGAAGATTTTATTTGCTTTTTAAAAAGACACTGTTTGTTTTGACAATAAATGTTTGCTCATTTAGAGAATGTGTTTTAAAGCGAACAAAAATGATCGTATCAAACATATCTTTTGTGTACAGCTTATATTATGATTTTAATTGTATATTTGAAAATATATACATAATAGTTGCAAATATTTCACATAATTTAATATGTTTAGCTAGATCATGGTAACTTTTTGGTGTAAAACACCATATAATATTATTATAGTGAATTAAAAAATGTTAAGGAGAAAAAATATTTTTTCAAGTTAAATAAGGATTACAATAAGTTTATTACGGTAAACATATTAGGCAAATATGAATAAAAATGGTCGCAGTGACCATTCATTAATCATGTTTTTTCTCTGCGTGTAATAACGGGAATAACGTTTGATACATTCATCTTTGTTTTCACCATACTCTCCAGCTACACTCCTGCGATTGAGCCCCTATTCACCGATGCTTAATCCCATTGAAATTATTTGGTCAAAATAATACCGCGATTTGTATTTATTTTCATTTCTTCATCCTTATGTTTGTTGTATGAATGAATATAATAAATAATTCAGTTTTATTAATTTAAAATTAAAATTTCTAAATTTCATTTGTATTTTTCTCAGTTTCAAATTAAAATTTCTCAATTACATTTGAAATTTTCTCAATTTCAAATTGAAATTCTCATTTTCATTTAGAATTTTCTCAATTTTAATCAAAAATGGTGTAGACAAAAAATATAAAAGTTGCCTTTATTCTTAAAGGGTTAAATTAAAAAATTTTAGCATAACGGTAACAGAATAATGGTTGCAATAACCAAAATATAAATGAAAATGTTTCTCTCGAAATAGTACAATTACACTCCCAGAAAAAATTAAAAATTTTCTCTAATCACCAATTTCATAGAATCAAGCAAACAATTTGCTGATTCTGCACCTACTACCAAAATGATTGATTACTAAAAATTGTAAAAATTTTAAATTGTGAATTTTTTTTTTTTCAATAGATGATATTTTAAATTTTAATTAAAAGAATGATCAAAACAACTTTGCCATTTAAAACGATGTGCTAGTTGATTTAATTAAATATATACAGTGAACTCGCGATAATGTGAACTTATAAAAACCAAGGTAGTTCACATTATCGAAATTGTTCACATTTTCGATCGTAAAAAATTTTTGCGCCATCCTGTGTTTTTTTTTGCTTAAAAAGTCTAGAGAGCAGTGTGAATAAAGCTTAAAATTTTTTACATATAAATCTGGCATTAGACATGGTCAAAAAATACTAAAAACGAGCTTAAAAATGTTAAAAATAATGCTAAATTTTTTGTTTAAAGATTTTTGTTAAAAATATATTACCAGTATGAAATTTTATTAGAAACAAAATACATTTTAGTGGCTTATTCTTTTAACGAATTTGAAGTAAAACATCAGATACATATAAACATGTAGCACATGTAGTTGAGATTAAATTTTCAATTTACATGATGAAGGCATTTCTTATATTCCCTGAATATTCTATTTTTATTACAAGAGAGGTAAGACTTTTTTAAAACAAGAATTACCCATTTTTAGGTGTTAATCAATTTTGATACAAAATCCGTTTTATAATCCCAATATTAACCTGTTTTATTTTTTATAACTTAGGCGGCTAAAACATAGGGAAAATCACTGTTATTGAGTGCTTTTTATATAAATTTTACTACACCAGCCTGTAACCTGCAAACAGCATAAAAGCTCAAGTGATTTCTATTTTTAACGAAAGACAACTCACCTTTATTAACAAAACTCAAAGTATGTATGCATGTTTTGTTTTCTTTTTTTTCAATCGATGGATTCGCAAAATTAGAAAATAAACAAAAATCGCCAACATTTTTGTTCACTATTTATAGCCATTAAGCTTTGTTCACTATTTAGAGCGTTAATATAAAAAAATAGGTGTTCACATTACTGGATAGTCCACTATTTTGGAAGTTCACATTACCGAGAATTCACTGTAGTTCAGATTTTGAACGTAAAGAAATCTTTGTGATCAGGTCTATCAAATTTGGAGAAAAAATTTTTTTTAATTTTTCCTGCTTCTTAGGTTATTAAAAACTCGTTTCCAAAGAGCTTTACGCAAATATTTAACATTAATTGTTTCTTAAAAATAATATGAATTATATTGTCGTCTTATATTAAATGTTCACTTAATTAATATATTTTTACCATACTTTAATAACCTGCTCATAGCAAAATGACATTTTCTTGTTTAAATAAATTTTTTTTAAATTTACTCTCCCCAAACGGTAAGGCTGGCTCCACGCTCCAACAAACCCTTTAACAAAATTGAATCTCTAGAGCAGAAAGGGAACAACTTCAATGCTTTCATTTTGAGATAATCAATAAAAACAGTGTAGTTAATAATAAATGTATGTTTTGTGTTTTTTGTACAGATGAGGACGGACTTTAATTTGAAGTGGTCTAATATGACATTTTTTACACTGGTTTCTTAGCAATTTGAGTATAAGGTACATGAAGTCAATGTCAGTAGTTTGCTTTCTGCACTTACTGCCGTATTCATGAAAAAATTAATAAGTTATCTTTTCCTATTTCAACGTTTATTTGCGTACGTGTTTTAACCTTAAGTTTTCTTTTTAAATTGGCCGCAATTACACCATAGATTTTTATACACAACTAGATTTCTATTTTTAGAAATTACGGTCATAAGCAGCTATTGAAATGCAGGGGTATTCTGGAAATCGAAAAGGCAAAACGCAAGAATTTTGAAGTTCTTTTTAATACCCTCTTAATTCAATTTTTTATAATTCTCTTATACACAGAAAAAAATTATTAAATTTCTCCAATCGCCAAATTTATTCCAAATTCATAATATCAAGCCCTATTTCCAAAATGATTATATTGATTACTAAAAATTTTAAAATTTTAAAAAAATATTTTCAATAAATGATATTTTTAATTTTAATTAAAAAAGTGATCAAAAAACTTTGCCAATTCAAACAATGTGTTAATTTATTTAAATAAATATTGACAATTCCCAACAACAATTCTACATGTTTAAATTATTTTATTTTAAACGAAAAAAGTCAATTAAGATGTATTGTTATTTAATTAAAATTTTAATTGAAAATTTATTGCAAAACAACTAAAATTCTAGTTAAATCAAAATTAAATTTTTAATTTTCTTTCAACTAAAAAAATAATTGATTCGATTATCACATTAATTAAATTTAAATAATTTTTAAACCATTTGTTTAATTGATAAAACACTTTTTTCAGTATATACAAATTTATAAACGCAAAACGGATTCTTTGTAATGGGCCTTTTATGGGAGCTACAACCGATCACAACAAAATTCGGTAAATAAAAAATTTACAAAAACTCCCTGGTAGTCCTATTTTTGAAAAAAATGCATTGCTTATGTGTTCATATTAATAAGGATCTATTTATGTTTGAAGTCTTATTAAAATCGGTTTGGTAGATTCGGAGAGGCATACACTGCTCCCTAACTCTCCACGTGGTCCTAGCTATATATAACCTAAGACCATCTTGCCTTTCTAATGAATCCGGTTTGGAGTACATCGATTAGATAGTTTCAGATTCTATAGCGTACATGCAAAAAAACATACATACATACATACTTCGGTAGAAACATTTTTTGTATTTTACACAAATATTAAAAATTGTGCATTTATAATTATTTCTTTTAAATATTAGTGGGGCGCCGCACGGTGATTTGTCTCATAGACAAAAATCCAATAAAAAATTTATGGCCTTATTCATAAAAAGTTCTTATTTAAAGCTTAAAGTATGTAATAACTATCAAACGATTTTTGCCTTTTAAGCCTTTTATAAAAATTGGTATTCATAAACGTACATTAACAGCTTCTTAGCTATTATCTGTTTGCAGCGATTCTGTGTTAACGTATGGCATCTTTATTAACGTTTTTTTGGCTTTTTATTGATAGTGATGCATGAAACTTCTATTCGGTTCACATGATATTCTATAATTAATATATTTTTTTATAATTAAAGACCTTAAAAATTATTCTTATAAAATAAAAAAACATATTATTTTATTTTCTAAACAAGATTTTGCTTGTTTGTTTGAAACTTTTTTTATATATACGATAAGAAAGTATTCAAATAAAAGGCTTGTTTACTTTTTTTAGCATCACTTTTATTATGATTTGTTTATTTTATTTTTTCTTATTTTTTTTGAACAATAATTCGTTGTTTAAACCCTAATTGCAATAATTTAATCAATAATAAAAAAGAATATCTGCATTTGCCCCTGAACATATTCATATAAATCACATAAAATTTTTTTTTAAATATTTAACAATATAACTCTAAATTTGTTGTCTTAATTAAAATAAATTTAGTAATATGTATTTAACATGTCTATTTTAATAAATAAGACATTTTTCCATTATTTTAAAACATATTGCCCAAAAATAATATCATTAAATGCAAACATTTATCAAAATTTCATTTTATTTTTGGTTTAAAGAAGGGTAAATCCAAAAATAAATTTTCATACTTTATGAATGGTTTATTAAAGGTTTAATAGACTGTTTTTCGTTTATGAATACAACTTTAGCACTTTTTGCTTATTAACGGTTAATTAATCATCAATAAATTTTTATGAATACGGCTGTTAGTCTTTAAATGTAATAAAAAATATATTGATCGATAGATAACAACACAACTCATATACATTTTTTTGAATTGATTTTCTCCTTGGCTCCACCAGAGATCGCTAAAATCAGTCAAATTGAAGAAAGAATTAATGAATAAAAAAATGAGTTGAATTGCTAAAAGAAAATAACTCTCAAAAATGCAAAAGAGTTTAAAGTTTCTTTTTTTTTTTTTTTTTGGGTTCCTTGGTATGTTCGAAATTTGGCAATAATAAACTTTTTATTAAAAATATTAACTAAAGCTAGTTTTTGTCGCTCAAAAACAAACCCATTTTGTCAAAATAATCCAAAAATTACAAAACACAGGAAAAAGTGTTTTATCGATTAAATAAATGGTTTAAAAATAAATTTAAATTTAATTAATGTGATAACTGAATCAATTATTTTTTTAGTTGAAAGAAAATTTTAATTAACATTTTAGTTGTTTTGAAATAAATTTTCAGTTAAAATTTTAATTAAATAACAAAAAATCTTAATTAACTTTTTTCGTTTAAAAAAAAAAATAATTTAAGCATGTAAAATTGTTGTTGGGAATTATCAATATTTATTTAAATAAATAAACACATTGTTTGAAATGGCAAAGTTTTTTTTGATCACTTTTTTAATTAAAATTAAAAATATCATTTATTGAAATATTTTTTCAAAATTTTAAAATTTTTAGTAATCAATATAATCATTTTGGTAATAGGGCTTGATATTATGAATTTGGAATAAATTTGGTGATTGGAGAAATTTAATAATTTTTTCTGTGAAGTTTTAATATCAAAAGTTATTTTCGGAAAAACAAAATTTATTATTAATTTATTTATTAATGACGTGCTAAATTCCCAATTTATATTTTTGATAAAAACACTGAGATTCATTCTTGAGGGAAAGCCAGTTTCTATACGCATATCGTTGGTTGCCTAGGCCAGCTCGTACGAAAACTGTTTCCAAAGACTTTAGAAAAGCTTATTCACTATAAAGTTAATGAGAATTTTAAACACTCAGGTCTTACTTGTAACAATATCAAAGCAGCAATAAAGTTAAAACAATAAACAGCGAGTTTATATTTTCTTACATTCCCCTACAATTGTAGTTGTAATAGGGTTAAAAGAAAAACCAATATTAAAAAAACAAATTGCTTAATAAAGCAACTTGCCATTTGAGTTTTTTATTTGCCGAGCACATGCGAATTAATTATCAGAAGTTATTTTTAAATAGTTTTTAATTTAAAAAATGAGCAAAATCAGATATATTTTTATTTCGCTTTTTTTTAGAAATTAGTGTTCTTAAAAGAGCCGTGAAAAGATTAGTGCAACTTTTTGCCAC
Organism: Pollenia amentaria; assembly: GCA_943735925.1. Classification (NCBI taxonomy): domain Eukaryota; kingdom Metazoa; phylum Arthropoda; class Insecta; order Diptera; family Polleniidae; genus Pollenia; species Pollenia amentaria. The sequence continues at coordinate 48,976,628 of OX031006.1, forward strand.
AACTTAAAAGAAAAATGCATTTTACAAAAGGTCTAAATTCACAATTTTGTTCTTAAATTGTTTGTATAATAGTAATAATGTTAAGGTAAAGTTACAAGCTATAAGAAAAAACATTAAAATATTAAATTCGATTAAAGAAATACTGAGAAGGTATTGTATGGAAGTCAAATAGTGCACCAAACCTTAACCAGAGTGCGGACATAGGGGTAATTTGCCAATCTAGACGGACATTATTTTTTGTTTTAGATTATATTGCTTCTAATTGAGTGCCCCTAGATCAATGAAACTTGGCAGAAATATGTGTTATGGTCAAAAATAAATTACATCGGACCAAGGAGGAAAAAGTTCCCCCTAGAAGAATTAATCCCACCTCTGAAAAATGCCATTTTTTAAGTTTTCCCATACTTTTGTTTAGCAAATGCAACTTTTAACGTCGGCGGAAGTTAAGAAACCTAAAATTGGACCCAGAAAATCGTAAAATTACAGTTTTCGCCTCCGCCCCTTTTTGTGGGTTGTTACATAAAATTATATTTAAAAAAATTTAAATATTAAAATAAATAGATTACTAACGGTTTAATAGTATAAGAATTATATTTTTGAACTTTTATGAGCAGGGGGAGCTATCCCTCCAAACCCAACTCCGGAACGACCCTGTCAAAAAATTTAGCTTATTTTATTTTTTGGTAGCTTCCACAAAATATTAATTTTTAAGCTTTTATTGGACATTTAAGCATTTCAAAGTATTTAATTTATCTGAAAATAATTTATTTATTCGTAAGTGATTCTTTTGGAGAATAACATTCACTTTTTTCTCTCTGCAGAATATTGTAGCTAGGATAAGCCTTCTTATCGGCACTTCGGATAATTTCATATTGTTTTCGAGAAAGATCAGCTTCTAGAAATATAGAAAGAGCCTTAAGAGGGGTTAGCTGTTTTACTTTATCCTCTTGTGCAGCTTTGTATGCTTTTTTTAAATTTGTAGCTCGGAGAAGACATAATTTCTTTAAGCAGACCTGAGGCATCTTTTTTCTACACGTTTGTAATTGTGTTTGGGCAGCATGTATCAATAAATCATCATCGCACTTAGTTCGCAAGATTTCAGTTTTTCTTCTCTTACTTCTTTCGGTCAATTCAACGAACGGCTTTTGTTGTCGTTTTGAAGACGAACTCCCAAATGTAGATATTGTCACTGTTCCTTCCAGCCATTTGGCATGCATGCTTAAAAATCGGTTCTTTTTTCGTTGTGCTGAATGTCGAAGTGTTTAAAAAAAATATTTGAAATTCCTTAAGCACTGATTTTCTACTTATTCACTATCTCAGGCTTAAGTTCATTGAATTTAATTTTCATTAAATTATTTGTATGAAGAAAGGAATTTTACAACACGAAATGAATTACAATTTATTGATAATTTTTCATTCTTGACTGAGCTGGGAAATGAACCCAGAAGGAAAAATAATCAATAAATTTTAATTCATTTCGTGTTGTAAAATTCCTTTCTTCATAAAAATAATGTAAGGAAAATTAAATTCAATGAACTTAAGCCTGAGATAGTGAATAAGTAGCAAATAAGTGCTTAAGAAATTTCAAATATTTTTTTAAATATTTTGACATTCAGAACAAAGAAAAAAGGTACCGATTTTTAAGCATGCATGCCAAATGGCTGGAAGGAACAGTGACAATACCTACATTTGGGAGTTCATCTTCTTATTGAACTTAAGCCTGATTAAAATATCGAAATTTGGATTAAAAACCATTAACAGTTCAATAAAATAACCACAATACTAATTGTAAGCTTTTTCATTTATTTATTATATTTTAATTTTGGAAGGTGTAGTTTACCATAAGTGTAGGTCCTACAAAGCTGAAAGACTTTTGTCTTCAGATATGAAGTATTTATATTTTCGTCCTATCGAGGGTATTGCTCCTCCCTTCGTCTACACCGCCCATTTTTATTTTGGAATTTATAGTTTACCATAATAGTGGCTTTAACCACATTTAAAGACTCTTGCGGTAATAGTTCTTCAGTTACGCGATATTAAATATATGCTTCCTATGGGGGTATTACTCCCCCTGCGCCTACCCCCTTTATTTATATTTTTAAATGTGTAGTTTTCCATAAGAATGACTTTAACCAAGTTTGAACATTCTCTCTATAACAGTTCTTAAGATATGCGATATTAAACATTGGCGTCCTATGGGGGTACCACTTCCCCTGCAGCTATCTTACATCAATTTCGGTGCTCAGAAGATCCTACTATCAGATACATAATATTGGTATCCAATGGGGGTACCACTGCCACTATCGTAAAAAAAAAGTAGCCTATTTTATTTTCGGGGCTCATGTGATGTTACTGTGAAAAATTTCAGGAAAATCGGTTCAGTCGTTTAGTAGTCTATAAGCCAACAAACAGACAAACATATTTAATTTTCATACATATAGATAGATAGATATATCGTTATTTCGATAATATGTTAATACAAATATCGAGATTCTGAAAAGGCTTTTTTATGGCGGTTAAGTGAAATAACGGATCGATTCTTATCATTTTCACTGGGCTTCGTTTTTATAATAAAAATAATTTGATGAAATCCTGTTCGAAAGCTTTCCTTTTATTATAAAAACGAAGCGCAGTGAAAATGATAAGAATCGATCCGTTATTTCACTTAACCGCCATAAAAAAGCCTTTTCAGAATTTTGATATTTGTATTAACAAAATATACCTTTACTTCTAAAGCGATGATGTAGGGTATACAAAGTTGGAAATTTCTTATTTGTTTTCTTTTTCTTTGTTTTCGAATCTTGTGATGCTTGCATCTTCTTACAGAAAAGTTTCCTTAAGCAATCCTTTAACTATTTCCAAAATTTAACTCGTTTATGCTCTAAAATAATTTTAATTTAATTTAATTTTAAAAACACACAACTTCAAACCCTTTTATTACAAAAAAAATATAAGAAAAATATTCCATCAACTGGACAATCCAACCCCTTTTTCACACGCCACAGCCACACAAACAAGCTGTCCAGCAACTTGCAGCAAAGAAGCTGCAGCATCTTTTCAACCGACACCAGAATTTCGCTATAAAAGGGGTATCTTTTTTATTTTTTTTAAGAAAATCATAAAACCACTGGTCAAAGGTCAAATTTTAAGAAAAATTCTCACAGTTGTTTTTTAGAAAATTTTAAAGAATTTCTTTACAAATAATCTAAATGATGGGAAATGCTTAATTTCAAAACTGATAAAATTATATTTGATAAGCAAAAAAACAAGGAAAACAGGACTGGCCTGTTTGTTTAAAATAAATCCTCAAAGAAATAAATTTATTTTCTTTAATTTCTATGAAGTAAGAATTTGAAAAAAAAAATTAGATTAAAAATACCAAAGTCTGAAGTTTTTTTCTCAAACAGAACTCTACTGGTGTGATAATTGTAATGAAATGGTCATTGATGTTACTTCATGGAGTAAATGCAAGAGTATTCCTTTTGCAGCCATAGATGAGTTTGTGTACTCGTATATGATCAAGTGTGTGAGTATCGAACTCTTTACCAGAGTTTTAATAAAACAAACCCATAAACTTAAATATTTATGGAGATGACGAGACCACATAAAAAACCATTCAAACAGAAAAAGTCTTAAATATCAAGAGTTTTTATTTTCTTTTGCTATTCCATGCAAATGGGTGGAAGAATTACAAGGAGTTTATGGAATACTAGACGTCTATGTGAGAGCAAGAAAAAAATTAGGAAGAAAATCTTGTCCTACTAAAAGTGAAAAAAGGTAAACGACATGTTAAATACCCGTTGTTTTAGATACAAGGTGGTAGTTTTTTTTCCCCTAAACATTTTTGTCTTAAAGTAAAGTAGGCAAAAATGTTGAATTTCCCGGGATACTGAGATTTAAAATTTAAAGCTTTGTCGTTATACGATTATTACATAGGCTATATCGATCAATCAGAAAGGATCTTATGCGGATTCTATGGCTAGCTATGGACCGGTCCCATTAACATTTTTCTAATTATTTCTTCAATGTATAAATTTGAATAGAGTTAACGAGATTTGTAGGTTTAAGCCTTATATTCGTAAAATCGATTTATATTTACAGAATAAATCGCTTATTATTTGCACATCTTTTGGGGCTTTAAAACGAGAAATTGATCTATAGAAACTCGCTTACTTGCATATACAGTGCTTATATAAAAAACCCTATATTTTATACCAACATCAGGAATAACAAGTAAGACGGCTATATTCGGTTGTATCGAATCATTAATACCCTGCACTTAACGTTACACACATTATTAAACAAAAATGATGTTACAGAATTTAAAAAGAATAATGCTGAGGACATTTTTTCTTTTAAATAAAATTTCTCTAATCAACCGGTAAAACAGGTATTTGTTATGTGTAAAACAGAGGAAACATATTTAAATAAAAATAATAATAATTAGTATTGTGGTTATTTAAAAAAAAATGTACCTTGGATTTCAAGAAGAATTCTTGACAAAAAGTACAAAAAACAGAAGAAAGAAAGAACATGTAAAACAATTAAAATTAGTAATCATTCATTCAAAGCAAATTTCGATCTACCAAGGTGAAATACCATTTGGTTTAAAGATTGATGTTTGACTATTGACGTCATCCGTCGTCAATGGTGGTGAGTGTAAAACGGTAAACCCCTCTGGAGAGATTGTGTGGTTACAATCGTCAAAACATGGGTTCAATTCTTAGCTCAGTCAAGAATGAAATATTATCAATAAATTTTAATTCATTTCGTGTTGTAAAATTCCTTTCTTAATACAAATAATTTAATAAAAATTTAATTCAATGAACTTAGGCCTGTAGCTCGTTTCTGTATTTCTCGCATCGCAAATTTTCTCATATTAAGTGTGAAACAAAAAATTTCATCGTTTCTCGATTTGTGAGAAAAAAGTGTTTCTGTATTTAAATGCGAGAACAGACAACACAGATTCTGTTTTAACTGGAATACTTCCAGTAATTAAGTGTCAAATGCAAGCGAAACGTCAACGAAAGAAATATATATAATAAAATAAGGCTGCCAGATTTAAAGATTTATCGACATTTTGACGATTTTTTTTGTTCCAAAATTGGCAAAGTGAAAATGTGCTGATTTTTTTCTAGTGACGATACAGTCTTTGAAATAAAACAATTTTAAATAGTTTTATATGTTTGTGTATTAGGCACCACAGAAAACCGATATCTTTAAAAACAAGGCAGATTAAAAAATGTATCGGCAAAAGCAAAATTTCGAACGGAAACTGTTTAATTTTTATTTGCTTGGATTATGTAATACATTTGTTTGTGTGATCAAAAGATTAAACTATTACCCCATTTTTCAGTCAATGCACTTTAGGAAATTTTTGCCTTTTACTTTGTCCAAAAGTGTTTATTTTATTTCAATATGATATTTTGTCACTACTTTGTGTGATTTCTGCAGGGAAAAATAACAATCTGAAATTTTAAACTCTTATCGGATAAAGGAAAATAAAATAAATAATTTTATTTAAATAGACCTCAAGCTTATGTATGTATAAAATCTGTATTTTACCCATGAACTTAATGTTTTTTTTTTTTTTTTTTTTTTTTTTTTTTTTTTTTTTTTGATTATGTGTTTATATGATAAAAATTTGTGATTATATGATAAAAATCGAACAAAATTCGTCAAAATTAATTTTAAATTTTCCGAAAAAAATAGACGGTTTTTTTTATTTTTTCTTAGGATATTGACGTTTTTTTCACAAATTTATCTGGCAGCCCTGCATAAAACAAACAATGAAAGGCTAAAAAAATTTTAATAACAAAAAATTCTTTCTTTTAAAATAAAATAAAATAATACACACTCTTGTGTACATACATACATAATTTGGGCTCCATTTTTTTAAATTTTTTTTTCTCGCATCAATTTCAAATATGACTTATTTTGACAGTTCTTGTGAGAAACTTTTTGCAAAATATTGTTACAGAAACACTTGTTCTCACATCCTTCCAATAATTGCTGGAAAATTATTTAAATGACAGATAATTCTCGCAAAGTAAAAGTACAGAAACACTTATGTGAGAAAAATCATTTTTTGTTTCATATTGCACTGTTTTTGTCATAATTCACTTGTTTCATGCGGGAAATTTTACGATGCGAGAAATACAGAAACGGGCTACTGATTAATATATCGAAATTTGAATTAAAAAGAATAATAAAAAAAAACAACAGCAAATGTGGATTTTATGACGAAAATGAGAGGCGAACGTGGATTTTTGCTCATGTCTTAATAATTTAAACTGATCTGGTTGCATGTCAATAACGAAATGTAACGGAGTATATGTGACATAAATATTAAAAGATTAATATGAAAAGCTATGAGAAGAAAAAAATAACTGAACACATACATATAAACCCGAAGGAATGCTGATTAATGTCATCGCGAGCTGGAAAATGAAATACATGCAATTTATAACTTCAATGTCAATTACAGGATAATACTGGAAGAAAACATGTAACAGAAACACAGAAAAAAGTGTTTTATCAATTAAAAAATTGTTTAAAAAGTATTTAAATTTAATTAATGTGATATTTAAATCATTTATTTTTTTAGGTGAAAGAGAATTAAAAATTTAATTTTGATTTAATAAACATTTTAGTTGTTTTGAAATAAATTTTCAATTAAAATTTTAATTAAATAACAAAAAATCTTAATTGACTTTTTTCGTTAAAAATATAATAATTTAAACATTTAGAATTGTTGTTGAGAATTGTCAATATTTATTTAAATAAATAAACACATTGTTTGAAATGGCAAAGTTTTTTGATCATTTTTTTAATTAAAATTAAAAATATCATTTACTGAAAAAAAATATTCACAATTTTACAATTTTTAGTAATCAATATAATCATTTTGTTAATAGGTTCAAAATCAACAAATTGTTTGCTTGATATTATGAATTTGGTGATTGGGGATATTTAATAATTTTTTCTGTGAATAAAAAAGAAAAACGAAAAAACTACAACTTGATACACTCAGTACATCGAAAAAATTACTGAAATAATTCTTTATAAATCTGACCATAATATGGCTAATGTTGATGAAATTAATTTTGATCAAAATATGCTTAATTTTGACAATTTTATGGTTATATTTAGTCAAAATGTGTTAAATTTGTGGCAAGTATGGTTAACTGCGACAGAATTAGAATCAATTTTAAGGAAAGTATGGTCATATTTTATCATAATGTGCTCACTAGGGATATCGAACGGTTATTATTCGACCGGTTTTAACCGGTTATTTTAGCTTAGCCCAAGTCGGTTATTTTAAAATGTTCATTTTTCGAATATCGAATAAACCGGTTATTTTGGAATAATAAACCGGTTATTTTAATAATGTGTTATTTATAACATTTTCGTTACTCTTGTTGTAGATATACCCGAAATTTAAGTATTTTGCTAATTGAATTTTGGGCAAACTTAAGCTTTTTATGAAGAATGTCAAAACCAAATGTAACAAAAGCCAAAAAACGTTATAAACACTGTAAATACAAACCGCTTGTAAAAGCGTGTGTTCTTGTAGAAAAAAAACCAAAAACGTGTACTGTTAAAAAGTAAATTGTGCAAGAGTATTCTAAATATTAAATATATTTTTATATAAATGATATCTCTAGATATTTTTCGAATGCGATTAAAAAGACAAAGTTAGGTGCTTGAAGTGCCCTAAAATAATAAGTTACAAAGGTTCTTCCATGTTACGACTTATTAATCACCTCTAATTAGTATGGATCACATGCTTGACATTAAAATGAAACTTAACTCCGTTCGAAGTAGTTCTAATAAGACGACAAATAATACTTTACTAAAATACGTTGAAAAAATGAATCATTGGCTGAAATATTAGCGCGTTGTGTTGCCGAGGACGAAATGCCCGTTAATGCACTAAAAAGTCTTAAGAAGTTTAAGCATCTCTTCATGCTGAAAACTTCGACATTACGGCGGAATCAATGATATGGGAAACATTTCTACCAGTTTTATTTATTAAAACACCAACGAACGAATTGACAAATATTTTACAAAAAAAAAATCTTCAGTTCACTATTCGTTTCTATAATGCTGAAAAAAAAAAATTTTAAATAGATAATCCTGGCTAAGAGGTTTTGTTTGCAACTTTTGAAAAATATGGTTAGTTTATATAGACATGCCTAACCACCAACAAATAAAAACTCATTCAAAATAAATTTGAGAGAATATTTCAAATAATAACTTTTTAAAATTCCTATAATTTATTTGCTTTTGCCAAACGTATGTCTAGATCAAATATAATTTAACAGTTTCTAAACTACATTATACAAATATCTTCTTACAAATAAAGTTTAGTAAATCAATAAAAAAATTTTAAAAATTTAGCTAAAGTTTGATCAATTTACTGGCCCCACTTCTCTTCGATTTTATCGTAAAATATTTGTTAGGTCTGATCTAAGTCATATTTATGTATTTTGTTGGTTCCTTACCTTTGCAAATTGTTTTATTTTTATTCAAATTAACGTTTTATTTGAAAAACTTTTTTGATTTTTGTGTTTTTAAGTATTCGATTTAAAACCGGTTAACCGGTTATTAAAAAATTGCTTAACCGAAAACCGGGTTTTTTAAAATAGCAACTATTCGTAATATTCGAAAACCGGTTATTGAAAAAAGTCGAATAATCGATCTCCCTAGTGCTCACCATAATATTTTTCTGGAAGATTCCAAACTTACATATGTAATGCAATTTGTTTTTATATTTTTTCCTTTAAACTGCTTGCGATTGTAGAGTGTTAAGTTTAAATTATTTAATTAAATTCTTCTAAAAATTTGTGAACTTATTTTACCAAAGATGTCTGCATATTGAAATTTTGTTTTTTAGTTTTGCCTGAACTAAACAAAATAATTGGACAGAAAATCGGGGAGAGGGGGTATAAAATATTTAAAGCAATTTAGTCAAACTTTACAAAAGTCTTAATGTACAGCTTCAGGCAATTTCTTACGTTTTTTTACGAGCAAATAAAATCCTTACAATACTGAAGACTGCAACATACAAAGAAACTTGTATACACTGAAAGCATTCAATGCAATTTTATCAACTGAAACTTTCGTAAATACTTTTTTCGCTTTATAAACTAAAGTTTCGTATATAAAATATACAATTTTGTATATCTCGTGGTTGTAAAACGTCTAACAGTTTCCGTCTGCATATGGAATGGATTTTTTTTTTCGGTGTATAAATTTTAGTAATTTTTATATGTATATATATATGTATGTATGTATGCTGTTAATGTATATATATTCATATAAGAAGTTATTTACCAACAACTTTATAATAATAGAATGTATGTGAAAAATATAAAAGTTTTATTTGGATGTATGCAAGTATCTTCGTGTACACCGAAAAATATCCATGCCTAAGAAAGTTTATAAACCGTGATCCATTTCCAGGTTTCCTACTTTTTTAAAGAAAAAAACACAGAAAATTCAAATTTAATGGGGAATGTTTATTATCATTTGAAAGAACATTCTTTGGCATTTATTTTTTGAAGATTATGTCTATCAAATGTTGGCCGTTGCTACGTCGCAGATGGTCTATCCGTTGAGTCCAATTTTCGATGACTCGTTCGAGCATTTCGACTGGTAACTGGCGAATGACACGCGTGATGTTTTCCTCCAAGGCCTGAATCGAAGCGGGTTTATCCGCATAAACTTCAGACTTTACATATCCCCACAGGAAAAAGTCTAACGGTGTGATATCGCACGATCTTGGTGGCCAATCGACCGGCCCAAAACGTGAAATTATGTGCTCACCGAAGTGTTCTCTTATTAAATCCGTTGATTGATGCGATGTAAGGGAAGAAGCGGCGTCTTGCTGAAACCAATGTCGCCGAGATCACGAGCATCAATTTCAGGCATCAAAAAGTCGGTTAGCATGGTTTGTTGACCATACGTTGAGCAAAGTACATTCCTCACAGAACGTGAATTTTCGTAATAAAGTTGAACGATTTGTAAACGTGGTTCAGGCGTAAGTCTTTCCATTATGAAATGCCAAACAATACTAAACAAAAATAACATGACAGCATGACATGACTCACACGTGATCTGTCAAAAAACGGCTATTGAAAAAAGTATCTCTACTTGAATCACCCATTAATACAAAAACAGAAATATTGTTTCGTTAAATATAAGCATAGATTATTTTCAGTGTACATACATGGGTTTTGTTTTTGTTGAAACTAAACTTCTTTAAAATTCCTAATGAATTTCCTACCAACACAAAAAGCCAAACTAAGTAACTTTAAATGAAACTCTCCTCTAGATATAAAAAAGAAAGAAAAATTTTTCTAATGCCAGACTCTAACACACCGAGAAGAGTTAAGGGGGCAAGTAGTTGGACTCTTACTCTTATTCTCTCTATACGTGTACATGTAGAAGTAGTAGTTAAACACTTTATGTAGTCAAGGATTCCATTTTGTAACTGGAATCCTTAATAAAGTACTGCCACTCTTAAAGGCAGAGAAACTTTTCTTATCATCATTTCTAGTTTGTTTTCTTTTCCTTTTTTTTAGAACTTTTCTATGGAAACAAAAACGAGTGTTTCTGAATTACAGATGGGGGGGCATGAGGTTTTTGTTTTTTATCTTTATTTTCCGAAAAGAAAAATCTCATTTATTTTAGCAACAAATTTTTGTTTCTTTTTTCTTATTTGTTATAAAATTTCTGCAAAATAAGTAAAAGTTCTTAGTTTTTTGTTTAGTATTAAAATTTGCTGTAGAATGAAAAATTTTTTTTGAAAAAAAAAAAAAAAATGCTGTGAAAGAAATAAATGATGTCAACATTTGCTGATGATGGTATTGGCCAAAAATAATGTCAAAAGTTTACAAAACATTTTCAGCAAAAATTTTACAATATTTTCTAGTGCCACAATGAAATCTTTTTTTTTGCAGTTGTCCTTTTTTGTTTGTTTGGAAATTTTAAGAAAATTTTTGTTTTGCTACTTATTATTTTTTTTATTTGGAGTCGGCAGTGGTGTAAAATATTCTGCACTACTTTTCATTTTATAGAAGGTCTTAAGTATTAAGAAAAAGTATTTGGAGAAGGTGTTGGTACAGCCCAAAAATTAGAGGTCCGGGTTAACTTTTAACCCCCATATTCATAAAAAATATTTTACGTTTATAGCAGGCTTATGAAACGAATCTTCTATGAAAATTTGTTTAATAAACCTTTTATCACTTAATTATATCAAATAAGCAGAAATTTAAATACAGGGTGGCCCAAAATTACCGAAGGGGTTTGAATTGCTTATAACTTTTTTTATTATAATTTTTTTTTTCTTTTCTTTTCAGTATTTTGTAACGAAAACTTGGGGAATTTAAAATTGAACAACGTGCCCAAATTGCTGAGCTTTATTTTTCAAATCAAGCAGAAGAAAATTATAATTTTGTTCATTATTTAATTATGTGCGACAAAGCCCATTTCCAATTAAGTGGAATCGTTAATAAGCAAAACTGCAGGATATGGGCTACGGAAAATCCCAGAGTAGTTCAACAGCGAGAATTACACCCACCTAAGTGTACGGTTTGGTGCGGTGTTTCATCGTAAAAAATAATTGGTCCTTATTTTTTTGAAAATGATTGGGGTCGCCGTTTCCGTCAATGGTGTCAGATATCGGACAATGTTGGAAAATTTTTTAAGGCCAGCCGCGGAAAACCATCCGCAAGTATGGTTCCAACAAGATGGAGCCACAGGGCACACTGCAAGGGACACAATGGCTCTTTTACGGGACATCTTTGGTGAACGAATGATTTCGCGTACAAGTGATTTTAATTGGCCTCCGCGTTCACCGGATTTAACCGCCCCAGACTATTTTCTTTGGGGTTATTTGAAAGGAAAAGTCTACATTAATAAACCTACAACCATCCAGCAATTAAAAAGCAGTATACGCGACGAAATAAACAACATAACACCTGAAGTATTGCGAAAGGTTATGGAAAATGTGTTGGAAAGAGCACGAATTTGCGAAGCAGAAAATGGCCACCACTTGCGAGATATTATTTTTCATAACTAAACTAAAAATATTCCCCATTTATATACTGTGTTAAAAAATAAAATTAATAATTATTTCTTAAATAAAAAGTAAAAACGAATTCAAACCCCTTCGTTAATTTTGGGCCACCCTGTATATTAGTATTCATAATACTGAAGGCAGATATAAAGAAAAAGAGTTAAGAATGATTCATCTGGATGAAAACTGGAATATGCAACTTGTCATAGTCGCAGCGTAAGCATACACAGAAAAAATTCCAGCTAATTTTTCACCAATTCAAGCATTAATCTAAAATAAAATCAGTTTTAATTAAAAATTTAATTATTAAACGTTGAATTTAACGTTTAATCAAGTGAATTAAAGGTTTAATTGATACTATTAATTTGTTTACTAGTGCAAATTTTATTAATTTTTTAATCAATATTAAAATTTTTTTAATTGAAATCAATTTTTGTTTTTTTTCTGTAGGTAGATGATTTGCCAATATTAGCAAACACCGCTCAAAAACCTTAAAGTAACAAAGACTTCATAGCTGACGAAATGTACAGAAAAGACCTTTTTAAGGAACCGTAAGGAACCGAAAATATAATAACAACATGCGAGAAAAACCAACATCAAGTACAAGTGGGATCTGAACCGCTAAACCAAGTAACATTTAGGAGTTGTACTCCCACATTTTGAGAGAGGTTGTGTCAGTTTTAGCACCAGCAAAATTCAAAACTACACACCCAGAGAAAAACTATGTTTAAATATGGTCACCTCCAACAGAACTATTTTTAAAGAAAATAGTAAACAAATTATGGTTACATTTAACCATATAATTGTCACCGACAAACATATTATGGTTAAATGTGTCCTTCATCAAGATGGTGCAACCATATTATGGTTGCCTCCGAACATGTTTTGGTCAATAATAACTAAAATATGTTTAACACTTATAATAGCATGGTTGGTTTTCAACCATAGCATGTTGCTCTTGCAGAAGAGGAATATACTATTGTTAATTTAAAAACAAATTATTGTCATATTTAACCATAACATGTTTAGAGGCAAACATAATATGGTTGTGGCTTCTTGATGGAGGACTAATTAAACAATAATATGGTTGTCAGTGACAATAATATAGTTAAATTTAAACATAATATAATATTTAAGGAACATTTTTCGTGCTCATAGCGACGAAAACATTGCCAATTGTTAATTTCGTGGAATTCTCTTTTGAATAAAATTTATTTTTTGAACTTATTTTTACGATTCCAAGTCTTATGAGCTTTAAGAAATATCTTTTACGGTTTCAGACAATAGTCTGTTTCTTAAATCAGTGTTACAACTGTTGAGGGCACTTAAGATGCTCCCAAATAAAGAATTTGGAAGTGGCAAAAAATTTGAAGTGTATTCCATATTAATGTATTGGAAACATATATTTTAGTTAGAATGCCTTTTATTGAAAAAACTTCGGATTCAAAACCGATTGAAATATTTTCGCCATAAGAAACAATATTTTAAGTAGTATACATTTTTTCTAATATTAAATATTTTTTGATTTAAAACGAAAGAATTTAAAATTTCACCTGATCTACACCTGCAACCAATTACCCACGTTCTACCCACGAGAGTAAAAATAATACCAAATTCGGGTAATTACCCGCAAAGTGTCAACACTGGGTTGTGCATTGATAACCCATGTATGTGTACAAAATGTGGACAATTTAACTTTTTCTATTCTTTAGATAAAAATAAATCTTATTTGTGCCGTGCCCACGTCTCCACTCTCTCCTACATTTTGTCGTATGTTGTCTATTGATAAGCAAGATGCTGGTACATAATGTACCGTTCCCCAGATACTCCCTTATATTAAGTCTGCTTTCGTAAGGTGTTAATAGGCCGAAAATAAGTAGAAATATTGCCAATTTTTCGACTCTATTTTCCATCGAAATATAACGGAATATTTAAAGCTAAAACAATTAAGTAACTTAACCCCTTTTATTTCCCTTAAAAAATCTTTTAACTCTAAGCAAAACGATTCAGAAAATTTAAAAAGAATTTCAATAAATGTTAGCAAAACTTACGTAATAAAATTAATCAATAATGTAAAAATTCGTTTTTTCTTTCAAGTCCTAAAAATAATCCTCAAAAGCAGAAACTTTTATTGAACTTAAACCCTTGTCAAAGTCATTTATTAGACTCAAAAGAAATGTGTAAAAGTTTACACAGGTTTACAAAACATGAAATCAAGCACACATGTACACCTTAAAATAAAAAGCATTTGAAACGAAATATAAAATAAAAACAAAACAAAATAAAGTCCTGTAATGTTTTCCAACACGCACAAACTCCTGGATTTGTTTTTGTTTTCGAAACAAAAGAATACAACAACAAAAAATCAATATTTTGAGAAAATATATGCTGAAAGCCCTCTTTTCTATAAGACTACAACAAGCAGCATCTTAAAAAGGATTTAGAACAACAAACAGCAAAAAAGTACAGTTACACACAGACAAACTTAAACAGGATTTTATAAATGGACAAAAGGCTACCACAGAAATTCTTTTAAATACCAAACAAGCAAAATGAAATTTACTGAAGGAACAAAACGAAACTTTAAAACAAATTTACTTACACACGTATGAGATATTTACTTACACACTCATGTTTGCATATGCATACAGACATAAACACAAAAAGGATTCGAATATAAAATGTCCTTATGACTAAAGATATAAGGCGTGGTTGTTAAAACAGAACGAACACACACACACACACACACACACACACACACACACACATACAATAACATAAATAAAAATCATACAGCCAGGCAGTCATTAGGCAGAGTTATTAAAAAAGGAACTTTCAACAAAACTCACCCTTTTATGTTTATTGTTGTTGTGAAAACAAGAAAAACAACATCAACATCTACAACAGCACCAGGAATGTTATCAAGACGATTAAAGAAAATTCTAATAAGAAATATGCCACCATTTTGAGTATGCATTGCCTAAAAAGGATAAAAAGGACCAAACGAAACAAACTGGTTTCAACCAACAGAAACTCACCCTTATTAAATCAGTATGTTTGATGTATAAACACACATTTAATGTTCATTAGGAGCAAACAACAAAAAACAATACAAAAAGGTTGCTATAAGACATTTTTTAAGGATTTTTATAGCATGCTATAAAAATTTTTTTTAATAAGAGATTTTTTTTCTGAAGTTTTATTAAATTTAAAATAAAAAAAATACAATATTTGACCTTAATATAACCTTTTTCTGTACAATTGTCTAATTTCAAAAAGAATTTTTTTTTTTTTTTTGGGGTAACATGTAACCTTATCAAGTGTTTCATTTTCTTTTCTATACTTTTTTTGGGTAAGTAGTATTAGGGGTGTTCCTTGTAAAGTGAAAAACGCAGCAACATATCCCTCGAAAGAGGCCTTTTGAGTACAAAAATATGTCTCTTTTATACTTTTTAAATGAAATTTAATAACTGACTTCAAATATGCAATTAACAGAGAATTTTCCTGCGTTGCTCATTTCTTCTTCAGACTTTAGTGTGGCACAATAATAGGTGCGTTTGAGTACTTTTACAGTAAAATGCAGTAAATGAGTAGACTTAAAAATTTGCTCTCACAAAAAGCTGTTGTCCTAAAAAGTACGCGAACGCAAAATTTGTAAAAATTCGTAAAATAAAAAATGTTTACACTTTTGACTACTTAACTCGTTTTCTTATCGGTACTCGATTAAATACTTATTATAACACGAATATTATTGGAAAATACAAACAAATTATTTTATGCAATTTTCATATGTGCTTGTGTTTTTATTTTATTTAAATTTGCTAATTAGTGTCCGGTTAAATTTATTCAAAAGTACATGAATACTTTTTTTGCTATTGATTACTTAAATAACAAGTACAGTTCTAAGTACACAAATACTTCACACTTCTACAACTCTAAAAAACTAACATAACAACAAAAGTTTCAAAAGTTGGTATTTAACCAAAAAATTCTTCACAAACACGTTTAATTAATTAATATTTATTTACGTTATGTTTTGGTTTAATTTTTTCCACCTTTTCTCTTATTTTTAGCCATTTTTTACAATTTGTATGCTTCTTGCTTGTTAACTTTTGCATGTTTGCCTTTGAAACGTATGTTTTTTTGTTTTACTGAATTTTACTGCAAAAATGTCTGCAGTAAAAATTTGTAAGTACTCAATCAAGAACTGTCACTTTACGCTCTCAATTTGTGTTCTCATTTACTGCATTTTGTGTACTCGAACGCAATTTCGTAAAATGCAGTAAAGTTCAGTAAAAAATAGTAAAAACTTTTGTGTTCTCGAACGCAGCTAATATTTACGAAGCGACATTGAAACTGTAATGGCCAATTTTCAGGATTGACATTAAAACTCATTTATGTTTAAAATCGTTTTAAATACAAAATTCTCTTCTTCACTAAACACTTAAATGAAACTTAAGTAACCGATGTGGTACATTTAAATTCAACTTAAGTTTCCATTGGATTAACTTAGCAAGGTGGCCTCAATATCACAACAATACAAAAACAACAGACAAAGTAATAACAACCAGCTGTTTTTTGAGACAACCTTTTAAATAACTACACTTTTTATGATATTTTTTGGATTTAGTAGTGCTACCATACTTTTATCTTAATTAAATAAGACTTTTCATATAAAACTCAAAAAATCAATGTGCAATTAAATACGATTTAATTAACATAATATAGATTTAAATACTATCCTGAAAATTGGGCATAATTCTTTAAAGCAGTTCTTCGCCGAAAAAATGTTCAGTAATTTTTAATCAACTAATGAAATTGTTTGATAATTGAATCAATTATTTAATTGAAATGGTTTGGAAAATATTTTAATTTAATTAATCTGATAATTGAATCAATTATTTAATTAACGTTTAAGTTGTTTTGAAATAAATTTTTAATTAAAATATAAATTAAATAACAAAAAATTTAAATTGTTTTTTTCACTTTAAATATATATAAAAATAATAAACATAAAAAATAAATTAACAAAACTTGTAGAATTGTCGAAACCTGCACTATTTCTTTTAATTAAATCAGTTAACACATTGTTTGAAGTGGCAGAGTTTTTGATAATTTTCTTAATTAAAATTAAAAATATCATTTATTGAAAAAAAAAATCACGTTTTTAGTTTTTATAATGTTCAGTAATCAATATAATCATTTTGGTAATAGGTGCAAAATAAACGGATGGTTTTCTTGATTCTATGAATTTGATAATTAGAGATAATTTTTAATTTTTTCTGTGTATCGAACTTCTCCCTACAAATTTACAGAGTAAATTTATTTATAGCACCCCACACGCAGAGAAAATGCATTTTTCTATACAAAACAATTTTTAACGCAAAATATTTAAACATATAACGGTGATAATAAATATTTGCAAGTGCACGTGCATAAAAAACTGAACTGGCAAATTGTTTTTATTTTGATTTCTTGCGAAAACAATAAAAGCAATTTGTTTTTGTTTTTAATATGTTTTTTCTTTACCCACTTACAACTACAATTAATGTCGGGAGAATTCCAAATAATTGAAGCGGGAAATGTAAGAAAAGATAAACTCATCACTGATTTATTGTTTGGTATTTTGTTTAGGCTTTGATATCGTTGCAAAAGAGACTTTTTGAGTGTTTGTTGGTAATTCTCATTCCCTCTGTAGTTTTGTTTGCTGATAGCTTGGCTTTTCTAAAATTATTTAGGAGAACGTATCCTGATGATCTGGCCTAAGCAACCAGTGAAATGCGCATAGGAACAGCTTATCCTCCAACAATAAATTTCAGTATTTGTTATCAATTATTAAAAAAAAGAGAATTAAGCACAACAAACAAAATCTTTTAATAAATAATAGTATTCCCACAAACAACTTTAATAATAAATTTTTGCAAGTGCACGTGCATAAAAACTGAACAGGCAAATTGTTTTAATTTTGATTTCTTGCATTCAACATTTTTTTATTTTTCGAATTTATTCTATGAGTTAAATTTCAGTTATGTATTTTATAAAGCTTTTTGTAATAGTTCTATTCCTTAAATTTTTTAGAAATGACTTTATACACTACCAGACTATTATCATTTCTAAAAAATTTAAGGAATAGAACTATTACAAAAAGCTTTATAAAATACATAACGAAAAATAAAAAAATGTTGAATACAATAAAGTTGCTTATGAAAAGAAATAATTCCCAATATCTATTTAATTTCTTGCGAAAACAATAAAAGCACTTTGTTTTTGTTTTTAATATGTTTTTTCTTTACCCACTTACAACTACAATTAATGTTGGGAGAATTCCAATACTTGTAGTGGGGAATGTAAGAAAAGATAAACTAATCACTGATTTATTGTTTGGTATTTTGTTTAAGCTTTGATATCGTTGCAAATAACACTTTTGGAGTGTATGTAGGTAATTCTCATTCCCTCTGTACTCTTGTTTGCTGATAGCTTTGTATTTGCTAAAATTATTTAGGAGAACGTTTCCTGATGATCTGGCCTAAACAACTAGTGAAATGCGCATAGGGATAGAACAGCTTATCCTCCAACAATAAATGTTAGTATTTTTATCAATTAAAAAAAGGGAATTAAGCACAATAAATAAAATCTTTTAATGAAAAAAAAATTATGTATTCAACATTTTTTGATAATATATATAAGGGTAAATTTAACCATACTACTGTAAACGGCAAAAATATTATAGTCATATAGGCCAACCATAATATAGTGAATAATAACTATAATTAGTTTGAAGCAAATAATTGTATAGTATTAATTTAAAAATAGCATTTTCCTCTTTTCCAAGAGCAACATGCTATTGTTATTATTAACCGTAACATGCTCAGAGGTAACCATTAATGGTTGTGGCTTCTTCATATAGTACTATTTGGAACACAATGGCGGAGTACCAAGAAATATTAAGCAAACTTTTAAATTTGAGTTTTTTTTAGTTCCTTCAACAAAACCCTGGCGACAAATTTTTTTTTTTTTTTTGTTACCAGCAAAGAGTGACCACTTCTAATGCATTGCATTGTGTTGAACTAAGAAAATAGATTATGGGAAGGAGAACAGAGGCAGTGGTGCTTGCGAACAGTCAATTTGAACTTTTTCATGTTAAAAGTAAGAGGGAAAACTTCCAGAGGAAGGTCATTCCACATTCGAATATTACGGCGAAAGAACGAACTTTACCTGTAATGGGTTGAACGATGCACTGGCCAATCAACTACAAAAATATAGGATCTTAAGGAAAAACGCATATTAAGAACAAACGCAGTAGTTTCGGAAACCAGATCCGTAATTTCGTCAGAACAGATTCCATTGTAGTAAAGATAAAATAGGCAAATACAACCCACATTGCGACGGTGCTCAAGGGAATATAGAATAGAGTTGGATATCCTACTGCCACCAATGGAAGCTTTTGCCCTCTCCTGCAAGCGGCAGAAAAGCTCCAATATAGACTTTGAAGCACAGGCCTACGCATGAGAGTTGTATCTCATTCGCGGTAGGATACGGATGACATAAATATTGAGTAAGGAGATCAGTTGGAGTAAAGCATCTCTTACATCCTAATAAAAAACAGAGGCACTTGAATTCTTCTTTCGACAGCTTGAATATATCGTCGGTCACAGGTTGACAACTCTTAACTCGCAAAAAAATCGATCGGGGTTTTTGAAGCCAAAAGACTGTGTTTGTCCTTCTGCATGTTAGCATGTTGTTTTCTTTACACCATCTTACAATAAATATCTCCTACTAATTTTGGTTTTTTTTTTATTTACTTCCAACACGGTTTAGTAACGGAGTAATAACGTTTTTTTTTTTTTGTCTCCTGAAAAGTACAAAAAAACATGTTAAGAGTTGTCAACCTGTGACCGACGATATAATTTATCCACCGGACATCACATTGTTCTCTCATTCCCAGAATGTCAAGAGATTCTGATTGTTCAATAGTTATACTACCCATATATACAGATGAGGCACTTTGATCCGTCGCTCGTTTATGCAATAACATACAACACTGGGCATCCAAATCGACCCTATTCGCACGACCCCATCTGAGATTGTATTAAGGGCTGATTAAGCGTATTATTCATTCACTTTTTGCCTCATAGACCAACATCTGATAAGCTTGGTATTTAATTGAATGAATACCAAAGGCAAAGGTTGTTTTCATCTGCAAAACAGTAGGCAGGGTTGAAAGTTTGATATAGAATTTCATTTAGAAAAATGAGAAATAGAGTAGGGGAAAGGACTGAGCCTTGCAGCACCCCTGAATGCATCATGACCTGGTTTGACGAAACCATATCTATAACAACTCCTATAGTGCGATCTCTGAGAAAGCTCGATATTAATCGAGAGATTCGAGCTATCAGCGACACCAAAAGGTTTTGCAAAAGGTTTTGACAAGAACGCACCATGTCAGACTCGGACGAATGCCTTGGAAATATCTAAAGCCTTTACGTTACTTTTGCCAAAAAGGTGAATGAAACGGCACCATTTTTCTAATAACAGGGCCAGTAAATCTTCATTAGAGAGACTTCTACGGAACCCATACTGGCGAACGCCTAGTAGGTTGTTTTACTCTATTTTGAATTTAACCAGATGGTGATTTACCATACTCTCCATAACTTTGAAAAGTGCCGAACAAATTGCAATTTCAAGGTCATTTCAAGGTTATTAGCCGCTTCTGTTTAGGAATTGGCGTTTCATAAGCAACTTTCCAATAGACGGGAAATTCCCCGGCATGGTATAAGGTGCTGAAATATTTGCTAAGAGACGAACTTAAGTTGAAGACCACTGCTTCAAGAACAGTGCATGTATACCATCCGGCCCAAAAGACTTGTTCATGTCGAGATCTGCAAGAGCCCTTTTAACAGCTCAAGCCTGCAAAAAAAATATTCTAGGCATAGTTAAAGATACTCTCTCGAGTTCGGGCAGTAGTTGATTGCTAGCTGGTAAGTGAGAATAATTCGCGAATAATTCGGCTAGCAATTAGCTTTATCAACCGGTCCGTGAATGTTCGGTCATCCTTACAAAAAGAGTATAAAAAAGGTATTGAAGAACCACCATCAACCCTTACACTTTTAACAATTGACCAGAAGCGTTTACTGACCCGGGGAGCATTAGGAACTTCAGTACGAAGACCTTGCTCGTGAAGAATTGTTTCCAGTCTTAAGGTATGTTTAGACCTAACAAATGTTAGACGAAAAACCCGTAAAAAAGCGTGACCAGAAAATTAATCAAACTTTAGATTTATTATTAACAATTTATATTGATTTACTTAACTTTATTTGTAAGAAGATAATTGTATAATGTATTATAGAAACTGTTAAATAATGTTTGATCTGGGCAAACGTTTTGCAAAAGAAAATAATTTTTTAATAAAACTAGTGGTTTCGTGTAGGAAGTCAAATATTTAATAGGTGTGAACATAGCTTTAGTACTTTGACACACGAAGACCTTGCCATTTAGCGTAGTAATTTTGTATCAGCATTTTTATTGCTACTCCAATTTCTGAAGGATTCCTCTCTGGATCTGGCTGCTGACTTTTACGTCTAATCAAACCAAGATTTAGAAATATGTGCAGAGTAATTTACAAGAGAACAGGGTAGTAGAATAAGAAAAATACTTTAGGGTAATTAAAATGTTTATCCCTAATTTGACCATGAATGGTTATCATTCTCGCAACATGTTGTTGTTAATTTTAAGAGAAAAGAAATGAAGAAATGGATATTTAAAGATTTATATGAGTTAAAATTCTTTGTTCTACGAGTTTAATGCTAGACCAATTTTTAACCATTTTCAAAAGTTTTCGCCCACCGCCAAAGAAGTTATTGCACCTAATTTCATTAAATAACACTGCGGAACAAATTCAGGTTAGCAAAAGTTAGGTCGATTCTGAGAGTGAAGGGTGAAAATAGAAGCTAAATTAGAAGACCCGTATCGCGGCGTTTGTTTTTGGTAGTTCGAATTTTTTTTTTAATCGACCTTCAACCTTTGCAGTCAAATGCCGATTTTCGGCATATTGTTTATATGCTGCCTATAACTCGTCGACTAATTGATATTTTTTAAATTTGTAAAGGCCAAAAAATTGCTAGAGACCTGTGAAACAATTAAAAATTTTTAAAAAATTATTTAGAAAATTTTTGTGGTTCTTATGAAGCAAAATGTTGGAAAAATTATTTGTTTTTCATGCTTTTTGAAAATATTTTCCACAAAACTAAGTCTTTTTTGCTTTCTGTTTAATCTATAATATGTTTCTCAGTTTCTTCAATAAATTTCATTCGAAAAGAAAACAATCATAATACAAGACTTGCGTTTTCCAGCTTAATATTAATTTATTTCTAATTTTTTATGTATCAATTTTGTTCAGTGTTGGTTTTGAAGAAACATTGAAAAAGAAATTATAAAAATATGGAAAAAAATATAATTTTGAAATGTTAGTTAGGAAAAGTTTTAAGTAAAAAAATTAAATAAATTAAATTCTCTCCATTAAGAAATAAATGCATGCAAAAAAATGCTAAAAGTATTTTAAATACAAAGTACAGCAAACAATTTAATTACTAAAAATATCATATTGAAAATAAGACAACCTGTAAAATTTATAACGACTTTGAGTTGTTGTCGTATGTTAAATATCAGTTATTTTAAAATTATATCAGAGGGTAAAGTTAAACGTTTAAACTCTTAAACTCCTTATTACAATTTGCATTATCTTTTTTTCATCCAAAAATAGTTATATTTCCAATTTCCTTCTTTAAATGCGCCATTACTAATCTAGAAAAAATTACCTGATTATGGTTACCTGATTCAAATCTTATGATTTATACCAAAATGTGTAAGCAATTTGTTTAAAGTTCCATAACGTTTAAGTAACGTGGCACTTAAAAATGAATACCCCTACTAAAAAACAGTTTTTCATTACCATTGTCTGTTAAAAAATGTTTAAGTATCAAATGTTGTTGACAATTATTTGTTTATTATACTCTCAACCACCAGACGTGGTAAATTAGGGCATATGTAGTTCATTATGTCGTGTGTAACACCAAGAAATAATTTTGTAATACAGATTAGACCGACTCACCTTGTATGGAGCTAGAAAAAGTGTTTTTGTTACCCCTCTGAAAATAAAGGTTTATATGTTTTTTATTATTGTATATTTTTTATTGTAATTGTGTTTTTCACATATTGATAAATTGAAAAATGAAAAAATTTGATACCCATATTGCCTATATATGAAAAAATATATCGCGATTTTCGCGTTTTATGTGAATACTTACACAAGAAAATAACTTAACAATATTTTAAAACAGATTCAATTTGAAAAGCAGAACATTATTTCCACATACGTAGAATTTGTATAAAAACTCGAAACGAAAATATGTATTTAGCTAAAAATCTCAATTAGCAGGTTGCCAGTGGTCAAGTTTTATATACCAATAGATGCTGCTTCAAAAACTCTTTTCGATGATACCAAATTTTATTTATGTCGTCTTTGAGAAAAGTACAAAAAAAATTCGAAAAATTAAAATTAAGACCTTTTTTAAAAATGGTCCAGCTCACGGAAGGTCAACGCTACAACCAAAATATTTTGGGAATCATCATAAAACACCTTTAACTCCCACTGGAGCATAGGACGCAAATTCCCGTCATATGGGTGTTTGTTTGATTGTATACATAGATAGCAGCCTTAACACCAAAGTAGGAAATGCAGTCCAACCACCCACTTTTTCGAATTTAATTCTGCTACTGAATCGCTAAATATAAATTGCAGTTTATTATATAAAGTTCCATAAAATGTATATTCTTTTGTTCTTTGAGTAACACTTAGTCAATCTATCTATGACCGTTTGTTGAAAGCTCGCTCACTTCCGAACAAAAGAAAATAGCTATTTTGGTTCCTTAATAGTTGGGATTTTAAATCCAGCAAAGTCAATCCAGTAGAAAAAAAAGTTATGAACCAAAATGTGGACCAGCTTCCAATAATATAAAGTTTTGTACACACTACTTTAATGTTTTTAATGCAAAATTAATTTAATATTATTTTAAAGGTATCCTGGTTATACTTTGATAAACAATTGTTTGACACGCCCACTGAAATAGGTTACATCACAATAAACTCTTTTTTAACCCCAAAATTTTTTTTATTGTGAACTTTTGGTACAGTTGGTTTCTTTTTTCTTTCTTACTTCGATATCCTTTTTCTGTCTTCTTTTTAATTGGTTTCTTAGTAAGAATGCACTTTTTCATTTTAATATCCAATAACCAAATTTATTCCAAATTCATAATATCAAGCAAACAATTTGTTGATTTTGCACCTATTACCAAAATGATTATATTGATTACTAAAAATTGTAAAAAGTTGAATATTTTTTTTCAGTAAATGATATTTTTAATTTTAATTAAAAAAATGATCAAAAAACTTTGCCATTTCAAACAATGTGCTAATTTATTTCAATAAATATTGACAAATCCCAACAACAATTCTACATGTTTCAATTATTTTATTTTAAACGAAAAAAGTCAATTAAGATTTTTTGTTATTAAAATTTTTAATTGAAAATTTATTTCAAAACAACTAAAATGTTAATTAAATCAAAATTAAATTTTTAATTTTCTTTCAACTAAAAAAATAATTGATTCAATTATCACTTTTATTAAATTTAAATACTTTTTAAGTCATTTTTTTAATTTATTAAACACTTTTTTCTGTGAAGAAGACATGTTCACACTAAGTGTGGAGTAAGATATCCGTCAAATTGACCCCACAACTCTGATGACAGGCCATTACTCTTTTCATGTAATTTTCCATAACTTTTTCACAAAGATGTGGCTGAATCTCAGCGATGACGCATTGAATCTCGTATTTGAGCTCGGGAATTGTTTCTAGCTTATTCGCATAAGACCGAGATTTCACAAAACCCCAAAGAAAAATAGCACGGCTTTTAATTTTGGTAGCCAGTTGACAGCAGAATTCCTTGAGATAATTTGTTCTGGAAATCATTACTGCCAGAAATCGATTGTTTCCTGATCGGTGTGGCAGGTGGCGCCGTATTGCTGAAATCACATGTCGTTCAGATCCATTCCGTCCCGCTGAGGGCACAAGAACTCCGTTATCATATCCTATAACGAATGCTATATACAGAGCGATACCGAATTTATGTTTTCGGATTTTCGGCGACACTATCGTTTATAGCAGCAATGATTTCAAGAGACCGACCGGTACGGTAACGCACAGGAGTCTTACTGTCCATAACTGACCCAGTTTCTTCAAACGTTAACTACTCTTCAAATGGTTGGCACATTAGGTCTCCTTTATCAACTGAAAATTCTTCGAAGTTTGCACGCGGTCTCAGCAAAACTTTCCAAATTTTTATAATAACCCTAGAGGGAAGCGAACCTATACCAAAGTAGTCCCATGATAGGTCTTTGGTGGTAGAGACCGGTTCTAGTTCTTACACTTTATATGAATGGGACCAATCAGTTTTACATGGGGTTGTCATTGGAGGGGGCCAATTGACACATAACACCCACCATTTGACAAGTGACTCTTCCATTCTCAATGAACGTGTTTAGTGTAAGTTACTATTTATAATGGAGTATTATTTCAATAAAACAAGTCCTAGAACTACATAAATTTAAGAACCAAATTTTAGAAAGTCCCAAAAATATGTGTCACACAAGGAAAACAAGTCCTGGAACTAAATTTAAGAACCAAATTTTAGAAAGTCCCAAAAAAATGTGTCACACCACCGGTGAATACTGTACTGTAATTCATAACTTTTTTACCTTTTGGTTCTTCATATACCAGTTAAATAATTGGTTCTTCTTCCATCGGTCATGAGTTCTTTCTTTTTGTACTTGTTCTTTTTTCACAAATCCCAGGACCAATTTGTTGGAACAATTGGCACAAATTTCTCGAAGGAAAATTTTCATAAGTGTTCAAACAGAATTGAATCTTCAACTTCAGGCAAAAATCCTAAAGCCCATAATTAAAACGTCGGCAGGAACTTCAAATTCTCTCTGATTTGATTGTTTTAATTTTTTTTTTGCTTTTGTTTCTCAATTTCTGTTTACAAAATGTATGAAATTGAATGAAAATATGGTAGCATTGTTAAGAGAATAAGTGTCTTTATTTGAGAGGATATGAAAACGTAAAATAGATGTTTTTTTACGACGACTTTCTACGACAAATTTATATGTCAAATAGTATGGAAAATGTGGTCTCGGCGCAGTTCTGTTTGAACACTAACACGTTGTTCTTTCGTAAAGCGCTTCATTTTGAATAATCGGAATAAAGATATGGGACAGCTGCTAAATTTCAGAGCTGCCAATTGAACAAAAAAAATTTACACTAAATTTAAAATTGCAGTCTTAAGCCTGGTACTCTATTCAACATTTCACGTGAAAAGCTGTCAAAACTCATATGAAAAAAACTTGTGCGGAATTTCTATGAAATAATGTTGATAGAGTTGTACTCTGTTTAATTTATGAAAAAGTTGCGAAATGTTTCTGGCAACATTTTTTTTTACAACTGCGAAATAATATAAGTTGCACTTATTTCACGTGGAATTTTAAGCAAATGAAAAAAAGTTTAAGCTTAATATTAAAATGAGAACTGAAAAACGTAAATAACACAATCGGTACCAGCTTTTCATCCATATTTACTTTAATTTTTACTTAATTTTTTATTTAAAAAAATACTTTTTAGTAAAATACATGTGGGTTTTGTTTACATATGCAAAACAATGTCGCATACTTTGAAAGATTAAAAACGTCAAATTGTCCAAACTCTCGAGATAGGTAACATTGATACATGTCAAGTTTTTCGCATGAAATAATAGATGCTGCTGAACATTTTCCACAAATTGGAACAGAGTACTAGTCTTTAATGAAGACACCCTTTATATACATATCTAAGTATATGTATATAAAACTAAAAATGCGTGTTGTTGTGTGTGTTTTTGTTTGTTTTTCCCCTACATATTTCTAAGCAACTGGACCGATTTTACCTATACGAAGAAAATATAAATTACTGTATATCTTGGGAAAGGTTACAGCACACAATTTGGTACATATAGCACATCATACTCATAATCTACCGAAAAGTGGGCATGACACCTCCCATACAAAGATAATAT
Source organism: Pollenia amentaria (assembly GCA_943735925.1). NCBI lineage: Eukaryota > Metazoa > Arthropoda > Insecta > Diptera > Polleniidae > Pollenia > Pollenia amentaria. The sequence continues at coordinate 49,003,877 of OX031006.1, forward strand.
AAATATCTGGAGAATGGTACAAATAGCTTCGTTATCAATGCACGTGGGTAGCGAAGCGTGCTGGGTTTTATATGATTAAATTTTATTCTATTGCAATTTATGGTGAAGGGTATAAAAGATTTGGCATAGCTGAATAAACCGTTCTTATATGTTTTTTGTGCTTGCCCTTTTTTGTCGAAGGATACAAAACCTTTCCATATTTTTATTTTTTTTTCTATCTTTTCAGTCCCAAATGATTAGAAAAAAAATTTTACATTTTATTTCATTCTCCAGTTTTTGTAAAACAAACAATAAAATTGTGTCAAATGCAAAATAAAATTTAATTTCTAAAGAGGAAAATAAAAAGCGATGAAATTTTACAGTTGTTTAATAAAAGAACGTAAGATAATATTTTAATAAAAAAAACTGCACTTAAATGTTGAATGCTGTATTTACAAAAAATAATTTAGATTTTAGAAGTATTTTAACTGCCTGTTTTAGAAAATAAAAACAAAATTTCGTGAGATAAATTATATTGAAAAGAAAAACAAATTTTCGTATTTTATTGTTGTTTTTAATGTAATTTCTTATACAAAATTTTGTTTCATTTTCTTAAAACAGGCAGTAAAACTACATAAATTTCCATACAAAATTTGCCTAAAATGGGTTTCGAGTCCAATCAAGTTTTTTTTTATGAATAGAGCAGTGGTACTTAATCATAATTTAATATTTCCTAAAATTTCATTTAGCTCTGGAAACAAAATTTACTTTTCACTTAATATAAATTTAAGCTCACAAATTGCAACTCGTAATTGGCAAAAAGAAAATGTATCCTTCTGTTCAATAGTGATAATTTAATTAAAAACTATAAAATCTTATAATTAATGTCCATTGCAAAATATTTTGAATTTAGAACTTAATATCCTTTTATGAAAAAAAAAGACAAACTCTCATACCATTTATAGCATTTAGTAGTCCTTAGACAGGATCTCCCCACAATAGTTACAGCCCCATAAATTATAAAGTGGAAGTGTCAATAATAACATCAAAATTGATTATACATATTTTTGGCAATAAACAGAAAAAAAACAGAAAAGTAGAGTATATTTATCACCAAAGGACTTTAATACAAAAAGCAAAGTTTATTATTTGGTCTATGAGTAATTAAGCATAGAATAGAACATACAAATAGGCAATTGTAGTATATAAGTTATACACAATATATGGATACATATTTACACAAACTTGCCAATACATTAATACAAAAATATTTAGCTTTGTCATAACTTCAATACAAACATAAATTGGTGCATTATTTATACTACAAGTATGTACAGGGTGTTCTTTTTTGATTGTATGAGAACTTAAAATGATAATAAAGACAGAAATATTGTTTGAATGAATTTTTATTTTAATGAATATCTAGAGAACTTTTTATTTACTAATTCAAGATAGCATTTAAGTTTTTCGAAAACTTCATTATTAGAATTTATCAAATAATTAACTGTTAAGCGGCTGAAATCATAAATAATCGTGATCGTTTGCATTGGCCCACAAACGTCGGTATGTATTAAATCTAAAATCGTTTTTGATTTCAGTTAATGGTACCTTAAATTATTTTAATTAATTAAATAATTAAAATATATATTAACGTATATTACTGTCAAATAGTCCGGCTGTAATCTATATATATAAAATTGTAATGTTACTGACTTACTGACTGACTGACTGATTCATCATCGCACAGCCTAAACGCCTGAAGATAAAAACTTGAAATTTTGTCCAGAGGAAAGGTAATTGGCACAAAACTATTCATGTGACTGAATTTTGTTCGGGTAGTGGCTGATTCTCTCTAGTTCTATTACTTTATATGAAGGGGATCTTTCATATGGACATGGCTGATTTGGGACAATATCCGCGACATGCATTATTTGAACCGGAATTGGGAGGTTATTTCAGTGACCTGTTACAAAGTGTCAAAAAGGTGCCAACTTTATATATATATATACCAAAACTAACCAGAAAAAGCCTCTCCCCAAATCGATCCACTAAGACGGGATTTTTGGAAATTCGAATGTTTAGGGGGTAAAAAAGGGTAAATTCGGTAACCTTTATCTCCAAAACTAAAAGAGATACAAACAAAATTTAACACTTATCGTTGTTCTTTAGAAAAATAAGCGGACAGGTGTCTGGTACTTTTTGGAAATTCACGGGTAAAACCTGTATTTTGGTACTTTTTTTCACCCCATCTATCTTTTAAACCCATAAGCATAGAAATAAGGGTTATATCACATTTGAAACTTATCTAAAAAGTCTAAATACGAATTTGGTATTTTTTCGAAATTCGGACGTTTAAGGGGCAAAAAGCGTAACTATTTTTGGTACTTTTTTTATAAACATTTTTTTTATTTATTGAAATATACATATTAAATTATGGGCTCCCACTACAATATTGAAATTGTTTATGCTTCAATGGGGAGAAAAAAGTACCAAAAAGGGAAAATAGGAAGTAAACGGGTAAAATCTGTATTTTGGTACTTTTGTATCACCCAATCTGTCTTTTAAGCCCATAAACATAGAAATAAGGGTTATATCACATTTGAAACTTATCTAAAAAAATCCAAATGCGAATTTGGTATTTTTTCGAAATTCGGACACTTAAGGGGTAAAAACCGTAACTATTTTTGGTACTTTTTTATAAAACTTTTTTTTTTTTTTATTCAAAAATTTAGTACTTATTGTTGTTCAAAAAAAAAATAAGCGGACAGGTGCCTGGTACTTTTTTGAAATTCGGCATTTTTGGGAAGTAAACGGGTAAAACCTGTATTTTAAAACTTTTTTGCTATGCCCCATCTATCTTTTAAACCAATAAACATTAAAATAAAAAATATATCACATTCATAACTTATCTAAAAAATACAATTACAAATTTGATGAGTTTCGAAATTAGAACGTTTAAGGGGTGAAATCGTAACTAATTCTGTTATTTTTTTTTTTCAAAACATTTTTCTTCATCTACATATATAATATAAAAATGTAAAGTTACGGACTGATTCGTCATCGCACGTCCTAAACGCCTGAAGCTAAGATGTTGAAATTTGGCCGGGAGGTTGTCCTCTCGCTAAATCGATTCCCTAGGATGGGAGTTTTGAAAATTGTTATGGTTAGCGGTTAAAAAAGCTAAAAACGGGTAAATTCCCTAACCTCATGTTCATCAAAAAAATAAGCCCATGTTCATTAAAAAAAATATCACATTCGTAACGTATCTAAAAAATACAAATACAAATTTGGTACATTTTCGAAATTCGAACCTTTAAGAGGTGAAAATCGTACCTACTACAAAGTAGCTGGTTAAAACCTAGAAACATAAGCTTTGGCGTAAAAATATGTCCACGAAACAAAAGGAGACACTAACGAAGTAGCGGGTTAAATGCTAGTACTTTATAAATAGCGTCGCATACTTCGGGAATAATTCCTGAAATTGTATTATGGGGAATACGAAATACATATTGTAGACGTAAATACCGAAGTGTAACTGCTAACCGCTCGGTAGGAGAAATTGCCTCACGAAAATTTGTGTTATTTTTTTTTATAAGCGGTGCCACTAATTTAAGCTACAAGAGTATTAAAAACTGTATTAACTTGCATTCCTTTAATTAAATTTGCAACGCATCAATTTTTCAAAATCAGTTGAAGTCATTCGTAAAAAGTTGGTATACAATGATGTTTGACTATTGACGTCATCCGGTTTCAATGGCGGTGTGAGTAAAATGGCAAGCCCCTCCGACGAGAGTGTGTGGTTACAATCGAAACTAGTCTGGGCAACCTGTCCGTGAAAGCCTGGGTTCAAATCTCAGCGCAGTCAATAATGAAAAATTATCAATGAAAATTTTAATTGATTTCATCTTGTAAAATTCCTGTCTTCATAAAAATAATTTAATGAAAATTAAATTCAATGTTTTTTAGTATTAATAGATTTTTTAAACTTCCAACAATCACGTTTAATATGACCCTTTGCTTTGCAGAAATGGGTTTAAATATCCATAGATGGTAAATGTCTGCTTAGCGAATGAGGTCTTCAAAAAATTCATTGCGTAGAAAAAAAATAACCTGTTTCAGGTCCAAAACGCAGTTTAATATTTAAGCGTTTAAAGGGCTTTTCAGAAGCAGCCTTCATATGGAATCTAATGTAAATATGGACCGATAATCAGAAAATTGCATGAATATATTTTCTATGGGGCCTAGGGTAAATTATGGACCGATCTTTACGAAATTTGGCAGTGTGATTTCTAGTTCTATAAAACTATGACGTAGCACATTTTAATATGATAGCAATATTTATTACGGTTTTAGACGTACAGTATGATTTCTAGTCATAAAGAACGAGTTTGTGCAAAATCTTATACCATGCCGAGCATTATGCCACCGTTTATGTTGGTTTTTGTAACAAAATTGTAAATTTTTACGGGTGTTTTTTCTACATTTTGATTCATAACTCTGATCCTACTGATCGAATTTTGTTGGATTTCAATACCAAACTGCTTAGGATAACTAGAAGCAATTTGACACCAACATTGTTCTTATCTTTTGAGTTTTTCTAAAGTGAGCGTGTTTTCAACAGACGGTCAGACAGACGGACATGGCTAAATTGACTAAGAATTACTCAAGAAACCAGAAAAAACTTTCACACGGAATGACAAACTTAGTATACCCTCATTCACCACTGGTGGTGGAGGGTATAAAAAGAATTTTAAGTCAAATAAGGACCAGTCTCATGTACATTTAGTATCAAGGTTAGAGTACGAGTCGGAAACGGAGTCGTATTCGTGAGTCGAGTCGCACTTAAAAAATTCCAGCGTTTGGAGTCGGATTCGGAGTTTCTGACGACTCCACAGGCCTGGAATTGTTATTTTATTGTTTAACTACATTTGTGTTTAATTGTTTTTTTTTCTGTTCATTAACATAATAGAAGTATCGAATCAAATAGACATGTATGTTTTGCGTTGGATACAATTATTAAAATTATTCGAGTTATTCGAATTTATTAATTGAATTAAAACTCTTATTCGATTATTCAAGCAATATTAGAATTTAAAAATCGATACTTGAAAAAAACCAAAAGTCAAATAATTGGATACTAGAGTATGTACATATATGTATATTTATACACATTTTATTATAGTTTTTTAATTTAACTCAAGCAGTTAAAAAACACTATAATAAACCTTAACAATAACTTGACAAGTTGATGCCTAAATTGCTAAAATATACATATTTTAAATACTATAAAAAGAACACACATAACTATAAGTAGAAATATATCTGTACAAGAAAAAGAACATGCATGCACTGATAGAAAAGGCGTCTAGCACTGATGTATTTTGACATCAGTGCTATGACAAGATCCTTCGTTTTTGAGCCCATGACACTTTACATCACTGTAATGTCAGCATTAACATCACTTGGCCAAATTGTCATCAGGGTCACAAATTTAAATTATGTCATCACTTGGATGGCACATTGGCATCACAGAAATGACGAATCGAAGCCGTTTTTATAAAGCATGTCATCAGTGCGATGACAAACTGCCATCAAATTGAGTCATTGTAATTTTCCTTAAGTCAAATTGAAAGAAAATCATTATTTACTTACCCGTTACACATGTTTGTTTTACTTTTGTTGTATTCCGCCCTTTCTTAACAGAAGAACTCTAAATTTTAAGACACCAGCAGCATGCCCGATATGGTTTTCGTAATAATTGTACTTGAAAAATTTGATGTATTTAAATAAATAATAAAAAAAAATAGAATACGCGAATATTTTCTTATAATTTTACTTTTGTCATTTGTAATTGCACTGATGATAGTTTGTCATTGCACTGATGACATGGTATATTATGTCATCGCACTGATGATAGTTTGTCATCGCATTGATGCCATGTCAGCCTTATGACGCCTTTTCTATCAGTGTACACAAAATGTAGCGTCGAATTTATATCACTAGTCATAGCATGGATACGCATAAAATGTGACAAAACTTTAGGATGACGTTCGTCGTTGAATTGATGCCACTTTTTGCCTCAGTGATGCCATTTGAAATAACATTGATGTCACTATTTTGATATTAGAGCATCCTCAATACGAAGACGCATTTTTCTATGAGTGTATGTACATTTGCATATATAAGTATTTAAACAAAATATATAAAAAGCAGCCCATTTTAAAACTCTCAGAAACTCTTAAAACAAAGTCATAATAAAGAAAAAGGAATGAATATGCCAAAATATAATGTTTTATAATAAAATCTGCCCAAAATATAATAAAAGTTTTATATTAAGGACATAAACACACATTAAAACGTAAGTTATTTAAAAGTACACGTACATACATCTGTATGTGTTGTAGTAAACATAAACACATATATACACTTATCTATTCATATAAAATTTTTGTCGAGTGTCTTTCTTTATGGAAAAAGCCAAGAAGCTTTAGAAATGAACTAAATACCAGTAACAGCAGCAGCAACAACAAAAACAAAAAACGAAAAAATAAAAAATAAAGAATAAATGCTTTAGGACTACTTGATTTAAACTGGTCATCTTTTATAACTTTGTTGTTGAAATTTTTGCTGTTAATATTGTTGTTGTTGTAGTTTTTGTTGCTGCTGTTGTGTCATGTTCTAGGCATGTTTGGTAGAAACATAAGTAAAGTAGGATCCACAAATAATAAATATGACCAAAATGAAACAGCCCAAAAAAAATTTACCCAAAAACTCTATGCCAACACAAACACACACATCCATTTATAAGGCTTCGAATGATTGTAAAATAAAGTACACAAACACATATGTATGTATGTATGCCATCCAAATAAGGATTTGTATAGGTATATATGTATGCATCAGTGTTACCAATTTACCCATTTAGTGGCTAGATTTAGCCATTTTTCACCTTGTTTAGCCATTAAAAAAATAGTTAAGCCATTAGCCATTTTTTTTAGCCATTTTCCAACTTGTTAAGCGATAAAATTGTTTCCCTGTTTTTTTTTCTTTGAAAATAATCATTTTTATTTTCTTATAAAAATTTATAAAATTGCTAAACGCACTTAATTTAAATCACAACAAATGTTGAAAATCGCTACAGACGAAGAGTTTTCACAAAAAAAAAAGCAACAAAGCCACATCTTTTAGCTTAAAAAAATGCAACAGTGTATTGTGTGCAGGTGGCATCAATAAATTTTTAGAAATTTCGGAATTTGCTTCAAAGTTGCTTTCACTTCCATGGACTACTGCTGAAGTAGAGAGGGTATTTAGTAGTAATTTGAGAAATAGGTTACATTTAGCAACCCTTAACCCGATTTTATCAATAAGGTTAATATTTTTACCATAAAATTAAAATATTTTTTTGGCTATTTATTTGTTATTTATAAAATTAAAATATTTTTTTTTCTGACATTTTTTATTTTTCGAATTTATTCTATGAGCTAATTTTCAGTTATGTATTTTATAAAGCTTTTTTTAATAGTTATATTCCTGAAATTTTTAGGAATGACTTTATAAACTAATAGACTATTTTCTTGTATCTTCTTGTTACATTTTACCTTAGCTATCCTTGGGAAAGCAATGAAGTATAAATAATGAAGTACAAAATAGTCTGGTAGTTTATAAAGTCATTCCTAAAAATTCAAGGAATAGAACTATTACAAAAAGCTTTATAAAATACATAACTGAAAATTAGCTCATAGAATAAATTCGAAAAATAAAAAATATTGAATAAAATAAAGTAACTTATGAAAAAGAAATAATTCCTAGATTCTATTTTTTTCTGTTTTAATTAAAATTTTTTTTTTTTTTTAGATTTGGATTCAAAAGGTTGGGTAAATGTTGTTATGATAATGATTTACCTTTAAAATATTTTAAACTAATAGGTTCAAGTGATTCCTATGAGATAAACAATAATGACATCGAATTTATTGACGATTTAATTTTTTAAATGCTCCGAAGAGATTGTGTGGTTACAATCGAAACAAGTCAGGGCAACCTGTCCCCTGTTCAAGGGTTCAAATCTCAGCGCAGTCAAGAATGAAAAATTATCAATAAAAATTTTAATTAATTTCATGTTGTAAAATTCCTGTCTTCATAAAAATAATTTAATGAAAATTAAATTCAATGAACTTAAGCCTAATTAAAAATATCGAAATTTGGATTAAAACCCATTAACAGTTCAATAAAATAACCACAATACTAATTATTGTTAACAGCTAAGGCACGAGCGATGTTTACATTTGTCCTTCAAGTTGTGCTAAAAAGGTTAACAAGAAAAAGGAAACCCAAAAACATGAAAAACAAAAAAGGTACTTTGGATTTCAAGAAGAATTCTTGACAAAAAGTACGAAAAACAGAAGTTAGGAAGAACATGTAAATCAATTAAAAATAGATAATCATTCATTCAAAGCAAATTCGCTCTACCAAGGTAAAATACCATTTGGTTTAAAGATTGATGTTTGACTATTGACGTCATCCGTCTTCAATGGCGGTGTTAGTAAAACGGCAAACCCCTCTGAAGAGATTGTGTGGTTACAACCGAAACTAGTCAGGGCAACCTGTCCGTGAAAGCCTGGGTTCAATTCGCAGCGCAGTCAAGATTGAAAAATAATCAATAAATTGTAATTAATTTCATGTTGTAAAATTCCTGTCTTCATAAATATAATTTATTGAAAATTAAATTCAATGAACTAATTAAAAATATCGAAATTTGGATTAAAACCCATTAACAGTTCAATAAAATAACCACAATACTAATTATTGCTAAAAAAAATTTATTTATTTTCGTTTATTTTTCAGTTACAAGTTGATCTCAATTAACAATTTCATTGTAAAAACTTTTAATGAATTATTTTTGTTTTGTTAATGAATTTTAATGTGTTTTTATTAAAAATAAAATGTTATACTACATTTACACCTACACAAAATCTAGTACTTAAGGGATTTTGAGCGAAATCTCGTTAATTTCTACTAAATTTCCCATACAAAACAAAATCTAGTTCGCCACTAGATTTTGGCAAATTCTTGCAATACTCAACGATACAACTATGAATTTCACACTAATGTACTTAAAAATACAGCTCTGAACAAGAAAAATCTGACAGTTTGACAAAAAAAAAAAAGCAAAAAATATATGAGCGGGGAAAATAAATTTGCGGTAAATTAGTAATTAACAAAAATAAACAATTGTGAAAATGGGTAAGCCAATAATTAATAAACGGTAAGAAAATTATATTAATATAAACTGTGTAGCATTATAAAGGCCTTAATTTACAGAAAACGTACCTACAAAAAGGAAAAGCAGTGCAATTCCAATGAAGAGGCGCTTTTATTACTTTTAATATTGTTTTTTAAGTTTTTAGTTGTTTTTGTTTGTTTTGCAATAAAACTGTTACATTAAAAAATTTGCAATATTGTCTCTTATTTGTTCACCTTTTGGGTTATAGTCGTAAGTAAACTCCTCGCTGCTCTTTTTCCTTATCAGACGTCTTATTTAACCTTATATTTAACAAATTCTGGTGTTTTTTTTTTACGCAACAATCTGAATCCCTATTATTTTCTTTTTTAATGTAATAAAATTAGTTTTTGGCTTTCTATTTTGCTAATAAGTGTTTACAATACAATTTCTTTCCTTTTTCAATCAGCTGTTCAGCTGTTTTCATTATGAAAATGAAATCCGAGAATATGTCAAAAAGCACTGGTGTAAACGCCAAAAAATTTCTTTAAGATTTTAACTAAAATCTACTAGATTTTGTGTAGGAGTAAATGTAGTAATAGCCATTTTTTACCCCATAGTTTTCCGTAAATTTAGCCCTTTTTGTCACCAAGTTTTGGCAACACTGGTTTGCATGTTTTTATATGAATGTGTAGAAACTTATTCAAACACAGAAGTATACCCATACTTTTAGATTAGTTTCTTCTTTTTCTAGCCATAATTAAACATACAACAACAACGTGTTAGAGAAAGAACCGAAGACAGAGTTTAAGTTGTGGGGAAACTGAACGACTGGAAATGAGAAAGAAATCCGGGTTTCGGAGGTGTTCCTGAAGGGCCCCTTTAACGATTCGAAATCAAAAATGTTATATAAAGAATAACGAATAATTATTTTTCTTTTTATACCCACCTCTAAAAATATGAGGGTTAACTAAAGATAAGCCTAATCGGGTTATATTCCTGCGTTGCTTCAGTTTGTCGCGTTACTACTTTCAAACCCGTTTTCACAACTTACCGATAGCTAAAGGCAGGATTTTATAGTGCGTATAAAAAATTTCCATTATTACAACTTAACTTTTACGTAAAATCAATAATAAGTTAAAGGAATGTTCATCCTACCTTTACGGTTAAGGTTAAGTTGTAATAATGGAACACTTTTTATACGGCCGATAAAATTCAAACTTTAGCTATTGGTAAGTTGTAAAAACGGGGGTTAAATTTATGTTAGAGTTATGGTCACGATACTAACTTTTTTGCGAGTGGGGCTAATATAGTTGAAAGATTTCATCGCTAACTTTTTCGAGAATATTTGCAAGTAAAAGCGATTTTAGAAGCGATTATATGGGCTCGGCTTACGGCCGTAAAATTTGGGACAGATTTTGAGCTTGAATCCGTGCCTAAATTTATCTCCACGCCTACTTTATTTGAGAATTTATTAAGTTAAAGTGTTTTAAATAAATACAGTGCTTAATCTTTATATATTATTTTCTTGCGTCAAGTTTTGTTGCGATTCTATTATTTGTAAGCGATTTATACAGGTCAACACTCATTTCGGTAGATCTTTTATATTAAGGGGGTTGGGGAAAATTATGAACCGAATGCTACTAATTTCAATAGGTCCAGTATCAAATCATCTTTTGATTTGCAGTCTGTTGAAATCATAAACATACTTTCAACAATTTAAATGGACTTTGTCCTTGGGCAAATTAAGCTTAGGATCCAAACATAATCTTGTAGGGTTGGTCATACATCTTACTCGTCTAGGAGCATCATACGCGCTGCAGGGCGTAACCGCCATTTTTATATGGTTGAATTTGGCCGCTGCAGCGCGTAGGTTGCTTCTAAATTTAAAATTTTAAAGAACAAACTTTATAAATGCACCTTTTAACAAGGTGGTATTTTTTGTAGAAAAGAACACACTATTAATAAAAACTGATGTCGTATTATAATTGGTAACGCTTTCGACCTCTGTTATCAGAAAGATTTTAACTTTTCTTTCCAGTCGTATCAAACTTAATTTGACTTGCCTTATTCGACCTTTTAATTTTCAATACTTTATCAATTGATAAGCTTGAGGCCACAGTTGCTTTTTAATAAATTTTAATCTTTACTTGCAATCTACTATGTGGACGAGATAGTCGTTTTGTGTTTTATAATTGTTACTCGTATTTTATAATTCCTGCAGATGCCATCCAAAGGATGGGGAAATATTGAAAACATCATAAAGAATAATAAAGATTAAAATTTATTAAAACGCAACTGTGGCCTCGAGCTTATCAATTGATAAAGTATAATTTGAATAAACATAGTAAAATAATTTTCAGCAGGGGAATTTATATTGGGTCCATGGTAAATTATGGATCAAACATCAGAAAATTCTGTAAAGAGATTTCTGGTATTAAAAACCCCAAATTATATCAAATTTAAATACAGAATTTAAATTTGTTTTAGCATTTTATACATAATACTGCTTTATATGGGACTTATGGTGAATTACGGACCGATCTTCACCAACTTTCACAGTGTAATTTGTTATAAAAATTCTTATAAAACTTTGACAGGCCAAATTTTGTTTACAAAAGCATTATTCGTTACAGTCTTAGGTGGACTAAAGTATTTTCCAAGAGTAGGCTCTATATGCTAAATTATAAATATTTTTACCAATTAAATAAAAAAAATTTTTTTTTTAGTTATATAAAACAAATTTGTGTAAAATCTTATATCAACTCGTGCACGATTAATAATTTTGACCAGTTTTCGAGCCAAATACTGTGTGCGTCGCTGGCGTCGTAACAAGCGAATTAAAATTTTCTGGGTCTCCCACACATACCTTACGCCGCACCCTGGGGCCAAAAGCCCTTTTTTCGAGAATTAATTCAGCTAAAATAGTAAAGCATACTAAATTTGATGTGCGTACCTCTTAAAACAAACTTCATGTTCCAAAAAAAACATTGGTGGTATAAGAGGTAGCTCCCATGCAAAAAAATTATTAATAAAAAAATAAACATGATTTTTTATACACGCCCACTCCTGCTAAAAACTGTTAAACGTATTATTGAAAACTTGAGAGTTGCCCTCCGAATAACCAGTGCGTTTCTTTAGTTTTTCTTTTAAATAGGTAATTTTTTCATCTATTGTTTTACAATTAAAATTTTTCAAAATATCATAAAAGCTTTGGCGGCTTAAAAAAAACAACGCTCGAGCTTGTTCCTGCAAAATGTAAACATATTGCAGTGAAATATACAAAACAACATTTAAAATATATAAATTATAATATATAATATATGAATTTAATTACTGTCACGCGTGACTCATGTGTGACTCACGCTTAATAAATCACGATATTTGCACATCTCTAATAAAAATTATAGCAGAAGTCGTGAAGCGCTTTTTGTTGGTAACACAACGCGTGCTGCTACTAATTCGTACATAACTTCTAAGGCGCAACGATGCGCACACCAATTTTTTTCTAAAACAACGCTGATTTTTTCAACCTTTAAAATAAAGTTAAAATCTCTACTTATTTAAGCCTAATTAATAACTTTATGTCTACTTTAATTAAGAAAATTAATTTTTTTTTTCATTTCCCTTATAAACTTAAAAATAAAAGAACTTCCACAAATAATTTTTTTACAAACTTAAGCTACACATTTGAATAAATACCTGAGCTTGATGGTTGTATGGTTGTATTCAATACTTTTTGAATTCACTTTCGGTAAATCGGATTTATTAACGAAAAAAATTTAGCTTTTATACCAATTTTTTAAATATTTTGTTACAATGTTTAATTTCAACGCGTCAGTAGAAAAGCAACGCAACATATTTGACATTTATTTTTTGCCTACTGATGCAGAATTGTGTGCACTTTAACCGAGTACTTTTAGTTTTAACGTACTTGAGCTTCTTTTTGGAATTAATCCGTGAAATCACTGCCTTTGGCCCTTGGGTGCGCCGGGTTAAAACAGATACATTCAGGTGTATCACAGAAACCAAATTTGTACTTAAGTTAATATGAAAACGTTTTTACCTTTCCAAAATTTTTCGTTTTAAATTCGTTTCAAAATAGTGAGGTTTAATAACAAATTTGAGAGCACTAACATTAAAAGAAACGTTCCAAAAATATTTCAAATGATAAAGAGTTCTTAAGCTGAGAGTTCTTAAGTTGCGTCTTGAGCCTGTTTAGATTAAAAAATGTCTATATAACTTACCAAAAAAAAAAATGTGAAAATAAATAAAAAAAAAAATCATTGACTTATTTTTTTGTTCGTTTCTGTTTTCTATCGTTGCTGTTATTATTGAAGCACCGGGCATATTGATTAATGTCGATATTTAGCAATTTTTCAAGGATAAAATTTAGTTTTTAACGAGTTTTTTAATTTATTTTCGAAGTGCCCAAAATTATTTTTATTTTTTGTGTTAACAAAGAAGCTGTTTAATAGTGATATCATATTTAATAACGAAGGCAGTTAAAATCTCGTTTTATGCGCATAAAAATAAAATGAACTAAAAATAGAAAAATATGCGCTTAAAATTGGAAAATATGCACTTAAAATGTTTTTTAACACACTTATTAATGATGAAAAAAAAACATTAATATAGCAAGAAGAAAAACAAAAATATTATTGTTATCATCACAAACGAAAATAACACAGTACAACAATTTTCAGGTGGTTGATTCAGGACTCAATTCTGAGAATCATAAAAAAAGTCATCAATGTTTTTTCATACCTTTATTTAATTGTGCATAAAAGCGAAACGCGTTCATTGATTTTCATGATCTATGTCTCATTTTGTTCATAGGTTATGCAACTTTACGTGAAAGTAATAGTACATATGAAATTTTATGAACTAAAAATAAAAAATTTCAATTTTTTGGGCGAAAAATATTTTTTTTCTTCATACTATTATTTATAGCTGCGAAACTGTTGCTTATGTAGCGAAACATTGTATGAACAGAAATGAATTGTAATTCTTAAAATTTTTGTTTCAGCTTATTCGGACTAGTGGTTCTCGAGTCATGACAAAGAAAAGAGCCCTAAACGTGACAAATTCCCCTATTCGATACTTACTAACTTCAAATTAATTATTAAACTATTATTTGCTGTACCTTGACCAAACTAATCTTTTTGGGTCTACTTTCATAAACAATTATCAGAATTGAGTCCCGAAATCATGTGTTGTACTGTGTAAGGTACAATAAACACAAAAGTAGAAGTTAAAATAAAGTGAAGCACAAAATGTAAAGAAAACCCAAAAGCAATATAATCAGGTAAATTAAGTCACTTCGTAGATAGATATTTAAAAAAAAAAATTATGAATACATAAAAATGGTTTAATATTTTCAAATGTAAAATTCAGTCAGCTTGGCCTCAAAAACCTTTTACGCATGGAAAATTACCGTTTAACGCAACTGAACTAATCGGTACATAATAAAATGCTAAAAGTTCCTTCGTGGTATATTAATTTTTCACTACGCTGTTTTCGTAAAAATTTTAATTGAATATGCCAGCATTTTGTTTTATTGTTTTGAATACTTTATTTTTCTAAAAACTCTATCAAGCTTGATACGAATTTATTTACTTAATTGACCCTCCACTGCATACATTTTATTTATGTCATTATTAATTAATTTAATTTGCTTTCTCAATGTGTTATATTTCTCCAATTTCACAATAGTCTCAGAGATAAATCCATAATTTGAAGACACAAAAATTATCTGAGCTTTTTTAATGAAACTGCATAAACATCGTTGAATCCTTCCACCACATCCACATGGTTGTTATAGGCTGTGGAGGGAGAAAAAAATGGGGATACTTCTCTTAATATGCGGTAAATCGCGAGGTGCTTTGCAAAATATTTTTTCCCCATAACAAATCAATAAATTATATCATCGCAGTTGTCTCTTATCTCTTCTGCAACACGGTGCATCGCAAAATAAAACAAAAAACAAGTTTTGTTTTTAAATTTCAGTTAAATGCAATGTCAGCAATATATGCAAAAATATGCATTAAAAGCAAAATATGCAAAAATATGCACTAACAAATCGATGCCATTTTACTTCAAATTTCATGATTCGCAAAGAGATTTCATTTATGTTGATCTCAGACTGACGACAACAAATAAGCAATTTCATAAAAATACAGGTCTTGTCAATAACAAAAAAAAATAATGTTTTGAGTTTTTCGGATTTATACGAAAGCTGAAAAAGCAAACCAAAAACGGTACGAATTTAAAAATGTGAAAATTTTTACTTACGTACAAATTCTGTGACATACCTGATTGTAAGATTTTTTAAAATAATTTTTTATATAAAAAAAATCACATTAACACCGAATCAATATCCAAAGTTGCAAAATCTTTGGCCACTTTAGATAAGTCATTGAGTGTAAATCTAGTTCATAAAAATTATATATTAAAAGGGATCGATTCGATCTATTATTTAAAAGGTACCCGTATCATGGAGCCCTTGTAAAATTCCAGCACCCACAATTTCTTATTATGTTCTTGACAAATGTATATTCTTCTGTTTGTATAACACACAGAAACATACACCAAAACCTTACAGCTCATACACACACATACATATACATACATACATACATCCCTAAAAATAGACACAACCAAAATAACCCACATAAGAAGACCACACTATAACTTTAACGAAGAATACACATGACTGTTACTATTTTGGTTTAAGTTTTTAATACATACAAACACATATACATCCTTGTACTTATAAGATGTGAAGATGTGTGTGTGTGAGTGTGTGAATCCTTGTACCACTTGTTATAGAAAGAGAAATTTTATTTATGAATGTATCATGTATGTGTGTGGCTATGTAAGAGTGTTTATATTTTAAATTTATGTAGGGAGTTTATGAATAATTTTATTTGTATTTCAGTTTGTATGTATTAGTGTCTTTATGTGTACATAAATAAGTGTCTTGGTAGGTGTATTTTGCCCAAAAATAAAATGCAAATTTGACTAAAGCAACATGAACCCCATCATGATTGCAGACATTCACACATAATACTTAGACAATTTATTGTTGGTTGAAAGAAACATTTTTGATTAAGTTTATAAATATTTTTAAATGTATTGGTGGAGGTATACCAACACATATGTTATTTAATAAACATGTGCGTATGTGTGTTTTTCTATTGTATATACATCAAAAACGAAATATGCCTTTTATAATAATGTAGAGGAAGAACAGTGGAAAGTTATAAAAAAAAAGTTTTACAAAAGATTATTTCCATATCAATATGTTAAACGAAATTAATCGATTTTTAACTAACCACCAAAGAAATGGAAAGCATATTGATTTTGGTTTTTCGTTTGTAACATATCGAATTCAGAAATCTTTTAATATTATAGAAGAGCTAAGCATTGTCCGTCCTTATATGCATGATTGGTACGGCAGAGCTTGCCTAAAAAGATTACAATAAACAAAAATATTTCTGTGACGAAAAATAACTTTAAAAAGGAATTTTGTTAATCTATTATTTAACCTAGTTGTCAAACAATGTATCCTCAAGTTTCTGCGTAATCTCTTAGGCCGGTATTTGAAATGTGGACTAAGTTTAAAATTAGTTTAATGTACTCTGATATTTCTGGCGAAATGTTTTTTCATCATTTCGATAAAGATCAAAATTTCAAGCAAAACTAAGCCGTTCCGTAAAAATTGTATATACAAATCGGTTTTCATATTAACTAAACCTAATTTAACTAAGATCTCAAAAACCCAGCCTTAGAAAATTAATTATTAGAGTGATATTTTCCTTTACCTTTTATTTTAGATCAAAAAAGTTTTTTTAAGTGGTAAAATTTGATTCACCGAATAATTCGTGCAAAGGTGCCTTTTGATTAATACCACGTTTCTCTAAACATAAAATGAGAATAATGTGTTTACCAATGCTCCCATGTACGGAAATCATACACAGGTGGCAATATTATTACATGTGTGCCTGGACTAAGTAAGTCCCAATTTACGTTATACGATTTTTGTCGTTGCGATTCTTACCTTATATGTGAGAGGGGAGAGAGGCATTAAAAGGGGTACACAAGCGAGTGTACTCTTCGATTCGTTTTGTTCATTCATTCGCTGTGTAAAAATATATGTATACACAAGAAGTTGTAACCATGATGAAATAAACAGGTGGCATTACTACGCCAGAGGACGATTTTTTGTTCTTGTATTGTTTGTCTAGTCTTATGTCAAAGTTTTGTTTATGCTTACAAAAAGTCCACGTTTTGTGCTGTGATTATTGTATTGTATTAAAGTTTTTGATTATTTAAATTAAAATTAAATAAGATAATAACCATAGTGATGTAAAAATTGGCTAAAAATATATTTATTTCATTGCGTTCGGCGGCAAAATTTGATTTTAGTTTAATATCATTTTTGACGTATACGAAGACTTATTTTTCATTTTTGTTGTAATGTTGTATTTGTTGCCGTAGCGCTGCCACCTACTTATTCCACCATGGTTGTAACGACAAAAATCGTATAATGTAAATTGGGACTAAGAATCCCTTGTCTATTTTTCTCCTTGGCCCAATTTTAAATTTGCCTGATTTGGATTAGAATTCTTGTAAAGGATGATTTTTTTTTTTTTTTGGCTATTTCGTTTTCCGCATAAATGTTTTCATAGCAAAAAAAAAAACATTCGTGACATGTGGCAATGCCAAAAATGCTCAGTGATGTTTGGCTTTTTACCAGGAATAGACTAACAAACGATTAACACATACAAGTCATTCAATTTTATTGTCGGAAAAAGTAAATTTTCTAATTTAGAAAAAACGAGCTCAGCTGTGCTTTAGGATGCGAACAGAGTGGCCGCTTGTTGCCGAGCCGAGCCGACTGATGCTTAAGGCCGTGTCAGATACAACTTTGTCGCTTTGCGTGACGTTTCTACTTCGGCAGAAAAACGCAAAGCAAAAGGTGTATGCCACAATGAAAACTTTGACAACACTCAAGCATTGTTTGTTTACTTATAAAAGCGGTTGGTAATTTGTACATTTAATTATTTGTTACAAAAATTAAAGTTAAAAATTTAATTAGACGGTTTTTTGGAATTGAATTTGGCAAAAAAAATTTAAAAAAAAAAAGAAAATTATACTAGCCAATTGTCAAAGCGCGCAAAAAGATGAGAGTTGGCTAACTTTTTGCTTCGCTCCGCTTTGAAAGTTCTTTATGTGACATGTTTCGTATAAGTATGTATATTTTATCTTAGATGTCAAAGCGAATCGGTAACGCAACGCGAAGCAATAGTTTTATCTGACATGGCCTTTATTGCGAGAACTTGTTCATGCGCGAAACAAGTTTGAGTGTGCATAGTGGATGCTGATTCTCGCACTGATATTTATCTATTATTTGTGTTTTATGTATGCATCTCTTCAATTATTCTTGAAATGTTTATTACATTTTTTTTTTAAATTTTGTTTATAAGTTTTTTTTAATTTTTTTATAATTGTTATAATTTTAGATATTGGGAATAATTTCTTTTTATAAGCAACTCTATTATATTCAACATTTTTATTTTTCGAATTTATTCTATCAGTTAAATTTCAGTTATGTATTTTATAAAGCTTTTTGTAAAGAAATAATTCCCAATATCTATTTGTTAAAATAGTTGAGTTAAATACATTCAATTTATAAAGTATCACTATCCAGTGTGACACAAAGAATGCTGACGAAGGCCGTAGCGCGCCAGAAAATTCATTACATTCTGCTGGTGTCTAATAATTGTAAATTTTTCTGTACATACAAAATACTTCATTGCTATCCAACGGAAAGCTAATGTAAAATGTAACAAAAAGATACAAGATACTAGTCTGGTAGTGTATAAAGTCATTCCTTAAAATTTAAGGAATGGAACTATTACAAAAAGTTTTATAAAATACATAACTGAAATTTAACTCATAGAATAAATTCGAAAAATAAAAAATGTTGAATTGTTATAATTTTATTTAATATTTATTATTTATTTGAATTTTTATTTTTTTGTTTAATTTTTTTATAATTGTCATAATTTTATTTAATTTTTATTATTTATTCAAAAATAAAAATTTTTTTCGAGCTCGAGGCCAATTGTTTATAAAAAATATTTATTATTTATTTACAAATCTTCTCCAATATTTCGATATCCATCGGATATCAGTATCAAGGAATGAGTTACAAATATATTCGTAAGAGACGTATGACCTTCTCCACATTCAATATTGCACTATTGAATAAAAAAAAAGGTCGAAGGAATAATATTTAATTGAATTTTATTATTTATTTTAATTTTTTTTTTTTTTTTTATTTTGTAATTTTTATTTTCTTTTTAATCCAAATTTAGATATTTTTTAATTAGGCTTAAGTTCATTGAATTTAATTTTCATTAAATTATTTTTATGAAGACAGGAATTTTACAACATGAAATTAATTGAAATTTGTATTGATAATTTTTCATTCTTGACTGCGCTGAGATTTGAACCCAGGCTTTCATGGACAGGTTGCCCAGACTAGTTTCGATTGTAACCACACAATCTCTTCAGTGGGGTTTGCCATCTTTTAAATTTTTATTATTTTCTTAAATTTTTGATTGCATGTTTTATTTACTTTTTCTTAAATTTTTAATTTTAAAGTTTTTAATTTTTTTAAATTTTTTCCAAACAGATTGAAATCATAACAGCATAACATAAACAATGTTTTCGGCGCTGAGATATGCTTTGGAACTGTTTTCTTGCATTCAATCAGCTTTGCGCTCTGATCAGTTCGGCGCCCAATATGAGCTGTTCGCGCTTATTTGTACTAATTTTTATAGTACCAGTTTTCTCGCATTGGTTCTCGCAATAAGCGTCAGTCGGCTCGGCTCGGCAACAAGCGGCCACTCTGTTCGCACCCTTAGCCACCTATAGAGTGAATTAGCCTTAGATCTAATCTTAATCGGATTAGTTCAATTAAACAAACTGTTTTTTTGCAGCATTGATTCAGTAATTCCGATATTTTAAATTGGTTTTACAATGTCGCTGGTCTTCAATTTATATGAAACTTAATTTTCTTTGATTTGGGTCAATTATTTTGCATTATCCAATACAAATGTGCATAAAATAAATATTTAATTTGGAAGCCAAACCTCATCATTGTTTGGACTTAAAAATTTCCTTAAATTATTTTTAAGTGCACCGGTAGGCGTAAAAAAAAACAGACACTTGACCAGCTGCTGGTTTATGCCGGTAACACTTTTAAGAGCCAACTTTGCAATTGTTACCAAATGTTTTCAAAAACAATTCAACATAATTGAACCACATGTTTTGCTATAATCAAGGTGGCCTGCTGAATCCTTTCTCCCTTCGCAAGCGTCGGGGAATTAAATTTATAAAAGATTTTAATTTAAGAAAAAAAAAAAAGTTTCTTTGATATCGAAAATAGATTAAATTAGATTCATTATATCACTTAATCATTATACACATTTCTATCAGAAATACAGTTTTAACAGAAACGAAATAGATCCCAAGATTCGCTCAGTTATAAAAATGTCAATTACACTTTTTATACTTCTTTCACATCGCACTTGATCATAAAGAAGGTTTTAACTCACTTCTTGAAAAAATCTATACGTAATATTCATATCTAACCGCTGTAAAAATATCGTGCTATTTTGTCTACTTTTTGGTTATATGCCTTTAATAATTAATTAAAATTTTTTTATTTTGTCTACAGCCAGTTTTAAAATTTTGCGTTAATGCCCTCTTTATGATCAAGAGCGATATGTATGTACATTTCCCAGAACAATTTGTAGTGCCATGTTTTATTGACTTAAAAGTCATTTAAATTTTCTACCAAATTTAGTAACATTTTTTTTCTAATAAAAAAATTAGTTTTTATTTGTCTCTATAAATTTTTTTTTTTTTTTTTGTTTAACAAGACTCACACAAACTATTTGCTAATAAATGTAAATTTTAAGTATTTCCTCTTCGTTATAAACTCAAAAACTTTTCTCTATATGAAAAATATATAGTCGTTCCTATAATAAATAAAAAAAGAAATAAATAAAAAGAACTAAAAACTAAAAATTTGGAGAAAAATTAACAGAAATATGCAAATTAAGAACAAGAAGCCAACAGTCAAGTGCAAATTGCTTTATATGTAATGCCATAAATACGAATTTCCAACAAGATAATTGTAGTCTATAGACAAGAACATATTTAAGTCTATGGCCAAGTTTATAGACGAGACAAAAGCCGAGTTTATAGGCCAGACCTATAGTGTAGTTTATACAGACTTAAGTATAAAGACGTGACTATTCTCGTGTTTATAGACGAGACATTACTCGTGTTTATACACGAAACTAAAGTTAAGACTATTGATGAAACTGTACACGCAGAGAAAAAATATTTTTCAATATGGTGACCTCCAACAAACCAATTTTTAACGAACATTTTTCAAATATGGTTAAAGTTAACCATATTATTGTCACCGACAACCATACTATGGTTAAATTGGTCCTCCATCACAAAGACCCAACTATATTATGGTTGCATCTAAAAATGCAATGGTTAAATATGACAAGAATTTGTTTTTTAATATGACAAGAATTTGTTTTTAATAAAAGTATTTCCCTCTTTTCTTAGATAAACATGCTATGGTTGAAAAACTACCATACTATTATAAGTATTTAACAAATTTTTGTTATTATTAGCCAAACCATGAACAGAGGCAACCATAATATGGTTATGACTTTTTGATGGAGGACTAATTTAGCCATAATATGGTTATCGATGACTATGCTATGATTAAATTTACCATAATATGTTTAAAAATTTCGTTAAACCCTCGGCAAGTGGAAAGGGTAAAATTGTAACTGTTTAATTTTTGATATGCTATAACTTTTTTTCTTCAATCATCCTATAACTGAAAGTCTGTAACATCTCCACACTTATAATACACAGTGCATTTCTTGAAACTATTTTAAAAATATCGTAGGGCTTTCCTCTAATAATAGACCTTGGTTAATTTAAAACCCTTAAGAGGCTACATGGGTACAATATAAACATATGCATGAAACTTAATAATGAAACTTTCATTATAATTTTGTATTTGCTTCGTTTGTATTCAGTAAAATGTATAACTACAAACTGAAAGCAACAAACACACGAAATTTAAGAGACGAATAAGATGTAGTTTTTTGTTTACTTAAACAAGAGAACATGAATACTAACAACTCTAAAACAGAACAACCACTGAATAAATGTCGAATAAGTTCATGGAAAAACACATTGCCAGTATTGCCAGTTGAAAGAAGTGCCAAACTTCAGGAAAGATAAAAAAAATAGCCATGAAGAGTAAAAGTAAATTAAGAAGTAGGAAACAATGTACAAATGTGAACAAAAATATATTTTACTGAGATTATTTTCATGAAACACATATTGTACCTATTAGTGATTATTCATCACAGACGGCACAAGTACTTACAATAAAACACTTTCTAGTTTGTTTTGCGTTACATTCGTGGTTACATTGGCAAATTTAATACATTCCAACGACGGCTGAGGTTCCATGATTGCCATATTGTGCTTTCGGTTCATTTTGTAGTTCTGCTGTTACATTTTTTTGAAGGAAATATTTTCCCATAACAAATTTATTTATGCTACTTTTTTAAACTGCGTCTTTTCGGGGATTCCCCGTTTTGCATACTTAAGTGTAGATCAATAAATAATTAATGAATTGCTTGAGTATTGATTGTCGTTTCCTCGTTAAGTGTCCAACAAAACATAAATGCTGTGTTCATTAGGTAATAGAAACGTTTACTTTCTACATATGAATTTAAATTGTTCAAATAGGAATGGAATAGATGTACTATAAAATAGGAAATATGTTAATCTTTTTTTAGATTTTTAGCTGTTATTGTAGCGATTACAAATTTAGGTATAAAATGGTGTAATTAGTTGTTTTAGAAATTTTCTATATACACAGTTAAGTGCATTTTTATATGCAATAGACTGCAATAAGAAAACCAAAAGGACGTTTATATCGTGTCTAGATAATAAAATTAACCGGTTCGAAAATTTAAAATTCCAAAACAATTTTTTTTATAAAAAGTTTATTAATCCAAATTTAGATATTTTTAATAAGGCTTAAGTTCATTGAATTTAATTTTTTTTTTTTTATAATTTTTCATTCTTGACTGCGCTGAGATTTGAACCCAGGCTTTCATGGACAGGTTGCCCAGACTAGTTTCGATTGTAACCACACAATCTCTTCAGTGGGGTTTGCCGTCTTTACTCACTCGGCTATTGAAGCCGAAAGTTTATTAAGCTTAATTATGTTGCCTATGATTTGTCATTTGTCACCGTTTTCATATGAAATCATTTTTCCGGGCGAACAAATTGTTTGTACTTTTCTGTTAAGAATTATATTTGTGACCGACGGCATCGTGGCTCAAATTTTATTTTTAAGCTATTAATTTAATATTTTTTATGAAGAAAATAAATTTATGGAAACTGAACCCGTTTATTTTAGTTTTCTTAATTTTGTTTTGTTTATTTCAAGGCGAATTCACACCAGGCGACCGTAGCTTGCTATGTAAGCAACAGCTGATAACCACCCATATGTCAAAATCTCATATCGTTCTGGTGGTGCTGTGGAATCTTTCATAAATTCTATAATTTTCACTTGGAATTATGAAATTTAAAACGTTTTTAAATTATTACATTTGAAAACACATTAAATTAAAAACAAGATGAAATGTGCCAGCATATATTTTTGATTCACAGCTAATTTGTTTACTAAAGTGTTGTTTCATTTTGACACAACGTTAGAATATTTTTACAGTGTTGTAGCCGTTTTCAAAATAGCACCACCTTGTATGAATTCGCCTTGGTTTATTTTGATTCGTACTTGACAGTTGTCAAATGTAAATATTGAATTCGCTTTGCTGTACTATAATATGAAACATAGGGACCGCGCAATAGTACTAGTATTATGTTAAAGGTTCATTCGCACTAGTGAATAGAAGGAGGGCAACTTAACTAGGCAATATCATCTTGACTCTGATGACTCCAATCGTAATTTCTACTATCTGATGTCAGTCTGGCATGCAAGTTGGTGAAAGTTTCAAGCCTGGCACGATATTTTAAATGTATTCAAGTCTGGTGGAAAGAATTCACCCATTTCCGGCGAGCTTAGGCCGTACCTCGACCAGCGTGCCAGTTCCGCCGCAAAACAAAACAAAATGGCAAGTTTCTTTATTAAGCAATTTGTTTTTTTTTATTTTGTTTTTTTTTCTTTTTACCCTTTTAAAACTACAATTCGAGTTGGAAAAACCCAGCCAATTGTAGGGGAATGCAAGAAAAGATAAATTCACTGTTTATTGTTGTGACTTTGTTGAAGCTTTGATATTGTAACAAGTAAGACCTGAGTTAACGTTGTAAAATTATAACGGCTGACGAGTGTTAAAAACAATTTTGTTAGGTGACTATATTGAAATATTTTTTTACTTCAGCTTAAAGACTAGACTATAGTCGAGTTTATAAACGAGACAAGCCTACTTTAAGGACGAAAATACAGTCGAAGATAAGAATATTGGCCAGTTTTATGACGAGACTTTATTCGAGTTTATAGACGAGACTACAGTCGCTTTTTTTAACGAGTTGATAGTCAAGCTTATGGAGGAGTTTAAAGTCGATTTTATAGACAAGCCTATAGTCTTTTTAAGACAAGATTAAAGTTAGGTTTATAGGCTAGACAATAGTCTAGATTAAGGACGAGAATATAGTCGAGGATGTGACTATTGTCGAGTTAATAGACATGAATTAAATACTATAGACAAGACTACAAGACTATTTTTATTGGGGTATTCATTCTGTTAACCGTTAATCTATATAAAATTAAACTATTATAATTACTACCCGATTAACTGATCGGTTATTTTCGATTAACGATTAAACCGGTTAATTTCAGTCGATTAACCGACGTAACAAAATTTTTAATATTTTCTTGTATTAAAACATATTTTTTGTATTATTAATTATTTGTTTCGTCTCATGTACAATGCGTTAAGAAAATATTTTTTCATAGAAGGAGTTCAGTGATCTTTATTTTAAATGGGTCTTTGCTGTCAACAGCTTTTTGTTTCACATACTTTTTTATATGTGCATTTCCATTATGACGTGACATGATATTTGTACGACAAAATGATTTAAATGAAGAAGTCAAATTTGTAAAAAAGTTTTTCTATATTTACAAAGCAACGAAGCAGAAAAAAACTTACAACAATCAACCCTAAGGATTTTCAGATATAAGCAAAAATATGCGCCGGCGTGGTGTTACAAAAAACAGAAGTGGATTTTGACATGCGTTACAGAACAGCATAAATCTGCGAATTGAGCAAGACTTTTCGTATAAAACCTTTTTTAATAAGCTTTGGACTTATAAAGATTTATAGTTATCAAGTTTAAAAATCTTTGCTCGCTTAAGGTACATATGGGAATTTTCAGCGAAAAGTCTACTTTCTGTAATGTAACGACAGAAAGCAAATAAGCTTGTATTTTAGTGCCAAGTTATTAAAAAGTTATCCCTTTATAACTCAATGTAGAGCTTGTTGCGCTTTACACAACATATAAAAAAGTAAATTATACATATAAAATTTTTGAGAAACGATTAAAATTACTTCTGGCGTTACGTTACAAAAAGGATACTTTTCGCTGGAACTTCCCATATGTATGTATGCATGTGTTTAGTTATTTGTTTCTTTTCATTTTTTCTCATATTATGGATTGCGTTCGATTTCTCCAACATCAACGATAAGTGAAAGAATTTTTTCCAAGTCAAGATTTATCAAAACTAAGGAAAAGAATCGCTTAAACATATTTCTAAAAGATTTTTTTTAAGTCTCTTTAAACTATTGAAATAACTAATAAAATTATCAAACAGTTTATTTTTAATTACTACATAATATTTATGTATTAATTAAAAAATATGTTTTACATATTTATGAATTATTTTTTTGTTTGCTCGTGTTAGTTTAAGAATTGTTATGTTTGTTTTGTTATTGCTTTTTTTAATAATGAAATCCAAATAATAAATAATATATGCATTTTTATGTATTGAAATAACTTAATTTTTAAAAAAAAATTTATTAATCGGTTAACCGCTCCATAAAAAAAATAACCGATTATTAACCGATTAAGCCAAACCTCGGTTAATTAATCGAGCGATTAACCAATCAAAGCAAAAGACCGATTAAATGAATACCCTAATTTTTATAGCTTTAGTTAAGTTTATAGACGATATTAAGGTTTAGTTTACGGACGAGAATATTGTAGAGTTAAGTGACACGAATATAGTCATGTTTATTGGCGAGGGTATAGTCGAGTTTATAGACAAACCTTTAGTCGAGCATAATGCCAAAAGTAGAATATTGCCTACTGCTAATGTTTTTATCAACACTGCTTATTTATTCTTTAATTTCATACAACTATTTCTTCTAGTTACTTCCGATTGCCTTGCTTAACCGAAAATACCAAAAAAAAAAAATCTACAACAACTTATTCTTTTCTCCCCAAAAACAAAAAAGCAACAAAATATCAGCATAAAGTTAAACTTCAGCATATAGTGAATTTTACTAGCCTAGAATATATTGTGTGATTATATAGAAACATCCATTTACAAAACATACTGGGTAGGCTCTTTAATAACCCTACACCGAAAACCCCTCTTCAAACTTATTCTCATAACCCTTTTTCAAGGAGAGAACACTATTCCCCTTCTCAATTTCTCATAGTTATATAAACAAACTTGTATAATATGTTACATCAAATGAAATTAAACAAGGATATATATTCGAAAAGAAAAAGGACTCCCCAATAATATTTGCTCTTACATAAATAGTTTTGTATAAATGTATGTAAAATTTTATAAAAAAAAAGGAAGATATAAAAAATAAAAGTTTTGAATACAAAATAATAATAAATTAAGAGTGCATACATACAAACAAATATGAACACAGACACACACACAAGCAAACAAGTAATAACAAATTGTTTTGAATTTATGAAAATTGCTACTAAAAAATCTAATGAAAAACTAAAAACTAAAAGAAAAATATGAAGAAGTAGCAATAGAAGAACAAATTTAACACTAACTAACCCAACTAATAAAATACTCATGCATGTTGGAAAACACAAACACACTTACATGTGAATAAATTGAACCTGACATAGACACAATTTGCATGTATAGATGAGTATAACATTGTATGTGTAATTCAGACTAATACTATGTATGGGAATTTTTTTTCTTTTACTATTTTTACATACACAAAGAAATTAACAAACTAACTTAAATATAAGAATATATTTTGAATTTCAGCAATTTTCTAAAATTTAAACAAAACTTGGCTTGATGTTAGCCGGAAATAGAATACATATAGCAGTTGTCAGTGCAGTAAATTCCTTACAGTCGAATAAGGGCCCTGGAGCCGACAACATTCTGCCCGAAATGCTTCAGACTAATTCTCAGACCACAGCTAACATATTGCTAATCCAAAACTTATGGCGAACTCGTGAGCTTGACTCGAGCTTGAAGGAAAGCCTTATAGTGAACACCTCCAAAAAAAGGTGAGCTGACTTTCTACAAGAACTGGCGGAGCAACACCATCCTGAGCGCTGTAAAAAAAAGTACATGCAAAAATCGTTAACAGCAGAATATCCAACACTATACAAAGAAATCTGAGACCTAAACAAGCTGGCTATCGGTGTCCAAATATCCTGCTTAATAAAATCCACACTAATAGTCTACGAATAATCATAGAACAATCTGCAGAACTTCGTTATACGCTTTGCCTATTATTTAACGACTATCAGAAAGTTTTTAACATGCTAAGCCAAAATGCAATATGGAGTGCTCTAGTTTGCAAAGGAGATCCACTTAAAATTATAAACCTCATCCAAGCTTTATATCGTGATGTTAAATGCCGTGTTGTCTACAATAACGCACTGGACAGCAGTTTTTTAGGGCTGTGTACTGTATCCATTGCTCTTTAACATCGCTTTAGATGTTATTGTCTGCAATGCAACTTATATAAGGAGAGGCATCAGCTGGGTCCTTTCTTAGCAACTAGAGAGTTTAGAGTATGCAGATGATATCTGCCTACTTTCACACAGCAATAAAGATATGGCATCGAAATAGAAATCCTTCGAAACTGAAGTTGTAAAAGCTCCTTTTAAAATAAGCATAGGCAAGAGTAAATTAATGCGTTGCAACACCGAAAATACAAGCAGATTCCATATAGAGAAGAGTAAACTGTAAAAAATCAAATCATTTTGTTACCTAGATAGCCTCCTAATAATTATAGGTGGTTCTAACTAGCAAGTAGCTTACCGAATCTCCAAAGCGAACCAAGCATTCGTTACCCTTCGTTTAGTATGGAAATCATCTGCCATATTCAAAAACATGAAGATTGTCATCGTTGACTCTTGTGTTTTGTCTGTTCTCCTCTATGTATTTGAGACTTGCAATACAACAGAATACGGAGTAAGTTCCCTGCGAGTTTTTAATTATCGAATTCTTCGAGGAATTCTCAAAGTTTTCTGGCCATGCTTAAAGCGACGCACACTAATTCATATTTTGAGAAGGCGGCCAAAACTATTTTTTTTATGTTCTCCGATTTTGAAATTTTTTTTTTTTCATGCGAAAGTAAATACCAGTGAACCTCGGGAGCCAAAAAATTGCAACCCTATTTCAACTATTTCATTGAGAACAGGGTGGTCCCAAATGGACTTTCTCAGTATTTGGTTATAGTTTTGAATTTCTGAGTAAACTTTTGAAGTTGAAATGCTCATAACTTTTTTGTTTTTCAAGATTTTTTGACAGAATAAGTTTTGTGTATTAGTTTATCTTATTAGCTATACGTGATTTAAAGCATTAAACTCTGCGACCTGTAGAACTATTTAATTTTCTTTTTTTTTTTAATGTCAAAATTTCCCGGAAATTTCCTATTTTATAGAACATAAGTCCTGCCCGTCAAAACGCGTCAAAAAAAATCTATACCCTCTTGTAGTCCAGAATCTAACCTACATTTCTATACCCCCATTGTACATACATCTGGATACGGTCTTGCGAACTACAGCAATTTCTGTGACCCAAGGTAAGATATTCGGTTCAAAAAATAAGTCCTGCAAGGAAACATTACTGAAATTAAAGAAGGTGAATCTTAAAGAATTTTCGACAAATAAAGCAGTTCATTATCTAGCACGTCAGGTCATCAATTAATTTGGAGAAGGTAAAGGTATTGCCATTGTTATGAACTTATTGTGGGTGAACGGATGCTGCAAAACGAATAGGCGACATAAATAGACTAACACGTTAGATTTCTGAGTAAGTTAAAAGGTTAAACATTAGTAAATAGCCGCAACATAAACTACATAGTTTAATTACCTGAAAATTGCAACTTGATTTAAAAAAATGGAAGAGCAGTTATATTTTACGTGAAAATTACCTACATGTTACCTTTTAATTTATTGCCAGTATGTTATCCTTTTAAAAAGTGTGAAAACTGGGGTTTTTTTATGTTTCAAAGAAATGGTAATAAAAGATGAAATTTGTATTTAAAAAAGGGTTTTTATGTTTCCAAGAAGTGGTAACAAAAGATCAGAGAGTATAAAAATGCATGCATTCATAATTTTACCTTCATTATTGTTTAAACAATGGCTAAGTTCAGTTATAAAGTTCCCGCAGATATATATTTTCAACAGAAAGATAAAAAAGATTTTGTGTTAAGCCTAGTACTCTGTTCAACATTTCACGTGAAATGCTGTCAAATCTCATATGAAAAAAACTTGTGCGGAATTTCTATGAAAAAATGTTGATAGAGTTGTACTCTGTTTAATTTGTGAAAAAGTTGCGAAATGTTTCTAGCAACATTTTTTTTACAACTGCGAAATAATATAAGCTGCACTTATTTCACGTGGAATTTTAAGCAAATGAAAAAAGTTTAAACTTAATATTAAAATGAGAACTGCAAAACATAAATAACACAACCGGTGACAGGTTTTTATCAATATTTAATTTTATTTTTATTTAATTTTTTATTTAAAAAATACTTTTTAGTAAAATACATGTGGGTTTTGGTAACAAATGCAAAACAATGTCGCATACTTTGAAAGATTAAAAACGTCAAATTGTGCAAACTCTCGAGATAGGTAACATTGATACATGTCAAATTTTTCGCATGAAATAATAGATGTTGCAGAACATTTTTCACAAATTGGAACAGAGTACTAGGCTTTACACATAATGAATAATCCATTCTTTAAATTATGCAACGAACAAGAAATCAAAATTCATAAGATAAAAATTAAAAATTTTTCATTTACATTAAGAAAACGGTACCTTAAATGTTCTAGAAACAAGAAAACGTTTTACTTACGCAACGAAAAATGGCTAACAAATGATCTGATTTTTAAGAAGCTGTCAATAACCGCTAAGGAAACTGGAAAAGTGGGTCGGCCCGCAAAACAAATTGACAATTGCAGTGAAAGATCACGAAGACGCAAGCTTGCAAATATCAATGAAGAAATTTCTCATAGTATGATATTATAAATTGTTTATAGATAATAATTTGTTTTTGATTTAAGTATATATTTGTATTAATATATAAAAATAAAATACACATACATCTCAAACCAAAAATAAAAGTTGAATTACCTAAAATGTTATCGATAGCCAAGAATGCTATTTTCTATTTTCAGTTTTATCCTAATAACAACTCGTCTCGTCCCAAAAAAGCCAACCTTTGGCCCCTGTGAATATTGGGACTAAAAAATTTACAGGGGCCAAATATTGGCATTTTCTGACAGGATCTAAGTTCGACAATAAAAAATAAGTATCAGTTGAGAGAAATAATGATAAATTATAAATAAATTCATAATTGAAATATTCAACTTTTACACCGAAACTCAACAAAAAAATGAAAATGCATTTTGAATTCCCCATAACTTTTGCTCCTATCAGTCGAATTTTACGTTTTATAGCGCAAATTAAAGCTCGCACCTATCGAGCAAAAAAATCGCATAAAAAAATACCGATCCAGTCAAAAGTTATGGAATTTTGACCGCTTTCTCGTAAAATTTCCCACTGTGCAACGCTCTGGAAGCAAATAAATGAGCGACCAACTCACATCAAAGTCTTAAGCCGCAAGTGGTGTTGAATTGGTCACACGCCTCGGAAGTTCCTGGTGACATAGCCAAACTCTAGACTTGACTACAGCCCCAACTAAAGTCTATCCTACGCAGAAAAAAGTGGTTTAAAAAGTATTTAAATTTAATTAATTTGATAATTGAATCAATTATTTTTTTAGTTGAAAGAAAACTAAAAATTTTATTTTGATTTAATTAACATTTTAGTTGTTTTGAATTAATTTTTCAATTAAAATTTTAATTAAATAACAAAAACTCTTAATTGACTTTTTTCGTTGAAAATAAAATAATTTAAACATGTAGAATTGTTGTTGGTAATTGTCAATATTTATTTAAATAAATTAACACATTGTTTGAAATGGCATAGTTTTTTGATCACTTTTTTAATTAAAATTAAAAATATAATTTATTGAAAAAAAATATTAAAAATTTTACAATTTTTAGTAATCAATATAATCATTTTGGTAATAGGTGCACAATCAACAAATTGTTTGCTTGATATTATGAATTTGGTATAAATTTGGTGATCGGAGAAATTTAATAATTTTTTCTGTGTACACAGAAAAAATGATCAGTAGTTTTTTATCAATTAAAAAAATTATCTCAAAAGTATTTAAATTTAATTAATGTGATAATTGAATCAATTAATTTTTTAGTTGAAAGAAAAAAAAAATTAAATTTTGATTTAATTAACATCTTAGTTGTTTTGAAAAAATTTTTTTATAAAAATATTTATTAAATAACAAAAAATTTAAATTAACTTTTTTCGTTTAAAATAAAATAATTTAAACTTGTAGCATTGTTGTTGGGAATTGTCAAAACCTGAGCTATATTAAATTAAAACAATTAACACATTGTTTGAAACGGCAAAGTTTTTTGATAATTTTTTTAATTAAAATTAAAAATATAATTTATTGAAAAAAAAAAATATTCAAAATTTTAAATTTTTACAATTTTTAGTAATCAATATAATTATTTTGACAAATACATATTGGGAATTATTTCTTTTTATAAGCAACTTTATTTTATTCAAAATTTTTTTATTTTTCGAATTTATTCTATGAGTTATATTTTAGTTATGTATTTTTATAAGGCTTTTTTTGTAACAGTTTTATTCCTTAAATTTTTTAGGAATGACTTTATACACTACCAGACTATTATCTTGTATATTCTTGTTACATTTTACCTTAGCTATCCGTTGGATAGCAATTAAGTATATTGTATGTACAGAAAAATTTACAATTATTAGACACCAGCAGAATGTAATGCAAGAAGATACAAGATAATAGTCTGATAGTGGTAGTGTATAAAGGCATTCCTTAAAATTTGAGGAATAGAACTATTACAAAAAAAGCTTTATAAAAATACATAACTGAAATTTAACTCATAGAATAAATTCGAAAAATAAAAAAATGTTGTATAATCATTTTGGTAATAGGTGCAAAATCAACATATTGTTTGCTTGATTCTATGAATTTGTTATGAATTTGGTGATTGTAGAAAGTTTTTAATTTTTTCTGTGTGTTTTTTCGAGTCTTAACTTTCTATAGTCTTGCCTTAATCTCCACAATAGACTCTTTTCAAATCTTGACGCTAACCACTTTTATAACACCGAATCAAGGCTGGTCTTGTCAATAGTCTCAGTTTAAGTCTTGACTATGGTCTTGACTTTAATCTTATCTATAGTTTTAAATTTAGTCTAGTCCTTAATCTCCATTGTAGTCTCGTTTATTGCCTCGAGTCGTACGATTTTTTAGGATAGTGAATCCCACCCTTTAATGTAATAATTAAAGCAAACGTTAGTAGTAATATTTTAATCATTTTTAAGACCCCTCCATTAGTCGTAATAAATATAAAACCACATATTTGTTAAGAAATTAATTCCTTAATTGTAGAATATTCAGCCATGTCACAGAGTACAACTCCGTTCGGAATCGAGGAAAACATATTTGTTTATTGATAGAAAGTATATTTTGATAGTTTTTTGGTCTTTAAAATACAGAAAACTCCCATTTCGTTTATGAAAATAAAAATGGTTTCATTCCGCAAAGTATTTTCGTAATTTTCTGAAGCACAAAAATACGGAATGAATTCCGTTTTTGAACGGAATTTTACTCTGTGACATGGCTGATTAATAGTAAATATTCCTTTTTTAAAAAATGCTTGTAAAATATGTAAGCGATGAGCTGGAAAAACTTGCCCTGTTCTGTAAAGAACCAGTTATTTTTCTTCAAATTGATATTTTATATTTTTTTATTTACTTTTATTATTTAAACTTTCAAAAACAATAATTTGGCAACCCTTTTTTAATCATCACCATAATTCACAATATAATTCGTTTTAAAAATAACCGCCAATTAATAATGTTGATTAAACTATTGTGAATTATAAAGTTGTCCCATTTAGAAAGAATATTAACAACCCTCAGTTTAATATTTCATTTGTATGTGTGTGTTTGTATCATCAATGTTTGCAAAATGTCATGGCATTTTGTGTTTGACCCCACCTCTAACCCGTAGTTAAACTTCAAATCACAATAACTTTAAGGGTTAATAGCACTTCAACATTTCATTGTTGTTGCAGTTTTTTCTTTTTTTTTTGCTCAAAAATTCCAAATCCAACCTTGACTGTTTTAGCTAAAATTTTCTGTCCGTCCATCTGCCTGTCTACTATGTTGCACAACCGTTTGTAGTATAAACGAAATGAATGCCACAAAAAAGTGGCTGCAACACAACCCTTAACTTGTTGAATTTCTCATTTTAGAGTAAAAAAAAATTGAAAAAAATGTTT
Organism: Pollenia amentaria; assembly: GCA_943735925.1. Taxonomy (NCBI): domain Eukaryota; kingdom Metazoa; phylum Arthropoda; class Insecta; order Diptera; family Polleniidae; genus Pollenia; species Pollenia amentaria. Next base: position 49,038,090 of record OX031006.1, read on the forward strand.
AAATAAACGAATAAAAAACTGAAATAAATCACAAGGTATTTTTTGGTTTAGTTTTTTGCACACATTAGCGTTAAAAAATTTGGTATCGTTTTTTTTACTTCTTTTTCCTTTTTGAAATTTTTGAGTGACCTTCCCTTTAACAAGGTCATGCTGTGTTTTGATGGGATAGTCAGTATTTTTTTGGACATTGAAATTCTTAATATTTAACTTGGGAATTTTTAAATTTAAGATTTAATGTGTATTGAAATTGATGCGAGAATTGGAATACATTAAGTTATTAGAAAAAAATTATTTGAAGATTTGTTTTGATATGATTAAAAATAATTTTTTGTATTAGACAAAATATTTAAGGATAAGGTGATATAATGTACCGATTTGGCCTATTTGTTATACTGAACTAGCTTTGTATAAAATAAAATTTGCTGATTTTTTTTCGTCTTAGGTCGTTTCTAATGGCCGAAAATTTTTCATTTGTTTTATTTCCGGACAGCAATTTTAGTACCGAACAAGTATTTTGGCAAACTTTCATCGATTAACTACTCTATAATTTAGGAATTATTTGTGCCGAGCTTCAATTTAATAATATGCCGTTTGCCGTAGACTCAGCAGAAGGTTTACTAGGTATAGGGGTGACCATGTCTGTAACAATTTCAGAACGGAGAGTCTTGTTAAGCAGCTCAATAATATGTTTTTACGATACGATTGAAGGCGATTGTTTTCGAAATATTCGAGATTTGTATAGAAGGTCAAGAATTGTGGATAAGCAATAGGTTTCATTGTTCTCTAAGTCCTCAAATCTTTCATTCGGAGCAATGTTAAAAAAGTTGTAAATATTTTAGACCCTAAAATATTCTCCATTTCTGTTTATTTATTATATTTTCTAATAATGTCTTCGGACTGTTAACTAGGGGTATTAGCGTTTGACATAGTAGCAGTGGCGTTGCTCATGGATTTTGCAGTATTTTCGAAATAACCCTAAATTTTCACCAAAACTATTTTTATTCTCAAAAACATTAATGAAAATAAGCAGAAAATTTTAAAATATCGTTGATTCCGATATATCCGTAAACCTGAAGTTCCACCGATATATCGGTATCGGTTACAAAACTTGCGATCGTAAAGCTAAGATCCCACTATTGCACAGTGATTCGGCTGGAACATGCTAGCGGGACAAAACTCATGGCGTAATTTCCATAAGCCACTGTAGCGAATTCCAAGAATTAATTTGTTTATCACCGTATAAAGGTACGAGTTGCAAACTGCTTTGTCCCCATATAATGAAAGTACAAAAATAGAAGGAGTTGTCAGATATTTTTGAGCATAATATTATAATATTTTAGTTAAGAAAAGTACTAATTTTTGGAGAAATCGGTCTTAGGCCACGCCTCCCATGTGTCCTGAAAACGAAATATGTAAATTTAGCTTCAAAAATGCCCATTAAGTTACAAAAAGTGGTCATGCTAGCAACGTGTGTGTAAATTTTCATTTAAATCGGACTAAGGACACAAGGTCCTGCCATATATCCTTTTCTTAAAAGCGCTATAACACCTACAAAAAGTGTCCGATCGTAATAAAATTTGGTATGTAAAGATATATTTCTAAAATATTTATTTGTGCCATTAGGTAGAATCGGATTATGCATGTGAAAAGTGCAAAAACATCATTTATTAAAAATTGGTTGAAAATGATTAACGATTACAGTACACATTTTTCAACTATTTTTCTTAAAACAGCTTCAGATGCCTGGAATATACATAAACAATTGAAATTAGTAAATAAATAATTTTGTCCGACTCAAATAACACAATCTATGATGATTTTTAACGTGCTATTTCAGCGCACATTTAAAAATAATATAGGCCAAAACTCAATTTCGATAGTAATCGGTACAATGTGGTGATACTATAGTGCTATTTGAGCAAAATCATATGTTATTGCTCATTTGCTTGTTGGCAGAGAGAGGCTTACTTTCTAAATGGATTACTCTCAAAAACAGAAAGCTGCTGTGGCCCTATATAAATTTTCAATAACACAAGGGAACAAGTTTTTTGTTGATTAAGAACTGAATACTGTTTTTAAGGTTATTTGGGACGCTAAATATAAATCTGCACTTGGTTTTTTTCTATCAGTTCCACTTTCCGCGATATACCTTTATGTCCAAAATTAAGCCACTTCCTCTACATATATTGGAATAACTTTAAAACGGTTCTCCATAATCAGTTTAAAAAAATCCAAAATTCGTCAACAATATTATCTTTAAGCCATGCTTACATTGCCTTTAAATTTGCGCAGTATTTCCTGAGATATCGTTTAAATGACTAGGGCTGAACGATGTTTTCCATAAAATTTAACCAGAGAATGCGGTCAAGAAATAAAATCAAGTTAATTTTGAGAACGTTTTTTCTAATGCTCTCACTTGTAGACAATTATTCCCCCAACAATGAGAATGTGAAGTTACAGCCGACGTTTTAGTTATGGGCTTTAGGATTTTTCCTGAAGTTTAAGACTCAGTTCTGTTTGAACACTAAGTTTTGAAAAAAAAAAAACAATAAAATAAATTAAATTGTTGTTATTATAAAATTCTCCAGAGATATCGTTTAAATGACTGGGGCTGAACGATGTTTTCCATACAGTTTGACATAAAATTTTACCAGAGAATGCGGTCGTGAAATAAAATTCATAAAAAAATAATATATTTCGAATAAAATGAGCTTTATTTCATTGAAATCGGTGCACAACTTTTGATTGTATTAACAATTTTCTGAGAATACTGAATTAAAAAAATCGCGGTTTCCATACAAAAATAAAATTTTTTAATGTGTGTGTGAGTTTGCTGTTACATTTATGGACGTTTTTTTCATTCACATAAAAATGAGGTGCCGATTCTATATCTCATTTTGTTCATAGGTTATGTGACTTTACGTGAAAGTAATAAGACTTTAACTTTTATCCCGTTTAGATTTTTGAAGATTTTTAAAAGTACAATTTTGTTTCCTCAGCCATTTTTTTTTTTGATGATTTAAAAAAACTTCACTGTTTTTTAAAGCTGACTATTACATCTTTTTGAAATTTTGAAAATCGGTAAATCGCTTGAAAAAATTCAGAAATACGATTTGTACCTGTAACTTAAAGGTGCGTGCTGATGGAGAAAAACGGAGATTAGATTCGAAATCAGCGACCTCAAATTAGTATAAAATTGGTTCAAACTTCCAATCAACACAAAAAAGTTAAATTTTGTTCCCTTGTGTAGTATATAAATATACACCTATCCCTCGATTTACACGATAAATGCGTTCCTGAAAAAATCGTATAAATCGAAATGAAATATTTTTGTATGAGAAATTGTGTAAATCGAAAAAAATACCCAAATAAAATAAATAAAATTTAGTAAAGCAAATTCTTTTATTTTAAAGTAAATTAAATTCGAGTTGTCTGCATTGAAGACTTTATTAGGAGTGTATGAATTGGCAGCAATTATTTCAGGATATTTTTCACGATATTCTTTATTTTAGATTATGTAATGAATATCTTTTCTTTGGTTTTTCAAACCAACCATGACTTGCCGGAAATAAGTTTTTTGCAGTTAATGATGTAGATGGTATCTGATCAAAGTTTTTCATAAATCGTCAAAGCTTTATTTGCAATAGCATTGGAATCAATTAAGATTGGCTTTTAAGTTTGATCTTCTATCCAGATCATTAGTGACTTTTCCATATTTTTAAATGTAATGGCACGAACGTATGAAGTTGTACGCATGCTCGTTTTAATTCCAGATGCTAGACTTTCCCTAATTATGTTTTCCTTTTTTTTTTTGTCGCTCTGCGAATGGAATTAAATTTAGAAACTGTTGTTACTCTATCTCCTTTACATACTCTATCTAATATCTGAATTTTGGTTTCTAAAAATATAACTTGTCTTTTCGCTTGGTTTTTATTAATATTTTTAGAAATTTTTTAACAAAATTATACCATTTGAATTTCGTAAAAATCAACTTCAATAATATTTTTGTATTTCTAATAAAAAATAGTTCTACGATACACATCTTTGTTCTGTTTTTGAACACTTAATGTACTACAGTATTTATCGCTTATAAGCATTTCATCATTTGACCATTTTTGGTTCTTTTAAACGGGTAATGCATTTATAAAAACTCGCTCATATGCATATCAGCATCATAAAAAAATATTTTACTTGCATCGGAAGTGCATGAATAAATTCAAAGTTTTATCAATATTAAACAAATTTAGTTTTGATGAAACAACTTTTATGCGTCTTTTTATTGTATTTGACGCAAGTCAAATTTTTATGCGACTATAGCACTGTAACTTGTTTTTAATGCAGTACCTTTTAAATGGTTAAATATAGCAAGAAAATGATTCTGTGATACAAATCGATATTGGAAATATTGCATCGCCAATTTCGAGAATTTTTATTTTGGAAAATATTAGAAAATTTTTTAAAATTTTTTTTATGCCGAAAAATTTTTGAGTCGGAGTCGCGAGTTTTTGTGGGTACTACGACTCCGACTCTGACTCTCGTTATATTACGACATCGGTTGTTAAATTAAAAAAAAAACAGTATTCAGGGAGTGGCCTTACAAAATTTTCCAACATCGTCTGATATCCACCACCTTTGAAAGAGATTGAGACACCAAAATCATTTTCAAAAAGAAAAGGGCTTTTCGGACGGCATACTGCACCAAACGGTACATTAAAATAAGTGTTATTGTCACTAATAAACTGCCCCTGGATTGGGATCCGTAACCCAAATTCTGAAGTTTTGCTTGTTAATGAAGCCACTAGAATTTAAGCCGATACTCCGTTAGCGTCTCCCCCTCTTTCGTGGACATATTTATATGCCAAAGTTTATAGATTTTGACAAAAAAGTACATACATTTTTCATCTTATTGGTTCTCATTTACTCAGGACCTGCACCTATAGCGTTATGTTTCTATATTATATATTATAAAAAAAAATCCACAAAGCTCCACACTAAAGTTTCAAAAAATTCAATATTGAATGGAGAAAAATGTTTAGTAAAAAAAGTGCAAAAAATAAGTACCATTTTTTATTCGAATTACAAAAAGTACCAAATTGATATTTGTATTTTTTAGATAAGTTACAAATCTGATATAACTTTTATTTCTAGTGTTCCTGGCTTAAGAGATAGATGGGGTGACAAAAAATTTCCGAAGTACAGTTTTTAACCAATTGCTTCCCAAAAGTACCGAATTTCAAAAGGTATTATAAGTATTATAAGTATTAAATTTGTGTGGTATCTTTATTTAATTAAACATGAAGAACTAAAAAATAAAATTGAAGAAACCAAAGAAAGTCTTTGAAGGTTTTTAATTGCGGTCAACGAATGGGCCACAAATAAAATGTGAATATGACTACACGTTTCTATAATGCCGAAACAAAATCATTTGAAATATATATAATCTTGGCTTAAAGGTTTTCTTTGTAACTTTTCAAAAATATGGTTGAAGTCTTCTGATGATAATTCGCACAAATGAAATTCAGGCATATTGACATGCTTAATTACCAACAAATGAATACTTTTTTAAAATAAAATTGGGGCAATATATCTAAAAACTAATTAATTAAATTACAAAATTTTTTTAAAACCAAAATTCTTTAAAAATTCTAAGACATATACTCATAGAAAAATGCATCTACATATGAATGATGCATTAACATCAGAATTGTGACATACATGTTTTTACAAATGGCATAAATGAGGCAAAAAGTGACTTTAATCCAATGACGAACGTCATCATAAAATCTTACCATATTTTATGCGTCATCTATGCTATGACTACAGTGACATCAATGCGATGACACATTTTGTTTATTATTAACACTTTTTCAGGCTTAAAAGAAGTAACAATTCCCATATTCTATTTTTTTTAAATTATTTAGTTAAATACATCAAATTTTGAAATTAGAATGATTACGAAGACCATATCGGGCATGCTGCTGGTGTCTTATAACTGAGAGTTCTTACCCGGCGCTTACACATGCAAGTGCAAGTTCGAAAAACTCAATACACTCACACATTTTTACTAACACCATCACATTTTCGCACTTGCAGCCCAACTTGCAAGAAAATTTGCTTGAAAGTAAAATTTTGACACTTGCAGCAAGCAAAATGACAAATAAAGAAACAGTGTTACCGTGGATGCCTTTGGTATCAATTTACTACTACTTAGTAATATAGAAATTATGTTTATTGTTGATTTTCTGTGTGTTTTTAAGAATAAAAAACAAAATAAAAACACTACTACAAAGCAACACATCTTCATTGTATTTTAAAACATAATTTGCAAGCATTTAAAAAAATTGTTAATCAAAATATTTTCTCAGAAATTTTATGATATCGGTAACTACGGCAATACTGGATTCACATATTTTAAAAATAAACATAATTTTTTCATCAAGATGGACCAAAAATAAAATAAAGAAATAATCAAATTATTTATATTTAATATTAATAAATAAATTTCGTGAAAACATTAACATGATTAGGTTTTTTTTAAACCAAAGATGAAGATTTTTTCATAAGATGTTTTCGCTTTGAGAACATTTAAAAAATAAACTTACAACTGACTGTGTAAACACTCAAGCTACTTGCAATACTTTCGGCTATTTCTTCGACATTTTCGTTAATAATACAAATACACTACTTGCAAGTAATTACTTGCATGTGTAAAGGCAGGGTTATGTAAACAAAGGGCGCAATACAACAAAAGTGAAACAAACAGGTATAACGGATAAGTTAATAGTTATAGTCTCGCAATTTGACTTAAATCAATTAAAACAGTTTGTCATTAAATTGTACCTAATAAATCCTTTCTACGAAGTAACTAAGTCATCGCACTGATGACATGTTTTATTAATCCCATTGATGACATAATTTAAATTTTTGACACTGACGACAATTTGGTCAAGTGATGTTAAGGCTGACATCATAATGATGAAAAGTGTCATGGGGTCAAAAATGAAGACACTTGTCATAGTACTGATGTTAAAATACATCAGCGTTATGACGCCTTTTCTATCAGTGTAACTATGTATTTTGTTGGTTCCTTACCATTGTGAATTTTTTTGTGTTTATTTAAATCAGGGACCGTAAATAACAGTCATCCTGCAAATTTAAACTCAAAAACTCTTCACATTAGAGTCAATGGAGATCTATAGTGTCATATACCGATATATTCGTATTGACGAGCTCTTTCATATGGTGATCTTTAAAACCCGATCTTAACTCCACAGTTGAGAGTTATTTTCCAACGTAAAAATAAAAGGTCGAATAAAACTTTCAAAAAGATGGTTTTATTTTTTCTGTCTTAAATAAAACTCATTTACGGAGTTTTTTTTTTCGTCTAAAATACAACTCATATGAGGAGTTTTATTTTTTTAGGCTACAATAAAACTCATTTAAGAAGAAGACTTTATGTTGATTTAAACATAACACTACTCACAAAAAGAAACAAAAATTCCCAAATTCTATTTGTTAAAACTGTTGAGTTAAAAACATATCGGAACATTCTAAAGATATTTTCAAAGAAAATTTATTTCTTTGAAAATATCTTTAAATATCAAAAAGAAATTTAACTTATTTTCACAATTATTTGATGAAAAAAATCTGATTTTTTGCTTCAATAAGCTAAATGCAAAATAAATTTTTTGAATATGCAAATTTGATCCTGAAGGGTACAATAAAACTGAAATAAGATTTATTTTTTGTCGGCGAAGTAAAGGTGCCTATTATGAACTTAGTTCGATTTTCGACAGCAGTCGAATTAGTTGATCGAACGAATTTTCATTTGGTATTATGGCACACATTCGATTAAAAAAAAAGTACTATTGTGATTTAGCTTATTCTCAGTAGTACGTTTTCTATTAGCTGTCACTTTAAATAAAAAATTTTTGTTAACAAATTTAAAAAATAAAACTAATATAAATCATGACTACGACGGAATTATGGTATGATGATTCATCTGATGAAGATGAACGCTTACTGGAACTGGCCTGTACCTGTAGCCTGAACTTTTTTAAAAATTCCTTTTGCCAACAACGGATTTTGCACCATAAGGGAACAAGCTTTTCTAATTGCTGCTAACTACTGTCGACTTTAGACCTGCGTAAAATAACCAAACATAATTAAGAATGTGGAATTTGCCCCGGTAGGCTAGCTGGTAGTGATCTACTCTATCAGTGCCGGGGTTGCGGGTTCGATTCCTGCCAGAGACTCTGGGCTCCTGCAGACAAGCGAATAGCTTCGCGGGAATATATACATATATACATACATAGGTAAATAATTATTTACACCGTCGAAAGCAAATTTGTTTTTGTTGAAAAATTCGATGCACAACGAAATTTTCGACAGTGCTGCCAACTCATAATACCAAATTAACATTCGGTAGTCGATGTTCGATAGCCAGCGAAAATCGTTTATCGAATGTAACTCATAACAGGGGCCATACTCTTTTTTTAAGAGTTTGTTTTGACCTTCTATTTTTGTGTTGAAAAATAACTATTTTAGATGGAATTTTGTTTTTTAGTTCTCAAAACAACTGTTATATAATAACTTTTTCAATATCACTTATAACTGTTACGATCCCTGATTCAAATAAATTTTTTATTTTAATAACTAATTCGATTAGTGTGTTATTATTTATTTTAAATCCGGTTAACCTATTATATCTTAAATGCTTAACCGAAATCCGGTATTTTGTTAGCAACTTTTTGAAAAAACTGAAAACCGGGATTTGACAAAGTCGAATAATCGATCTTTCTTTATCCGTTGCCTTAAATGGACAATGGTACAATAGATAGCCGAGACAGAATACTCAAGCAAACTCATCCGGGCTTATGTTGCCAATATTCCCATCTACCCTGCGACTGATATAATTCGGATGTCAAATGGTTCAAATATATCGTTTACACGCAAAGAAAAAGCATGTTTAAATATGGTCACTTCCAACAAAACTATTTTGAAACAAAATTTTAAACATATTATGTTTAAATTTAACCATATTATTGTCACCGACAAACATATTATTGTTAAACTAGTCCTCCATCAAGAAGACACAACCATATTATGGTTGCCTCTAAACATGTTATGGTTAAATATGACAATAATTTGTTTTTTAATTAACAATTCTATTTTCCTCATCAACATGCTATGGTTGAAAGCGAACCATGCTTTTATAAGTGTTAAATATATTTTAGCTATTATTGACCAAAACATGTTCGAAGGCAACAATAGTATGGTTGTGCCTTCTTGATGGAGGACACATTTAACCATAATATGGTTGTCGGTGTTAATATTATGGTTAAATTTACCCATAATATGCTTAAAATTTTCTTTAAAAATAGTTTTGTTGGAGGTGACCATATTTAAACATAGTTTTTCTCTGGGTGTAGAGATGAGGCTGTTCCCGTTCTCAGGGAGGGTAAGTTCAAGACCATAATGCCGGTACGGCTATTACTGAAAATATTCACATAGAAAAGGTTGATAATCTAAGCCAGTCTGAAGCTTTCTTTTTCACAAATATTTTTGCCTAGAGTAATATGTAAGGTAATGTATAAATCTCACTTGGTTAAAATTTGTTTAAGTGAAGACATTTTTCGGAAAAATACTGACAGTCTTATTTTAATGAAATACATACAAATAAAATCTTTTAAAAGAAAAAGCACACGCCTTTAAACACTTAAATCAACTACAGTTTTTAATACTTTGTTTCTAGCCAGTGAAAAAAATCCATTAAAATTTTATATAATGCTAATTTTATACAGTTTTGCGATTTTTTTAATTTTAAAGTAATTTGAGGTTACTAGCCATTAAATTGCAATTTTTTTTTTTATTTTTTTTAAACTTTTCAAAAATAGATATAATTTTGCCTAAAAAGGAAAGTCATGATTTCATATGTGTATTTAGGGTCATTGTACAAATTTATCATTTTTGGTTTTTTTTTTTTTTTTTTTTTTTAATTTCACAATATCCAACTTTAACAAAACCGACAGCATCCTGTTAAAACATGTTTATGTCATGTTCAACTAATTTTTATCTTTTTTTTTCAATCATTATCATAAAAAAAAAGCTGACAAATTTGTATTAAAAATGCACCCAAATCTTGGAAAAAAGCAACACTTTTTAAAAAAAAAAAATCACACACAAATCTCTTAGCAAGAGGACCTTAAACAATCGTTAAAAAAGATCTACAAATCTAGACTATAATGCACACAGAAGCAGACGTTTTGGATTTTTAATGCTTGAATACAGAAAACAACGGCTTTGTTTAGATCAATGGTCAAGGATATTAAAGAAGCGGAAGCTTTATTATCCGTTACCCTTAACGGAAAACCAAAATTATTTAACAAACAAAAAAAAAATAGAATCAAAGGCGACTAAAAACTAGTTTCAATTAACAATGATGCTGAATTCAATGAAATGGTCCAGCAGCTTGTCTAACTGGACCAGGTGTACTCAAACGAACATGATCATTTTTTTTTTTTTCTAAAAAAAACCACCACCAAAAATTTCACATATTATTCACGAAAAAAGCACCCAAATTTAAAGGCATTTCTGTATTTTTTTGTTTTTTTGTCTTCAATTGAAAAATTGCAACAAGCTTTAACAAAAAAAAAAAACCTTCTGTACGCGTGATGTCCTTTTTTTCTCTAAAAACAAAAAACTTGAATTTCTTGTTTTGGCTAGCAAATAAATTCGATATAAAAGAAAAATTTTTATAAAGAACAAAAAAATTTTGATATCACACAAAATTAAACAATATCCTTTGTCCTTGCCTAATAAAATACCAATACTTATTCAAGAAAATACACACAGAATTTTTTTTAAGGCCCTTTTGTTTACGTTTCGTATAAAACGTCAAGCTTTTGCGCCGACTCATTTAGTTTCATTTCAATCATCAAACGCAGCGCATTTCAACGATCATCACATTCAACATGAAGCAGCTTCAATAGAAAAACCCGCGCTCATGGATCCTTAAAGGATCCATGAATCATTTTAAACAAATAGTCGCTTAGTGATATTTTGGATTAAAATATATATTTTTTTTAACAATTTTGATTAAAAAAGAAAAATTAAATTTTACCTAAAAGCCGCCAGAAGAAAATAGTGTTTAATCATCTTGAACAAAAGTCAGATCACTTTTAATTAATTATTTTTTTATTTAGTTTAATAAAACAAAACAAAAAAATGTGTTGTTTATTTAAGCAACACGAGAAAAAAACAATTTATCATCAAATTAATAACAATTTTCAAATCATGGAACAGTGTTTTAAATTTATAATTCGGTTTTTATTACAAGTGCCGTCATTAATGTAAATCTTTTTTTCTCTTTATATTTCAACAGGTAAGTGAAATTTTGTTAAATTGATGAAATTTTGTTAATGAATGAAGTTAATCTGTTGAAAAACAAAAAAAAAATTATATTGTATACACAGAAAAAATTTAAAATTAATTTTCTCTAATCACCAAATTCATAGAACCAAGCAAACAATTTGTTAATTTTGCTCCTATTACCACAATGATTATATAGACTACTAAAAATTGCAAAAATTTAAAATTGTGAATTTTTTTCAATAACTGATATTTTTAATTTTATTAAAAAAAAATTATCAAAAAAATTTGCCATTTCAAACAATATATTAATTGATTTAATTAAATATAGCTCAGCTTTTGAACATTTCCCAACAACAATTCTACAAGTTTAAATTATTTCACTTTAAGCGAAAAAATTAATCAAGATTTTTTGTTATTCAATTAATGTTTTAATTAAAAATTTATTTCAAAACGACTAAAATGTTAATTAAATCAAAATTATATTTTTTAATTTTTTTCAACCAAAAAAATATTTGATTAAATTAGCACATTAATTAAATTGAAAACTTTTCAAACAATTTGTTTAATTGATAAAAAAAAAACTACTGAAAATTTTTTCTGTGTACATACAATATAAAATTTCCGGATCCTATTGTAAATGCTTGCGTACAGTTCCATTCAATTACAAGATTTAAAGGTTTTCAATATTTTTTTTTAATAATTTATTTAAATATGTGACGATATATCTTTGGCTTAGTGCTTAAAGGGCCAATGTCAAAATATTAGCTTTTGAGAAAATTTAAATAAATTTTTTTACCAAGAGTTGTAGTGAAATTGGCTAACAAACCCCTTACGAAGCTGTTTTGGCGGTTTCAGCAATGCTACGATAAACTCAAAACAGGAAAATATTCACATTCATATTCAATACCTTTTAGAAAAAAGGCACCGAAATATTCCCATGAATTGGATAATTCTGCTTACCAACTGTTCAACAGTCTAGAAAACATAACTGTATGATTGTGTTATAGCTTATTTACACCGCAACGAAATATCCCAGTAAAAAATGTGCTCCAAAAGGAGCAGGTTTTATGTATGAATTCATACCTCAAATCGCTTCAAACCTGCTGATGGGATGCCTGATTTTTGTAAGAAGTGTTCCCGGTTTGGGGTCCTTTTTTCTGCTGACAATAAGCGCTTTTTTTAACATAATAAAAAATGCAAATAAAGCACTCCTAAAGTGCTTTTTTAAGGGCTTACTATATTAACATATTCATAAATGTTTTGATGTTACTGGTTTTAATGCCTTTTTAAGCATTTTCGTAAACCATAATATATTTTTATTTTTTCCCCCCTTTGAACCCTTCTTGGTTGTCAGCATTAAAATAGCAGATTTTTTGCATATTTTATTCGTTATTATTTACTGCTGTATAAGAGCTCTCTTATTAAAGCGCTTGATTATGCTCTTTTTCTCATAAGCGCTTCAAAAAATACAAATTTTACGAGACTTACGAAATTTCGAAAAAAATCTAGTTGTTTTTGACTAGATTCCCCGTACAAAACAAAATCTACTTGGTGACTTGACGAAAACTATACAGAAAAAATTATCGCCAATTTTTTTTCAATTAAATATTATATTTCAATATATTGTTTAAGGTTTAGGTCACTTTTTTATTAAATAAATTAAAATATTTTTTATTTATCAATATTTAAATTTCCATTGGAAATCAGTTAAACCATTAATCGAAAATAAAATCAGTTTTAATTAAAAATTTAATCAAGTGAATTAAAAGTTTACTTAGTTTAACAACATTACTGCAGAAAATGTTGTAAGTAGGGAAAAAATATTTAATTGATACTATTAATTTATTTAATATCACAAATTTTTTAATTTAAATTAATTTTTTTTTTTTTTTTTTTTGTACTCAAAATTTAGTAGTACTTTGTGAAAAACTATTGTTTTTTTATATATACTACTAAAAATTACCTCGCTGGACAATAAGAAATGGCATTTAAATTAAAAAAAAACATAAATGGCGACTTGTTGAAACAGTTTAAAAACTCAAAAATTTTAAGAAGAAAGTAAAAAATAGTACAGATAAATAAAATTGATAAAATAAATGAAGTAAATTATAAAAAAAGGTAATGCGAAATCTTAATGACCTTTTTCTTTATATGTCAGTATGTGTTTCACAAAAACTTTATGTCAACTGTGTTTGTTATAAAAACAAAAACTCGCTAATGCCAAAAAAGTACAGTGTAAATGCACTAGATTTTGAGGAAGATTTTAAATTAAATCTTCTACATTTCGTTGTCGTGTAAAGTGCTATTAGTTAGAAATGCGTTTATTTTGTTGTTGTTATTTCAGACGAACGACATTTTTATTGTTTTGATGAAGTATTGATTCAAACTTAGCCACTGAGCCATGAACCAAAAGATGAATTAAGTAGCCAATTAAAAATTTTTTTTCTCAGATCGGACAACTTGAAACGAAAATATGGATTTATCTGGTTCTTAAAAAAAAACGTCAAATCGCTCCATAATAATACAAATATTAACTGCCTGTTTTTCAAACTAAAATAAAAATTTTCGCTTAGAAATTTATATTGAAAACAACCACAACATTGAGTTTTTTTATTGTTGTTTCAATATAAATTCCCAAGCGAACATTTTTATTTTTTTGAAAAAACGGGCAGTTAATATTAATGTTCCCTCGAAATAGGAGTCACAATGGTTTTTAATAAAAATGTACTTATATTGTATCTTTTAAATGCAGTATAACCAGAGCAGTTAAAAAACTGCAGTTAATTAACATTGAAATCAAAATTATTTCAACCAAGCCATGGGTTTATTCTGGCAGTCGTGATCGAATACTTTTTCGATTCGAAGCAATTTTATTTCTAATTCCTTCACAGAGAAAAAAATTTACCCCAATAAAGGCATTAATCAAAAATAAAATCAGTTTAATTAAAAATTTAATCAATATAATTAAACGTTTAATCAAGTGAATTATATGTTTAATCAAATGAATTAAACGTTTAGTTGTTACTATTAATTAGCTTACTGGTGCAAATTAATGGTATCAATTAAACTTTTAATTCACTTGATTAAACGTGTAATTCACTTGATTAAATTTTTAATAAAAACTGATTTTAAATTCAGGCAAAATTTTTTTCTGTGTTCAGTCGATACAGAACCCATCGAAATTATTTTTTCAGTGTTGTAAAATATTTTTTTGGAGTTTTTATAACACTGAAAAATTATTTGGATTCGTTTAGTATCGACTAAAAGAATTAGAAATAAAATTGCTTTCGAACCAAAAAAAAGTATTTGATCACGACTGCCGGAATAAGGGCACCATTTTGTGGTGAGAATAATTTTAAAATAATTATTTTTCGAAATCATTAATGCAACAAAATAAATTGCAATTATTTCGATTGCTGTCAGATTTTTATTGTAATCATGAGATTTCAAACAGTTTCTCTGAAATTGCAATTAAAGTGAAAGTCAAACGAAATAATATGCAATTCAAAATTATCAGAGTCTGCTTTATTTCTTGAACAAGAAGTTTTATTTGAAGAGAATGCAGGATTTTATTCTGAGTTAATTTTGACTGAAATTACTGCATTTGATTGTAATTAAATTATTTTAATTAAGGCCCTAATCATGTATAACGCAGAGCCACTCCAAAGAATAACATTGAAAGCACAAACAATGTCATAAATATTTTGTAATTTTGTTATTGCTTTCTACAGAAATTCACATTGCGTTTTAAAATTTCAAACGCTGCATAGCTTGAGACGTTGAAATTTTTAAAACGGTACATGAATTTCTGTAAAAAGCAACAACAAAATTACAAAATATATATGACATTGCTTGTGCTTTCAATGTTATTCTTTGGCGTAGCTCTGCTTTTTACATGATTAGGGCCTAAATCAATTGCAATACAATTGGAAAAAATTGATTCAATATTATCTATCGTATTGATTTTATGATTTCCAATTGAAATCATACAATAAATTTTCCGATTTTGAATGCAATCAAAAAATTAGCAATCATTAACGAGAAACCATACGATTGCAATTAAATCGATTGCAATCCTTCACAGCTCTGAGTATAACTACGGCGACCAGCCGTTCTTATACTCACTGTCTTTTGGAGCTTTATTCTGTGTGAATTATATTTCATTGAAAACCCTTTTGTTTAGTTAATGTTCTTTATTAGTACAGTTTTTCCCATTCCCATTTTATCTGACTTTTCTTCTTACTGGAAACTTAGTTTTTGACACAATTTTAAAGAATAACATCTTTAAAAGTGATTTATTGACGATAGTTTATTCTAAGGAGCTCTTCCGGCGAACAAGTACTCTTTTCGTAGCCTGCAAGATATAAAAAATTAAAAAAAATTTACTCAGATTTTCAATATCGAAGACAGTTTTAAACAGAATTTCGAAGTTTTACCCATTAAAATTTTTGTAAATTTTTTACAGGGTATTACTTTTCAAATATCTTGTTATAAAATCGGTTATATTGGTTTTCGATTATCGAATTCCTTCTTGAACATTTTCTAACTTCAAGTTCATATGGCTGTTCCTTTTTTTGTTTTTGGCTTAAGATCCAAAAGATTTAAAACAAGTACTAGATTGCAACTTTCGAAAGCTTTTAACAACAATCTTGGTTATCGGTCTGAATTTGAAAAATACACTCGTGTTTTTCATATCACAGCAAACAATATGATGCAAATATTTTCAAATTTTTGTGTTCGGTTTTTTGGTTTTAAAAATACGGTCACCGTATGTAGTACCCAGTATGAGATTATTTGTTTTATTACGCTATTTCCAAAACAGTTTTCAAACTTTAATCGAAAAACTGTGCTAGTCCAAAAATGTAACAAGCTTGCACCTGGTGCGTTAACATAATTCGATAACGTCCAGTGGTGCTAATTCTTTTTTTAGAAAAGCTCTTGTTTAAAAAAATAATTTAGATTAAAATTATGGTTAAAAGTACTTTAAAACGCAATTTTTCGCCAGTTTTCTAGCATTTATTAATTTGTATATCTATAAAAAAAAAACATATTATTAATGAACATGCGTCCTGAAGCGCCCTATCACATAATTGTGTGCGTGCAGTCATTCTTTTTCGGCTACACATACGCGTTGTCGGCAATGCTTGATGAAAATCAAAAAGTTAAGATTTTTTTATTTGATGGCTGATTATTTAATAGTCTCCTGTTGTAATTGACAAAAAAAAATTATTTGCTTTGTATTTGTTGTCATGAAAAATATAAATAATTTGTTTTTTTTTTTACAAAATACAAATGTTGATTGAAGTGTTTATTTGTACGTCTTCGAAAAAGCCTGAAATAAACGAAACTAACGCATATCTACTGATTGATGGATTTATTTGATAGTCTCCAGGGCCCTTAAAGAAACTTTTTGAAAATAATTAAATTGATTAGGAAATTTTTTAAGTGATCTTTATGAATGTATAGTGCACTAGCAAAAACATGAGCACTCGTGATTTTTTAGTTTTCATTTTTCCTTTATACTTTGCGACGAATATCCATGAATAATATGTTTTTCTCAAGCGATATTTATCGTTATACAAATAAATAAAAGATAAATTTTCAATCTTAATTATTTTTTAAACAAGATTAAACCTTTAAAAAACGGTTAGCTCCGCTTGATTCCAGCGTTTAAAAAACTGCAGTCCAAGTTGAAAACTGTCATTTCTTTTACTTCTTTATTTGTCATTTGGCCAAAAAATCTGTTGCCTTTACGTCTGATTTATTAAATGCAAACAGTCGCTGTCAAACTAACTCAAAAAGCTAAAATTTGTACACAAACTTTCGCTTTTTGTTCGACAGTTTTTGATTTCTACTATTTTTTAAGGTTTAATCTTGTTTAAAAAATAATTAAGATTGAAAATGTATCTTAAAAGTGCCTAAAATCGGCAATTTTTTCATTTTTCTACCGTTTATTTATTTGTACGCTGCTTGATTCAGCGTACTCAAGTACGGTTTACCCGTCGGGTGCCTCGCTTGTGACAAAAAAAGTTTCCGATTTCAACACAGTGTTATCAATCAAGTCCATATTTTTCAACTTTTTTTTTAACTCAAAACTCATAAAGTTTTTTAAAGAGTCTGTAAGGAACAATATTCTCTAGACATACTGCCTGTTTTTTTTTTTTTTTTTTTTTTTAAATATCAGTAACAACAACAATAAAATAAAAACAACAATAAGAAAAAACTCAACTTTGTTTTTGTTTTCAATATAAAATTATAAACGAAAATTTTTATTTAGTTTATTTTAGTAAATAAAATAAATAACTGCCTGTCTTTTGATAAAAAAAAAATAAAGAACTTTGTTTGGGAACAAGGCGAATTCATACAGGTGACATTTTCGACTCATCTGTTTATTGTTTATTTATTTGCGTGTATGCTGAATATCAAGCTTTGTTTACATATTGGGAAAAAAATAAGTTACCATTTAAAATTCAATAAAAATCTAAATTTTTGAAAAAAAAACTTATTTAAATTTTATAAAACAAAATAAGTGAATATAAAATCAGGAAATTAAAAGTGCGTAAGGACTAAGTGGAGCCACAATAAATTTGCAATACAGGAAAAAGATTAACCTTCCAAAGCAGTTGTGTATATTTTATAAACAAAATAAATTCCCTCGTTTATTTTTCAACAATTAATTCTGACATTCACTCTTACTTTTTACAAAAACAAAATACATAGTATTATTCAAAAAACAGGGAAAGCTAGCATAACTCTACCTCATGATGCGGTCACCTGTATGAATTCGCTTGTTTGAGAATTTACATTTAAACGACAAAAATAAAAAGACTCAAATATGTTTTTGTATTCAATATAAATTCTTAAACGAAAATTTTTATTTTACTTTCAAAAAACAGACAGAAAAAAATATAAATATATTTCAACTTAAAAATTTGTGATATTAATTAAATTTGCACCAGTAAGCAAATTAATCGTATCAATTAAGTATTTGTTGATATTAAGAACATTTTCTGCAGTAATAATATTGATTTAAGTAAATGTTTAATTAACTTGATTAAATTTTTAATTAAAACTGAATTTATTTTTGATAAATGATTTAAGTTAATCTGATTTTTAAAAAGTTTTAGTAAAATTTGAGAGTTAATACTTTTGTTAAAATTTTGAGCGAAAAATATTAAAACACATTGGATGTAATCAGGAGTTTTACAAAATTTATTATTAATACAATTTCTCTATGACGTGCTAAATTCCCAATTTTTATTTTGAATAAAAATACTGAAATTTATTGTTGAGGGGAATACATTAGTATTTCCGGAAAATTGCATCACATTTCTAATACATTTCAATAAAATTTTAAATCGTGGCTACATAATTCTTTATAAGTCAACACTGTTTCGAAAACAGTTTTCAATCTTTCATCGAAAACAAGGAATCCAGGTCTCTATTTTTTTTTTTTTTTTGTTTTGTCTTGATCGTTGAATTTAATACAGCCCTCTCAAAGATTGCAATCGATTTTATGGCAATTACATGATTTCTCGTTTATGATTGCTAATTTTTTGATTGCGTTCAAAATTGGAAAATTTATTGTATGACTTCAATTTGAAATCGTAAAATCAAAACGATAAAAAAAGATTGAATCAATTTGTTCGAATCAATTCATATATTAAGTGATTAATATCAAATTGGGCTGCAATACTTTAATGGCAATCTAATCCAGTGATTGCAAATAAAATTAAGTCCGAGCCAAAATCGTCGTTCTCTTCGAATCAAACTCCTTCTTCAATACATAAAACTGACTGTGATAATTTTGAATTTCATTTTTTGTTTGCATATGGTAAATTCCAAATGTATATTATTTTGTTGGACTTTCGCTGTAGTTGTGATTTTAGAGGAATCGATTGAAATCGCAAGATTTAAAAAAAATTTCGATTGCAATCAACTTGATTGCAAATAAATTAATTGTATTCAAAATTATATCTAAAAATAATAATTTTGTCGCAAAATGTTTGCCATTTTGACAAGATTTCATTTTGAAATCTGAAATCATTTTGAAATCAAAGAATCAAATTAGTTTGTTTGAAATAATTTGAATGCCAATTGATTACAGGTTTTTACAGCTCTGATTTTATATGAATTCTAATAACTGAGTTGTTTTTATTTTATATAAAAAATCTGCTTTTCTTTCAAGTGTAACTGAAATTTAAAAATATTGTAGCTCTTAAGGGCAATTATAATTTAAAAAACATATTAAAAACATTCTTCATCATATCGTCGGCTGATAATTTAATTGCCGTATGTGGATTCCGATAGTTTCGAGTAAATTGAGTTTGAACACATTTAAATTGAAAATTGCTTCAGCAAATACCACATACGACAAACTCAACACTCCATATCTCGAAAAACGTATGAGGTATCGAAAAACTGATTACGTCAAATGAAAGATCAGGTCGGAAAAGCTAAGGAACTCAAAACCGCAAAAAATCCACATATGACATTTAAACTATCAACCGACGATATTTATGTTAGAAATCGTGTTAAAGAATTTAAATATATTTTAGCTCGGCTCTTAACAGCGAAATACACGATTAATAACGATTTAAATATAGAACTCGTGGGTGCCTCGGTAGTATGCTAGTCTATTAGTGCGTGAGTTGCTGGCTTGATTTCCGCCAGAGATTCTGGTATATTTCCCTGTAATGGGCTTACGGTCTATGCTACTATTGATCGGTAAACCAAACTAGATCTGTAGAAATTAGTTAAATTCGGGATTTGCTTTAGATCTTGACTTAATATAATGATTTGGGACTATTATGTACAGGATTGATACTAGTAGATCATAAAGAATAGGGACCCTCGACTCTACATTCAAATCAAAAGTTTAAAGAGTTGCCTTACTTATAAGTTTTTATGATAAGGTGGCCGTATAACCTTATTACAAAAACGGAAATTTTCAACCCGAATATTAGAAATTTTATTAAGTTCGAAATTAATTTTACTGAATAAGTTTTCCCTTTTACTTAAAATAGAGCACTTCGCTTAGTTTTCCGGTATGCAAAACAGGAATTGTTATTATTTAATTCAATAATTTTTAAAATTTTACATTTGTCGTTAAATTAAGTCAATATCGAGTATATAAAATTCCGATATTATAGGCGTGTTTTTTTCTGTGTATAGAGTAGTGTTCAAAAAAGAATGACTTTCCCGATAATATTTCGGAAATGCTTCAGAAAATTTTGCTTGTCCAGAAAGGCTATTCTTCCAAAAGCAGCGGAGGTTAGACAGCTCCTAAATAAGGGGTGAGTGTATTATCTGGCCGAATTATGCACTGTGTGTGTTGGCTGCGCTTACACTCGGGTGAGGGGGGTGTGGGGCGGTTGTTAAATGCTTTGTTTGTCACCCAACGGTTAAGATGCACCATTGAGTCGGCCCTAGGGCAGGTATTCATGTAAATCTTTTCTACAGCTGCCGCGGCAGACTAGTTAGAAGGGAGCTGGTCTACCAGTGTAAGGATGTGCGGCCTCAATTCCTCCCAGAGACTCTGGTCTATTTTATAAAATTATAAATAAAATATTCAGAAAATGTTATGACTTCGAAATGTTACATATAAAAAATTTATTTGTTTCCCTTTAATAAAATAGACTTACTTCTTTTTTTCATTATAGGCTACCCCGCCCTCTCTCAGGATAAACTACTGGATACCTTAAGGAGCCCTTCATCAAAAACAGTAAACAAAAAAATAACCAACAACGAAATGAAACTCAAAGAAACCACACAAAAAAAACTAATTATTTCTATAAAACAGAAAGAAAAAAATAACAATTTTAGAAGCAAAATGTGATACAAACAAATTTTTTTTTTATTAAGGAAAACTCAAAAAATTAACTATTTACAACAAAAAAAAATAAATAAAACAGCAAAATTTTATTTACACTTAAAAAACATATTAAAAAAAACAGGATTTCGAAAAAAAAATATAACAATATGTGTCAAATACAGCATCCTTGCAACCCAGAAAACAACAATCCTGCAAAAATATATTTAAGATAAACGCCATTTTATTGTGACAACAACCAAAGAAGAAATCAATTAAATTCTATATTTGATAAAAAAAAAATACTCAAGCATATCAAAACAAACTCAAAGAAAAACTTGAAATAAGCAAGGAACTCTGTGTCAAAACTACAAACAGGAAAATATAACTCGAAGGATATCAAAGAGAAATTAATTTTAAATATAGAACTCAAAACATCTAAGTATTAGAAAAATACTCTTAATTTGCTAAAAACAAAAAAATAACAAACAAAAATGTATAGAAAGGAGAAAAAGCTTTTATTGCTAACAGCAGTAATGTTATCTCAGGAGTGAAGATACAGGAGAAAGTCAAAGCGAATATTTGTGTAAACAGGAGAAATTGTATAAGAAATTTGTAAAGAGATGAATTTATCTAAATTCACACACAACCCCTTCAGAGCAGCAGTTTAGTTACTCCTTAACATCTATAATCTAACTCAAGAACCAAGCAGATAAAACTCATTCAGAGTCAAACTAGATTTTACCACCCCAAAATATTTTAATTCATCAAAATCATCATCAGCAGAAGTCAGCCAGCAAACAGCAGCAGTAGCAGCCGTAACATTTACATTATCCTCGTCCTCATCCCTTTAAAGCACCCCCTTTTTAAACGAAAGCGAATTTTGTGTGTGTGTGTAAGAAATTCTTTCTTTATCCGTTTGTGTTTCCTACTTCAACTGAGCAAATGATTCCAAAATGATGCTCTTGGCTTTTGAGGATTTAAGGTATAAATGGTTGTTGGATGAGTATATGAATGAATGAATGAACTTTATGTTTTTTTTTTAACTGGTAAATTTTATATTTAAAATATAAGTTTTTTTTTTGATTAAAGAAAATTTCTAAGATGGTGGTTCAGTTCAAGAATAATATCTCCAAATAAAGTTAAACTCCCTCTCTATATCCTTTGAACAAAAAAAAATATCCTTTAAACAAAAGCAAATGTTTTTTTTATGATTTTTTTTTTAAATTACTTTTAAAGGGCAAATGATTTTTTTTTTTTATTTTGAATGGAAAATGATGCCTTTTGATTTTGAGGATTTAAGGTGAAGGGGATGCTTTCAAGGACCTTTAAGCCTTTAAACAAAATCATACGTTTCTTTTATTAAAATTTTGTTTATTTGTTTTTTTTTTTTTTTTTTTTTTTATTGTATAAAAAATTAATTAGTAAAAATTCTTCAAAATATAAAAAAATGTAAAGAAAATGAGCAAATGATTTGTTTTAAGATGATGCAGTTCGCTTTTGAGGAATTAAGGATAAGGGTTAGAGAGTGGAGGTTTAAGATTTAAGTGAAAGTTAAAATTGGGATATTTTAACGAATATAAGGAATGAATTATTTTAGTATAAACCTTAAACAATTCAGCAAAAAAAGAAGATATTAAAAAATGTCCCTCGAATCAAGAATAATGGTTTCGAACGATTTTCTTTTTTTTTAATTAATTTAAGATTTGATCTTCTAGATTTATATTGACGTTAATTTCATTATTTTTTATATTTTAACGAAAAAAACTCTTTCCCATATCAAGCTTAAATTATTGTTATTTCAAAATGGTTAAAAAAAAGTCCTTCGAATCCTTTAAGTTGCTTTAAAGCATTTCTAAAAATTTGATGTCGTATTATTAAAGTGAACTTAACCTTCTCTAAAAAAAAGCTTAAGATTTAAATTTGGTCTCTTTCCCGATGTTTCTCACTGTAGAATTCACCAATGTTGCCAACCTAAAAAAACTTTATTTATTAAATTGAATATATCAAAGAGAATGGTAAAATTTAAAGAAAAGTTTTAAAAAATTAAATTAAAAAAAAAATTTTTTTAATTCATTAATTAATGATTTATTTAACATTTTAAATTAAAATAAATTTAAGGATTTCACTTCACTTTAGAAAAACTTGAATTTTCATCATTAAATTATAATTAAATTAAAAATTTTTACATAAGAATTGCTCTAATTCGCTTTATAATTTAAATATCTAGTTATTTTAGAAATTTTGAGTTTTCAATTATTAATTCATTTGCTAAACTATGTTTTCAATTTTCTGCATTGTCAAAATGGCCAATGAAATGGCTGGGTACATTTCCGGCAGCTATTCCGTAACCCCAGACAGTGACACAGAATGTGCTGAACCGTCTCTATATCATCTGTGTCCTCGCACAACCTACATAAATCCGACAAGTCAGATCCCATTACCACTGTCATCGTTCTATTATGCATTGGCGCGAGATAAAATATATCATGGTCCTAACTCCGACCTTCCATCTGCCTAATAGTAAATTAGAATCGGTCTTCCTAAGTATCGGCCATAACGTCCGCGATACTCTACAATCCATTTTATTCATCCAGGCCTAAATAGCACCGCGTAGAACCCATTCCCTTATCTTACCAAAATAAAACTCTAATGGAGGTCTGAATGTCTCCACATAGTCAGGATCCTCCATTTCCGAGCCCAGTCTCGCCAATTTAACGGCCATTTTATTACGGTTGATGGTGTAGTAAACCGGTACCCAGCCTCACTATATACTCCCTTAGAGCTCTCCTACAATCATGCACCACCCTGGAATTTACAAAACAGCCCATCGAGGCCTTAATATACGCTTGGCTGTCCACCTCTGAACCCCCAGCAATGTTGGCCCTTATCAATTCAAGGTACCTAGAATCTCCACCTGAAAAACACTGCAGTCGTCAGGAAGCCTATATGACTTTTAATTATTTAGGTTCTCAAGGTAGATGACCGCACCTGTGCCCCTAAAATAGCAAATCACTCATATAATCTGCCCTGACCTGAGCAGCTCTGCCTAGAAGGTTATACCACCCTTGGCAAATGTTCGAAATCGACCCTATTTCCCACTTTATCCGTGGAATATGGCGAAACCAGGCACTTATCACGAATGCTAATCTACGCGAGTGAATTTTCGTAAATTTTTTAACAGTCCCAGAATCCTAAGTCTAAGAATACTAATGGCTGATATTCCCATCACGTACTGCTCAAAAGGCAGAATATGTAGAATAACATCCAGAGCCGCTAGAGGAGTACTTCTCACGGTACCTGTCATGCCGATCGAAGCATACCTCTTAGCCTTTGACAGAAGGTTTCTCCGACTTACCAGTCCCATTGCATCCCACCACACACAGCATCCATACGTAAGAATGGGGGTAACTACCGAAATGTACAGCCATCCCACTACTGCCGGCCTTAGTCTCCATTTCCTACCTATTGATGATCAGCAAGCATCAACCAAATTGCGTTGCCGATTATCTTGAAATTATCATTAAATTTACCTCTTTTTTAATCTTTCGTCTAAAAATATATTTAAGCAAATAAATATACAAAGTCGTAACAATGGAATTCAAATTTAAGTAATAGTTGGCAACACTTTACCCGAAACAAAACATAGTTCTTAGCTAAGCCAAACGATTCTCTTACAAAATGTACCTATTTAAATGAAAAAATGAAGTTTTTAAATTTACCAAAAATTAGAAAAAGAAACTGAAAGTATTAAGTGTCGTCCAGTAGCCTATTTCCGATGTGCGAAAGAATTCTTTCTTTCGAAGAACTACATTTAAAGCAAAAGACATTTTATAAACTTTGTTTTTGTTTTAAATGAAGTTGTACGAAAGAAAGAATTCTTTCGCACATCGGAAATAAGGAGTTGCTGTCTTTATAAAAATTCTAAAGCTCGAGAAAAATTTAAAGAAAATTTTAAAAGCTAAGAAATAAAACAAAAATTAAAATTGGCCGTAAAAAATTAGTTTCTTTGGCAATTATAATAAAATATATATGCAATCATTTGCAAAATCCAAAAATAAAGCTGGGAAGATGATAAAAAAAGATTTTTTGAAATTTAAAACAACCTCTAAGTTAAATTTTGAATACTGAAGACAAAAGCTTAAGTTTCTAAAGAAAAATTTAATTTAATAATAAACCAAATTATTTTTTTGATTTAGAACCAAAAAAAAATCAAACGAAATTGGTAACTCGTAATTTATTAAATTCTTTTAAAATATCAAAATTGTGATTAGTTTGATATTGAAAAATGGTTTTAAAATATAAAAAAACGCTTAATAAAATATATGGAAAATAATTAGAAACACTGGTTTTTAGGGCTTTGAAATAAAAAAAAGTTTTAAAGTCGGCAATGCCAAATAACAGAAAAAAGTAATGATTTTTTAAGTCAATATTCTAACTGGCCATTTTTTTATACAAAATTAAAAAAATATATATTTATAAAAAATTACCAAATCAAGACTTGGTTGGCAACACCAAATTCAAAATTTCAATATTCTTTTCACAAAAAATCATCAAAAATATAAAATGTATTTAAACTTTGCTATAAGAAATGAATTCCAACAAAAAATAACATTTATTTAAACAAAATCAAAACACAACTGGCAACTCTAGTATATGAAAAACATTACAAAATTCATTTTAAAAAAAATCTATAAGTATTCTTAAGCCAATTTATTATCAGAATGAAGTTAGACCAAAAGCTTAAAATTACAAACTGATTGGCAACTCAAATTTAGAATCCTTTCTTTTAAAAAAGTGAAAAAATTCCAGAAAAAATTTATAAAAATAATAATGAAAACATTAAGTAAGCCAAAAATATTGCGTAAAACTTATTGAATTGTTTTATAATTGGCAACATTTTTGGAAAACAAATAAAAACTTTAATAAACCCTAAAACATACGAAATTATTTTAAAGCTTTAAAAACAATACGTTGCTTAACTAACAAATTCTAAGCTAATTTTTCGTTGTGAATAACATTTTTCGTTTTGAAAAACAAAATCATTTTAGGAAAATTTAGAAAAAAGTTTTGCCAAAATTCGTTTTCGAATCCAAATTATAATAAAATTTCGTATTAAAAAGTATTTATTTAAGATTCTTATGAAAAGACATTAAAAAAACAATTCAATAATATTAAAGTTTGGTTGGCAAGATCTCCAAACTTAAACAATTTAATAAATTTCATAACCTCAAATTTAAATCTCGAAAATAAAAAAAATTTTAAACAGTATCAAGATCATAGTTGGCAAAACTTTTTTTTAAATTTTTTTATATAATTTATATAAAAATTTAAAAAAAAAATCGGAAATATTTAAAAACTTGAATATATAGATATAAATTTTGAACGCATAAAATCTTAATCAATGGATAAATTTCTTATACAAAATGTTAAAAAAAAATCTGTTCAGATAACATTTGCCATCGCTTCAAAACCTACAAAAATATGCAACACAAAACTATATGTAATTGGCAACTCCAGTTCCTACGATTTTAAAAAAATTATATATTATGATCTTATTAATTATGTATTCCCAAAAACAACTTTTTTGATAATGAAGCTAAGAAATTTTAGAATTTCAAAAAAAAAATGGCTTAATTTAATAATTAAAATTTTTGTAGTAACATTTTCAAAGTTGGCAACGCATTTAAAAAAAAAGAATTCAGAAATTTAATTTAAAAACAGATCCAGTTTAAAAGAAAATTAAGGTTAGATTAGAAACACCCTCACCCAGAACCAAAAATTTTAGTATGAAAGAATAGGAGAGTAAATCGTGAAAACACAGGAAAAGAAGGTAGTGAAAGATAAAAAATCGGACAGCACAAGCAAAAAAATCAACCCTACCAAACAGGAAAACTACTATACATGTGCCCAGTCTCCTGCCGCGCAGCCAGGTCATTCCCATTACGAATCCCGCCAGATTCTCGAGTCCACAGCCCGAGACGTCTGCCAATTCGTGCAGGAATCTGCTACACAGCCAGCTCAGCCTGCTGTTCACAGAAAGTAATCAACTGTCTCCAACTCCTCTTGGTCCTCACACAACCTAGATATATCCGACAAGTAAGATCCCATTCTCACTGCTTTCCCACCTATCATACAGTGGCCCGTGGTAATACCTATCATGGTTCTGACGCAGGCCCTACTGTTGCCCAGCAGCTCTTCCGAATTCGACCTACTAAGTATCGGCCACAGCGTGCGCGATACCCGGCAGTCTATTCGGCCCCGCCAAGCCCGATTAGTCCCGCTCAGAACCCATTCCCTAATTCTTCCAAAGTAGTAGTCCGTTGGAGGCTTGACCACCTGCAAACTATCAGGATCCTCCAACTCCAGTCTCGCTAACTCATCACCTATCTTGTAACCGGTGATGTGACAGTGACCCGGTACCTGCAGATCCTCACAACATAATTCCCTAGGATTTCTCCTAGAACCCTCCTGCAATCGTTCACTAGCCTGGAGTTCACATAACAGCCCATTAAGGCCCTAAGATCCGCCTGGGTCTCCACGTATATAGTGACCTCCGCCTGAAATACACTGCAATCTTCGGGAAGTCTATATGACCTTGTGATGTCCAGGTCCTCAATGAAGACCCCCGCACCGAGCCCTCCATCCTCGAGCCATCAATGAAAATAGCAAATCCCCTATACAATCCGCCTTACCTCACCAGCTCTCCCTAAACGGCAATATCACCTCTGGCAAATGCCCAAAATCGACCCTAGTGGTCAAATAGTCCATAGAGCCGGGCGAGCTCAGGTGATAACCACCAGTACTAATTTCACCCAAGATCCGCGAAGACCCTCCGTAAAAAAAAGAAAATTTAACAAAAGAAAATTTAACAACAATTGCCAATAAATACATAGTTTTATTTCTTTTAGACTTTTTTTAAAAGGAGGGGTTTTAAATAAAATTGGCAACTTACCCGCAACGAAATACAAATAAATGTTTGATGCTAAACAAATATACATCACAGCTAAAAGTAAAACAAAATGTTCAATTAAAGAAAACTTTCTTTTCTAAAAATATTTAAAAAAATTTGTTTCTCACAAAAAATAAAAAAAGGAAAAACGGCAACCAGTTAATAAAAAAATGTTTAAAAATAAAAATAAATGTTTAAAAAATTAGTAACGAAAATTTATGAAATTAACTGCCTGGCTCACAATGTCGGAAACAAAACTTCTTTCGTATATTTATATTGAAAACAATTTTAGGTTTTTATTATTGTTTTCAATATAAACATACGAAATAAATGTAAATGCAGTAAATGTTTAGTTGGCAATTTAGTAATGTGAATTTTAATTGAATAAACTAAATTAAATTGGCAGCTCATTTGAAAGAAGAAAAATCTAAAAATATTATGCGCTTGTTAACCAAACAAAAAATTAAGATGCCAATTTGCATTATATATTTTACTTAAAGAAAACACCAAATGAAATTGGCAACTCACATCGAACACAGCTCAAAAGGCAACATAATGTTATACTTTTGTTAAACAAAATTAATTTTGTAAATAAGAAAAACTCAATTTTTTTTAATTTTAAAATTAAATTGCTAACTTACTTATGTGAATTTACATTGAAAAAAATTATTTAAATTGACAACTCACATCGACTACAATGCAAAAATGTTTACTTTTGCCCACCAAAATTTGTTTCACAAATTACTAAAACTAAATATTATTTTAATTTCAAAATTAAATTGGCAACTTAGTTATTGAATAAAATAAATTTTAAATTGACTACTCACATCGTCCAAAAACCTAAAAAAAGAAAATTTTAAACTTTTGTTAACCAAAAGAAGTTTTGCAAATTAATTAAACAAAATAATTTGTTAATTTCAAAATTAAGTTGGCAACTTTCATTATTTCAAAAGACATTAAAAATTTACGTTTCTTACAAAAAAGTCAGACAATGGCAACATGGTCATAAAAAAAATTATTATTAATCAAAAATTTTTTACTTTTGCTTTCAAAAAATAGTTTTGGAAATAACCTACTGCAATTAATTATTTTTTATTAAAAATTTAAATTGGCAACGTAGCTATGTGAATTTTAATTGAATTAACAGAATTAAATTGGCAACACAATTCCAAGAAAAAACTAATGGCCATTTTCTCAATGTATCGACAAACGGCCTGTCGCTTAATGTCGGCATAAATTTATTAGTCTGAAAAACTGATCGTTAACGATTTTGGTTTTCAGTTGGCAACACCTCTCAAAATACATGTGAAAAGTTGGAAGTCAGCTGTTTGAATTTTTCTGTACAGCAAATAAACGGCAAATAAATAATTAGCTCTGCGACAGAATAGAAGCAAATGAGACATTGAGGAAATCAAATAACTTTAATTTGCTGTTTTTTGTTGGAAAAAAAACCGACTAATGAGAAAACGGCCATAAAAATATTATACGGCTGTTTTCCAAACAAAAAATTTAGATGGCAGCTCGCACTAAACAATTTAAAAAAAAAATTAATGAAATTGGCAACTCACATCGAACACAATGCGGAAAATAATAAAATTTTACACTTTTGTAAACCAAAATTAGTTTTGCAAATAACTACAACGAAATATTATATTAATTTCAAAATTAAGTTGAGAACTTAATTAGAATAATTTCATAGGCTGCTTGGCCATTATGTCTGGATTCACACTGTGAAATTTTTCTCTCAGAAAGCCTTAGTTTATTGGTGAGAGGAGAAGAGAACATGCTATTTTTCTCTCCCCTCTCAATGATACACTCAGACTTTTTGAAAGAAAACGTTCATAGTGTGAACCCAGACTAAACATTTTTAGATAAGGAAACCTGGTGTTTATTTCATTTTCATAAAATCATTTAATAATCTTTGAAAAGTAACTATTTTTTAGAAAACGCTAGAGGGCGCTTATGCCACTAAATATGCAAATTTAAAAATCAATTATTTACAAATTTTTTTATTTTAAAATAAAAATACAAATTATTTTCAACACCTTATTTTTTTCAAACAAATAAACCAAATTCCGTTTGTTCTTAATATATTTCAATGATCCCTTTCTTCTACGCCATCTGAGAAGTCGAAAAACGCCGCCTAAATCAGAAATTTCCAACTAAAAAAAAACGCAAGAAAACAACCCTTCTTCGCAGCATTGAACTAAACCCACAGACCCACCCCCTTTCTTGTAAAAGTTGTTTTCAATTTTCTATTCATAGAAAAAATGGCGGCCAAATCATAGAGACTTTTCAGATGCCTTAGAAGAAAACAACAAAAATGCCATAAACCAAAGCTATAATTTTGATTAATAATGTTCTATAATTTAAAAAGAATAGTTATGAAATATTTTCAAAGCTTTTATAATTTAAAATTATTTTCTTATATTTTTTGGACGTCTAATATGGAGTAGAGTTTTTTTTTAAGTTTTTCTTTTTTATATAAAAAAATAAATTTGAACTTTTAAAAATGTTTTCAGTAATAAAATTACTTTAAGAAATAAAACCAGGACATTTACCTTATGTTAACAATCTCAATGGGGTCTACAATTTGTGACATAACTAGAGATGGAAAAGTCAGTTTTTAAATTGAGAAAAACAAGCTTTCCAAAATTTAACCTTTTTTCAAAAAGATTATTGTACTAGTGAATTATTTGAACTACATACCATAACCTTCAAGCATTTTGTTCAAAGTAGATCGCTCTAACTAATTTAATATTATTCACTACAAATTATCAAAAATTGGATCTGTGCCAATAATTTTCTCCTTATAGTACCAAATAGGTCATTGGTGTTATATTTAGTACTTTTGAAGATAAAATTAAGGCTTGTTTGTTACTTATTTATTGTACCATTAAACCTTTAAATATCGATAAGAACCAACAAAATAAAAGTAAAATTGTAGCAATCATCCCAACCCTGCATTGAAATCCATTTAAACTAGTTTACTTGACCTTTAAAGAGTTTCATGTTACTTGATGATTATATTTGTTTTCTATACAATAAAAGTTTTGCAACAAATTCAAATTCAACCCTTAAATGGATTTTAAATGGAAATATAAATAGCAATAAACGCTTAATATGTAGATAGTATGAATAAAAATGTTAAACCCCTCTCCCCCTCCAAACCTAGACCACGAAAATTCTCTTACATCGAAATTGAAAGAAAAATCTAAGTTGTCAAGACTTAATGATTGAATTCATTATAATGCAAAAAAAATTATAATTGTTGTTATAATAACATATTATAACACTTTAGAAAATCAAGTCAATCAGTCAACCAAACGCATGACTTCAGGGGTTAGGCGTTTCTTATAACTGAATTATACAAATAAATTAAGCTATCAAAACTTACAAATAGAATTTATTATGAAAATAAAAGCCAAATTATAATTTTTAAAATAACTTATTATAACTGTTTAACCATTCAAATAATCTAAATAAAAGTTTAACCCCCTCAAACTTACAACCACTAAAATTTTCTTATAGTGGAACAATCAACCGTTTCACGGATTTCGTTCGGAAGGATTCCATTCGGAACCGAAGAAAACATTTTTATTTATTGATAGAAAGTATATTTTGATGGTTATTTGGCCTTTAAGATACAGAAAACTCCCTTTCCGTTCATTAAAAAAAATGGTTTCATTCCGCAAAATTTTTTTCGTAATTTTCTGAAGCACCAAAATACGGAATGAATTCCGTCCGTTTCCGAACGGAATTGTACTCTGTTACTTGGCTGAATAAAATAAAACTAAAAGTTATCAAGACTAACAAATTAAATTGATTATAAAAATTTTTCATAATTCAATCATAACTTTTTCAATAATAAATTATTATAACTCTTTAAACATTCAAATCGCCCTAATAAAAGTTGACCCTCAAACTCATGATCTCTAGCAATACAAAATTATAATTTTTGTTATAGTTAATAATTCATTATGACTTCTTTCAAATTAAGATTATATGAAAATAAAAAATGATCCCTCCCATGACCTTTAAAATTAGAATTCATTGTAACTTCTTTCCATTCAGATCCCATTAATCTTTGAAATTTAAAAAAAAAAAATATTTAAAATTTTTGAATCGCCAAGTTTTTAAATATGTAAATTAAAAAAAAAATTATAACACTTCAGATCATACATGCAAATGAATATTCAAAATGACCTCTCAACACATGACCTTTAAGATTTGTATTTTAAAGATATATATAGCAATTTAAACTTATCAAGAATTTAAGATTAATTTGTATTGAATTTGTTATAAAAATTGCTAACAAAATTATAATTCCTGTTATAATAGTTCTTCTTAATAAATTCTCCAAATATTGGATAACCAATAATATTTTTTTATATAACTGAACTTGAGTTTGGAAAATGTATTAAGAAGAACTAATATTAAAAAAGAGGGAAATTTGAGGTATAAAAAGTTTAAAAAAATTTAGCAAAATTTTAAAAAAATTTCTCATTTCAACACATAAAGAGAAATTTGTATTAAACTAAAATAAATAAAAAGTTAATTCCTTTTTTTTTAAATTTTTAAAAACAATATCTATTTGATCCCAAGAAAATAATGGGAAATTAATACATCCCATTATTTAAAATTAGTCAAATTTCTATTAAAAATTATTCGCTTTTTGTAAAAATGTCTTCGACTGCGAGTTCGATATAAAGTCGGGGATCAGGCATTCCCATGTAGTGTGCAGAGAGAAAATAAACTGAAATGTTTTCTTAATTTTACTGCCTGTTCAACGATTTCGAATGTTAACGTTCGCATAGGAAATAACATCTAAAACAAAAACAAATTTTAAAATTTTATTTTTGTTTTAAAAGTAATTTTCTCTGCGAACGTTAACGTTTAAATCGTTGTACAGGCAATTAAAATCGATTATGTATCTTAATATAATAAAATATTCGATAAATATTATAAAGAACGTTTTCAATATTATTATTTTCGTATAATTCTAATCAAATCATAAACAGTTTTAGAAGTTAATTTCGATTTAATATTTGTAAACACCGCAGAAAATATAAATTAAGCAAAATAATGTTTAAGAAAAACGAAGTTTTAATAAAATACTGGGAATAAAATACTGGGAACCATTAAAAACAGGGGGAATCAAACAAATTAATATTCGCATATTGAAAACTTCGCTTTTAAAAAAGTTTTTTGTTATTAATAAAAATCAATAATGGAAAAGCATTTAGTTTTAATAAAATTCTAGAAATTTAAAACTCTTTGAAAAAAGTCTTTTCGCATATTAAAAATTTAACTCTTGTAAAAGTTTTTCTTGAAAATATTGGTTAATTAAAATAAATCATGGTAAAACTAAAAAATTGCATACTTTTACTTTTTTCATAAATATTTATTTAGAAAAATGTTAATTCAATTGTTCTTAATGAAACACCCAAAAACTGCAAAATCTCAAAAAAAAATAAAAAAATTGGCAAAGTAAAAAATATTAATTCAACTATTTTTAATTAACCACCCAAAGACTGCAAAATCCCAAAAAAAAAAATACTGGGAAAAGTAAAAGTAACTTATTCATGGTAAAACTTAAAAATTGCATACTTTTACTTTTTTCATAAATAGTTATTTCGAAAAATTTTAATTCAATTGTTCTTAATGAAACATCCAAAAACTGCAAAACCCCAAAAAAAAATAAAAAATTGGAAAAGTAAAAAATATAAATTTAATTATTTTTAATTAAACACCCAAAAACTACAAAAGCCCTAAAAAAAAAATACCGGGAAAAGAAAAAGTAACTTCTTCAAATAAAAAATTTATTACCTTAATCGCACTAGTAAAATTTACTCTGAATTCTAGTTTTTTACGCAGTAAAACACCAAAAATAAGACATAAATTCACATCTTTACACCTTAACATTGTTACATTATTTATTAAAGAATTCAAAAACAAAAACTTATTTACATCAAAATCAGTTTTTTGTTAAAAAAAAAAAAAGTAGTGGGAAATATTCATTAAAATAAATACCAAATTTTATACGGCTAAAAATTAAAAAAAAGTTTAAGATTTTAAGAAAATAAAGGTTAAAAATTGCTTAGTTTTCAAATTCTGAAATTCCTAATATTGAAAAATAATTGACAATATGTATGTTGAAATAATTTCAGGTTTAAATATTGACAATTATCCCAGTATTTTACAAAACATATCAAAACAAAACAAGTCCGCTTTTTAAATTTAATAAAAACTAAAATAATGTGAAAGAAATATTTCGTATTTGCTAAAAATTTAATTATGGACATATTTCAACAATTTCTTTAAATTAAAACAATATTTTTTGAAATTTTAACAAAAATTTTATATTTGATCTTTTAAATATTCAAATATATATATTTAAAATAATTTTAATATTTTCTTTAACCTATAAAATTTTCAAACTAAATTTGCATTACTCTTCAACAATTTATAATACTGGGAAAAGCAAAAAACCAAGATAAAATCGCCTTTCTTTCATAAAAATAGTAAACAAATTAGAGATAAAAATTTTTAAAAATAAGTTTTCTTTAGTCCTTATAAATTTCAAACAAAATTGCATTATTTTGAAAAAGACGTAAAAAGAAATTTAATAAATACTGGTAAATTAACACATTATAATAGAATACACTCCTAACTCAAAATTAGAGATTTATTAATTTTAACAAAATTTGTTTAAATATTTTCCATCTTTTTTTTATAAACTGAGAAAACTGATTTTTCAAGAAAATTAATTTAAACAAAATACTGGTTTTTAAACAAAATTACAAACTTTTATTAAACAGCCAAAATTATGCTTTTAGCAGTTAAAAATTAAATTACTATAAACAAAATTTAAAAACTTTGTTGCAAACACACAAAATTGTAAATTTTTTTTGTTAAAATATATAAAAAATAGTTTTAAAATACCGGCAAAATAAAATATTATTTAAAAAAAAAACTAAATTATTGTTGTTTTCATTTCAAAATTCTAATTTTTTTGTTTTTGTAATTTTAAAAATTCTAAAAAAATTGAGAGTTTCTTTGTTATGTTGTATTTCCAAAACGTACTTTTTGCAAAATTTTTAGAAACAAAACATGTTTTTTGGTATTTTATGTCGTGTTTTGATGGTAGTGTTGCCATAAAAAATTTTCAAATTATTAAAATTTGCATTAAAGTGACAAAAACTTAAACTTGAATTAAGCGATTCACTTATTTTATAAACTAAAAGGATTAACGTAGTTTTTAAATTTTTTAGAGAAAAATACTGGGATTTTTTTAATTTTGAATTGTTTTATCTTTTGTTTTCTTTAAAAAAAAAATAATACCCTGAATTTAAAATGGTTAAAAAACGTATTTCAGTATTTTATTGTACAACAAATTCAACTCAAAATTACGAATTTTAAGGATATATTACAAAATTGAAGAAACCTGAAATTAATGTTATACTTTATACATATTGTTAGTGAAAGCAAACCAATAATATTTAACATACTTCCAGCAAATTCTAGCATATTTTAGGAGATTTTTGTAAAAATTCTATATTTTGAAATATAAATCCAATTTCGATTTAAAAAAAAAACATAATAGTAAAAAAAAAATTGTACAAAAAATAAAGGTTAAATTAGACGTGACGTAATACAAAACAGTGCCCATGTTCTGTAAATCCCGCGGCGAGAAACTTTTCGATTGAAATATGAGCAATGAAAGAGAAATGCGGTAAATTGAAAGAAACAGCTGTTTTTCTCACTTAACTGCGTCTGTAACATTGTTGGCGAGTAATAACTGTCACGTAAGGAAATTTCTCGCCAATATACTGAAAAAGTGTGTCTATAAAATTTTGTGAGAAAGTTTCCGCTTTGAACTGTCAAATAAACTCACTTGTAAAAACGGGGTGAAAAAAATTTTTAACACTAAAAAATAAATTAAAAATGCAAAATGCAATGAATATTAAGACGAAAGAGATAAGTATTATGTTCTTGGCAGATTTTTTCATTGTTTAATTATTTCGCATTTAACATTTTTCAAAAATATACGAATGTTTTCAAAGCCATTTGTTCATCGTCTTGTATAGCCGACGGTTGTTTTTTAGCCGCCGTCGTTGAAAATTTTTAAATTTCAGTCAAATTAAGTCGCCGTCAACAATATGTTTGACTGGCGTTCTCAACATCTGCAATTTCTAATCGGCTTCGAGTAAAATATTATGACATTTATAACGTAACGACGTAATCACTTTTGTTAGTTTTCGACATGAGTTACACACACACTTTTTTCTCACTTTTTTCCCACTTTTCGAGAAACGATGGTATATTTTGTTTCACATGTTTTCGATGCGAGAAGTTTTCACCAGAGTTACAGAACATGCGTACAGCTTTCTAAGCGATCTTATGGGCAATACTGTATTTGGCTATAAGTGACTTGTCATAACTTCATAACCATATATTTGGTTTTTTGTCATCAACGTAAACAGCTTTTACGGCTATGACAATTAAGTTATGGTCCTTTTAATTAGACCTTTAAGTAGTTTATTTTTTTATCATACATTTTTTGTTTGGTTTAGTTAATGAAGAAGTTATAAATGTAGAGTATGCAACAATTTCATTACTTCATTCGAGCATCTAGCACACACACGGAGGATACATTTGATATTATATTTGAAAAATTCTTCAGCTGGTTCTAATTTGAGCCAAATGTCTTTAATTGTACCCAGAATTAACATTTCGAATAATTTTAAAATTTTTATCTGAGCCACTTTAACTTGAGACGTCTTCTGTTTCTAGTAACTTGTGGGTTCCATTGAAGACTTTCTTTACTATACACATTGTAAAGGATTTAAACAAATAAGACCTAAAAACATTTTTAAACTTAATATGCACTCTTAATTAATTTAACATGTTGCATATTTTAAGGAAGATTAAGAAATTTTTTTTAGTAACATTAAAAATTAGTAAAATTACTTCAAAAATTGTATGTTTAACAACATCTTTTTACCTAAATAATACAGTTCAAACAGTCCACTTACTGTTTTTACTTCAAAAGATCTTAGCTGATACCTACTCTTCTTAAGCCCCGTCCTGTGCTGTATTTTTACCTAATCTTAAATGTCTAGCAATTTTCCGCACATTCACTTTAACGCCCTGCCAACCTTAAGACAAACAAGCTGTTAAATGTTTTAATGAAATGACTACTTTTAGGCATAACGAATATTTTTGTCATAACACTGTTACTGGAACAATCTGTACAGTGGTAATAAAACTACAACTATGCATTTCAGTCTTATACTAGTACAAATACCTATTTTAATATTTTAAGATAACTTTTAACTGAAACCACAAATAATTATTCTCCAAATTTAGTTGCGTAAAATCCTTTCAATTTAAGAAATATTTGTAAAAAAAAGCTAAAATTAAAAAAATGCTAACGGCCATGTTAAAAAATTTAAATACAGTAAAATTGAAATCAAACTAGCTTTTTAGTTTATTTATTTACTAAAAGGCTTCAACTTGTATTAAAACTTAACGGCCAATTTAATAATAATATGCCTTGATTTATAATCAACATAAGCACTTTATTGATGTTGTTTCTAACTCTTATTCTTTCCTGTTGTTAAAAGTTTTTCTTGTAAAGATTATTAGTACTCAAACAATTAAGTACGTTGGAATTTCACGCAGGCGGCATAATTTTATCCGCTGACCAGAGATGTCCATCTACGGGTTCGTTGGTATAAGAGACAACTTAGAAAAAAAAGGACTTAGACAACCGTCGGCCTATGGGAGCTGTCTGGCTAGAGGATATATCCGTTAGTAGAGCTTTCCCTGTAAATCAAGGAATATTTTTTAAATCAAATTTGTTCGATTTTAAATCCACTTCATTCCGAATTATAAGATGCGCCTGTTAAAGAAAAGCATTTTACATGAAAAGTTTTACGCTTGAAATTTTTTTTAGCAAATCCTTTCAATTTGGAAAATTAAAAAAATAATATTTCTTTTCTAAGCTTTCAAATCTTTTTTTAACTTATCCTTAAAGTTTACTACAAATAAGATCCATACTAATTTTTTATAATTTCTTTTTAACATTACATTTTAATGATAATTTTTTTCTTTTCTTTTAAGCAGGTTTACATAAAACAACAACCACAACAATAACAACAAACTTTCCTTAAATTTCGTATAAAAAATTTGGCTGATGATCCTGGCATTGAAAATAAAATTTCTTATTTGGTAACTTAAAACAAAAATCATATAAAAACTGGTATTTACAAAAAAAAAAAAAAATAAACTAAATTAGAGACCAAATTTGATAAAAAAAAAAAAGGAAACGAAAATTGAAGCTAAGATAAAAATTATCATTCGTTCAAAATTTTAATCCTAATTCATACAAATTCTAAAACTTTAATCAAAAATTTAAATGTTTATGGACATTTACTTGAATATTTTTACAAAACATACTCAGGAATATAGAATTATATAAATATTAAAAGATTTACACAGAAACCCTAAGAGTATGCTATATTATATAACAAATTTTACGTATCTGTGAGAATGAGAAAAAAACCATATAATATTTAGCATACTTTTAGGAAATTTAAAACAATAAAAACAGCTTAAACAGCTCTAAAATTAATATATTTTAGGGAATCCAGAACAATCTAGAAACATCTCTAAAATCGTAAATACTAAAAAAAACATTAAAAAAATAGAAAAACTAAAAAAAC
Organism: Pollenia amentaria; assembly: GCA_943735925.1. Classification (NCBI taxonomy): domain Eukaryota; kingdom Metazoa; phylum Arthropoda; class Insecta; order Diptera; family Polleniidae; genus Pollenia; species Pollenia amentaria. The sequence continues at coordinate 49,076,956 of OX031006.1, forward strand.
CAAAAAAAAAATAATAAAAAAATTTAACAAAAAAAAACTCTATAATAGAAATAAGCAAAACTCTTTAAAAAATTATCAAAATATATTAATGAAATTTAAAACTACAACATAACGGTTTCAAAATGAGGTCTTTCACAGATATCCAGGCCGTACGCAAAAAATCTTTAATTTGAAATTGTAAAACTTTTTTATTTGAATTAACAAAATTCTAAAAAATTTTAAACTTTTCTATTCTTTTTTGAGAAAACAAAATATTTTTTAAATTACCATTTTGATAATAGACATTTTATACAAAAATAAAACTTATATTGCATACTTTTTGGAGATTTAGGGCTGTATTAGGTTTTTGGGAATCAATTCATTTAAAAAGAAAAAACAAAACAATAAAATTATTGCAATTCATGTAGCACAACTTAAATTTATACTTTAAGAATTTGAAAAAAGTACTTTTTTGCATTATAAATTTTAAAAAGAAACTAAATTATTGTTACAGATGACAATCCCTTTTACAGAACCAACAAACAAAATCAATAATTAAAGTTCATACTTTAAGAGATTGTGGGGCAAAAATTACTTATGTGAAAAGAAAGCAAATTATTTTGAAAATTTTAATACATTGTGTAAAATCAAAACATAATTGCATACTTTTTGGAGACTATTTTATCCAAAATTTGTTGTCTAACAAAATGTATCACTGCAATTTTAATATTTGAAAATTCTTTAAAAGCATGTTAATTTAACACATTGAATAGTTCGAAGAATAAATAATTCTTATAAAACTGTGTATACATTTTCAAAGGCATTCAAGGTAAATAAAAATTTATTTATCTTTTTCCTTCAAAAATTTTAATAAAATTAATTTCCTTAAGCAAAAAACTTATACTGAAAATTAAGCTTAGGTTGCAAAGTTTGCATTATTAAAGTTTCCTTTATATTCCAAAATCTCTCCCAAATAATTAAAATATATATGTATATGTATATATATTATAAATCCTTAAAACTTCTGTCTTTATGTTTTTCTATAATTTTTAAAAGCGCTTTTAAGTAGGCAATATAAAACTAGCCAATTCTTTAAACTACCTTGAAATAGGCAATATTTTAAATCAATTTCTTATATTCATTTCAAAATTCGTTTATGTTAATCAAATGCCACGCTTTAACCTCAAAATTCTTAATTAAAACAAACTATCAAAACACAAAATCCATTTTTAATTGAAATAAATTTTGTCTTTGTTATGTATGCAACTATAAGGCAAAAATATCATTAAAGTTATTTGCTTTTAATATATTTAAATTCTGTTTGGATAACAAATTTATATATTTTAGTATAAAAATGTTTAAACAAAAATTCAAAAATTACTTTTTATCTCGAAATCCACTTTCAAAATAAAAATAAATATGCCAAAAAATACACATAAAAACAAGACCAGGTTTTTCCAGCGGCCAGAAATCTTAGAATGAACCTTTGAAGTCCGATTAAATCGATCAGTTTATGAAAAAAAAGAATAAAATTCTTAGATTACCTTACATATGCTTAGTGAACTCTTTTAATCGTAATTAAATAGAGTTATCCAATAGTCCTTAAATTAAATTTTCTTAAAATTGTCCTTTGCAAACAATTTTTACCAAAAATTATTTGATCTGAGCAAAGGGGAAGAATATTTATTTTTTTAATATTTAACAAAGCCTGCGTTTTATTGTATGCAATTAAACCCTCCATTTCTAAGAAATGTATGCATCAGAATAAATAAAAATTAATCAAGCTCGAGGCCAGTGTTTTTTGTAAATAAATATTCCTTTTCATTTAATTTCAAAATTTCGATCTTCGCCGAAGATCATCATCAGGCATTTTTTCAATGAATTTTTATGAATACAAAAACTTAAAAATATATTGTGGACGTATCGACATTTAATTTAGAAAAAAAAACACTGGCCTCGTGCTTGGTTAATTTTTATTTATCTAAAATTTGAAAGGTCGAACATAACAAATTTGATTAAAAGTATACATCTTTTGATTTAAATAATACGCCTTAGAGCATGCTGCACTTTCCACAGTTTATCATTGTCTCTTTTTTAGTAAGGATGGCAAATTAAGTATATAACTGCACTATCGTGCTAATAAAATATTACTTTTTACATTAAAACACACAATTATTGAAATATTAACGGATTCTTCCCGATATAGCATATGCTTTGAAACATACAAATAAGATTTCCGAATTTGTTCCGTCCCCATTTCTAACATAGCCAAAGAAGTCAAAGAGCTATAAATTGATTCCAACAGTAAATATTGTTTTACGATTTCCAGTAAATTTGTGTAAACACAGCCTCAATATATCTGTCCGAATAATGTATAATTATTTACGATAATAGACAAAAAGTTAAATCAATCGTATTCGCTTTTCATCATCAAATTTCACTTAAAATTAATATTATTTTTCCCCAAATTATAAGAAATTTGGTTGAATAGTTCTAAAAACTGTTACTTTACCAACATTATCGTATAATAGTAATCGTTAAAGCAGCGAGAGAGTGAGATAGTTCCACTATACCCAAATAGCTCTCAGGTTTGTGTCTGTGCTTATTTGAAAAAATTCAAAATATGTATGAAGTAAGAAAATTCATATTGGAAAATTTTTTTTTTAACTTTTCAACCCCTTGATTAATTTAAATTAAATTCGATCCAAAAACTTCATAATGGTACATTAATATTTAATCATTTTATTAAAAAGCCCAAAAAACCAAATTAAAATTTTTCTTTACATCGCTTTCTCTATCAAACCCCCAAAAAATAATTCAGTGAAAATTCCCTGCATTAGATCTTTCAAAAATATTTATTTAAACTTGAAACATTTTTTATATTTTAACAAAAAATATGTTGGAAATAATTGCATAAATATGCAAGGAAACTAAAATTTTACTTTTTAAAAACCCTTATATGTATACTTTACTTTTTAAGGAATCTTAAAAATACCTTAACAAATTTAATTTCAAACTAACAAGAAATAACACTTAAATTCAAAACGTTTCTTTCATCTTTTCTATTCACTACTTCACCCTCTTATTTATCTGCATCAAACTATAAATTAAAATCTTCCGCTCTTTCTTTTTCTACAAAATATAATTATTATGCGCCTTTGTGCCATTAAGTCTTAACGATTTTTTCCTCTTGACTTTTCCCCCCCTTCCAATAACAAGTACATACTAAGAAAAAGAAAAGTCATTATAAAATAATTCCACTGGTCTAGAGTAAATAAATTATCAACATTATTATTAAAAGTTTGTAAAAAAAAATGCACAAAAAACCACCGAAAAAAACGGAAGTCATAATGCGCCATTGAAAAGCTCTTGTAGAGACAAAGAAATGAACAAATAAAAAATAAGAAATATTACTAACGATTAAGGAGAATTATATAATACTAGAAAAAGAACTAATAAAAAAAATAATTGGCAAATTTACAAAAATCTACCACAATTTGTAACCAAAACAAATAAAGATTTCCTTAAAGAATTGTAAAATTTTGGAAAAGGAGAGAAATAGTAAATAAACAAAAAAAAAAATTAAGTAATAAAATTGATAAATAGTCGTTAATAAAGAAAAAGACAGTACAAAAAATTCCAAACCATAAATAAAATGAATAAATAATTTTAATATTTTGTTTCAAAAAAGTTTAAAATTTTTTAATAAAATTCGATATTTCCAACACTGCATTTAGCATAAAAATTAAAAAATGTATAATGGCAAATTTATTAATAATGTAACTTAAAATACAACAAATTTTCTTTAAAACATGATTGACGCATTCATAAAAATATTTTCAATTTAACCCTGGGCTTACAAAACAAAATTTTCTATTTAACAATAATCTGCCCTAGAATATGCTACATAATCAAGTAATATAATGATATTACTCTTATTCTTTCTCTCTCTCTCTCTCTCACTGATCCTCTTAATTAAAATAATATGTTGAATGTTGCCATATAAAAGGATTTGTCACCAAATTTAACATTTAAAATTTTTTGCATATATTTGAATTGTAATTTAATTTCCAGGAAATCTCACGAATTTTATTTTGACAAAAAACCGAAAAAACTATTTCATTTGATTACCATGTTCTCTGAGAGCATTCTGTATAACTTTTATAATTATACGATCTTATATTGCTTATTCTATAAACACTTTAAAAGAAGAGAGTCAATCTTTTTTTCAAGAAATGAAATAAATTTTTATTTACTGTTTTCGAAAAATTTCAAAATCTTATTAAATAATTAAATATTGGAAACAAAATTTGTTATTTTCAAAATTGAAATGAGGATTTTTAGGGATTTAAAACTTCAAATTAAGGGAAAATAGCCAAAAATTTTCAGGCAACAGAATAAGTATTGTCAAAAAGACAATACTAAAATAGTATGCCTCAAGATAGGCTTTATTATTAACACTGTCTTGTCTTTACTCCCTCGCTCTTATAATTAAAAGCCACCTTTCATTCAGTGTTACTTTTAGGTGTCATGGAAACGTTCATCAAGCTATTTATTTTGTTTGTAATGTTTAATATTTTCATTTAACAAATGGTTTATGTGATCGTCCCGCGTTATTCTGGATAAAAAAAACGACATTTGCTTTACCGTCATGCGGCACTTTAGCACTTAAAGGTTGGTGTCTCTGCTGTAATAATTCAAATGTATCAAAACAAAATAGCAAAAAATAACTATTTAAGATTTTTGAAAATAATTTATTTATTGATTTATTTCTGAAAATTTTACATAAATTGTTAAAAAAAAATAACAATATTTTCAAAAACTTTAAAAATAATTAGTTAAAAACTTTAAAAATTTTAAATCTACTTTTAATTTTTAATAATTTTACGGCTTCATTTCAAATTTATTTTCCTAAAAAAAGATTGGGGAAAACAACAAAATTGACCATTATTAAAGCCAAATTTTAATATTTTCAAATAACTTTAAATTCAATTTAAAAAACTTTTTTTATAAAGTCTCAAAAACGCTTAAAACTTTCAAAACTTTTTCCAAGCTGTCTCAAGGTTTCATTTAATTTCCTGATACACTTTTAAACAAATAAACAAAATTCTATTAAATGTTTCATTCTTTTTCTAAAAAATTTAAAATTTTTATCTAAAACACTTAAAGAAAAATTAGATCTTATTTTCGAATTGTATACTTTGAATACAAAATAATCAAATCATTTACTTAAAAAACCAATTTAAACAAAAATCTATAATCAAAATTTCATAAAAAAAATGTCTTAATAACTTCAAATTCAATATAATAACAAACTATTTGCCAAAGAAACAAAAAAACAATTTTTTTTTTATAAATGTTCAAAAATTTCTTTTAAAAAAACATTTCTGTCAAATTTTTATCGAAAGAAAATTCCATTTTCCTAAAATTTCATAAATATCGATTTCTAACAAGTCCGCTTTTTATGTGGTGTGCAGACGTAAAACAAGTCGAAATTTAAGTAATTTTTAAAGACGATTTTTTTTAAAGTTTTCTCTAAATATTCGAGAAAATACTGAAATTCCAAATCATACGAAATCCTAAAATATGTAACCGGAAAGAAATCCAAATTCTTTATCAAACACGATATAATCTGAAATTTTCTAAGTAAAACCAGATTCGCAATGGCAGCAACATTTATATCGGCTGTTTACAATGTTATGAACGCAAAATCGTTGATTTTTATAGAAAGAAATACCTGCAGACTACGCCCCTAAAACGGCATCTTGTATAAATTATTATTTTCGAAAAATATTGCTAAAATTTTCATCCAAAATTAATAAAAATTTACATAAACGTAATTTACAATTTCATAGACATTTTAGCTGTAGTAAAATTAGACTTAATTTTCTAAGAAAACTTTTGTTAAAGTTTTGTATTTAAAATGAAAAAAATTTATATGAAATACCTTGAAAAAAAACTGAGACATCTGAAAATCAAAATTGTTGCTTCCATTGTGAATGAGACTTTAGTTATTTATATTTGGAGCAAATTGCTCTTATTCTATAAAAAGCAGCAACAATAAAAAGTTTTTAAAATATTGGCAATTTTAATGATCAAAATCAATATTAAACAATGGAAATTACACTCGCCCAATACATTTCATTGCAATTAATTAAATTAAAGTGTAAAACTTTATTGAATAATGGAACAAATTTCCATATTTTTTAAATTCGAAATTTTATTGAAAAAATAGAGAATAAATAACGCCATAGCTGATTGCTTACAAGTGCCCATACAAATGAGTTTTACTCGCTCTCTCTTCCTCTCTCTGAAACGCCTAAGCATTTGATGTCGCAGAAATAGTTTAATAAAAAGATCATGCATTTCTTTTAATTATTGCAACACCGGCACCAGTGCCAGTGTCCATCTTGGACCCGTCCGTAAATACTGCCCATCTCTCTAACAGTCCGTTGGATCAACGCCAAACTTCCCTATCCGGAAACTCCACCGGTGGTGTTACACCGAAGTCCAAAGTCAAAACCCTGTGATCAAAGATTGCCGCCGAAATACTGCCCTGATCAAGCAGACCCACTTCTATAAGAAGAAAATGAACTGTGTGGTCATCCCGCCTGGGTCTAATCAACGAAATAAATAAGTTCCTAGAAGCCACACTCCTCACATAATGGTAAATGGGAAACAGATGTAGTAGGATATCCAACGCCGCCTGTGGCGTGCTTCTCCTTGCACCTGTGATGCCCAGAGATACACTCCTCTGATCCTTGTTGAGCATCTTCCTATAGCTATCCACTTTCCCACCAAATAGTGCATCCGTAAGTAAGAATTGGCCTAACCACTGATGTATAAATCCAGTTTACCATATCCGGTCTTAGTCCCCAATTCGCACCGATGGAGTTTCTGCATGTGTAGTAGGCATTGAGTCCCCTTTTCATCCCCTCCTGGGTGTTGCTCCTCCAAAACAGTTTACAGTCAAGGAAGTTACCCAAATACTTAGGACAGTCAGATAGAGTTAACTCGACGCCATCAACGTCGCTTTCCAGCCATTTCTTTACCTTTATAAACACGAATTGTCTATGAGTATTCGGTGAAAAAAAAATTGTTTTTGTTAGTAAAAGTCATCAAAAGACGGACTACGTAAGAGAAAATGTTTTGTCTTTTCCTCATCTGCATCGTTACAGTTTCCACCAAAATCTTTGTAGTGACATTTTAACTTTTTATCATGTTTTCCAACTGGCCAGTGAAAACTTAAAACCACATTTTATTAATCAAAAATATTTTTTATGAATATGGGGGTAAAAGTTTATTTATTCCAAAATCAACAATTATAACTAAAAATTCCAAAAAAAAAATAGAAAAGTTAATTTTTTCGAAAAGTTTTTCAAATTCCATTAATAATATATATAGTACTTTAATATAAATTTTTGTATAATTTATTGAGCTTGAGATTTTCTTTTTTATATAAAAAATGTTTAACATTTATCTTATTATTCCAATATTTCGATACAGCAATGTGTATCGCCATCAAGGAAAAAATTAAACAATTCAAATTAACTTTTTTTTTAGAAAAAAATAATGAAAAAATTATAAAAATTGTCACATAAAACAAATTATTTACAATTAAAAAAAAAAAAAACCTCAAACTCAATATTTTAATTTCAAACAATAAAAAAAACTTTTGCAAAATCAAAAACACTTTTCAAAACCATTTAATAAAATTTATACAATATAATAAAAAACAATATTGTTCGAAATCAAATTTAAATTCTAAACAAAATATAATAACTTTAAAATTTTAATTAAATAAACGAATTTAAAAGTTAATGAAATTTTTCAAATAATTTAATTTAAAAAATGGTTTTAATCGAAATAGCAAATAAAAATTAACTGCCAGGCCAACAATATTGACAATAACATTTCTTTCGCATTTTTATATTGAAAACAAAAATAAAATTTGTTTATATTTTCAATATAAATATACGAAAGAAATGTTCTTATCAACATTGAGGGCCAGGCAGTAAAATCCACTTTGAAATCCATTTTGAAAAACATTTCTCTCTACAAAAGTTTTCTAACGTTTTTAAACCATTTAAATCAAAGAAAAATTAGTTACAAATCAAAATCGTAAAAAAATCTCTAAAGGAGTAAACCCACATACATATCTGTGGACTTTTGACAAAACAACCTCTTTCAAAAACTACAATTTTACAGGATAACGAAAAAACTTTTAAAATGTCTAACAACTTTGACTTTGAAATACTTGGTGAAAAGGTGAAAGTGTAGTATTAAATTTAATTACTAAATTGAAGTGAAGATATCAATAATTCTATTCTAATGCCAACAGATTTTCAGAAAAATTAAGAATAAAAAGATAGGATGTTTTGTCGAAATTGTTTTCAACAAAAAAATTAACTTAGATTACACAAGTCGTTTAGTCAAAATTAATTTTCTCTATAAACCATTTAAACATTTATCTTGTCTCAAGCAAGTTACATATTTTCTAAATTTCAGTTTTGATAAAACAACTTCTTTGAAGAGAAGTTGTTTTATTAAAACAAAATGTATATATCCAAAAAAATATTAAATACAATTTAGATGTTTTGTCTAAAGGATATAACAATTTTATTTCTTGAATTTTAGAAAATTTTTAAACTCTTTCAGATAAGATATTTTATCAAATAATTTTCCCAAATATAATGAAAGAAGTTGATTTGCCAAGAACTGTAGATTTTTAACCAAAGGGCGTAGAAATGCAAGGATTACACCAATAGAACCGTCTTAAAAATTTATATTTAATATAAAAATCTTGCAAAAATGTCTTATTTCGAGAGAAGTTGTTTTGTCAAAAGTCCACAGATATGTAATAAACAAGAACTGTTGCATTGAAATTCAAACTTAAAAGCTGAAAAATCAAATCTGGAATTAAAATAATTTGTAAGCTTATTTGAAAATATTATACCAAAAAATAATTGAAACTTAAAAAATTACAAAAATCCAAATCACTACAAAATAATTTAAAAAAAAATCTTCTAATTTATAGACTCACAAAATTCAAATACAAATTCAAATTTCATATAAAATTGTAACCTTTTTTTAAATAGCTGGATAGAGAATTGTAATCATAAAAATTTTTAAATAAAATACACCTTTAAATTTAAAACAAATATAACATTAATATTGTTACGTTTTTACCTTTTAAAAAAGCGTTGGCTTATTTCCTTTATCCTAAACCTTGAATTCGTTAAATGCAAATAAAAACACATATACCCACACTAATTCACTTTAACAAACCCCCCTCCCCTCCCCCTGTTGGAAAAAGAAGTAGTAAAGAGGCCTTCTAAAAGGCTTTTTTGTAGTGATAAGACCTTCCAGCCGCATTCCAACTTTATTTCTAATTCACACGGCAATAGGTCTGCTTACCGCTACAACAATACAAAAAACAAAAGGCATTTTGTTTGTGTAAAATTCCTCACGGTTGTCAAAATCTTACTACTACATAGGGAAAACAAAAGGAAAAACGTGTTTTGTATGAATGTAAGTGTGGCAAACAACTTTTGACAAACTAAGGGAAACAGCAAAATAAACATCTGGCTCCTTGCGCAGACCTATTGTATAGGCCTTAGGAATATCCTTGCAGACCAATTCTTTGCCTTCTCACCTCTACTTTGCAGGCTTCTAGAAGGCTAATAAATAAGTAATACCTAAGCATCATCTCATTATTGTTAATAATGTCAAGATAATAACTGTTGATTAAAAAAAATGTAAAAGTAATTCCTACACATTCCCACAAAACTACAAACAGGACGATTTTTACAGACCTTATCTTAGAATGGAAATTTAATTTGAAAAAAATGGCAAAAACCCTTTTCAAAGAAATCTACCTGAGTAAAAGTTCACTAAGAATGCATTTGTAGACCTTCCTATAGGCCGGAAAAGCAATTTTTCCCGCTGGGCTTTTAGTGTAATAAACAGATTTATCCCACGGTTACAATCTTTACTAAACGAATACTCAAATTAAACTCTCTTCTCACAGCGCCGTCTTGTGCTCTAATCATACCTTATCTTAGTGCTGATTCACACTCTTCCAGTTGTAACCGTCAAGTCTTGAGCTTTTAGGCGAGAAGATAAAAGAAATTGTCATTTATTTTCCTCTCTCTCTTCTACCTACTCAAGACTTAATGGCTAAGTCTTGAAGCATGTGAACCAGCACTTAATCATCTAGCAATTTATTTGACCTTCATCGCGGTGCGTAGCCAACCTTAATGCCATTAAAACTATTACACATTTTAAATAAACCAACACGTTAATAAATAACGAATATTTTTTACATAACAGTCTTATTGGAGCAATTGGTACAGTGGTCCTTTACTAAAACAAATTTAATTCAAATTAAAAAAATAACTTTTAACTAAAACTATTTCTTTTTTTTTTTCTTAAGACAATCTTAAAAAAAAAATTAGGTAAAAAAATATTTTAATATTTAAACTTTTTTAACAAAAAATAATCAAATACTGGAAGTTCGAAATGAAAAAATTTATTGGCCAGCCAAAGCTTCACAGAAAAAATTTCATTAGTTTTAATCAATTAAAAAAATTGTTTGAAAAGTATTTCAATTTAATTAATGTGATAATTGAATCACTTATTTTCTTAGTTTGAAAAAAAATTAAAAAAATTATTTTGATTTAATTAACATTTTAGTTGTTTTGAAATAATTTTTTTTAAATATTAATTAAATAACAAAAAATTCTTAATGGACTTTTTCGCTTTAAATAAAACAAGTAAAGCTTGGCAGAATTGTCGTTGGGAATTGTCAAAACCTGAACTATACTTAAATAAATCAATTAACACATTATTTGAAATGGCAAAGTTTTTTGGTTATTGTTTTAATTAAAATTATAAATGTCATTTATTGCAAAAAAAAAATCCCAATTTTCAATTTTTAGTAATCAATATAATTATTTTAGTAATATGTTCAAAATCATTGCTTGATTCTATGAATTTGGTGATTAGAGACAATATTTAATTTTTTCTGTGCTTATTAAATTTCGTTTAAAATTTACAAAATTTTTCAATTTAAGCAAAAAATTTTATTTATTTAGAATTTCAAATTGGTTGAGATTTAAAATTTTTTAATTTTATAAAATTTAAATTTTAATATCTTAATTTTTGTAAATACAATAACAATTTTAATAACTTATTTGCCTTCACGAAATAAAAAATTTATTAATTGTTGAAATATTTCCAAAATTTACCTAAAATAATATTCAGACAAAAAGTTCGAACATCATTTTTTTTTATATTCTAAAGAAATGGAAAACCCCTCGAGGAAAAAGCTTAAATTTTTATACAATTTTTGTAGAACATTATTTTTGTTTTTCATTAAAAATTCAAAATTCGAAATTAAATTCGAAAAATTAAAAATTACTTTATTAAAAGGTGTATAAAAAGTTTTTTTTTAACTTACCAGTCCTTAAACTCCTTTTTTAAGTTTAAGTGAAAGGTTCCTTTTATATAAAGTCTTTTACAATATTAAGTTGACTTAAAGAAAAAGTTAACATTCTGTGGCCGAAATTGAACAATTCTTAATTTAAATTCTCAATGTAAAAGGTGTGTAAAAAGTGTTGATTCTACTTACCTTTCCTTTTATTCCAAAAAAAGTGTTGGGTTCCTTTCACATGCTATTGAGAATCAAAATTATATTGTAATTACTCAGGTTATCGGTTAATTATTAGTCTTAAATAAAATTCAGAGCACAGAGAAGAACGGAGGTGAAAAAATGACGTATGAAAAAACACAATATATTTTGTCTCGTGACGCCTCTTTATGACACTGTAGTTCACAGTTTAGTTGCAATTCCTCGGGGTCTTTATAAAATTAGTTTTTCAATATTTTACAGTAATTTCTAAAAATTTTAGCAAAATTAAATATTTTTCCACAAAATTAAAATTAGTTAAAAAAAATCCAAATTTTAAAAATTTCGTTCGAATTTTTGAGAATTGAAAATTTTTACTAAAACTAAAGTTTTTATTCTTTAAAGTAAAAATGAATTTTTTACAATTTCATAATTTAAAGTGAAAAAATTATCAAAATCGTGGGCTTAATTAAATGATAAAATTTGGATTTGTGGTTCGTGTCCTTAATAACTTTGAAGATAACACATATGAATGTAATTTTTTCACACTTAGCCATTGAACGAAATAGTGTAAACAACCTTAAGTCTCGTAACTCATACGTAAATGTTCCGAACACGTAAAGTTTGCGGTCGATTTCAATCGTTTACAGAAAAAATTCTACAAAGCCTTTCACCAATTAAAGCTTCAATCAAAAATAAAATCAGTTTTAATTAAAAATTTTACAACGCGTCGTCACGTTAAACATAAGCTTGGTAAGGAAAACGGAGCAACTGATTTGCAATGTATACGTTTACGTTAGAGTAACGAGGCCTTAAGTGTTTTTTATATTAAAAACACTGTATCTAAGCTTTTTTGAAAATTATGCTTTAATGACTAAAAAGTAACTAAAATGTAATTTTTCTAAAAATTTTTAAAGACAAGATTTTAAATTTTTAATAAAAAAAAATATTGCTCAGAGTTGTATTCGCAACATTTAGAGCTGTATTCGGAACATTTTTATCAGTTGTTCACAATGTTAGCAACAATTTTGTTTGCAAACGTGTTAATTTTCATAGAAATATCTGCTCACTACGCTCCGAATAATATTATGGTAAAAATATTATTTTCAAACAATATAATTAACATGTTCATTTTAAACTTATACAAATTTTCATAAACGTAATTTACAAATTTCATTGTTGCTATAGTTGAAGTAAACTCGAATTTCTAGCAAAACTTTCGTTAATTTTTTGTATTTGTTGCTTCCATTGTAAATGAGGCTTAATACTAAATTTAAAATTTCGTTGAAACTATCGAAATAAACTGTATTATTGCTCTCCTGAAAACTTAAACTTTTAAATATACTTAGATAATATTGAATAAAAGTCATTGGTATTAAAAATTCAATACTAGAACAAGAACAGTCTCTGATTTTAAAAGTATGTGTATCTTTAATAAAGGAAATATTTCTTCCTTTTGTTTAAATACATTTAACAAAAAACCAATTGTCAATAACACCCACCCTTAACCTTAATAAAACTCAAAAGCTAAAAACATAACCTTAAAAGCTTTTTAAAATAAATATTAACATCTATCCGAAAACAAACAAGAACAACAACAAGCAAAATATCTTTAAAATCTTTTTCATTGCGGTTAAAACCCCTTTTCCCCGAAGTTTTTGTCCTTTAACAACCAAATCAGCTAAAAAAGCAGTCTGCAACATCTTAAAACAGTCAACATAAAAAGAAAACTCTAACCCTTATATAATTGAATATTTGAAAAGGCAGTAGCTGCCATTTAACAAATTCATTCAAGTGGACAATATTTTCAAAAGATAATTGCTATCAATATAATCAAATACAAGATACATTCATCATACTTGTAGATACAATTTTCCATACGCAGACACACGATCCGACTAAAAAAAAAACATGAATTGAAGTTAGAGACTTCTTTATGCCAGCCACCATAATTTATATGGCAAAGAAACCCCAAGAAAATAAAGAGACATTCAGTAGCTGGTCTAATACAATAAACCACATTTACTGAACATCCCCAATCTCCCAAACAGGTCAATTTCTATTAAGCTCATACCTAAATTGTTAAAAAAAAAAGAGAATAATTGGAAATTTTGTGTTCTTGAAAACGTGAATAGGAAATTGATTATAGTTAAGGCGCTTATGCCATTCAAGTTTAGAAAATTTTGTATTAAAAAATTTAAATTTTAACGAGTGTTTCTTAATAAAAAAAAATTTGTAAACTATTTTAGACAAGATTATCCTATTATTAAACAGAAATTATTAAAAATATTTGAAAACCAAATTTCTTTTTTTAAATAAAAATAATCAAAAAAGAAAAGCTTGTTAAAAAATAAAGCTTTCGCGTTTATCCTAACCAAACCTCAAATTCTTTTAATACTTTAAATATAAGAATTTAACTTCAAATATAAACAAATAAGTTTCTTACATTTCAAGATCCTAGAATAATTTTCTCAAATTCTTTAAATTCGTTTTTTTAGGAAAAAACGTTTTGTAATTATCTTAATATAATTCGTTTTTTTTTTTGTTTTTTGGAAAAAGCTTTTGTAATTATCTTAATAAAAACACATATCTTAATTAAATATATTCTTGAATTCGTTTTCAAACTTCATATGTAAAAGCTTTATTTATAAAAAGCTTCAAACTTTTAAATTCGATACAAACATGCTAAAAGCTTTAAATGTTTCAATTAAAATAAAAGCTATTAAATTCCTTCAAAATTTTTCAATACAAAAGTTTTATTATTATAATCAAACAAAAAAAGCTCTTTTCTTTAATAAAAAGTCTTAGCCCTTAAACGCCTGATTTTCCAAATTTAATTTAAAAAATTATTAATGTGTTTATTTTATTCATCAGTTAAAGGGAAAAAAATTTAAATAAATTTTTTATACATTTAATTGTAAAAATTAAATGTATAATTTACTATTAATATTTTTGTATTTTGATAATTTTAAAATATTTAATAATTGCAAGTGCACAATTGGATTTAAAGTAAAGTATCTACATTGAAACTTTAGGCATTTAAGGATTAAATTCTCTTGTGAAAGTTAAATGTAAAAGCTTAATGTATTAAAAGCTTCAAACTCTTAAATTCTAAACAATTATAAAGTTTCAAATGTTCTATCTAAAATGAGTGATTTAATGGAATGCTTTTGTCATTATCTAAGAATTAAGCGAATAAGTACTTTTCTTTAAACATAAAAGATGTCAAACTCTATTTAAATGTCATATCCAAATATACGTTGAAAGCTTTATACAAAAAACGCTCGCTATTTTTGAAAGAATGTTTCCTTTCGGCCAACTAAAACGAAAACAAATTCTAAAAATTTGTTTTTGTTTCAAATGTCTTTGTTCGCAAAAAATAGCTTTATTTCTATATCGTGAAATTGGCAGTTAAAATTCTTGGATTTCTAATGAAACGGTATCCAAACTTTAAAAAGTTTCAAAAGCTGTATTGAAAATAAAAGCTCTAAAATTCTTTGAATTATTTTTAGAAAAAAAAATGTTTTTTTATATCCAAAATTTAAGGAAATTAACGCTTTTCTATAAATAAAAGAAGTCTCAAATTCTCTTTTAAAATAGGTAAAACTTTCAAATTATTTATATTTTTAGGTGTCAATTTTATTCGACGAAACGATTAACCTTACGACTATTTTGTATGGAAAATACTTGGATTGTTTTGTAGTTTTATGTGTTGTTTTCACAACACAAGTCATTGAATGTGAAGTTCAGTTTATATGAAAAACACACAAAAAACTGAGTGCTTTTCATATAAAATTTACTACACGTTCAATCACTTGTGTTGTAAAAACAGCACATTAAATTTGCTTCTTACAAAATTTTATTAAAGTTTGTCGTTTGCTTTATACAACCAATTACTTAACTAATTACTTTTCTTAAGTGCTTTTTAAAAGTTATCATCAAATTCTGAATTGACCTCAGCGAATACCTAAAGCTATTTTATTTGTTCAAGCTTTACTTCTAAACATTTTTAAAGCTTTTTTTCAAATTTTAGTTAAAAAAATTTTAAAATGTTTTATATTATTAGTTTCAATTTGCTGAGTTTTAAACAACGTTAAAAGCAAACTAAATTTTAAAAGTCGTTTTTTTACATATAATCAAATTCAAAACTTTTATAAAAAAATTCCTGTATAATTGTTAATTTATTTAAATTACTTTAATGCTCCATCGGTTAAAATAATCCTTTTTTTTTCAAATTTATCTTTCTTTAATGCTGCAATATTGGGAAGAAATTCAATTTTACATTTTGATCCATAATTGAAAGTCAGCTTGAGTCATTTGATTTATTTTAAAATCTTATTTTCTCTTTTTCCTAAACGATATTTGAATTAAATGGTATTATTTTAAATCTCAATTTGCATCGGTGGTAAGACCCCAAAATAATACAACCAACAAATCTACGATCAAAACATAAATTTCGTTTTTTTAATTTTATCAATTAAATCTGATTTATAGAAATTTGAATTTTGTCTATATTTTACCTTCTAGTATACATAATTTATAAAAAAAAAAAAAACTCTTATAAAAAAAAAATCACTAACGCATAAAATCGGTTATTTTCAATACAAAAATTAAAATTAGCAATTTACGACTTAAGATTGTCAATATAAAATTGTCGATATAAAATTGTCAATAAAAAATTGTTAATATAAAATTGTCAATTTTAAAGATTTGATTGAAATTTGGCAAATTCAAAATCATTTTAATTAGCAAATAAAAAAGACCAACAAATTACCTTTTCAACTTAAATTAATTAAAAATTCACTTTAAATAAAAACAATTAAAAAACTGTTTAAAAAGAAAATTTTCCCAAAAAAAAAACCTCCTATTTTTCTTTTTTAAAATGTGTTTTCAATTTTTAAAAAAAAAACACACACAAATAAATAAATCAAATCCTTGAAATACCACAAAAACAATTAATATCTAGGTCCTAGATTCTAGGAATAAATTCACATAATGATTGTTTTGCTGAGAAGAAAAATGTCATGACTTCGAATTTGAAACAGTAGTGTTAACTTTCGTGCTTACTAAAACCCTCATAAAAGAAATAATAAATGAATTTAAAACCGCTAGTTTGACCTAAAAATAGCTAATGTGTCATTATTTATTATCAAACGATAAAAACAGGGTTGTCAAAACAACAAATATAGCTTTCAGTGTGGCCATTTTAGCATTTTTGTAGCTAGACTTGGTTTTATTGATTTTACTTAAATTTTTTTTTTAAATAATAATAAATTTTGACTTAAAATAGTTGTACCTAAAATGAAATTTCGTATGAAAATGGATAATTCTTATTTTAAGAAACATCTTAACTGTCTTGTTAAAAAAATAAAATATTTTGCAAATATTAGAAATGCCCTCATACTGTTGATTGTTAATATGATTTGCCCTTTGATATTACGATATAAAAGTACAAAGAAATTTCCCATTGTATTTAGATAAAAATTCTTCTCTAAACTGCTGAAAAAATAATAATTTTAAAACATCATCTATAACATTTAAATATAAGAAATAAGATGATGTACAAAATTGTATAGCATAGAAATAAAATCGTTTAAATTTTGCATGTGTTCGGGTTTGCTGTGCTACATATTTTTATGTACCAGATGCGTTTCCAAAGTTTACCCTTTTGTTTAAATATAACCATTTATTTAAATTTCGTTAAAAAATAAGTCACTAAAATGTATTAAGTTTCGAATAAAACTTCATACTGGGAATAAATTTTTAACAAAAGTCTTAAAAAAAATTTAGCATTATTTTTAGCATTTTTTAAAATCATATTTAGCATTTTTTGTCCGTGTCTAATGCCAGATTTAGCTGTAAAAATTTTTAAGATCTGGTCACACTGATAGCTTTTCTATAAATACAAGAAGCTGTCAAAATCGAATCTTCCAATTGCAAATTATATGGGCATAAGGATTTTTGAGAGCTAGAGAACGCGTTCCAATCTTGTTTAGGTATGGCTGTAAGAGTGCAAAAAGTCTTATCTACTCGGCGTTCCTCGCTACCTAAATTTTTCGCCTACCTAGATTATTTATAAAGACAACATTTCAATTTTCGTTATTAGAATTCAAAACAGACTTCTCCTAGTACAAAAAAAAAATTATTTATAAGCAACTATTCGAAGTATTTAATCTAGATTAAAAGCTTATATATACTAAATACATCATTTAAAAGCTTTACAAATTCCAACTCATATTAAAATAACCTTAAGCTACTTCCTAATATCCCTCGCATTGTATATCATTTGAAATCCTATCGCATACTATTTTAGTAAGCAATTGGTCCACATACTAAACCCAAGTACTAAAGCGAAGTACTAAGTCCATTAAACTTTAATTATTTAGATCATATATTAAACTTTCAAGTAATTAATAATAAAGATAACCTTAAGTTACCATTTCTAAAAATTTTGAAACATATTGTATATCATTTAAGACCTTAAAAAAGACTTTATTAAGATCTAGTCAAAAAGTCATTCTAGAAAAATTTTTTAAGCAAAACTTACATTTGAAAAAAACATATACAAAAAAATACTCTAACAAACTCATAAGTTCCTAATAATTTGCATTTCTTTTATATATCATTAGATACGTTATAATTTAAACAAACAGAAAAAATAACAAAAAAAAAATTATAGTACAAAACAAATTATAACCTATTAAAACTTAAGTCATTTTATGCTTCCCACTAATATTAAATAAAATTTATAATCTAAACAATATCAATAACACCGTTACAGTACAAAACAAACTGATACCTAAAAATTATTCGATACCAAATATAATCCTAAAAGAATTTTTTTTATTCGAAATCTTCTAAAAAAAAAAATTTAAAAACAATTTCAAAATCATTATTACACAGAAAAAATTCTAGGCAATTTTTTTTAATTAAACCATTAATCAAAAATAAAATCAGTTTAAGTTAAAAATTCAATCAAGTTAATTAAGCGTTTACTTATATCAACAAAAAATTTTGTTAATATTAAAATATATTTAATTGATACTATTTATATGTTTACTGGTAAAATTTCCTTAATTTTTTAATTAATACCACAAATTTTTTAATTGAAATAAATTTTTTTTTTTTTGTTTTCTGTGTCGTATTAAAGTAATGTACATAAATAAGTTAACACGTTATATCATATATAACAATCTTTCAGATAAAAAAATAAGCTTTTAGGCTGGGTTTTTTTGAGATCTCAGTTAAACTAGGTTTAGTTAATCTGAAAGCAATTTTGTGCCGCCATTACCAAGTTTGTATACAAAATTTTTACGTAACAGCTTAGTTTTACTTAAAATGTTGGCGTTCAATGAAATAATAAATCAAATTTCGCTGGAAAAATTTGAGTTTCACAGTACGTTAAACTAAGTTTAAGCTTAATCCACTTCTCCTAAATACCGGCCTCCTTAGAAAAACATATTTAAATTCTTTTATATGATTAATCAAACCCGATTAAGAATTTACTAAACTAAGTGCTGGTTCACACTGTTCAAGTTTTTGTCGTCAAGTCTTGAGCTTTTAGGAGATAAGGGAAAAGAGAATGCCATTTATTTTCCTCTTTCTCCTAAAAACTCAAGACTTGACAGCTAAGACTTGACGAGTGTGAGCCAGCACTAACTAATTTTAAATGTTGATAGCATTAATAATTATAAAAAAATATTATTAAAATACTTTATTAAAATTTTCAAAACTTAAAGTTGACAAGAAACTTAAAAAACGGATTGCAAATTAACTTTTTTTTAGATCAAAAATCCAAAGTATCAAAATTTCATTTAAAATGTTCTCACTTAGGTTAGGTTAGGTTCCATGGGCAGCCATCGAGAGACAGCTCACTTGGGTCCTTCAGCGGTCCCTTTGCTCATCCCAAAGAGCAGTTACCCTGAGGGCGTCACTCCTCTCCTCTGTCTCGTCCTCATAACAACTTCTGCAGTTGTCATTGAATTCCATACCCATTCTCCTAGCCGACACCACAGTCCTGATTTGGTCCCTATTTGTAGAGATTTGGTTCACCATTCATCTTAGCCAAGCCATAGTGCCCTGGATATGAAGTAGGTGGACTCACAGGTACATCCCTCTTGCGCAATTCTTGTGCCGAATGAGTGACTTACAGTGAGCCATTGGAAGGCTAATGAATTGATCAATGAATGTGTCATCCATGCGACCACCCTTCTTGGCCAGCTCATCTGCTATCTGGTTTCCCGGGCAGTCTGAGTGCCCTGGTATCCATATAAGCGTTAATCCTAAATGCTCAGCAATCTCATTCAAAGACATCCGGCATTCCACAGTTAACCTAGACGTCGTGTAGACACCCGCAAGAGAAGCAATGGCAGCCTTGCTATCAGTATATATACGTATATCTCCCGATACGCGATAATACTTTAGCCAGTTGGCTGCCCACTTTATAGCCGAGATTTCCGCCTGCAGGACACTACATCCATCCGGCAGACGAAAGGAAACTTTTACGCCCAGTTCCTCTATGTAGAAACCTCCGCCAACTCTCTCCCCCTTCCTTGAACCATCAGTGTATACCCCTAGGGCTGGTTCATGGAAGGTGCCCATGACCGACAGCGCATTTCCGTGCGCTATATGTATCGCGTACCTCGCACCAAAGAAAGGCTCCGGGGTGCAGTAGTCCACTCCCTCAGGGACAATCGAGCATCCAATCATCCTGGAGTGGCCATAATCACGGGTCGACCAGGCGTGAGCCATCTGTCTGGCTGTGATGTCCACCGGGAGCCAGTTTAGCATTGTAAACAACGCCCTGGTGGGAGTGGAGCGCATTGATGTTCTCACTTGATATCTAATACGAAAAAAAAATAGCAAAAAGTGATCACGACAAACCCGTATATTCTTTAAACATCTAAAATTCAATTTAAAAATTTTTATTCTGCTTTGAACCAAAAAGATAATTGGCCACATTTCAAAAATCAAAACCGTGTGAAATTTAAATCAAACGAGAATTTAACTTTAATTATTTTCAAAATGGCCGTAGTTTTCTCTGATTATAATACTTTCAAAATTCTATTATTTTTTAATCATATGGACAATTCAAAATCTTTATAAAATATCACCATAAATACTACCGCATTCATGTTAAAATTGTCTGTCGTTAAAAAAATTTAAGTTAAAGTCTTAAACTAAAGTTACGTTTTGACCTTTTAGAAACGAGTTGGCTTACACCCTTTATATAAACATACCTTAAAGGTAGAAGCACATAACACGACTTTATTCGTCGACGAGTATTACGCGTTGAAAAACTTTAGCGCATAAAAAATGGCAAATTACACAAAGCGCGTTATAAAAGCCTTTTCTGTCAGCTTTGCTTATAGAATTCCAAGGATCTATTTTTTGTAGTCCTGTAGTGCGATTCACTTACATTTTTAACAATATTCGCTGTCGATTAAAGTCAGCTGTTACTTTCAGTAGTTTCTTTTTTCGTTATTTTAACGACAATAATTTACATTGTGTTTATTTAATCGATAAAATATGTTTTATGTTTAAAGCGGCTAAGGCCCGACTTCTTGCATACACACAAATGTATATGTATGAACAAAATTCTAAATTCAAAATGTACAAAAAAAAAGCAAATTATGAACAAAAACAAAATTCTAAATGTAAAATTCACAAAATAAAATATAAAAACAGTAAATTAAGCACACTTTCATTTGTTTTTTCTTTACTCTCTTTTGTGCTTCTCGTTTATTTTAACATTTTGTAGACAGAGATGTTACAAAAACTACAGCTGTTTACAATCGTTAAAAATAAATTACAGAATCACACTATCGTTTCTGCAAGCGAATATATATGTTTAACAATTTTATTTACCAACAATTTTAAAACGTAACGAATATTTTGCTATAACATTCATACTAGAACAATCGGTACAGTAGTAATACCACTGCAATTATGCTTAACATTTTTATGCTAATACAAATTACAATTTAAACTAATAAGATAACTTATTACTAAAACTATAAATAATTTTTAACTAAGGCCTGGAACAGAATAAAGTAGTTGTATTAGTAGCTAAAGCTGACGAATGCCCTGTAGCGAAACAAAGTTCAAAATCTCAAACTTTGCGCTTCAACTTAAACTTCAACGACTACTACAACTACGTCATAATATAGAACTAGTATGCCAACTGGAGAGCGTTCTCAATTTTCTAGTTCACCCCTCACACTTATACGTTCTGTGTGAAATCAACACACATTAAAACAACAAAAATATAACAAAATTTGAAATTTCTCTGTTTAAAATTTTTCACAAAATAACACTTTTTGTTTAATTTTATGACAGAAACACATAAGTAATAATTTTTTCTAATACATTTTGCTCATTTGCTTTTGCAAAATGTTTTTATTTTTCACAAACTAAAAATTTTTAAATAAATTTATTTGACATAAATTTTTTTCTGCTGTTAATAATTTTAAAGCCATTGTGGTATGTAGCATTTTGTGGTATGAAAATAATATTTGAAATCATAAATTATTTAAATATTTTCCGATATTGCAGAATAAAAGATTTTACAAACATTGTTTTTAAAAGTTAATAAATGCAGCCAACATTAAATAAATTAAAAATTTATTGAGCTAAGAAAGTTTTAAAAAATTTTGCTACATATTATACGATTTTATGCAACTATGTTTAGAGTTGGAAATAGTTTTATACACCAATACATTTAAAAAAAAATCTTACTAATACAAACATAAATTAGGTTCCACTGACAATTGAGTTATGTACCTGTCAAAGAGTCGGCATACTGGTTGTATACTATGAACTACGTATTCGGTTGACACTACTTTGAAACCGCTATTTTTAACTTTTCACAGTTTGCAGCGCTATTCGTTATAGTGTACTACAGCGACTATTCTGTTCCCCACTTAAATTCAATTTCATAACAATAAAATTAATCTGAATGTTTTGAAATTTAAAATATAAAAATTTCGAGTATTACGTTTTTATGTCAAGTTGGACCAAAAAAAAGCCAAAAAAGCGTGCCCACTAAATTTTTTAGCCATTTTCTGTGTGTTTAATAATATTTTTTTTTTTTTTGTATATTAATTTATTTCCAAAATAAATCGTGGTAAAATGAAATCTATAAATTTATAATTGGTGGTTGCTCCAGAAAACGTTGTGATTAATCACAGAAATTTTGGAGAAAAAAGTGTTTACGTGCAAGACGTCAAACTTTTGTTAAATGTGACTAAAACTTTAGAATACCCAGTATCCAAAGAGAGCCAAAATTGTACCGAAATTAAATGAGTTTTTTTTGTCGAATATCATTGAAATCAAGTTGAACATAATCAGATGCAAAATTACGGCATTCGATATCGATCGAAATTACTATACAATTTAAATGGAAATTTCGATCGGTATCGAATGCCGTAATTTGCCACCAGTTTGTCACAGAACCCAAATTTGTACGAAAGTGAAAATGGGAAACGATTTTACCTTCTCTAGAAAACGTAATTTTAGAGCACTAACATAAAAGAAACGTTCAAAAAAATATTTCAAATGATAGAGAATCCTGTTGTTTCTTAAGTTGTATCTTCAAAAATAGACAAAACCTGTTTAGATAAAAAAATTTTTATATTTCTTGCAGGTTACAAACTTAACAAGAAAAAAATATGAAAAAAAAAACAAAAAAAAACCATTGAGTTATTTCTTTTCTGTTTTCTATCGTTGCTTTCTACCATTGTTTTCTATCATTGAAGCACCGGGCATATTGATCAATATCGATATTTAGCAATTTTTCAAGGATAAAATTTCGTTTTTAACCAGTTTTTTAAGTTATTTTCGAAGTCATTTCTATTTTTTTTTTTTTATGTTTACAAAGAAGCTGTTTAATAATAATATCATATTTAATAACAGAAAAACCAAAGCAAAACAAAATCGATACGTACGAATTGGAAAATGTGAAAATTTTCACTTTCGTAGAAATTTTCTGTGACACACCTGAATGTCGTTTTTCTATGTCGTATGGAGTACAAATACATAAGCCGAAATATTGTTGATTTTTCAACTCGCTTATTAAATAAACCTTAAGCCAAGGCAAATTCACTTTACAGTTGGAGTTAATAGTGCCGCCTTTTTCATACTTGGCAAGTTACACAACGCGCGTTATAAAATCCTTTTCTGCCAGCTTGTTAAACACTTTTCTTATAGAATTCAAAATATCAAAAATTGTTTAAATTTTTTTGTTTAACTCGTCTACAAACTAATAAGACATACTACGAAGAAAGCTACATAGCGCATTGGGCTGGACCGTTATCTTTGTTCGCATTTTTGTGACCTCACATCAGCACATCTCACATACACAGAAAAAAGTGTTTTATCAATAAAAAAAAAATGGTTTAAAAAGTATTTAAATTTAATTAATGTGATAATTGAATCAATTATTTATTTTGTTGAAAGAAAATTAAAAATTTAATTTTTATTTAATTAACATTTTAGTTGTTTTTGAAATAAATTTTCAATTAAAATTTTAATTAAATAACAAAAAATCTTTATTGACTTTTTTCGTTTAAAATAAAATAATTTAAACATCTAGAATTGTTGTTGGGAATTGTCAATATTTATTTAAATAAATTAACACATTGTTTGAAATGGCAAAGTTTTTTGCTCACTTATTGAAAATATCATTTATTGAAAATATTTTTTCAAAATTTTAAAATTTTTAGTAATCAATATAATCATTTTGGTAATAGGTGCAAAATCAACAACTTGTTTGGTTGATGTTATGAATTTGCAATAAATTTGGTAACTGGAGAAATTTAATAATTTTTTCTGTGTACGCATGTTTGCTGGCCATTGTTTATATTCATTAGCTGAACTGATAAGCTAATGTGACGTAGATGCGCAGATCTAATTTATTTTCATAAGCTAAATGCGCTATCCTTATGCAGCAATAAATCGACCATGTTGTTTTTTATTATTGTTGCTTAAAGCTCTAAGCTATGGCTTGTTTAAAGCGTAATCAGTTTTCACATTAAGCAATATGGAATAATTTATTTTTTAATGATACATATATTCGACTTGTATTCGCTAAAATATTTGTGTCTCAAAATTGCAGTAAATTGATTTTTACTTTAAATTGAAATCCAAAGTGGCCGATGAAAATACTTGTTGGATAATATCGAATTATATTTTTAAAGCCCCCGTTTTATCTTAAATTCAAATCTCTTCTCTTAATCGTGTTGGAAAAATTGTTTAATATTAAACCTGAATCTATTTTATTACCAAACAAAATAACCTAAATTAAAAAAAAATAAAACAGGGAGTAAATTACTGCTTTAAAAATTTTGTTTACTGGGTATTAAAATTTTTTGAAGCCAAAAATATAGTAAATCATTATTAATTAAAATTGTAGTTATCTAATTGAACTGTTTATGGTTTTTAATCCAAATTTTTATTTTTTAAATGTCGATTTTTTCGATTCCGACGCAATTTTATTTCTAATTCTTTCAGTCGATACTGAACGAATCGCAAAAAGTTTTTTCAGTGTTATAAAAACTCAAATAAAGGCTTTACAACACTAAAAATATAATTTTGATTGGTTTAGTATCAGTATGCGAAAATTAGCCCCCAGGTCAGTCAAGAATGATTATCAAAAAATTTTAATTCATTTCATCTTGTAAAATTCCTTTCTTCATAAAAATGATTTAATGAAAATTAAATTTAATGAACTTTCGCCTGATTAAAAAATAAAAATTTGTCTAAATGATTATTTCTCAACTCAAATGTTAATTGAGTATTTTGTATAAAATGAAAAAAAGAAAATTTCTAAAAAAAACTGGACTTATTTTAAAAGATCCATCCATGTTCATTCAATATTAACACTTGTATTATTTAAATCATTTTAATTCAATATTTTTGAATTTTTTTTAAATACTATAAAATTTTCATATATGTATATCATTTAAAACCTTATGAAGAAACAAAATTATAAAAAATTTTGTTATAATACTTCACGCCCATTACAAACTAAATGTAATTAAACTTATCTTACCAAAGCATAATTCAAAGGACCATCAGTCCAATAAAGTGAAAGCGACCATTTCTAGATTGATAAAGTAACTAACTGCTTAAGGGTTCTCTACAATATCACAGAAGTCTTACGTATCTTAAGGTAAATACAACCCTGTCCTGATAAGTTCTTAATGTTTTTTGAAAAATTTCAAACAATAATTAGATTAGGGAAGCATATCCTTTAAACAACTTAAGACTTGTATGAAACGGCCCTTACAAGATTACCGAGGAGTCCTAAAAACCTATTGACAAAAAAAACTTTAATAATTTCAATTGATCAATAAGAGTTCGTTTAAGTTATTCAGCTTTTGAAACAGATTTAACTTGAAATTTTTAGTTCCTGTAATAATCGTTATAGCATTTGAAAGGTTATAAAGAAATATATAAAAATAAATGTATGAAAAAAGTAATTAATTTTTATAATAAAAAAAAATCATATTTCTGCATCTGATTCTTGTTCCATTCGATATATTATTGAAAATGTTATGATAAAATAAAAAAAAATTATTTAACAAAACTTGTTCATTAAAAAAAAAAAAAATCTTTAAAATTTAAGGAAATCTTATTTAAAGTGTTGTAACGGAACTAAGTCAAACCGAACTGTATTGAAAAATATTTATACCAAATTAGACCATTTTAAATAGAAAAATCAAATCATTTAATTGTAAAAAATCTTATCTTAAACTTGTTTGGAAAATTTTTATATATCTTTGAAAATCTTTTAAGAAATTTCATTTTATTTAAAATTAATTTTATTTAATTATTTGGAAATAAATATTAAAACTGACTAATGTATAAAGTTTTTAGATTTTTCTTAACACATATTTATATATTACGGGAAACCTTTTATACATAACATTTTATCAATCAATTTATCAAAGAAAATTAAGCCATTTTAAATAGAAAATTAAATTTAATAGAATCTTATCTTAAACTTGTTTGAGCAATTTTTATATATCGCTGAAAATCTTTTAATAAACTTCAATTTATTAAGAATTATTTCCATTAAATTATGTGAACATAAATATATTAAAACTAATTTATTTATAAAGTTTTTCCATTTTTTTCATAATACATTTTTATTTATCACGGGTAACATTTTAGACATAACATTTTATCAATCAAAAAATATCAAAAAAAAAAAATCACTAAAAAATACGTTAAAATAATTACTTTTTTTTTATATATAATGAAAATATACATCATCAAAATCTTATTTTTGCTTATATGGACAATTTTATATATCACTAGAGATCTTATCTTAACTCAATTTTAACTCATAAATTTCATATTATTACGTAGATTCTTCATTATAAATAAATAATTAAAAAATAAATTTCAAAACTAACCATCAAGTTATAACCAAGAGAGTTTTGTGCCATTTTCATATATCGCCAGAGACCCTATAAAAATTTTAATTTATCAATCAAACGATTATAACTAAACTCAAAATCACTGAAAATTTTGTACAAAAAAGTTTTTAATTTAATATTTTATATTAATAAGAAAAATTTTATATACAAAATGCAAAAAAAAAACAAAATAAAGTCACTCTTAACTAATTTTATATATCACTGGGAAGCTTCTAAATATTAATATTAATCTTTTAAGAACAAAATGTAATTAAAAAATTCAAAGTTATATTAATGAAAATCTTTTAGTTAACAAAAACACAAAATTTAATTATAAATTTTGTTGTTATACCGCCAGAAACCTTTAAGCTATACCTATCATATTATAAAATGTATATTACATGTAACATTTTTCAAACTTTATACACCATCAGAAATCTTTAAAAAACTTTTCTCAAATAACAAAATATTAACGAATTTACTTGTAAATTAAGTAATTATATGAATTAAAAACAATAAAAAATGAACAATAATTTTAATCTATTTGCCAAATAAACAATATTAGTTTTTAAATCTTATATATTTCAGGAAACCTCACTAATATTTCTTATTTTAAGAAACCAAAAACTTATTTGAATAAAGAAATTTCAAAATTTTCATTAGTTAATAAAATTAAGTACTTCAAGAACATCTACATTTTAACACATTAAAAAAAAACTTGAAATATTTGATAGATCCTTGGAAAGTTTGTCTTTAATAATAATATATATAAAACAAAAGTTAAACGGTTAAAAAACATATTTTAAACTTTTATTTTATGCTTAAATAAATCCCTTAAAAAACTTGAAATTTTTAAATGCCTGTAAAATTAATATCACAAAATGGTTATATACCATTTTCTATATCATTGGAAAGCTTTCAATAATAAAAGGTTTTAAGTAAAAAAAAAATAGAAACTGTTCGAAAAATCTGTTTGAAAATTTTCTTATTATTTAAGAATCTTTTTAAAAAATTATTTAAAATAAAATATTTAATTCCAAGTAACATTTAAAACACAAAACGTTTTCAAAATATTTTATATATCATTGGAAAGTTTGACATAAATAAAAGTATTTAATATTGAAATTGGAAAAACTAACTTTAAGATTTTTATACGGTTGTTGAATAAAAAAACTCACAAGATTAATTTTGAAAGTCTTCTACAATAAAACAACGATTTTTCAAGCAGTTTGTATATCGAGCCATAGCCGCAAAAAAAGCTTAAGCGACAACATTTTCAATTTTCGTTTTTTTAATAAATGAATTTATTGCATCTTCTCCTAAAATCTCATGGTCACAGAAGGTACCCTTACGACTTTATAGCAAAAACAATTTTAGTTTAAGCGCCAATTTTCATAAAAAATGTTTATGAAATATAATAAAAAAAAAACCTTCTCCTGTAAAATTTTGTTTTTGTCGCATGAGCTTTTTTGGCGTTGATGGCTCGATATCATTGGAAAGCTTATCGTTAGCTTAATTCTTTAAGTAAGCAAAAACCTGCCAGAAAATCTATTTTAAAAGTTTTAAATATATATTTCAAAAATTTATCAAAATAGAATTAAACAAAAACTGTAACAATATTAGAAACATTATTAATAGCAAACAAAAATTGTAAATTTTTTTGTATATCATTGAAGAGTTTGTTATAAACAAAAGTCTTCAAGTTATCAAAAAAAAAAACTTTCAAAAAAAGAAGATTCAAAATTTTTTTA
This sequence comes from Pollenia amentaria, assembly GCA_943735925.1. Lineage (NCBI taxonomy): Eukaryota > Metazoa > Arthropoda > Insecta > Diptera > Polleniidae > Pollenia > Pollenia amentaria. Next base: position 49,105,737 of record OX031006.1, read on the forward strand.
TATATTAATTGAAAAGTTGAATAAAAATCGATATTTAAACTTTTTAACAACTTTCGAAAAAGAAATCAACTAAAATTTATTTTTCTTTGGGTCTTTTTCTTTAAAACTTTCTTTTTCAGTCGAATTCCCCGCAAATGGTTAATTGTACAATTAACAAAAATTGCGTTTAAAAATTCTATAGTACAAATAACCAAATAACTTCCTAAAAACAAATTCTCGTCCTTCTGCTAAAATTGTGAAATAAAAAAAATAAAGATCTTCTAAGAGATTGTCTTATAGATGGGTGGGTATACTTCCCTTTTAATAAAATTTCTGAAACACTTGTTACAAAACCAGTGTCCCTTTGCTTTTGGAGTAGCACTAGCACTGCTTTTTTTGCAGCATTGACCTTTAAAAAAAGGGGATACCCAGTGTAATTGCTAGTGTCTTACAAATTAACGCACACAAAAGGGGAGATGAATACAGAGAATACTCCTTAAGTTACTACCCTTTTAAAAGTAAAGAATTTCAAAACTGTCTTGAACTTAAATAAAAGCAATCATATGGAAAATTATATATAAAATAATTACAAATTGTAATAAATAATCTTAAACTTTTAGTCCTTATTGGGAAAACTTTAAATTAAGAATTATCCAAAAACAAAACAAAAAATTATTTAATTATTATTAAGAAAAATTTACTGTAATTGCACTCTGTATCTCCTTTTTTTATTTAGTTTAAAGTTAATTTTTTTTACTTTCTAATTATCTTTATCAGAACTAATTGTAAAAATGCCCCAAATTTTTTGTTTAAAATAAAATTTTAATAATGCCATTTCTTTCATTTGAGATGTGGTAAGGACATAATTTAAAAATTGTTCACCGATTTTTCCATATTTTAAATGAGACAATTGTGGCATTTATTTTTGTTATCCAAAACTGTATTTTATTTGTTTATATTTAAATATGGCCGTAAATTTAAGTTCAATCTCTGTTAAAAGATCCAATTTAAGAATAAGAACCACACTCAATGTAAACTTGATTTAAAAAATAAATAAATAAATAAAAATTGTACAAACCATTTAGCAAAAGGAAAAAAAATTATTTGTTTTATTTATTTTTTCGCTTTAGTATTTATAGTTTTTATGACTTGCTTAACCACCGGTTGTGGTGTTGGTCCTTCGGACCATTCGGCCGTTTAAAAAAAATTTAGGATAATTCAAGAAAAATTTACAAAAAGAATTGTTTGTGTTCACAAACTATAAAAAATTAATAAAAATGGGTAGTCTAATTAATAAAATTTTCTAAATATGCGAGGAAAAACAAACATTAAACATTTGTGAAATTCTTGAGCTCGTAGGACCATTAAGGACTAAAATTCCTATAAAAGCTTCAATAAAGAAAAACCTGCCACTGTCATAAATTCCAATGCAAAATTAATACAGATTCATAAATTTCCTTCAAATGGAATATCACACACGGGCATAATTGTGCTGGCACAAAATACCAGCTTGTAAGCAAGTGAGGCGAGGAGAATTTTTATTTTTGCTGGCATAATTTTTCAACCAGCTTCAACCCCGAATGAGCAGCATAAAACCAATACATCCACATTTTCCTTAACAAATAAATGCAAAAACTACTAAGGCTGGATTTTAATGATCTCAGTTAAACCATGTTTAGTTACTCTAGTTAATTTAGTTTATCTTAAATATTAACAGATTTGTGCCACCAAGTTTGTATACAAAATTTTGACGGGACAGCTTAGTTTTGCTTAAAATATTGGTCTTTAATGAAATAATAAAAAAAAATCACATTTCGGCGGAATAATCCGAGTTTCAGACTTCGTTAAACTAAGTTTAAGCTTAATCCACATCTGAAAACCCCGGTTTAAGCATACAAAGATGTGTACACGCATACATTTTATGCCACATGAAATAATCCCGTGTGTGACGGAAAGAACAAAAATTGTGCGGCTTAAAAAATATATCATAGTGGTAAATCCATTATGGATCCCCATTAAAAACCTCGCAAAATCTTGTAACTCGTATCAAAATAGAATTCAAAGCAAACAACATTTATGACAGTTAAAGTCTCATCAGAAAAAATATTAGAGTGGTAGTTAAGTCATTCAATATTGTACGAGAGCTTGTAGACAGGTTCCACTGCCGAAAATCAATTCTACTCCTAAAAATCGCATCAAAAAGATTCAGAAATCTCATCATAGGTCTTGGTGGATCCATATGGGACCATAAAAGTTTTCTTAGAAGCCCCACTATTTAAAATCCCTTTACTTTTAAGAAATATCGAAAAATTTTCGCGACCAACATTTTTATACCCTCCACAACTAGTTGTAAGGAGGGTATACTAAATTTGTCATTCCATGTGAAACTTATTTAATATTTATCTAGGACCCCATAAAGTATATATCGCACACCTAGTTCAAAAGTGACTCAACTCAAAAAACCTAATTTTTCAGAAATCGTAAAATCAATTTTTGACCTCAATAAAAATAGTTAAAAAGCAAAACTTTAGACCATTTAGTCAAAAATCTCTACAGATTATGTTCTAAAGATTTTTTATTTAATATTGATACATTAGATAATGAAAAACTTTTAGTTGTGTCATTTTTGTTGATGTTTTATTTGCACAAGTTAGCGAATTATTTTAAGTTATGTCCCTTTAGCTAAATAATAGAAAATAATCGTACTTACCCCAATTAGCTAAACTGCCACAAGTCAAATTAATATTAACTCCAACAAAGATTTACTTTATCAAACGTGTCACAATTCGAATTAGCACTATTTAGCACTTAGCAGTAGGGATCTACTACCATTTTTTTCTGACACAACTAAAAATAAGTCACTTTATAAATTGCAGATTTATACAAATTGAAACATAAAGAAAGACTTAACTGTGGGTACATTCGTAAATGCATCACTGCGCTGCATCAGTGATTTAAAATGTTTGAATATGTATCATTGAAGTAGATGTGGATCAAAAAATTGTTCAATACTCCACAAAAATAATAGTCACACAATGAAAAAAATTATAATTACTTTATTTTATCGGCATAAAAAGAAGTTTGCTTTTCTGATGCAACGCATTTACGAACGTACCCTGTTTTTAGCAACAGTTAACAACAACAAAATACACTGATATTATTTTTATAGAAAAACAAGTGTATCGTGCATATTTTAATCATATTATCCCGAAAAATTTAAATTTTGAGCCGAGTCACTTTTGAACTAGGTGTGTGATACATTCTGGGTCCTTGAGTAACTTGATGTCGATTTAGACATGTCCGTTTTTCGAAAAAAGAGAAGAACAATACAGGTGTTAAATTGTTTTTAGGAAACCTTAGCAGTTTTGACACAACATCTTAAGTCAAATTTAAAAGGTTGAAAAAATGCTGTTAATCATACGAATTTTCATTTAAAAAACATTTTCGTTTACGTTTTTAACATTTTGTATTATAAACGATATTTTTCTTTAATTTTGGTTTATTTTATTATTTGATAAAAATGATTTTTTCACCGAGTTTTTTTTAAACTTTTGTGCTATCTTATCTCGACTTAAGATGTTTGGTGAACATGCCACAGATATATGGGGGATTCACAAGGTGTCATAAAGTCACATGTCTTAAAATAATAACATGAAAAAATACGACTGTTGTAAGCAACTTCTCATAATTTAATGTGCTATTAATTACGATAGCACAATAAACATAGCAAGCAACGTTCTATTTATTTAAGACACTTTTTGTTTACAAACCAACAACAATATTTTTAAACCATTGTAAAATGTTAGAACATTATGACAATAAACCATGATAGCACACCTTGTGAATACCCCAATAGTTTTTAATTAATATTGATTTATTTAATTACAAAATATTTAAATATAATGAAGTAAAATAAACAAGCAAACAATTTATTGTAACTCAATTTCCAAATCGAAGGATATGAAATCTATACGTGAAGCGAGAGCTGGGTGCGATTATAAATTTAATTAACACTAAAACCCATGTAATGGGTATACGCTTTGTTGGTTGATTGAATGCCAAAAGCTTGTGTATAATGGTTGTTACATATGTTGCTTAGGTTTGTAACTTTGCTAAGCAAATAAATTACATAATTAGTAATTTCAACACTTATCAAATATATAAACCAAAATAAAACAGCGGCTCAGTGCTACCAAGTCATATTGATATAACGTCATCATTTTTATAAATACCACAGGGATGCTAAAGTTGGTAAATTGTACTTTTTTTGGTACATTTTAACCTTCTAAAGTACCGTGGTACTACCGTGAATCATTTGGTACAATTTAAAAATTTGAATTTTTAGTATAGCAAACAAGTTATTGAGTCCATTTCATTACATTTATTTTTTTAATTATTATTTCTTTCATCAGGATTTTAAAAAATCCTTCTTTTAAATTGCATTTTTTTATGCAATATGCACTTAAAATTATTAACATGGTTAATTTAGAAACGCAATCAGAAGATACTCGAATGCATGTATTTTTACAAAGTCTAGAAAGTAATTTCATGAATAAAAATGTTTTGGATGAATGTGATATATGTATATATTGTAGACCTTTACAAAAATCACATTCCCTTTAAAGAAATTTATTGCGGAATATTTCTACAAATTATATCAATATTGATATTGTTAAAGAAACGAAGGAAAATGCAAAGCAATTTTGTATAAAATTTTGCTAAGTTTTGAGAACCAAAGTCAACTTTAATAACGAAGTTTTAATGTGGTTCCATAAATTTACTCCTGAAAATGTTATTTCAGGTAAAACAAGTTGTATTGTACCTCTTCTAGCAAAAATGTTCCCGAATGAAATTGCAAATTTTGATTCAATCAATAATCTATTAGAGCTTTAGCTGATGTCGAGCAACTGCAGTCGTTAAAAATTTAAAACATTTGTGGTTTTTGGTCGGCAGTAGCTAATTTACAAAATGAGCTGAATGTCCATTTGTTTCCTTACATTTCTAGAGTCGTTGCTAGAATTTTATCCATTCCACATTCGTCTGCAAATGTGGAAAGAGTTTTTTCTTTTCGAAATATGATAAAAACTAAGGAAAGAAACAGACTAAATGTGCCAAAATTATCAAGTCTCATACAAAGGATTGTTTAAGATCGACAAATTCATGCTGCTATGATGTAAAAATTCCAAATAGTTTATCAACTAAACAAATAAGTGCCTGATTTTGATCTCATATATTTAAAGACTTTTGTGTACCTTATTTTATTCATACATATAATGTATGTTAATGTAAAATTTTGTTTTTTTTTGTACAATTGAACTTTTATGTACTTTTTTTGTTGTTTTAATAAATTTTAAAAAAATTGTACCGTGATGGTCCAAAAGTACATTTTTACGGATTTAAGGTTTTTGCGGTTTTTCGACACCCATATGCAATCGTTTTGGAGTGGAGAACCAATAACTCGATGTGACATGGCGGAGTACCATATAAAACTTCGACGAATACTGATTAAGGCCATAATAATCTGGAGGGGATTCTGGAAGTTTTCACCTTCCTTAAAGAAGGTTTAGTCCAACTGATAACTTTTGGATTTTTTATTTACATGTTTTTTCGTACTTTTTGTTAAGACTTTGTCTTGAAAACGTGTTCAGTCAAGAATTATCATAAAAAAAAAAATTTTTTTTATTCATTTCATGTTGTAAATTCCTTCCTTCAATAAAAATAATTTAATAAAAATTAAATTTTATCAACTTAAGCCTAATTAAAATATCAGCAACTTCAATAAAAAACCAACAGTTCAATTAAAACTCACAATTGATATATATATTTTTTTAACAGAGTCTTAAATATGTGTAACCCTTAGCGGTTTTTAAATATCGAACGTTTCTTAGACACAACTTTACCTTTTACTATCAAACCTAAAATGAAAATTTGATTTTCTTTCAAATAAACCTGAACGCAAAATTTTGTTACCGGAACATAAGGCGGGAAATTTTCAGCATCAATTTTTAATTCTTTTACATGAATTTCGGTACCCTAAAAAAATAAAAAGATTATCTTAATTAAAAAAGTTCAGATTTGGCTCCAATATCTGATTATCCTTTATCGTAACGATAAGTAATGCTTATGGAAAATATGTCAATATCGTTATAGTTAAAAAGAAAAAGAAAAACAGAAATCGGGAAAATAGTTTAGAAAAGATAAAGATTGGTTATTAAAAACTCGTTTTTAAAGTAATTACTACCATATAGTTTCATATTTTAATTACCTTCGCTAAGGGACATTTTTCCGGTAAATTTGAATATTTTTTAAATTCTTTGCGTATGATTTGTAAAATATTAAAAGTTTCCTTATTTTGCAAGAATAGGCAGCCATCAAGATTAGTGAAGTTTACCAAAACGAAATCTTTTTCATGTGGTCTTTCGTTTATAATCAAAAAGTCAAATTTAGGCCTAAAGAGTTCAACATTAAAACGTAAATTCATATTGAATGCCTCTTGATTGCGGTTTAACTTGACTATCGAACAATTCAAAAAGTCTGTCATATTATTATTGTACCAACACTCAGTCGAATCCAAGCGAAAGTTGAATGAGCGCTAAAATCGTGTTAAATACGAAATTTAAAAATTAGTAGGCTTTATGAAGAATTAAATGTTTGATTAAAAAAAAAACAGAGAAAAATTACCCAAGTAACGCAAAATTCAATCGTTAATATTAATAAAATTATTGAAAAAATTAATGTCATTTCACTTTGGTTTCAAACACACATTTGAAGCTGTTGGTTTCAATGGTTGATTTAGAATTAAAAACGTTTTATCTAAACGGTTTTTAATTGTCGTTAATTAAAACAGTTTTTGGTTATGAAATTTAAATAAAGGGTGGTCCAACCATAATGCCCGATATTAATTGTGAGTCAAACGTTAACGTCAAGTGTTTTGCCCAACTTAATTAGAAATTTGCTTCTTTCAGTGTTTGACACATTCAACCATGGAGCGGTAAACAATTGAGTAGAACGCTAAGATTGTTGAAGCCTTTAACGAAAATGAGCGTTCAAATCAAAATGCATTTTGTGCACTTCGTGATTTTTTTTGTTCAGCATAATCGACCAAATGTGTCTAAAACCGGGTCTGTAGGAAATGTAAAAACACCCGTCTATGCTCGCCCAGTTCGTTCTGCGGTAAACATTGCTGTTGTTCGCGATTTTATCGGCCAAGCAGTTACCGTGAATGGTGGTGGAGATGATAACTGACTTCTTGTGGCCAGAAATTGAGAGTATGGATCTGGACGATATGTTGTTCCAACAGGATGGTGCCATTTGCCACAGCCGACGAAACAATGCCTCTTTTGCGGGAAAAATTTAATGGCAGGGCTATTTTACGCCGTGATGATGTTAATTGGCCGCCACGATCATGTGATTGAACACCGTTGGACTTCTTTCTTTAGGAATATTTAAAAGAACAAGTGTATGTCAATAAGCCAAGACCAATTCAAGAGCTGAAGGGTGTGATAACTCGGCACTTTAACGACATTGAACCTCAATTATGCTTTAGAGTCAATGAAAAATCGACCATCGGATATAACCATGCCACCGAAGCCGTGGCGAACATTTGGCCGATATTTTGTTTTACACATAATTGCCATAAATTCTTCTATCATAAAAAAAAATATTAAGATAATTCTCTGAAAACTTTTTGCTTTACTTACAATTAACATCTTGCGTTTTAGTTGGATCACCCTTTATTTAATAGATCATAAAACACAAAGCTAAATCAATTTAAGGCCACACTACCAACCGTGCGGAAATATTTTTAATCGTTAACCAAACTTTTACTACACAGATCGACTTATAATTTGTTTCAGAGTCGATAATGACTATCATCTAATGTTTTTCTATCTAAAGCTTGTGATCAAACTTAATATACATATAAACGTTATTGTTTAAAAAAACGGAATAAACAAGATTAAATGTTTACGTAAACATAAATTTCTTTACAAAATTTTTTCTTTACAAAAAGCATATGTCCCTTAATGAGTATAGCTCTCATACTAAATACTTTCCCGAAAATCGCTTTAGATCACATTTATATACCTTTGAGAGGTGGTTATGACGAAAAAAAAAATTGGTGCGTATAACGTTTATGTAATCAAACGGGAAAAAGTCATAATTTGCTTTATTTAATGATGATGAATTCCCAGGATGTCAACTAATTAGGATCATGTAGTTTTAAAATCAATTTCTAACGATAATTTATGTATAAGTATTACCCTAAAAATAGATGTCAGTAAGCACACAATCGTACTTAAACCAAAGTAATTGTGTCAAAATAGGAGACACCAAAGTCTTATTACCAATACAGAAGAACAAAATTCCTGTGCAAAAATAAAAGCTCACAGACCTGGCGTCAAGACAGGTAACCCAAGTAATTGTGTCAAGACAGGACGCCGATGTCCCAGAGCTAAAACAAGAGACCAAAGTTCTTGTGCAAAAAAAAAAAAAAAAAGAGACCGAAGTCTTAGTGCCAATACAGAAGAACAAAATTCCTGTGCAAATACAAAAATTTGAAGATCTGCGTCAAAACAAGTGACCGAAGTTCTCATCTTAAAAAAGGACACCGATGTTCCAGAGCATTTTTAAGCGTTTTTAAAAAATCTTTTAAGCTTTTTTTTGCAGTATTTATTTTAAAAATTTGTACTATTGAATTAACTTAAATTTGTTTATAAATTATAATAAATTTTGACTTAAAATAGTTGTACCAAAGATAATTTCGTATGAAAAGGGATAATTCTTATGTTCAAAAACATTTTATCAGTCTTATTAAAAAAAAATATAATATTCAGGGAATATTAGAAATGTCCTTATTACGTTGACTGTAAATATTATTTGCCCTTTGATGTTACGATATAAAAGTACAAGGAAATTTCACTTTTTATTATGATAAAAATTCAATTGTCTCAATGTGTGTAAAAATTGTTTGCTCTCAACTGCTGGAAAAATAATAATTCTAAAGCTTCAACTTTTCTTAAACTATAAAAAATAAAACGATCCAAAAATATTGTAGAGATATCAAAGAAATAAATTGTTTAAATTTAGCATGTATCAGAGGTTTTCGGGCCCCTAATTTTAAAATTTAATCTCAACTATCTGTACTCCATATTTATGTGTATTAAATGCTTTACCAAAATCAATCCACTTGTTTAAATTTAACCATTTATTTCAATTTCGTTAAAAAAATAAGTCACTAAATGTATTTTGCTTCGAATAAAATTTCATACTGGTAACAAATTTATAACAAAAATGTTTAAAATATTTTAGCATTTTTAGGCCATGTCTAATGCCAGACTTAGCTGTAAAAAGTTTTTATATCTGGTCACACTGCACAGAACTGAAACAAAGGACCGAAGCTTATGTACGAAAAGAAGAGATCGAAGTCCTTGCGCAGAAACGAGAGACTGAAATCTTTCTACCTAAACGGAAGATCAAAGTCTCTTCACCAAAACAAGAGATCAAAGGTTAGCCTTAAAACAAGAGACCCAACTCCTTGGACCAAAAATAAGCGACCAAGTACGCCCGTATCGTGAATTAATTTTTTACCTTTTCTCTAAAAAAAATTTGTGGGGAAAAGCAAAATTTTGAGCGAAAAAACTTACTTTTTAATTACAATATCTTTGTTTCTTTACTTTTTGGGTAAAGTTCGTGAAAATGGGAGCAAGCATAAATTTCTCTCACAAAGATAAAAAATTACACAAAAGTATGTTAACAGAAAAAACCATTTTAAGCACAAAATAAAAAGTCAAAGTGTTTTGACAGTCTTAACAAACCAACAAAAGTTTGTGCCACTTTTGAAAAATTGTACATTATCTGCAGAAATAAATTACTACTATCAAAAATAGAACAATACAAACACTTTTGCAATAACTTACATTATTTTTCTTGATATTAATCCCGTGTGATCCCAAAGTAGAGTAAAGAAACAGAGCTAATATGCGTGCTAAAAGAGAAACAATGAAATGAAAAGAAATTCTGATCTTTAGCACAAACAAAATTTATCTAACGCTTACGGCACAATTAAGAATAAGATACAATTTCACTCTAAGGCTGGGTTTTTGAGATGTGGATTAAGTTTAAAATTAGTTTAACGTACTCTGAGACTCGGATTTTTCCGCCGAAATGTGAATTTTTTATTTTTTCAATAAAGACCAATAATTTAAGCAAAACTTAGCTGTTCCGTCAAAATTTTGTATACAAACTTGGTAATGGTGGCACAAATCTGTTTTCAGAATAACTAATCCTAGTTTAAGTGAGATCTCGATAGCCCAGCCTAAATTAAAAAAATAGCATAAATAACACTAGTTCACAAATTTTGAAATTTTTGCCATAACCTCAAAAATACGATGTTTTCTAAGCTCAATTGGATATGACGTTTATTTGTTTTTATTAAGAAGGGTTTGCGATATATTCGCGAAAACGCTGTTTTTTTCCGTTTTAAAAGCTATTTCAAAAATCTGGGGAACTGAGCAGTTAAATAACGCAATTTAACACTGTTACAGAGACATGTTTTTTTTCTTTCAGCCCATATCTATACTTTTTTTATCGAATAAATATTCACTGATTTACAGACCTTTACATTTGAAATAAATTAATTTTGTCTACGTTTTTCAAAGTTTAACATTTTAAGTCCCTCCATTACGGCAAACAAATTTTTTTTTAATTTTTTTTTACCCATATCCAAACGTATTTGGCACAAAATTGTTATCATCGGGAAAAAAAATTAAAAAATTGCAATATAATAAGTAAAAAACATTCAAATTTTAATTTTCAAGAAAAAACTTTTTTTTTTTGGTTGTGTTGATCGGATAAGGATTTAGTGTTGAGACAATTTAATTTGTTTACACAATTTGTTTACAATAGTGGAGAATATATTATGCATTTGTGCTGATGTTTGTAACACCTTACCTTAAAAAAATATTGGTCCTTTAAGTGTTCCGATCGACTCAGAATCACGTTCTGAACCGAATTACCAACGTTCCCATATCCTTCTCCCATTTTTTTCCTATTTAAATTCCATTGTAAAAATGGGAAAAAACTCCCGGTGAATTTTTATTCATAATTGGGCTGAATAACAATTTTTTTAAATATTGATTTGTTTCAAAATAAATTAAATAAACTTACCTTTTCTTTATTTAGAATATAAAAGTTTGTAATGAGCAATATGTAATTATAATCACACATTATTTTGCATTTTCTGCCCAAATTAATATAAGCTCCCTTTTCCATTATAAACTTTATTTAAATATTTTAAAGATAGGTGTATTTAATTTTTTATTTTGTTAGATAGAAAACTTTCCCAATTATTTCTTTTTTTTTATTTTTAACATCCCACGTTTAAACATGTTTTCATAAGTCGGCAACCAGCGTTACCGTTGGTGCTACTAAAGTAGCAAATTGCCACTTTTACGACTGCTTGAATACTATTTTGCTACTTTTACAAAATGCACCCAAATGTGAAACTTTTTGTAATTCTTGCTACTTTTTACTAAATGATGAGATACTTTTTGAACTTTCTGTTTTATTTCAACTCCCAGCTTTAATATAAACTGTAATTGTTTTAAAATATATGTAAGCAAGCTTTTTTGAAATAATAATTTTGTCTACCATAATAAGCATAGTATAGAACTAGTATGCCAACTCGAGAGAGCGTTCTCAATTTTTTAGTTCACCCCTCACACATATGAGTTCTGTGTGAATTCAACACACATAAAAACAACAAAAACAAAATATGAAATTTTTCAATTTAAAATTTTTCAAATTAATTAATAATTTTTTCCAATACATTTTGCTCATTTACCTTTGCAAAATGTTTTTATTTTTCACAAACTGAAAATTTTTAAATAAATTTTTTTGACACTAAATTTTTTTCTGTTGTTAATATTATTTAAGCCAGCAGAGTAGCATTTTGTGGCATAGTATACAACTAGTATGCCGACTCTTTGACAGGTACATAACTCAACTGTCAGTGGTACATTTTTATGTTTGTATTAGTAAGATTTTTTTCAAATGTATTGGTGTATAAAACTATTTCCACCACTAAACATAGTTGCATAAAATCGTATAGAATGTGGCAACAATTTTTTTTTCCAAAATAAAATTTTCTTAGTTCAATAAATTTTCAATTTATTGAATGCTGGCTGCATTTATAAACTTTTAAAAGCCATGTTTGCTAAATTTTTATTCTGCAATATCGGATAATATATAAATAATTAATGATTTCAAATATTATTTTTATACCACAAAATGCTACTCTGCTGGCTTTAATAATATTAACAACATAAAAAATTTAGTGTCAAAAAAATTTATTTAAAAATTTTTAGTTTGTGAAAAATAAAAACATTTTGTAAAAGCAAATTAGCAAAATGTATTGAAAAAAATTATAAATTATGTGTTTAAGTCATAAAATTAAACATGAAGTGTTATATTGTGAAAAATTTTAAATTAAAAAATTTCAAATTTTGTTTTGTTTTTGTTGTTCTTAAGTGTGTTGAATTCACACAGAACCTATATGTGTGATGAGAGTTATAAAAAAAAGAGAACGTTCTCACCAGTCCGCATACTAGTTATATACTATGTTTTGTGGTATGAAAATAATATTTGAAATCACAAATTATTTTAATATTTTCCGATATTACAGAATAAAAATTTTACAAACATTGTTTTTGAAAGTTTATAAATGCAGCCGGCACTCAATAAATTGAAAATTTATTGAACTACGAAAATTTTATTTTGGAAAAAATTGTTCCCACATTCTATACGATTTTATGGAACTAAACAAATACATTTGAAAAAAAAAACCTTACTAATGCAAACATAAGTTAGGTACCACTGACAATTGAGTTATGTACCTGTCAAAGAGTCGGCATACTAGTTGTATACTATGGTAATAAGGGTATGCATTTATTGCGAATATATTATGTAACATGTCTACATATTAATTATTCGCAAGTAATTGCTCTTGGGAAGTACGACTTGCTTTTGGCGTATGCGGTATACCATGATGAAATAAATACTTATACCATGGCGTATACTTATGCCTGTATAAATCAGGGTTGTCAGATTTGTTTCGACTTCGTGACCAATTATACACCGAAAATCGCCCAAATTCGACAAATTTAATTTTCTTAAGATTTTTGTAATGAAAAATTCACCAAAAATTGCAATATTTAATTTTTATATAACATTGAAATAACCCTTTTCATGGTTTATGGATTATTTTATTCGTTATTTACCTAGCTTCGATAATTTATAAATATGTAAAATTTTTGCTTTTATAAATTTTTTTTTTTTGTAAATTTTTGAAAACGTTTATTTTTTTTTTTTTTTAAATAGACCTATTATTTTTTTATATCCCCGAAACTGTTGAAAATAAAAAAACTATTGGTAAGATGCCTAAAAAGGAATTTAATTCCAAATCATTCGCTAGTAATAGCATCCAAATCAGACATATCGGTCCCAAGTCATGATGAAATATACATATTAGCATAATGCCCCCAACAATGAATAATACATAAATTTAACATTTGTCCTCCGATTTTCATGAAATATGCCGTATTTTATTTATACTCGTGGCTTTTAGATTAATGATTAAAATGTAAAATTGTTGTCCTTATATCTTTTATACCTATGAATTTTTGAAAAGACAAATAGTTCTAATATTCAAAAAATATATTGCCACTTATTTCTGAATAACTTTGACAGTTGAAAATATAAAAAAATTTATATGGATGACTCAAAGGATTTTAAAAAACTAGACCAGATACAACGAATCATTGAACAGGTTTGTATTCAGCAAGCTAAGGTCAATTAAAATCACATAAAAAAATGTTTGCTTACATCTAATGTAATCTTTTCTGAATTTTTTTTTAACCATTTAAAAATGTTTTTGGAAATTTTAAATAAATTTAAAAAAACACGTGCAAAAACGTAATTTTGTGTACTTGTTCCTATTTTAAAACATGTGCCGCCTTTTTTTCTTAAATCGCCTTTTTGGTGCCACTTTTTTTGTAAAAATTCCCTTTTTTTTTTTTTGGTACTTTTTGAAAATATCCAACGGTAACGCTGTCGGCAACTCTACTGTCTGCAACATCTTTATAAAACTTTACGCGCTTTTTTAACAACGAAAAGAACACACACACACACAAATCACTATTGCAAAAAAAAACACTAGCAAAGTTACAAGCAGATTGTGATTTTTTAAACATACATTAATAACTCTTTTAATACATAGATTTCAGCTTATATTTCACATTCCCCTAATATACAATTAATTTATCTTTAACTTAACATAAATTTTAATTAATTTATTAAATTATTATTTGTAAAATTATTGAATTGAAACAACTTCACTTTTACGACATCTTTTACCGGCCGAAATAAATAACGAACTAAACATAATGAAATTTAAAAGTGGCCAGACTGTAATATTAACAATCAACAAAATCAGCGTTTTTTGTAACGACATAATATTCAAATATTGGTATAACAATTAAAGTTCTTTTCGCGGGCTTTTTAGCTACCCGGTAAGGCAGGAAGCAATTTTAATATTCTAAGGATCCCAACGCTGTAAAGAAAACTACTCGTAACAAAATAATTTTTAATGTTTTAGGAACGTTGATGATATTAAAAGTATTTGGGAACAACAAAATTTTTAAGACTAAAAGGCAAAATAAACCACACAAATGGCTTGGCAAACACAAACATGGTTTCCGTCAGATGCCGTTTCAATTTTCCTTCTTATAAAAAACTTTGTAACAACAAACCATATTCCATTAAAAATAAAATTTGATCGGATTGCCAACAAACGGCACTAACGCCATGACTGGTAATGTTAGTAAGCTAAAATCTTACTAAGCAATCACAAAAATATTGAGGTTCTTTGTGATAATTTTACTCTAAATTACTCTACAAATCAAGAAAAACTGCGGTAATTTTTAAAAAAAATGAACTGAAAATGTCCTTCAGTTTCAATTTTACTCAATTTCGATTTCCAGAACATGGCGGAAAATGTATTATTGCCATAGCTTGGGAATAATGATTAGAAATCCTAATGATTAGCAATTGGATTAGAAATTTTAATTGTGCTGAAAAATTGATTAATTACGATTAGTTAGCCATTTTAGACGATTACTAATTCATTAGATTAGAAATAATCAAAAATCTAATCACATTAGTGACGATTAGCATTTCTAATCAAATCTAATCAAAACTAATCCAAAAAATAATTGATTAGATTTCTTGATTATTTTTGATTAGATTTGATTAGATCAACTATTTTTAACTATTTTTGTGAAAAGAAAATATTTATTTATCACATTTGTTGCTATATTTACATAATGTAACAGTTTTTGAATATTGCATAAAATTGCATACGGTGCACCCTGTGCTTAAACTAAACACTTGACTCAGCTGGTATGCTTTGTTGTTGTGTTATTATTAATGTCAATTTTCAATATTCAAAAACTGTTACATTATGTAAATATAGCAACAAATGTGATAAATAAATATTTTCTTTTCACAAAAATAGTTGATCTAATCAAATCTAATCAAAAATAATCAAGTAATCTAATCAATTATTTTTTGGATTAGTTTTGATTAGATTTGATTAGAAATGCTAATCGTCACTAATTGTGATTAGATTTTTGATTATTTCTAATCAAATCAATTAGTAATCTGAAATTTTTATCAAAATTCAATTCTAATGATTAGATTATTTTATTTCTCTAATCTAATGATTTCTAATTCTAATCGAAATTCCCCAGCTATGATTATTGCATATGTTCAATGAATAAATCTAGTTTATAAGCGTTAGGGAGATCGGACGGTTATTATTCGACCGGTTTTAACCGGTTATTTTTGTTTTGCCCAAGCCGGTTGATTTAAAATGTCCATTTTTCGAATATCGAAAACACCGGTTATTTTGGTATAATAAACCGGTTATTTTAATAATGTGTGATTTATATACATACGTTTTCCTTGCTCTTGTTGTAAATGAGCCCGTAATTAAAGATTTTTCTAATTCAATATTGGGCAAACTTAAACTTTTTACGAAGAATGTCAAAACAAAATGTAACAAAAGTCAAAAAACATTATGAACAATGTAAATACTAATCGCTTATAATAGCTTGGGTTCTTGTAAAAACCCAAAACAATTTAAAATGCTTAAAAAAGTGTTCAGTTAAAAAGTAAATAGTAATTTTTGCAAGAGTATTCTAAATATTACAGGTGTGTTCTAGAATCCGAATCCACTCGAAAGTGGGTTACTTCAGCATTTTTGGTGTTCTGCATTTCACATCCGTATTTTTTTATTCGTTTTCAATTAGAGCAGTTAGGGGTTGGTGAAAGTAAAACGAATCGACTCTTATTCTTATATGTGATAAAATTTTTATCAAAAACGAGATTTAGGTTTTTAGTTTGAAATGTTTTTTATTCAATTTAATAAAAAAAAAAATATTCCTTTACACAAATATTAATAAAAATAAAATTTTTAACATATCCAAAAATTTAAGTTATTTTTATTAAACTCACTTGTGTAAAAAAACAAACATGGAGTCAAGCATTATTTTTTTAACAAGTTCTTTGAACTTTTTGAACATTATTTTCTTGTCTCCGCAATTGTATATAAGATAAAACAAAAGCTCCAGGCATTTTTATGACAAAATTTTATTTTTTAGGAATAATAATTTATACAATAAAAAAAAATTTATTTTTTTATTTTGAACAGCTGTTTTTTTGACATTAATTTGTTTTTGACATTAAGATTTTTTTTTCCATTTTTCGAACGCAAACTTTAGGTGCCTGAAGTGCCCCAAAATGATAAGTTGCAAAGGTTCTTCCACGTCACAATTTATTAATCACCTTTAATTAGTCCACATAATTGACATAAATGACACCAAATAAATCTTAACTCCGTTCAAAGTAGTTCTAAGGAGACGAAAAATAATTCTTTACTAAAAAAGCAGCCAAAAATGAATCATTGGGTGAAATATTAGCCCGCAAATACATTTAATACAGCTGAAAATAAATCGTGCATATTATGTAATACAGGAGAAGATGAAAATTACAACGCTTTATGGCAAAATGCCCAATATTTAGGGAATTCCGAAACAGATACTTTGAAAAACCATATCTCAATGAAATGGGACTTATAAACATTTTGAATGGTAAAATACCCATTGGGTGGAATAGGATTTATAACTACATATGTATGTCGAAAACGCTTTAAAGTATAGAAAAATGATAGCTGAAGAATTTATGTAATAATATACTTAATCATTATATCTACTACAACTATAAATATTTTGATCATACTTTTTCTTTTTTTGAAACCTGTTTATACTTATTTATTATTTGATGTCTTTAAATGCTTATATAACAGACGACGGTATGTCATTGTTATTTAATTTCTTTATTTTTATAATATCTTAATATTTTAAATAAAGAACATACACTTACATACATATTAGCCCGTTGTGTTGCCGAGGAAGGAATGCCCATTAAGGAACTAAACTCTTAAGTAGTTCTAGCATATCTTCAGGCTTAAAACTACAACATTCCGGCGGAATTAACGATATGGAAAAAATTCATAGGCATTATTTATAAAAACAAGAAGAACTAAAAAACAAAATTGAAGAAATCAAACAATGCCATGGAAGGTTTTAAATTGTGGTCGACGAATTGTAGCTTGAATTCTGTAATTCTTAACTTGAAAACGAGAATAACAAATTCGTTAAAGTAACCGAGATTTATCATTACTTAACGATATCAAAATGTTACAGACTTGAGGTACTGATATTTAAATAATATTATTTTAAACCTAAATTTCAATCAACTAAAGCGATACAAATATTTTAAATTTGCAGCCTTAAAATTTGAATAGAATTATTCTCTTTTTCTTTATAAATTTTAAAACAGAATTTTACTTTGTTTAATTTTTTTACTTTGTTTTGGAATTTCATATATTTTTCTTCAAAATTTTCAAATGAAAAATTTTAAATTGTAAATTTTTGAATATATAATACAATTTTTTTTTTAATGAACAAATCAACAAGAACTTTCAAACAAATAAAACAAGCTACCGCAGCAGCTGTGTTTACAGTTGACACAAGTAAGAACAATCGCGTGACTGTGCTGCAGCAATTATTGTACCCATTTCGCTTTGTACCAACTAGCGGCAATTAAATTTGTATAAAACAGGGCAATCGTGTGCTTTCAGAATATTTGATTGGGGTAGTTTCATTATTGTGCGTCAATAAAGAACAATCAAAATTGTGTCATATTGGTGCATTTGCGGCAATCGTGTGTTCCTACCTTTATTATGTAGTTCATTTGAAACAAAATATTATTTGAAATACACAATGTCGACAAGAACATTTCTTTCGCATTTTTATATTCAAAACAATAATAAAAAACTAAAATTTGTTTTTGTTTTCAATTTAAATGTACGAAAGAAATGTTCTTGTCGACATTGTGGGCCAGGCAGTTAATTTAAGGATTTTTGTTTGCCTTGCTTGGGTTACTTAAAATTGTGAATTTTGAAAAACGTAATAAAATCAAATTTTATTTTCCAAATTTTAAAGTCTGTAACTCAATTAATTCGATTCGACAAACACGGTATATTGGCTGAGAGAGAAAAGACATATATATGCAACAGTCAAAATTATGTACAATTCAGGTGAACAGTTCTCGAGATTTTTCGAAATAGCTAAAACAACGGCATAAAAACACGATTTTTGCAAATATCTCGAAAACTCTTCTTAAGAAAAATAAATGAATTTCATGTTCATGTTAAGCAGCTCCAATTTAGCTGAAAAAATATCTAATTTTTAAGGACTTTTTTTTTGTGGTAAATTCTAATTAATTATAGCAAAAATAAAAAACAACTATAAATTTCTTTTGTTTTTTTACGACAATTTTGTTATTTTTTCGATTTTTTGTTTTATTTTGTTTAATAAATTAAAATAAATCATTACACAAACATAAAAATAGAAGAAAAAGTAGAATAGAAAGATGATAATTCTGACAACAAAATAGAACAGTAAAGAGTTTTGTATCGGATTTTTAGATGAATTTAGTTTCTTTTTGTTGTTTACAACTACACAATATGTTTTTTTAAACAATAAAATATAATTTGTATTTTTATAAATTTTTTACTTTTATTTAAATAGAGTAAGTAGAGATATTCCTTTCTTATGCAAGCTGTCCTTTTTGTCAAAATATTTGTGTGTGTGTGTGTGTGTGTGTGTGAATGTGTACAAGACTACAGCAAACATAAAAAAATTATTCTGTTCATTGTTCTACAAAGACTTTAAATTGCTTTTATGTTGGCAAAGGAAATTTACAAGCCAGCTAAAATAATTCTGGGATCTTCAACGGCAGCCTTAATTTTACGTAAGAACATAACAGCCTCACGACCATCGATCAATCGGTGATCGTAAGTTAGAGCCACATACATCATGGGGCGGATGACAACCTAAAATTGAAAAGTTTTAAGAATTAATTCATCATATTTCCTGAACTTATTATATAAAAATAATTACCTGTCCCTTAATAGCAACGGGTCTTTCGAAGATGCCATGCATACCCAAGATAGCACTTTGTGGTGGATTGATAATTGGTGTACCCAGTAAAGAACCGAATACTCCACCGTTACTAATGGTGAATGTACCACCATCCATGTCTTCAACAGCAATAGCACCCCTGCGAGCCTTGTCGCCCAAAGCAGCCATAGCAATTTCAATATCAGCGTAGTTCATACCTTCAACATTTCTGATAACTGGCACCACCAAACCTTTGGGTGTAGCAACGGCTACAGAAATATCAACATAATCACGATACACGATTTCCTAAGAGAAATGGAAAAAATATCAATATAAAGTTTATTCTTATTCGGCCTTATTGTGCAAGGCTTTATCGTTAACGTCCAGTCGTTTTTTGTGATAGATTAAAAAACACAGCTTGTTTGTTAATTAACAGCCGTATTCATAACAAAAAGTTAGCCACAGTTTATGCACTACGTACAACGAGCTGCTAACTAGAATGCCGATTAAGCTTAGCAGCTTGTTAGCACAGAGTTTATTAATAACAAATTTTATACGTCTGCTAACTTTTAATAAATCAACTCTGAATATTAATGATGCCACATTATAATACTCAAAAATGCAATACGTTTTGCATTAATCATCGCTGGTTTTGTCATTTAATTTCATTTTTTTTTCCCTCTTTATATAAAAATTTTAAATGTTTTTAAATTAAAATATATTTAAAAAAGGACTCTAAACTAAAAAAAAAACAGTGTATTAAAAAAAACAAACAAAATTATTCAACATAAAACAGCTGTTTATCACAAGTTGGCAAACGTTTGGCAGCTTGTTGACAAGAGTTTAGCAAATCGTTAGCCAGAGTTTGGTAAGTGTATTATGAATAAACTTTGTGCTAACTTCATTCCAAATTTTCGTTATGAATACGGCTGTAAATCTTTTACAAGAAATGACTCAGGCGTTAAAGAAAACGCTTTAAGCAATAAGGGCGATTTTATTTAAAAATAAATTTTTTCTTTAAAATTATTTGTGAAAATTTGGCTGAAAATGTTTTTATTGAATCTGTTTTTAATGAAGGTATTTTCACAGAATTTATTTTCGTGGGTCTGTTTTCATTTAAAACTGCTCTCAGTTGAACTTTTCTTCGTGAAGTAATTTCATGTAAAATTGTTTTGTTAAGGTTTTTTTTACTGAAATACTTTTGGAAGAAAAATTTCTAGTCAAACTGTTTAAGGAGAAATTAATTTGAAGAACCAGTCTTCAATGATATAATTTGAGCTGCAGATGTCGTCGAAAATGGAAGAATTTGTCGAAGAAATGTAGTTCAGTAATACATAATAAGTATTCAACATATCTGTTGCAATAAATAATAATGGCTTAAGTCGAAATTTCGTGTTTTAAGATATTAACAGCCGTATTCAAAACGAAAATTTGGCATGAAGTTAGCACAAAGTTCATTCATTATACACTTACCAAACTCTGGCTAACGATTTGCTAAACTCTTGTTAACAAGCTGCCAAACGTATGCCAACTTGTGATAAACAGCCGTTTAATGTTGAATAATTTTATTTGTTTTTTTTTAATACACTGTTTTTTCAATTTAGAGTCCTTTTTTAAATTTATTTTAATTTAAGAACATTTCAAATCTTTTTATTAAGAGGGAAAATAAAAAAAAAATGACAAAACCAGCGATGATTAATGCAAAACGTGTTGCATTTTTGAGTAATATAATGTGGCATCATAAAATTTCAGAGTTGATTTATTAAAAGTTAGCAGACGGATAAAATTTGTTATGAATAAACTCTGTGCTAACAAGCTGCTAAGCTTAATCGGCATTCTAGTTAGCAGCTCGTTGTACGTAGTGTACAAACTGTGGCTAACTTTTTGTTTTGAATACGGCTGTAAGGGTTTTGTCTAACATAAATTGTGTTAAGTTTTTTTTATAAAATTTTTAGTCACAGAAAAAGATGCACAGATTTAGAATAAGACTGTTAATTTATTTAAAAAAAGTTTGATTAGTTAATATTCGTTGTTTTTTAGATTAGATGTTATGAAAAAATCCATTGGCAGAAAATAAAAACTAAAGTGAACTTAAGCTACTATATTGAAAGGCAAAATAATTTTTGATAATAGCACTGTGCAACAAAAAAAAAAAAAAAAAACTAGACTTCTGGTTGAGCAAATCTGCCAAAGCATTTTTAAAGGTTAGCTCGGGTTCCCGAAATATCGGCCCCTAAAGTTTTTGAAAAGGCGTTTGGTGTAATTCAAAAAAAAATATACCAAATGTACTTCTGAGCTAAAAATTAATTTCAGATGTCTTCATTAGAATTGTATGACTATTCCTTTCTTAGAATATATTAACCCTCCAACACTCATTTTAAGGGGTCATGTTTGTCCTTATTTCCAACTTCTACACAAAAGTATACAAAAATGGCACTTTAGAGGGTTAAAATATTCAACAAATATTTTCCGCATCAAATTTCGCTAGGGGTCTTCTAAAACCAAAAGTTCATGCAATGTGCATATGTAAAACGCTTAATAAAGTAGTATATATTTTTATTTTTCACAAAAGTAGTTGTAATTAACTCAAAACAGTGTAAAGTACTTTTGGCTTAATGGTATTTATACAAAACAATCGTATGGCATTTTTTTTTAGAAAAATTAACCTTATACATATTTTCATTTTAAGGGGTCTTATTTGTCCTGTTTAAAAAAAATTACTTAAAACTATACAATAAATATGCTTAATATGCTCCACAAATATTTTTCAAAACAAGCTGAACGATTTTTTTTCTGCAAAAAATATTTTAAACTATGGGTTGAGGTCTTTTAGATGTTTTTTCTAAAAAAAAATGCCATAAGATTTTTTTTGTATAAATACCATTAAGCCAGAAATACTTTACACTGTTTTGAGTTAATTACCACTATTTTTGTTAAAAATAAAAATATATACTACTTTACAATTTTCCTTTATTAAGCGTTTTACATATGTTGCATGAACTTTTGGTTTTAGAAGACCCCTAGTGAAATTTGATGCGGAAGATATTCGTTGAATATTTTAACCCCATTTTAGTATAATTTTATGTAAAAGTTAGAAATAAGGACAAAAACCATCCCTTAAAATGAGTGTTCGAGGGTTAATATATTCTAAAAAAAAATAATAGCCATACAATTCTACTGAAGGCAACTGAAATTATTTTTTAGCTCAAAATACATTAAGTATATTTTTTTTGACTTATATCAAACGCTTTTTCAAAAAATTCAAAAACTTTAGGGGCCGATATTTTGGGAACCCTAGCTAGCTAACTTTTTAAAAACTCTTGGCAGATTTGCTCTACCAATTGTCTAGTTTCATTTCGCGTTGCAAGTATTTAGGCTGGCGGCGATGACCCAAATTCTGTTGCACTGTGTAGTAAGTCGATATAAGTTCTTTAGGTTAAATTATATTAAATATAAGGTTTTTTATGAGGAATAATTTGAATGGGCCCTTAGTTAATGAACTTAAGTGTATTCTAGTTTTGGCCTCAAACATTTTATTACCGATGTAGCTACCTTCAAAAAAATAAGTGGAGTTAAGATGATATGGCTTATGTATTATTTTCCAAAAAGACTTAAGTTAAAATATAAATGCATATAGTTTTATTAATAATGACATTTTATACTTGAAATTTAGCTGAGTGATAGATCTTGAAGAAGAGAATAAGAATATGTAATAAAATGAAAAAGCACTTATGTCAACTTAAGCCATTATTATTTATTGCACCGAAAAAGTCTTTGAAAAAAAATTACGTCAAAAAAAAAATCTATGGCCTAATTGTGTAATACGCAACCCAACTCCAATAATTTTATTAAAAGCAAGGCGAATACATTACAGGTAATCAAGATACTACAACATGTTCAACTCGTACAAAAGGCACAATCAATTTATTTTTGTAATATCATTGTACAATGTCAAAAACAGAAGAAAAAAACCAAACAGGAGCAAAGATAATAAACAAAATTTTGACATCCAACAATTGTAAAGCTTAAAGAAAATTTATCAGCAGGGCATTTTGTGTATTTTTTCTGATAAGAAAATCTTGTGAAAAAGTTTTGAGATAAATTTTTTTTAATGTAGATTTCGATGAAAAAGTATTTCAAAGAGAAAAAAAATAAATTTTGAAGGAAATTCGACTATGTTTTTAAAAGAGTATATAACGTTACCTAAAACGCAAAAGACCCTATCTAAAATTTTGAAAATTTTTCAGGAGAAGCAAAAAAATATTTAAAATGATAAATTGGTAAATTGCCTTAAACTGTTTATAATTTATTTTTCCTCTATTTTTCTTTTAAAACCTTCCAGTTGTTTTGACAATTGACAATGTTGCATATTTTGCAAACTGTCAGTTAGGTATTTAAGAGTTTATCATATAATCTTTTGTAGATAGGGCCATTTGTTTTTTGTTAATCAATTCACTTATTTTGCTCGACAGAATCCAATATTTCTGGATGACATTTTTTGTGTTGAAACAGTAAATCAGAATCAGTTACAAAATCGAATTTAAATTTATGGTTAGTTAGGGCCCTTTGCGTTTTAGGTAACGATATATTTCTAGCATAGTTTTCCTAAGAAACATAGGGAAAATGCCAATTTTTTTTTTTTTTAAATAAAAAAATATTCTGAAAAATTTTTACGGTGCAGTAGAATTTTCGAAACTGTTTTTTTATAATATTAATTATTTGCTTACTGCCCGTTCGCCGATATCGAACGTTAACGTTCGCATAGTAAATAACATTTAAAACAAAAAAAAAATTTCAAAAATTGTTTTTGTTTTAAATGTAATTTTCTATGCGAACGTTAACGTTCGATATCGGCGAACGGGCAGTTAATTTATTTTCTAGAAAAAAGTTAATGTCGAAAATTCGCAATTAAAAAAATATCACAATTACAATTTACTATTTACAATGAAATTAATGAAAAGAAAAAAATTATTTTCTAGAAAAAAGTTAATGTCGAAAATTCGAAATTTGAAAAATATCACAATTACAATTTACAGTTTACTTTTATAATAAAATTAATGAAAATGAAAAAGGTTTTTCGAATAAAGTTATAACTTTCGAAAAAAAGTACGATGTTCGAAATTTCGAACATTCGCTGAAAGCTTTATTTTCGAAACCAAATAAAAAATGTCGAAAATAATTTGTTTTTAATAAATTTTTCTTATGAATTTATTTTTTCAAATATTTGTTATCTTTTTATTTAAATTAAAATTTCGGAAGTATTTTAAAATTTTTGAAAAGGTGCTTATTTTAAAGATTTTGTATAATAAGGCAAAAGTTTTACTTAGGAGGAAAAAAATTTGTTTTTATTGGAAAAAATGCATTTCGAAAGTAATACAAATATAAAATAATACAAATTTCAAATATCGAGCAAAAATTTCGTGTTTTTATACAAATGTATATCAAAAAGGCTGTCAAGGTTATGATAAACACCAAAAAATAATTTAAAAAAAAAACAAACTTTTCGAAATTGAGTTCGAATCTTTTAAAATTCAGTAAAAAGTTATAATTTTTTATAAAATGCAGGGGGCAAATTACGGCATTCAATATCGATCGAAACTGCAATAAAATTTAAATGGAAATTTCAATCGAAATCGAATGCCATTATTTGCCCCTACATTTTATGAAAATTAAAACTTTTTAGTGAATTTTAAAATATTCAAGCTCAATTTCGAAAATTTGGTTTTTTTCAAATTATTTGTTTTCGTTTTTATTATAACTTGGACCCCCAGGTATGTATGTACATACATATATTTGCTAGCTTAGACTTAAAATTTATTATGAATCTTTTCTGCTTGGGGAAACCAAAATGATAAATTTTTGTGGACGAAAGTTTAAAAAGATTTGTCGGCAGATACTTTGCAAAGCACAAAAGTGAAACGAAAATCCAGTCAAAGAATATACATATTCGGTTTAAGAATAAATTTTTAGACGTATTTTATCAACATAATCATATTTTATCAATACATCTTTTTTATGCGCAGAGAGAATTCTTTTTATATGTACATATGTATAAACAAATCGTTAAATAAAACTTGTTTTAGATGAGTATGCGCATCAATAGAGACAAATCTATGAAAACAGAGCAAAAATTGATAAACAAAATAAAAAAAAATAAGTACAAATTTGACTCATGATCGAAACGATTAAAATGTTAGGAAATAAATAAAAAATTATACGGTACTGACGTCACAAGTCAGCAGACCTTAAAACTTAAAAACGTTATTTCATAAAATATGAACGGAGTTGCGCAAAATTTATATTTATTTAGTTAGTATGTGTGCACCGAAAAGAAAAAAGGTTGGATTATTTAATATTTAAGTAAATATTTAACAAAAATATTTTAGACTGACAATGAAAAGATCAAATTAATGAAATGGTTAAGTTGGCAATCAATTAATATAAACAGTTAAGACTACAATATTCGGCTATGACGAGTCTTATATACCCTTCACCATAAAGCGTTAAGAACAGACATTTATATAGATGACCACTGACGGCCGTTTTACACTATAAAACAAATCTTAAGTATTTTGAAGAAAATGCTTCCCTGATTTAATTATTGTTTGAAAATGTTCAAGAAAACAATAACAACTTGTTTTTCATAACAGGCTTGTTTTTTCCTCAAAATACGTAAGACTTGTGTGATAGTGTAAAGTACCCTTAACCAAAACAAGTTCGTTTAATAAACACTTATCTATTTAAGCGGCAAATCATGTATGTGTTTGTTATGTGTACAAACAAATAGTTGGGCGGGGCACCTCCGTTACAAAGAAACTATAGCTTTATTTGTATCTTGAGAATGGAAAGAGCTAAAGTTTCCAAATTTCGTCCGAATATCTTAGTAATCAATGCACAATATCTGACAAAATCTGGGCGGGATTGGACAAAATATATTTCTTTATATCTGGAGAGCGTTAAGTGTACAAATTTGGTGCATATATATTGCTTATCAATACACAACTTTTGTTAAAAAGTGGACTGGATTGGGTAAGTGGGCGTGGCACCTCTCATACAAAGACAATACGGATTTTTATATATCTGGAGAACAGTTACAGTAAAAGTTTTTAACTTTGAAACAAAAAATTTGGTTTGCTATACAAAAATTCTAATATCTTTTTTCAACTTTATTAAATACTATTAAAAAAAAATCAAGAGAAATGCCACATCCGAGCGACATTTTTGTTCACAGAACACTGGCGACTGCTGCCAAAGCTGTTATCGTAGAGACTTTTTTCTTTTGTTCTTATTTTCATCTCCGAGAAACTTCTAAAATAAAATAATTCATTCATTCAAATTTATGGAGACAAAAATGCATGAGCGTAAAATTTTTATTTGAAACATTGTTTAGAAAAAATCAAGGTATGGTAATTTATTATAAGGAGATCAAATTACACTATAATTTATACAAAAAAGCAGTGTTTTCAAAATCAATACAAAATAGGGAGAGCTTCATTGTAGAAAAGTTCACTATAGAGATGTTCGACTGTAAAAGTTCATTTGTGTATATAAAAAATATTTGTTTAAGAAACATGTTAATTTTAGAGATAAAGTTATCAAAACGATAAAAATAAAAAACGCATAGCGACCGCAATAAAATAGAAAATTTCCAAGTTTTTAGAATTCTCTTGATTCATTTGAATAAAATTTAATTAGCATTTCAAGGTTTGAAATGTTAAGTAAGATAAGCTACCAAAACAATTTAATGATTCCTAAATTTTTAACTCAGGTAACTTTAATTTTAATAGACTTACGACTAATTTCACAATTGTTCAAATTTGGAATTTTGATTAATAGCTCCCAATACAGTTTGACGTTACAGTATTCCCTAAAAATAGCGATCAAAACTTAATCATAAAAATAATTTAAATCTATAGTTCTCGAAAATGTTTAAGCTTATAACCAGATTTAAAGATTCTTTCGACCGAATTTAAAATGCAAATTTGATAAGAACATTTTCTGACTGAATCCTTTACCCCAGTTTCGTTATTTAAGACCTTTTTTGAAACTATCCTGCATTTCCAGTGGCTATTGAAATAATAAAACAATTAAGAGTTTCTACTTACTGCACCATCAATAACCGCATTTACGACGGGTTGGTCTTGCAAGGCATAGGCAGAAGCTTTAGTAAAAATAGACATGAAACCAATCTTGATACCATATTTCTTTTGGAAAGCTTCTAAATTTTCTTTACGGAAAGCCATAGCACCACTAAAAAGTAAAAAAACAAAACAGAAACTTAATCACCTGTTCAAAGTTAAATTAATAAAATATAGAAACAAGAATAAGTAAATCGTTATTCATATGTTTTAAGATTCGTATTAGAAATATTTGCAACTTCGAAAATTTTGACAGTTTTCGATCCAATTATAATTTATACATTTTCCAAATCTAACTTCATATTTCGATTTAAAATGAAAATCAAAGGAATTTCGAAAGTTTTTAAGAATTTTTCGAACTTCCATAATTTTCATAACCAATCAAAGTTAATGCAAAAAGTACATAATTTTTTTAGTTTGTCTATTTTTTAAACAAAATAACAAAAATTAAGTAATGTAAGCAATTTGAATACAAAATTTAATAATGTTTTTGGATGACAAACATAGAATTAAACTAAAGTAGAAAAAGAGGAAAAAATCTATAATACAGTACGTGTAACAACAAAATTAACACATGACCACAGAGTTTTACAGCACACGCGTAAAATGCATTTACGTAGGATTACTTCCTACGTTTGCATGTGCCGCATGCGCCTCGAAAAAGGTCAGTAAATTATCAAACGCATAGAAGGCGTGGTGTGGACCTTCATCTTTCGTAACAAAGGTTTAGATTTTTCTCTCTCTCTCTCTCTCTCTTTCTGTTTTAGTTGTCTTCAATGATGCGAAAATCATTCGAATTTTAAAATACATATGTTAAAGTTTTGTTTTTTTTTAAATATCAACTTTGTTCTGAAAATCTAAAACAAATAAAATTAAAATCGATAAAGATTTTCAGTTTTTTTATTACCGTATTTCTTCTTGATTCTAAGAGTATTTTAACAAACGAAAGATTTTTTGAATTTTTAAAACAGGCTAAAATCATTTCAATTAAATTCGAATTCAGTTTAAGTACTGTATGTATCAACCACTTCCGTGTTCAAAATTTAAAAAATTTTAGTTTTTGGAATTACATTTTAACGGGTTTATTTACATCTAAATAATAAAACTGGTTTATTAGAGGTTTATGAAACGGATTTTCTATGAAAATTTATTTAATAAACCCCCAATAAGCAATTTTGCTGGAATTCAAGTATAAATCAAGTGTAATTCCAGTCCTGTACCCATGTTCTGTAACTTTGGTGAGAACTTCTCGCATCGAAAAGATGTAAAACAAAATATTCCACCGTTTCTCGAAAAGTGAGATAAAAGTGTGTCTGTAACTCATGTCGAAAACTATCAAAAGAGATTACATCGTTACGTTATAAAGTTCATAATATTCCACTCGAAGCCGATGTGAACTTGCAGACGTTAAGAACGCCAGTAACACATCGTTGACGGCGGCCAAAATGATTAAAATTGAAAAATTTTCAATGACGGCATATAGCAAATTGTTGCGTTCGAGAACACAAAAGTTTTTACTATTTTTTACTGAACTTTACTGCATTTTACTAAATTGCGTTCGCGTACACAAAATACAGTAAATGAGAACACAAATTGAGAGCGTAAAGTGACAGTTCTTGACTGAGTTCTTACAAATTTTTACTGCAGAAATGTTTGCAGTAAAATTTAGTAAAACAAAAAAACATATGTTTCAAAAGGTAAACAAACAAAAGGCATACAAAATGTGAAAAAATTGTTTAAAAAAAGAAAAGTTGAAATAAAACTAAAATAAAAACAAAAAATGAATAAATATTAATTAATTAAACTTGTTTGTGAAGATTTTATATGGCTAAATACCAACTTTTAAAACTTTGTTTTGTTATGTTAATTTTTTGGAGTTGTAAAAGTGTCAAGTACTCGGGTACTTAGAACAGCCCTTGTTTTTAAAGTTATCAATAGTAAAAAAGTATTCGTGTACTATTGATCAAATTTAGCCGGACACAAATTAGCAAATTCAAATAAAATAAGAAACAAACAAATATGAAAGATTACATAAAATAATTTGTTTGTATTTTCCAAAAATATTCGTGTTATAAAAAGTATTTAATCGAGTACCGATAAGAAAACGAGTTAAGTAGTCAAAAGTGTAAACATTTTTCAACACTTCAATTATTTGCCATCAGCTGTTGCCTTTATTTTACGAATTTTTACAAATTTTGCGTTCGCGTACTTTTTTGGACAACAGCTTTTTGTGAGAGCAAATTTTTTAGTTTACTCATTTACTGCATTTTACTGTAAAAGTACTCAAACGCACCTAATATTGTAGAGTTCGACTTTAATTTTGGTTGTTTCAAAAAGAGCTTTGAAAACATTCGTATATTTTTCAAAAATGTTAAAAGTAAAATAATTAAACAATAAAAAAATCAGTCAAAACCAAAATACTTATCTCTTCCATGCTATTATTCATTGCATTTTGCATATTTAATATATTTTTTAGTGGTAATATTTTTTCTCACCCCGTTTTTATGCGTGAGTTTATTTGACAGTTCAAAGCGGGAACTTTCTCACAAAAATTTTACAGACACACTTTTTCTGTAAATTGGCGAGTAATTTCCTTACATAACAGCTATTACTCGCTTAAAATGTTACAGACGCAGTTAAGTGAGAAAAACAGTTGTTTGTTTCAATTTATGGCATTTTTGTTTAATTTCTCACATTTCAATCGAAAATTTTCCCGAAGCGAGAGTTACAGAACATGGGCACTGTTTTCCATTTTCAAGCCATGAATTACACTGTAATTCAATAGCATACTCCAGCAAAATGGGTACTGGAAATCCAATCGAACATAACAATGTAAATACAGTGTAATTCAAGCGTTGAATTACAGTAAAATTCCCGCCTCAAACACATAATTATTAAACTTGAATTAAAGTATTGAAGGCAAGTATAAATCAAACCTATGAAACCAATGGAAATCAAGCCTACAATTCCAATTGAAATTAAATTAAAAAAAATTCAATATTGAATAAAGAAAGTATGAAATTATTGATAATCTTAAAGAGAGTGGTTTATCCATATTTTACTATAAAGCATCTGCGTACAAATGTGATACTAATGGAAAAGAATTTAAAAGTGCTATACGATGGTATATTTTTTTAGTGCTAGAATAATATAAAATCAAAGACACTAACGCTAATGGTACCATTAGATTTAACTTTAAATTTTTCGTAAAACACCATAAATATGTACATACATACAAACATATACGTATGCAGGTATAAGCACTTAAGTTTTAAAAATTCAAGTGCTTTAAATATTGCTGGAATCCAGCATTAATTTATGCCCTAATTTCAAGTAAAATTCCAGTTCATATAAAAATGTTTGAAACTATTTTTTACTTTTGTATTGCTTAAGCTATCAAAAACAATATTTGTGAACAAATATTTGTAAATATTTCCGTGTGGTGGAAGGGAGAAGGATTTTAAACTTTCGCAAAAATAGAACCATTTATTTCCTTAGTGTAAATGCATCTTCAACTGTGGTGATGCCCCAAAATCAATCGAAAAGAGGTTTTCAAACACAAATTCTAATGTATGTATACTTATACATGTATGTGGTATCACGGAAAAATCTCAAGGTAAATTTAATGGTACCATTTTTATTATTGTCTTTAACATCACTTTAGCACAAAAATTTTACCATCGTGTAGTCCTTCAAACTTCGTTTCCAATGATATCATATTTTTATATAAGTAGACGATTTAAAGTTAAATGTTAATAAACCACCAAACTCCTTTAGATGATGATTAAGAATTTCATACACCATTTAAAAAATGTTTGTAATATGAATTCCATTGGAATTGAAGGCATGATTTATATTGCAATTATAGGTTTGATTTATACTTGCCTTCAATACTTTAATTCAAGTATAATTATTACGTGTTTGAGACTGGAATGTCACTTTAATTCATCGATTGAATTTCACTTTATTTACATTGTTATGTTCGACTGGATTTCCAGTGCCCGTTTTGCTGGAGTATGCGATTAAATTCAAGTGTAATTTAAGCATAATTCAAGGCTTGAAAATGGAAAACAGGACTGGAATTACACTTGATTTATACTTGAATTCCAGCAAAATTACTTATTGGTATAAATATTTTTTACGTATTTTAGTTTTTGTTTTTCTTCATTATTGGCTTGAGGGGATTCGTCTATTAATATATTAATATTTTATTTTATATAATATTTTATTTTATGTATTAATTTAACGAAGAAGTGAAAACTTAAAATTCATGTAACGTCAGGAAAAAATTAAATACAAAATTTGCATTTTTATTTACATAAACTGAGTGAGTTAGGCCTCCCTCACCAGCTAAATATATAGAAAAATATATATAAATCTCTTAAGAATTTTTTTTGTTTCGGAACAACAAATTTACTTATAAGAACTCGTTTTTCTAACATTCTTTTGAAAACAAAGAAGAGCATACAAATTTTCTACTTTACCTCATATCAATTTCATTGAATGTTGTCAACATGGCATTCACATTTTGAGCTTCCTTCAAGCGGGCGGCAATCTTTAGACGCATACGATTCATTTTGACACGTTGTTCGGTGCGTGTACCAGTAATTGCACGTGTATAATCGGCTGGTGGTACCTTAACTTGTGGTGGAACTATGCCAGGAGCCCTGGGGATAGATGCGGATGGTATTGAGGCTGCTGGGGCAGCTGGTGGTGGTGGAGGACGTGGTGCCGCAGGTCTTGGTGGTGGAGGAGCAGCAGCTGCAGGTTTAGTAGCTGGTGGTGGTGGTGCAGCAGCTGCAGCTGGCTTAGCGGCTGGTGGTGGTGGTGTATCAGCTTTAGGAGCAGCTGCAGGAGCAGCACCAGCGTCTGCCTTCTCCAACTTGAACAAAGGTTGACCAGCCTTTACTGTATCACCATCGGCAACCAAAATTTCCTTAATAATACCTCCAAAGGGTGCTGGTACACCAACGGTGGTCTTATCGGTTTCGATTTCCATAACGGTTTGATCGACCTTAACATAGTCACCGACTTTGCAAGTGAATCTGAAAAAAAAAGAAAAATGATGTTAAAACAATCAATAAACATTTTTTAATATTTTTAATTTTCATAAAAAACTTTCAATTAAAATTTTATGTTAGTGAAACATTTTTTGACAAATAGAATCTGGGAATTATTTCTTTTCATAAGCTACTTTATTATATTCAAATTTTTTTTAATTTTTCGAATTTATTCGATGAGCTAAATTTCAGTTATGTATTTTATAAAGCTTTTTTGTAATAAGTCTTTTCCTTAAATTTTTACTGAAATTAGCTCATAGAATAATTTCGAAAATTAAAAAAAATGTGTAAGAAAAATTTTTTGTGACTATTTATTTGTTTCGGCTTAAGGTCTTGTGACGATAAAATATAAATAAAAACCAATTTTGTTGTTTTATTTAATTTTAACAATTTATTTTCTCCGATATTTCGGTTAACTTCGTTAACCATTTTCAAGAAATATAAAGGGTTAATCTATTTTACCGCGTCTTTTTTCACAAACCTAAAACGTTGAACACAACTAATCAACTTTGTAAAAAGTTCTCCGTTTGTTGGCAAAACAGTTTTTTATTTTTTTGAAGTAAAACGTTTTTTTTTTGTGGAAAATTTTCAGTGAAATATTTTTTTAATGAAAATTTAAAAAAAAAAATGGTTTAGTACATTTTTGGCTGAAAACTTTACAGTGAATAATTTTTGGTGAAAGTTCTGTGGTACAGATTTATCAGGAAAATTTTATAGAAGAAAATTTTTTGGTGAGATATTTTCAGTGAAAATTTTTGAATAAAAAATTCTCAATGAAAATTTTTTGATAAAAATTTCGATGAACATTTTTTATTTAAACATTTTTTGGTAAAAAAAATTGTTAGCATATATTTTTTTTTAATACATATTGATTTATTAACAGCCGTATTCATAACAAACAGTTAGCCACAGTTTGTACACTATTTACAACGAGCTGCCAACTAGAATGCCGATTAAGCTTGGCAGCTTGTTAGCATAGAGTTTATTAATAACAAATTTTATCCGTCTGCTAACTTTTAATAAATCAACTCTGAATATTAATGATGCCACATTAAAATACTCAAAAATGCAACACGTTTAGCATTTATCATCGCTGGTTTTGTCATTTTATTTAATTTTTATTTTCCCTCTTTATATAAAAATTTGAAATGTTTTTAAATTAAAATATATTTAAAAAAGGACTCTTTAACTAAAAAAAAACAGTGTATAAAAAACAAACAAAATTATTCAACATAAAAACGGCTGTTTATCACTAATTAGCAAACGTTTGGCAGCTTGTTGACAAGAGTTTACCAAATCGTTAGCCAGAGTTTGGTAAGTGAATTATGAATAAACTTTGTGCTAACTTCATGCCAAATTTTCGTTATGAATACGGCTGTAAATCTTCAAATATTAAATATGAACTAACAATAACACTGTGTCGCACTTTCACACTTTTTTAAAAAAGCTGGGCACCCTACCCTTAAACCAAATTTGAGGACGCTGAATTCAATGGTGCTAGTCAGTTTTCGAAGTTACCGTTCGTATTCGCGAATAAAAATTTTAACTGCCCGTTCGCCGATATCGAACCTTAACGTTCGCATAGTAAATAACATTTAAAACAAAAACAAAATTTCAAAAATTGTTTTTGTTTTAAATGTAATTTTCTATGCGAACGTTAAAGTTCGATATCGGCGAACGGGCAGTAATACTTAAGTACCATAAAACGAAATGTTATATACTTTAAGAAATATTGTTTAATTTAAATCCATTCAACTCTGTTAAATACAATCTTTAATTATAATTTTTTTGGAGGGGAAATATTTTTTGCCATTTTTTTTAAAGAAATTTTTTTTCTTAACTCTATGAATACTCATGCTAGTCACAAATTATAACAAGCAGCGGTCCCTACTCGCAAATAAATTTATTATTAGCGATATTCGCGATAAAAGAAAATTCCAGAAGCTAATTTTTTTTAAATTTTTTTCGCAGGGGCCCATAAATTAATACCGTAGCAACAGACTTTTGTAAATAGTTTTTAAAGTTAAAAATGTTGCTTAAGTTGTGAACACCCAGTAACAATTTGGCTTTCAATGTGAATCTGGCTTTACTAAAAAACATTGTACATTTTCATAAAAAATTTTACGGCAAAACTTTTTAACATTTTTATGCATTAAAATTTTTTATGTTAGTAAAATTAACATTTTTTACATTTATACAATTTTAAAATATTCTTAATTGCGTTGTTTAGGAAAGGCGGATTATCAGGTTATATGGTTATGTAGATATATTAACAGCAACAAGATACATTTAAAAAATATTTATATAAATGTATTTTGTTGTTGTGAATATAACTAAATAACCATATAGCCTGATAACCAGCCTTCCGTGAATAACCCAAATGTTTCTTAGCTCAAGTTGTCAAATAAAATAAAAAACTGTTTAAAACAATAAAACAATTGGCGGTGAAAATTTTAAATTAATTTAATCATTAAATTATGTATTTTGTTCAATATAATCATGCTGAATAGTTAAACAAGCCCTCTTTCTTATCACCTCATTAAACTTTCAGCTGGTGATAATTAGTAAAGAGTTTATTATTAAATAAATGTAAATAATTAGTAGTAGAAATTGACTTCTAAATGTAGTGATTATTATAAGCAAACACTAAAAACAAAATCTAGTGAAAGTGTTTTACAACAAATGACTACTAATCACACATATTTACATATCTTCACACTTTTGCTACACACACTAGCAAATCAAAGAGACCTTTAAAAAACCCGGCAGCCGATTTTTTACCCCCTTAACTTATTTCGTTTTAATACTGAATTTGAAAACAACTGTTTCTGAGGCACAGAAGTTCAATTAGAATAGAAACTCTCTTAAAAGAAAACATAAAAATTATATCTCAAAATTTCGTATATGTGAAATGCAACAACAAAAAAGCACATGGCTTTACAACACAATCAAAAAATTATTTTTTTTGACATCTTCGTAAGGTTTTTTTCTCTCTCTTTCCATTCTAGTAATATATTCTATGTTCTGAGATTCAAAATGAGTCATTAAAAAATAAGCGCCTCGAAAAAATAATTGTATTACAAGTGTAGCAGGCAGCCTTTCATATGTATGTACATACATAGAACGAAAAGTATACATTTTAATAATCATAAAATGTTTAGTCTTAGATAAATTCGCTGCAATTCCTGCCAA
The DNA here is from genome assembly GCA_943735925.1 of Pollenia amentaria. Taxonomy (NCBI): domain Eukaryota; kingdom Metazoa; phylum Arthropoda; class Insecta; order Diptera; family Polleniidae; genus Pollenia; species Pollenia amentaria. The sequence continues at coordinate 49,141,689 of OX031006.1, forward strand.
TTATTCGTTACTATGTATGTGGTGCGTTTACTGTTTTGTTTAGAAAAGAAAGTTCTATAAATAAATGTACAAAATCGGCTTAAACTATTTGACTAATGAAAAGTTATGCAAGTTTTTTATCCTTATTTTTATAAACATTACAAAATGACGTAAGGTCTTTTAAATTGCAGTGTTTATAAACAAAATTCTAACACCATGTGATTTGAAATTTCCATGATGTTGTTCAACATGCTAAGAGATTGTTTTAAATGCAAAATTTTATATAATACTTATCAATTTCAGTATGATTATTAAAAGAAAAGATAAGACTGATAAAAGAATTCATATAAAAAATTCTACAAATTTCAATTCCGCGCTACCAAAAACTTCTGTTAAATAACCCTGTTATCCAGAACAAAAAATTCTTAACGAAAATTAATTATAATTTTAAACATATTTTATAATTTTTTTTTAACACAACATACTTTTTTACATTTATAGTGTCCTTAAAAATCAGAATGGATCTGATCACTATCGGAACAAGAAAATTTAGGAAACTTTCCCAGAAACTTTATAACAAACAATTTTAAGTATTTTGAATGCATTCCCTCTTTCTTCTTCTTCCTTCATTCTCTAAATAGGTGCGTTTGAGTACTTTTACAGAAAAATGCAGTAAATGAGTAAACTTAAAAATTTGCTCTCTCAAAAAGCTGTTGTCCAAAAAAGTACGCGAACACAAAATTTGTAAAATTTCGTAAAATAAAGCCAACAGCTGATGGCAAATAATTAAAGTGTTGAAAAAAGTTTACACTTTTGACTACTTAACTCGTTTTCTTATCGGTACCCGATTAAATACTTTTTATAACACGAAATTTTAAGAAAATAAAAACAATTTATTTCATTTCTCTTTCACATTTTTATTTATTTTTTTATTTTATTTGATTTTACTGTTTTCTGTCCGGCTAAATTTGTTCGAAAATACTTGAATACATTTTTCGCTATTGATTACTTAAGAAATAAGTGAAGTACTAAGTACCCAAATACAAATACTTTTAACAACTCTAAAAAAATAAAACAACAACAACAAAAGTTTAAAAGTTGGAATTTAGCCATATAAATGCACCACAAAGAAGTTTAATTAACTAATATTTATTAACTTTTTGTTATTGTTTAATTTTTATTTAAACTTTCTTTTTTTAAAACAATTTCTTCACAATTTGTATCGTTTTTGTTTGTTTCTTTTGCTTGTTTACCTTTTGTAACATATGTTTTTTTGATTTACTAAATTTTACTGCAAAAATTTCTGCAGTAAAAATTTGTAAGTACTCAGTCAAGAACTGTCACTTTACGCTCTCAATTTGTGTTCTCATTTACTGTAGTTTGTGTACGCGAACGCAATTTAGTAAAATGCAGTAAAGTTCAGTAAAAAATAGTAAAAACTTTTGTGTTCTCGAACGCAGCTAATAACAAACGCACAAAATCTTTAAGGTAATTCACGTCATAAGTTGCACCGTTATGTACAACTAATCTTCTATGTGGTTGTTGTGTTTTTGCGCTTTTGCTTTTTCGTAAGAGTGCAACTTGTGACGTGAATTACCTTTTTATGTAGCTGAAACAAAGTACCATTTTCCATTCGTCTTTGGCCTTTCAACATCAAACTCAAATGTTTTGCCGTAAATTTTACATATGTAGGGCTTAAAGGTACTAAAATTGGGAAGATAAAGAAATTGCCTCGATGGATACAAACTTTTGGGGGAATAGAATCTGGGAATTATTTATTTTCGTAAGCCACTTTATTATATTCAACATTTTTTTATTTTTCGAATTTATTCTAAGAGCTTAATTTCAGTTATGTATTTTATAAAGCTTTTTTGTAATAGTTCTATTCCTTGAATTTTTAGGAATGACTTTATGCACTACCAGACTATTTATTATCTTGTATCTTCTTGTTACATTTTACCTTAGCTATCCTTTGGATAGCAATGAAGTATATTGTATGTACAGAAAAATTTACAATTATTAGACAACAGCAGAATGTAATGCATAAAAATTTAAGGAATAAATCTATTTCAAAAAAACTTTATAAAATACATAACTGAAATTTAGCTCATAGAATAAATTCGAAAAATAAAAAATGTTGAACTTTTGGGGGAACGATAGACAAAAAATAACATCTAATGATAGGTAATACTTAAAAGACATTGTAATTACAATTTGTTTAGTAACAAATCAATATTTATGGCACAAAACTGTCAGAACATGTTATTATCTCTGGGAAAAGTTATTTGTTTTATATACTTTATTTTTTATACTTTATCTATTTTCAATTATTTCAGTAAACAAAATCAATCCCGAAGACCGTAATGTAAAGGAAGTTTTAATTTTTTTTATTATATCGTTCACTAACTGCCAGGCCCACAATGTCGACAAGAAGATTTCTTTCGTATATTAATTGAAAACAATAATAAAAAACTAAAATTTATTTTTGTTTTCAATATAAATATACGAAAGAAATGTTCTTGTCGACATTGTGGGCCAGGAAGTAAATCATAAACAGGTACAACTCAAAAATGTTTAGAAGAGGCAGAAAACAGCCTTCTAAAACATGGGTTCAATTTTTTAATCAAATTGAAAAGAAAAGATAAGGAAGAGTGAAGCAAACGAAATTTTCATAGTCGCTATAGACTTGATTTGTGAACTGATTTATGAAAAAGAAAACAATTTTGATTAATTTTGAGTTGTTCCTGTTTACGATTTAGTGTTTGATATTTAAATATTTCGGGGAATTCAAAAATACGAAGGCGGGCCAATAAGTCCGTGACTTTCTTTACTGAAAGGGCAATGCCGCTCTTGACAACAGGTATCTGTCAGTTGACTCCATTCAAAATTTCAATAAAATGCGTCGTTCAAGAGAAAATAGAAAATGTTAATTTCTTGTGCTCAATAAAGTAATCATGTAAAAATACAAGAATAAGGTTACGAATTGCTCTCTCATCCGCCCTATTCTCCGGATTTAGACATAAGTGGCTTTTTGTAGTTTCAAAGCCTTAAACATCTCAAAAACAAATGCCTATTTTGTTGGTGACAAATCTTTTTTTTTTTTTTTTTTGGAAAGGGATTAAACCTGCGCTTTATTTTAAGAGTCCCGGACTTATTGAGCCGCCCTCGTTTAAAAAAAAAAAAGATAAATAAACTCATGGATTACGAACTATTTTGACAAATGCTGTTTGCGATTCGTTCAAATTTTAGATATTTCCTTTCATAAAATTCTCGGGTATTCCAAAAGCACAATTCGTGTGTTCTCTAATATTTTATGCGGAATATTTTTTTGAATGGCGAATTATTCTAATAAAATGCGGCTTGAGGTTCTACTTAACTTGCCAAATATTTCGAACATGTGATATGGGCAGACGGACTTAACTTAAATTACTCTTTTAAAAGAAAAAAATTTTTTTTTTATTTATTTCCATTTTAAAAATATAAGTTTATAGCAAGGCGAATTCGCCTTGGTTTATAGCCTAAACCATTTTAAACATTTTTAATTTACAACAAATTTGTTTAGCTTTAAACCGGGTAGACATTCACTAAAAGTATAACAAAAAATGGAAAAGCCAATGACCCTCATAAAGGCCTTGGCAAAAAAAAAAAACGTAATATGTACACGTTTTGTATTAAACAATAATTAAAGAAGAGTGGAAAAGAAACGATAATAATAAATGTTTAACAAGAAAAAACGATTTTTAAAGTAAATTGTAAAACGTGAAAGTAGGTACTAATAAAAAAAAACTTACTTAACATCACCTTCCGATACAGAATCAGCAAAAGGAGGTACTTTAATGGTTTCCAAGTTCCACAGGCTGACAGAGGTGTGGAAACTTTGATTGACCATAACGCCCAAAGGTCTAGAAATACAAAAAGAAATTATTATTAAAATAATCCCTTTAAAAAATATATATATAAATTTTATTAACCAACCTGCTGGCAGTCACTCCAGTCTGGGATTCTCCAAAAAGTTGAGCTTGTACTGTAGCTAATCTGGCATATTGACGAACTAAGTTGGCACTTTTAACCTGCCGAAAGCAGAAATAACAAAGGTATACAACTTGGCAAGAATTTTTGTTTTTAAACAAATGATATTAATTGTACACTTTTTTGCAGAGCACAGTTAAATAAAAAAAAGAGAAAATCAATGATTGCACAACACTTTTAATAAAAAAAAATATTTTCACTTTAAAATATTTAAAAACAAATGTTTATATTCTTTATTGAAGAACGCAGTCACGTGAATCATCATACTGTTGGTTAAATTGAAACCCGAGACAATTTGGATATCCATTAGTTTTTGTTTAAAGAATGACACTTTTCAACATTACATAATCCATTGGATGCTCAAAGTTTTTTTCTTACTTTTTTTCTTTTAACAAAATACACAATTTAGTGGTCGAGACCACACAACCCCCTCGACAGACACACCCAACCAAAATTCTTTAATTCATATTTATTTTCACTAGGCAATAGTTTAAGGATCCAGCCAATCACAATTTTTTTCATTTACTTACTTCTTGGCTGCGAGCCGCTTGCATACCCAGGCTGAGCACATTACGCGGTAAACGTCGCGACGTTATCGATATTATTCCGGACATTTTATTTGATATTTTGCTTCGTTCGTTTCTTTGATTTGTTGTATTTTATATAAACAATTTAAAAAAGTTTCCAAATTTTCGGTTTGTCAAATTCTTTCACTTTTTTCCTTTAGGTCGGCATGCGACCCAGCAGCAGCACCAATGAACGTTTCCGAAAGCGACGAGAGAGTAATGTGATGTACAATTTTTTTTCTAGGAACTGTCAAATTGACGTAGGAAAATGTCAAATTTGACAATCAGGGAGAGCATTTTTGCAAGCAATGTCAAAATGTACTAAAAGAAAACGAAAGGGTCAGTAGGAAATTCAAAAAAAAAATTTAAACCAAAGAAACTATACGCGACCATGGTAGAATAATACAAGGTATAGTCATTAAAAGTTTGTTCTCAATTTTAAAACCCATGCAATGTCAAACAAAAGAAAATAATGAAAAAAATTATAACATGCGTCAAAAATAAAATAAATTGATTTTATTTTTTTAAGAATTTCTTAATATAAAACTTTTATATTACCAAATTTTAATCAAAAATCAATTGCAAATTGACAATGTATTGAATAAGCTTTAATTTTATATAAAAAAAATGTAGTTGCAATATCTAAAAAGTAAAAAATAAGTTTAGATTTAAATATTTGGGCTTATATCTAGTTTACCGACGCAGCTCCAAGAAAAAATAAAGTACCTAGGGTAATAGAAAATGGAAAAATAAGAAGAAAAAATAAAATAAGAAAGTGGGCGCAAAGCTTAGTTTTCGAGTTATGGACGTTTAAAATTTTCATATAAATATGTGATTTTGCACTACATTTCCAAATGTATATGGCTAATATTGGTATCATTGCAAAGCTTTTCACTAGATCTGTATGTGTATATGTTTTCCTGTTGTTCTTTACTTTATTTTAATGCAGAGAAGCAATGCAGAGAAGCGAAGACGGTATTTTTTATACCATCGATTAGAAAATCTTTGCGCCCGGCCGTAGGCCGCCAATGCAGTGAATCTTTAGTTAGCGAAGCCGGTATTTTTTATACCATAGGGTAGGAAATCCTTGCGCCCGGCCTAAGGCCGGCTAAGTGGGGAAGTTTTTTTTGCGACGTTGGTATTTGTTATTTTGTAAAATTTGTATTACACTTATTTAAATTAACTACATACTTTCCTAGTGCACTTTCGTTACATTTTGACGTAAAATTAAAAAAAACTGTTGTTAGCTAAAGAATTTAAAATTTTGAAATAAATGTTGTATATTCAGAAAAATCTGTTCAAGAGCTTTAAAATGATACCAATATATGTTTAGAATTGTAGTGGAAAATCGCATATTTATATGAAAACTTTAAACGTCCATAACTCGAAAACTAAGCGGTTGCGCCAACTTTCTTTTTTTTATTTTTTCTTCTTATTTTTCCATTTTCTATCACCCTGGGTACTATATTTTTTCTTGGAGCTGCGTCGGTAAACTAGATTTAAGCCCAAATATTTAAATTTTAACATATTTTTCACGTTTCGTTTTTTGATCATTACATGGGTAAATAATGACAACTCTCCCTAATGAACCAACCTGGTACTTATTATACAATGTACTCGACAAGATATCCGAGCGCTGCCTTGACACATGCAAGAAAGTAGACGATACGTGTTAATATCGTACATGTCGATGAAAAAGTCTCAGTTTCATGCAAATGCATGTATGTTTACATAGCGTCAACAACTGATATAATAAAAAAAAATTATATCACCATATGTCAAATTTCATAGCATATTAAGGGCTAGTTTAGACGGTAAGACAACGCGTTACGACTTTGTAGAATCAAAATATTATGAGATTCTCTCCGTGTTTAAAATAAAAAAAAAAGTTAAGGTCTGTTGTAAGTATGTTTCATGTTTACACGGATGGTACAAGTAAAATAAAAGTAAATATATTCAACAACTGAGTTAATTCCAAAAAAGCAGATAGTTACAGTTTTACAGTATTTACAAAAACAACATAAAAATGCCGTTTAAATGCATCTCTGGTGTGTTGAGAATACATAAGTTTCTAAAATAGTTTAGAAAATGAACAGTTACCGACCGCTTGTAAAATTGTGTATCCCTATTCTCTCTTACTCAATGAATTTTGCTTTTACACTATCAGATTTTTCTCATTCGACATCATTTTTTGACATGTCGTAATACATTGTATTACCGTGTAAACTAGACTTAAGTGCGAACTTCAATATGAGTATTATTGCAATATCATATCAAATATCATAAAATTGCTTTCATTGTATGGGCTACTTTTGAAACCTTTGTCTTCCGATCGAGATGAAATTTGCACCAAGGCTAGTCCTATTTGACTTAAAACTCTTTCTCTATTGAATTGAAATTTATTCTGTAAAAATTTCAAATCGATATTTAAGTTCTAACACACTGAGTTTTAATATAAAATAAACTAAAATCTACTAATTAATAGTAATCTGCAAAATATTGCATAGCCAATTTCGAAGAATCTTTATTTTAGAAAATATTCGAAAAAATGCTCAATTTGCTTATGCCTAAAAATTTTGAAGACGGAGTCGCGAGTTTCTGTGGGTACTTCAACTCCGGTAGAAAAACCTCAACTCCGTCTCCGATTCCACAGCCCTGATATTGGATGGTAGTTGAGACACAATTTGTCAACAAGATCGGTAAAGAACCCTCCGAGTTAGTAACTTAACCTTAACCTGAAACTTATTACATATTGCTCTTCGCAAAAGTTGTCCCAAGAAAATTATATATGTATTTCATCAATCTTTCGATAAAATATTAAAAAACAAAAAAAAACAGTTTGACATTTTTTTTCAAAAAGGCCCTTTTTGCTCAAAAGAAATATTAGGGGTTTCCTTTAAGAGCTTTTGATCGCTTAGTGTTATGTAAGTGGGATATATATCAATATAAATGTTTTGTAACTCAAAACAACGTTTTTTCGATTTTAGCATATGCACAGCTTTGAATTTTTTTTCCTATTTGTGTTTAACTATTTCTTAATCCTTAAAAATAAAACGTGTACTGAGAAACTTCGACGGTATGAAACATACCTAGCTCAAATTTCATACCCTCGATACTATAATACCCACAATGTGTTAACCTCAGGAATTAAATAATTTTTTTCTATATAAATGTGGGACCGACCGTCACATTTTGACCCCATTTAACTCAGAGAGTTCTTGTCCGATCTTGTTGAAAAATTGTATCTAAGCTACAAAGCTTTATGTTGAAATAAACATTATAATAACAATAATAATAAATCAGTGAATGTTTAAACGCTGGCTTAGTTCAACTTATCACAAATTTATATGTTGTTTAAACTCAACAGCTGTGAATCAGTGCCCCATATATTATATGAAGTTTCAGATGTGGCAACACTACAATAAATATTGTCAAATTTATATGTTCTGTATTGGTTGTTTTTGTTGCTTGAAACACATTTTAAACCAAAAAGAGAGCTTAACTTGCCCATTTTTATTAGTCCTAAGTATATTCGTTTTAAATTTTTGACATTAATTTGCTGCAAGTTCCAAAGAAATTTACTGTTTCCTAAAATCTCTTACAAGTTAAGCTTCAAGTATGAAAAATATGATGGTGTTGGTGGAAAAGTGTAAGTGGGTTTTGTGTTTTCGAACTTGCACTTGCAAGTGTAAAGGCCTGGTAGGACTTACTTTTTGAGACCTTATTTTCTGAGGCTTAAGTTTTTTTATAACGCTTTGTGGGAGTATACACTACCCTAATACCTTATGCTTAAGCCATTCTCACATCATTCTAGTCTTATAGCTGGAGGTCCACACCACAAGTTTTCGTCTTCACGAATTGCATGCTTGTCATACCATAATTGCATTCTACGTTTCAATTTACATGCAACGCTTTTATGTGGCATCACAACAAGTAAAAATAAAATTTTATTTGTCAAAATCAGCTGATAAACTCTGATTGTAGCGCTAACAAAAGCAGAAAGTAAACCTACTTTTCATTCAAATTCAAGGCGTCAAGGTATCCTACGCTTTTGTTCTTGTAACTTGGTACGTATAACTACTTTTCCACTTTTTTGACTACTGCGAACGATGAAAAAAGCATAGAATGCATGTTGAGGATCTCGAGCTTATGTTTTTTGCTTTCACAAATCCAATGGCTGGGTCTGATTGTCAAAAATTCAAATCGAAAATTTTTCTTATTTTTATACATCACACTTAAAATAAAATTTTTTTGTAGAATAAACAATGCTGTTATGATGCTGAATATTGTGTTTTAGCATGATTAAAGCTGTGTTAATTTACTTAAAATTGTTTCGAATTTGTAACAATTGTTACTGGAAAATGTTCATTTGTTGGGTTAATTAACATTTTTCCAGTAACAATTGTTACAAATTCGTAAAAATTTTTAGTAAATGAACACATATTAAAACAGATATTAAAAATATTTTTAAACGTGAGATTTTTAACATTTCAGTTTAAACAGGAAGTATGGGTAAAAAAAACTAAAACTATGCTCGACTACACTCTTCTTTAAAAAATCTTATAATCTCACAATTTAATTGAAAACAAGGCACTTTCATAAGGATTGACCCATGATTGACCCTGCGCAAAACTACAACAACCTACTAATTGGGCCATGATTATAACAATCATAGAGTAAGGTTTTTGTTGACAGCTGTGTTAGGATTTTCGCCTCCTTTTTTGTTTTAGTCGATTTCTATAGTTTATGCATCTGGCCGCGTTATTCTGACTGTCAGTTTTTTAAATGGAACTTTGGCATTTAGAGTTACTAAGTTCATATATAAAAACGATCAGCTGGTCGCATTCGTGGAAATTTTTGATATAACCTTTAAACGGCTCATCTTACCTTAATGCTAAAAGCACAACTGGGACGAACGACGAATTTTTGGCCGCGAATATTCGTCGCCAAAAATAAAACATATTCGTGTATATAAAAATATACACAATAATAGCGTCCGGCGAATTTCGTCATACGCACGACGAACAAATCAGTACTAGGTGACCATATTTGGTTTTAGTTTAGAAGTATTTTAGTAAATAAAGTTACTTTTTACTTTAATAATTGTTTTTCTTTTTAGTGTATAACATTTAAAATATATATACAAATTTTTTTGCTATAAAAATAGTTTTTAGTTGTTTTTTTGATTATGTTTTAATTATTAAGCATTATTTTTTTTAATATGGTCACACTATTTCTCTCTCTTTGCACAAATAGCAATCAACTTACTCAATTATAAAATCTGCTTGTTATTCGCCGTTAGTGTGCTCCATACGACGAATTTGCTCAGCGAATTTTTACTGAAAAATTCGTCGTGTTAGGCGAAATTCGTCGTTCGTCCCAGTTGTGTTCCGAGCATAAGCTTCTTTTATCAATAGCGAAAATCACTCTTAGTTGCATATTTGTTATTTTTGCATACAGGTTTTTCTGCTACAAAGCGTATATGTCTCTTTCAAAGGCTATTTCACACTATTATACCTTGTATTAGTAAATGTAAAAAATCCAGGTGATATGTATAAGTGTGAATACAATGTGTTATGAAAACTACATGCACATATTACGAAAAAAAATTTACAACCCATACGTCTTCATCATATTTTAAACTTTTTCTAAAAAATAATACTTTCCAATAGATCAGGGTATCATTAAACAAAAGCATGTTCATGTGTGATAGTGCGAATACAAACTGTAATGTTAAATTAGATTCTTTAACTGTCGCAACAAAACTCATTCGATTTCGCTTATGTAAAAAATTAACAAACAGTCTCTCAAATGCATTTAAAAACAAAAAGCAAATCAAAAAACAATTGATTTCGTACGGAAGCTGCGATCAGTTTCAGTTCCACAGTTGCTAAAGCCATATATATATGCCTTTAAGTACACTTAATCATTAATATTATCTAATTAATATACCGATTATTTTTTTGGCTAATAAGATCCCAGTCTTGCAAAATTTATAGAATTAATACCAGCTGTAATACGCCTTGATAAATAATCTTTTTCGCAAGCTAAAAAGCTAAGGCGCTGCCAAAATTTGAACGTCACCAGCGCCGTTCAAATCTTTGAGTAAAGCAAACGTTAGATTTTTTAAATTTGCTAAAAAATTATACCAATGAATATAGTTTTATTTGATATTTAAATTTTTACTATTTTACCAATATTTCTTTGAGCAGACTTCGCTTCAATTTAAAGCCACCACAGGAAGTTTTCGTGGCGATTGAAACCGTAAAACTTTGTAAGCCTAGGTCTATAGTTGTTTTGAATGAAAAATAAAACGAAAAAACAGCTATTATAGCATTGCACCCGTTTGCAAATAGAAATGTGCAACGATTTTTGGGTTTGAATATTTGTTCAAGTGATGCAAATATCACTGCCTGTTTTTAGAACACGAGCGCAAAATTCGTTCGTTTTACTTACATTTAGGCCAAAAACAAATGTTGAAATTTTAATTTTGTTTTAAAATTAACGAATTTTGCACTCGCGCTCTAAAATCAAAATGATAAATAAAACACCTGCTGATCAGTTGATCGGATAGGATTACGATATGAATGCGCCTTGTGTTTTTATATAAGCTCTACACGTGAGATATACAACTTTTTATATAAACAATTTTATTAAATTAACTATTATTCCTTCGACCTTTTTTTTATAATTAAATATAAAAAGTTTTCGAGGCCTCGAGCTCAATTTTCAATTTTATTACATTTATTTTATAACTCCAAATTTTCGAAATCTGTATCATCATCAGGAAAAAAATTTACAATTTGATCAACCGCTATCACATATGTACCAAAAAGGTTCACATTTCCTACTAGGCTATATGTATTCTGTCGTTAACCCCCCCTAATTTCTGGCAGTGTTCATATTGTTTTGTTTATATTTGTACTAAATTCTATTTATACAAGCAGCTGTATTTTTACATTTCATTTAACCGCCGAAACATTACGAAACGTGAGTGTAAAAGGAAAAAATGTTATTTTTATAAATCTAATTCATTAAAACTTAAATTAATGTTGAATTAATTTGAAAAAACTATTTAAGATAATAAAATTATGTCGGTTCAATATCAAAGATTCTTAAAAGTACTCGAACAGTGGCCAGTAGATAAATCCAAAGTCGGCAGGTAAACAATCATGAAACTTTCAAAACATAATTGCTTAAGAATAATAAACCCCATCACATGCACATTATCATTTTATCATTTAAGATGGTTTAAGTTTATCATTTCATTGCAACAAAATATTTTTTCACTTATAACAATTTCCATTTTTTGCTCGTCTGAACTTTTCCAATAAATCATGGTAATTTGAGGTGAGTTGCTGAGTTAGAGATTGATTTTCCTCTTAAATTAGATTTTTGTCAGCATTGATCCAATCAAGAGGGGGCGAGGTACAACAACAAAAAAATGTTTAAACAAATGTATTTAAAATTGTTTAACCAAATAAAAAGGCATGTCTTTATTCATCATTGAACAGTTGCTTGTGGTTATCTTTGTTATAAAGTAGTATTTTTTTGAATCTTAGTTGGTATTTTAAAATTAACTTGTGTTTTAAATGTGTATTAGGTGATTTGTGTTGTGGATTCTGATTACCTGTTAAATATTTGCAAGATTTTTCGTCATACACCTTAAAAGAAAAACGAAACCATGTCTTCCAAATATGCTTACCAACATATTGACGAAAAATATTTTCTTGGCACTGGACAAGAGTAAGTTTCCTTTTAAATCGTAACTTAAATTATGTAGGTATGTATATAAAAATCACTCCAACCTTTTAATTATATTGAAAGTGCAATTCACAGTTTTAAATTTCCTGCAGTTCGTTATGAAATTTGTAAATAACATATTTGGAATATTGCTATGTAAGGTAAATATGTATATTCATATAACATTTAAAATTCAGATTCATACACTTTTGAACTCACGAAAAATATTAAGAGTAGTTCAGTACAAAACTACTCTATAAGCTATAAATTTGTATTAAGTTAAAGCTTGTAATCGTGAGCGGCCTTCAAGTTATTTTTTGGTTTTATTTGATAAATCGGAGCAGGGATGTTTAAAATTTTGTACCAACTTCCAAAAAAAGAAATGTACTTTTTGGACCTTCACGGTGCCATTTTTTTTAAATTTATTAACACATATATAAAAATTCAATTGAACACAAAAAAAAAAAAACTTAACATTATCATAGATTATATGTATGTTTGAATAAAATAAAGTACATACAAATATTATAAATATATGAGATCAAATCAGGCACTTATTTGTTTAGTTAATAAACTATTTGGAATTTTTATATCATAGCATGATGAATTTGTCAATATTAACCAATCCCTTGTTTGCATGAGACTGGATAATGTTGGCACATTTAGTCTGTTTCTTTCCCTAGTTTTTATTATATTTTGAAAAAGAAAAACTCTCTAAATTTGCAGACGGATGTGGAATGGATAAAATTCAAGCAATGACTTTAGAAATGAAAGGAAACAAATGGACATTCAGCTCATTGTATAAATTAGCTACTGCCCCGACCAAAAACTAAAAATGTTTTCAGTTTTTAACGACTGCAGTTGCTCGACATCAGCTAAAGCTCTAAATTTATTATTGATTGAATAAAAATTTGCAATTTCATTCGGAAACATTTTTACTAGAAGAGGTACAATACAACTTGTTTTACCTGAAATAACATTTTCAGGAGTAAATTTGTGGAACCACATTAAAGCTTCGTTATTAAAGTTGACTTTGGTTCTCAAAACTTCGCTAAATTTTAAATAAAATTGTTTTGCATTTTCTTTAACTTAAACAATATCAATATTTTTATTATTTGTAGAAATATATAAACCATTTCTGTTCCGCAATAAATTTCAGGTTTTCACTAATGTTGCCTCGCCTGTGGGTAACATAAGTCCCCTTTTATAATGTGGCAAGTGAAAGGCAGACAGACGAAGTTGGTAGGCGAGAGAGGAAAAAGTAAAGTGTGTCACACATACAGCGTCGCCCCCTTACCAACAAACTTCGTCTGTCTGCTTTCACTTGCCACATTGTAAAAGGGGACTGAGCGCTCTATATACCACAATACTAGTCGCATATTTAAGCGCCCATTACATTAACGATTTGTTGTACAACATAAATGCAATGAAAAGGACTCAATCATTTGTTTGCTTCGATGCTCGATTCGATGCTTTTGCGTAAAGAGCAACAATCTACATTTTGTTCAAGAGGGCTAATGTGGTTTTGGTTAACCTTGAATCGTCAAACCAAAAGGGCCAAACTGCTTGGGCTGCAACGAGCTGGATTACAAGGGCAAATCTGCACAATAAACTATTTATATATAATTTTTCCATATTTCTTTGAAAGTTTAATTAAATTATCAATTAATCTTGGAAATACATAATTTTTCATTAATAAAATTTTGTTTGTTGTGCTACATTCCCGATTTTCATTATTGATAAATGCAATTAAATTTAATGTTGAATGATAACTAGTACCTATGCGCATTTCACTGGCTGCCAAGACCAGATCAGGAAATCTTTTCCTAAAGAATTTAGGAAAGATAAAGATATTATGCAAATAAAACTGCAGAGTGAATGAGAATTACAAACACTCAAAAGTTTTATTTAAAACAATATCAAAGCTTAAACAAAATACCAACAATAAAAAGTAAGTTTACCTTTTCTTACATTCTCCACTACAATTGGCTGGATATTCACCCAACATTAATTGTAGTTGTAAGTGGGTTAAGAAAAAATAAAATTAAAAAACAAATTACTTTATTGTTTTCGCAAGTTCAGTTTTTTATGCACGGGCACTTGCAAATTTGTAATCAAAGTTATTTTTGGGAATACATTATTTTTCAGTAATAAGATTTTGTTTGTTTAAATGATCAGTCAGAACAAGAGGAGGGAAAAGAAATATGATGAATGTTGGATCGCAGAAACCGTATTTGCATACATAGATTATTTTAAAATAGCTTTTAATCACTTCAGAAACTTTTCAATAACGACCAGCTCCTAATATAATTGTAACTCTTTCATAAACATTCGGACTAATTTTTAAGTGCATTTTAAATTAATTTTAAACAAATGTGAATGTTTAAAATTATTTTAAAATGGACTGTCAAGTCCGTCCATATGATACCTTCCTATATATGATATCTTCCTATTCGATTCGAAGAAAAACAGTTTTTTAAAAACTAAATTACAAATTTTTGAAGTGAGTTCTTTTGACTATAAAGGCAAACACATCCGTAGAAAGGGAATGTGTTTTCCCATTGATATCTTCTTAATTGAAAATAGAAATTCGCTTTTAAGCGATTTTACTTTAAGTTAATTTAAATTTTTTGGTTTTATATTGATGCGGTTGGCTTTGCATTAAATAAATCTTTGGCAATAAGGAAAACGTGCGTGCTTTAGTCGATTTTTTTAGTCTTGTAGGAGAGCAATTTTAAATGCTAAATGTGATTTTTAAAAACTTATTCTAATTCTATTCTAATACAATCATCACTTCTTTGCATTTACAGCCTTATTTATAAAAAATAAAACAGGTTAATAAAGGGTTTATGAAACGGATTTTTTTATGAAAATTGGTTTAATAAACCTTTTATTAACCTGTTTTATTTTTTATAAATAAGGACAATAGTTTTTTTTTAGTTTTTATTCCTAAATATTCATAATGTCAAAGATCGGAAGTAAACTTAAGTTTTAATTCCAAATGAAAAAGATTACCAAAAAGCCATTTTGCTATAACATCGTCAAAAAACTTACAAAATAATTTGCACATGTGTACTTTTGAACGTGAAGATCTCAAGGTACCATTTAGCACTTTATACTTTTTGCCACATATGTAAATAGAAAAGTTAAGTGCATTTACAAACTTATTTATTGAGCGGGAATTCCCCCTGGAAATCTGAAATTTCGTTTTGTAATTCTCACACTTTTTAACTTGAAGTTATCAGTGGGTGTAATTGTATTTACATATATATATATATATATATATATATACAGGATTTTGTACGAACATTTGTTTTATAAACCTTTTATTAACCTGTTTTATATTTACCCCCATATTAATAAAAAATATTCTAGGTTTACGAAATTTCTATGAAAATTTGTTTAATAAACCTTTTATTTATCAAAAATACTTCTTATGAATATGGGGGTTAATAAATAAGGCCAATAAAATATAAAAAGGAGAATAGGAAACACGAGAAAAAAATTGCAAGACGAGAATTTCATAATCTGGACACTAATGCAATTTCAAAGCAGATTTTTTTAAAAATTGAAGGAAGGAACAGAATTTGCAACGATTACTTAGTAGTTTGTCTAAACTGTTTTTGAGGTCTTACAAGCCCAATAGAATTCTAAAATTGCTCATCTAAAATTCTTGGCATCATATTTAACTCATAAAGAATTTGATGGCATTACTAAAATTATACTAGATAAACTGGAAATAGTTTGTAAGAAATTTGAATTAAAATCGGAGTATTTCAAAATGTTTTTAAAGACATTAATTAATATATTTATATATTATACGTATTTCAAGCATGAAGTCAAATATACCGTCATCGTCCAAAAATTATTGTTATAGGTTTTTTTTTTTTTTTTTTTTTTTTTTTTTTTTTTTTTTTTTTGTAAATTAAACTGTTTCGCTCTAAAATTTTTATTAAACAATTTTATTCGACATGAGTGACGTAAAAGTTCCTTCCATTTAATAATTTAATTTTACAAAGCCGTTTCAGGATTTTCAGAAGTTAAAAAAAAATTGTACAGAAAATTCCTATAATTTTTAACTGTAGCGATTTTCGGCATTTAGTTTCAAAATTTTTTTCAAAGATTTCTCTAATAAATGCCAGTTATAAACGCATCCAAACAACATATAGAGGAGCTTTTTACGTTTACATTAAGTAATTCACATTTACATTAATTGATTAACATTTTTGCAAAAATTATGTGGGTTTAAGCTTCTTTCATGACATACTAT
Organism: Pollenia amentaria; assembly: GCA_943735925.1. Taxonomy (NCBI): domain Eukaryota; kingdom Metazoa; phylum Arthropoda; class Insecta; order Diptera; family Polleniidae; genus Pollenia; species Pollenia amentaria. The sequence continues at coordinate 49,158,276 of OX031006.1, forward strand.
ATATAAGAGCTAAGTATAATCACTCCTCACGAAATAGTCAAACCATCAGTGTTTACATAAAAGTAATTTTTAATTTAACGATTTCGATAGGCCCTGTCTTTGGGTAAAAAAAAACATATGACCCAAATAATACAAAATATCTTTTAAATTACAACCTGTACAATGATGTTAATTTGTAATTGCAATAGACACCGTCTTTAGGTCGAAAAAAGCTTTTGTACTTTATTTCATTCAAAATCTCTGTTAAATTGCGACCTGTTTATTGCTGAGAAACATAGAACGATTTTCATACACATTAATAGGCTCCGTCCCTGGGCTTGTGGTGGTGTAGAGCATAAACGGTTAAATATTGATCGGTAATTTTTTAACCTTTATAATCTTAATTATCCATTTAAATTACAAAAATTAAATTTTTACAGTTTTCACCAGCTCTTAGATATGTTTGTCTTGTTACTAGGTGACTCTCTAGTACGCTTCGATTACCAGATTTCTCTTTCATTTAACATTCATAACACATATTTAAATTAATTTAAAACTTGATAATATCCCACTAAAATTTGTTACCTAAATAATTTTTAACATTTTGCTTCCTTGTAAATATTTTTATTTGTTTCATATTCATTTTGTTCATTTTGCTTTTTAATAACAATCAAAAAAATAATTGATAATACTCTCATCATTAGGGATCTTGGTGACCAAATACGTAAACATATAGCAAGTTTAACAAATCCAGTAAATCTAACACAGGAGGCGACAGATATAATCACCAAACAAATCGATTCTCTAGAAAGGTTGGCTAAAAACACCTACGGTCGTAAATATCCACGTATTTACGCATCTACGGCCACCGGTCTATCAGCACAGCAGTGTAATCAAGTATTGTCCTCAGAATTTTTACAATACCTTAACGAGGATACCAAGAAGAAATAATTTTTAAATAAAATATTTTTAAATAAATAAACTCTAATAAAATGTGGCGTCAACAATTAATAAAATCTTATTGTACAATGGGTTCAGGTCAGGTCACTACTAATACAGCCAAAAGACCTCCTCATATCCCCGTATTATGCCAAGAGGCCATTAGTTATTTGAAACCCGCTTCACAGCAAATTTTTATCGATATGACATTTGGTGCAGGCGGCCATACCAGTCAACTTTTTGAACAACATCAAGATATTAAAGTATTTGCTTTAGATCGGGATCCGGTAGCATATGAATTGGCTAAAGATATGAGTGCTAAATATCAAGGACGATTAATACCTTTATTGGGAAAATTCTCAGACTTACCACGTCTTTTAAAAGATCACCAAATAGGACGTCATAGTGTAGACGGAATTCTCTTCGATTTTGGCTGCTCTTCTATGCAATTTGATGAAGCAGATCGTGGATTTTCTATATCTAAAAACGGTCCTTTAGATATGCGCATGGATCGTGGTTTAAGTCACAATACAGAACAAATTACAGCTGCTGATGTTTTGGCCAGAGCTGAAGAAGCCGATTTGGTAAAAATTTTGAAAATCTATGGCGAAGAAAAGGCTGCCAAGAAAATAGCCAGAGCAATTGTAGAAGCTCGGGCAGCTTTTTATAAAATCGAAACTACCAAACAATTAGCAGATTTAGTGGCATCTTGCTTAAGTGATACTCTGTTTAGATTGGATAAAATGCAACGTCCCACCCATGTGGCCACAAAAACCTTTCAGGCTTTACGTATTTTTGTGAATAATGAATTGAATGAAATCAATTATGGTATGATATTGGCAAATGAATACCTTAAGCCAGAAGGCCGTTTAGTAGCCATTACCTTTCACTCTCTAGAGGACACCATTGTAAAGCGGCATCTCAATGGCAACGTCATAGAAGGCTTGGCCAATCCTGTTCCTCTAAAGTATTGTAGTCATGATGTTACGCACGATAAAGACCTAGTACGATCATTTATTTCTACCAACTGGAAACAGCTGCATAAACATGTCATTGTTCCTGACGATGAGGAGGTGATGCGCAATAGTCGTAGTCGTTCGGCCAAATTAAGAGCTGCCATAAAGCTTAAATAGGGGGCAAGTGTAAATGTTTGTTTGGGACATTTTAATTTTTTGTTGTAGTTTTAGGTTACATTTTGTGAATTTCAAATAAATATTAAATGAAATAAAGTTGATTTATTTAAAAATAAGTATAAATCGAAAATGTTGTATTAATTTCATAAATTATAATATTTACTTTAATTTTTTTTTTGCTTGCTATCACTCGCAACAACATATTAACTAAGCTTTTGTTTAATTTTTGGACAAGATTTTCAGATTAAAAAAAGAATTACCAGTGCAATTTATAACCTCAAAATTCCATTAGTATGTACATAACCTCAATCTTTTTTGGATAGTTTTGAATACGGTGCCTGGAGAAGATGAGAAAGAAGTATTCGGAAATAATATAAATATATCCTATTGAAACAATTAAGCTGACTTTAACAATTCGAGCAAACAAGAACGAATTAATCAAGAGGTCGATTTTAAGAAGTATAATTCAGAGAGAGAGAGAGCAGTCGTATCTTCTTGATTATGTTATAATTTCTTCTGCACAAATTAATAAAGATTAACTGCCTGTTTTTAGAGCACGCGTGCAAAATTTATTCGTTTAAATAACATTTAAAACAAAGTTTCAAAACGATTTTGGTTTCAATTTGGTTTCTAAAAACAGACAGTAAGAGTTTTTATAAAGGATTTTACTGAAGCGGCAACGGAGGATAATTGTCACGCTAATTTGCCAAATTATATGGATAACATTAATAAATGGTTAAAAATGAATAAATTAAAGTTAAACGATATAACGACGAAACTAAAATAACGGAAATAAATATGAACACTAATATAATATTTAAAATTAACAATATAATAACAGAAAAATTTTATAATATAAAATATCTGGGTTTTCTGGTAGACAAGCACTTAAAACTAAAATAACATATAGAATATATATGTAAATAAATTGGTAAAAATCGGGGGTTTTAAACGTTCTAATACGTAATATCAATTAAAACAGCAAAATACATTTACAACACCACGATTAAACCACATTTTGAATTTGGATCTACTGTGTTATATACATGGTGTTCAGAACAGCAAATAACAAGAATAAAAAAACTACAGAATAAAGCTATGCGCACAATACTCAAATGAAATAGATTTAGCTCAGTAAGATATATGTTGGATATACTCAAATGGATTAATATACAACAAAGATTAAAGATGATTACAATTATTAATTTTTCATTCAAAATATGAAAATGGAGAAGACGCCTGATTATTTAGTAGATAAACTCAGATACGTTGGGGATGTTCAACCATATACCTTAAGGAACGCTGCAGATTTTAGACTACAACGACCAGGTAGCAACACATTGCAAAGATCTCTGTTCTACAAATGATTATGTGCATACAATATGATGTCAAATATTATTAAAAATTAAATTAATCCAATGGATTTAGAATTAAAACTGTAACTTTAATAAGAAATTTTTAATTTAAGTTTAGTAATGTAATTTGTAAAAGAACATATCGTCCCCTTAATAAAACAATAGTGTATAATTTTTTTTTGCCATTTCGAGATAATAGAGTTTAAAATTTTTGAGTTATTAGACAAATGGGAAAACACTAATATCTCAGAAAATAATAGATGTTTTTGAGTTGTGGTCATTTAAATATGTGATGGAATAATCAGGTTACTAGAAGATGATATTTCATTAATTTACAAGTGCTTTAATTGCAAATAAATGGGATTCAAAGTACCATGATGTCACTTAGGCTATTTTATTTGTTTTATAATATGTATGAAAATCATAATACACTATTTTATTTTGTATGGTATACACTATTTAATTTAAATATTTTACACCAAATGTATTATTAAAAAATTGTGTGTATCAATATACGTAATTTTTCGATTTTATTTTGTTATGAAATAATAAAAATAGTTCAGAGTAACAACTAATTAAAACACCATACCTGCACTTACACAATTATTAATGAAAAATTTCAAACACGCAATTATACAATAATATTTCAATTAATCTTTTGATCCACTTTGTGGAAGTAGAATTTCACCAAATTTTGACCACATTTAGAATCAGTTATGTTTATTCTTATTATGCAATAAAAAAATAATGATGTACATGAGTATACACTATTGTTTTATTAAGGGGACGCTATAATATTATTTAAAAGTATAAAAAAATACTACTAATAAATAATAATAATAATAATAAAAAAAGGTCTGCAAAAATGCAATGTCCTGTTAACTTTGTCACATTGCTTACTTTTTGCTAGTGACTTTTGCTAACTTCACATAATGACCAGAAAAACTGCATTCAAATTAATGGCAACTAATTGAACAAAAAAGCTCTGTTTATGTGCTTCATGAAATTCTATTTATAGCAAAATATCAATGCAATTGTTAAGCTAACATTAACGTATGTATTACGTTTTTAAAATGTTGTTAGAAAAGTTTTTTTTAATGATTAAAGCTCAATTATTAACCAGAATTTGAAAAGCTTTAAAATCTCCCGCCTAATTTTACTTGCAGCTGATTTGACTAAAAACAAAAAAAAAAATCTTAAGTAATTGAGTGATTAATTTGCTAACTGCAAGTATAATTTTATTTAATTTAATATTTTTAAGTAAAAAAAAATAAATTTTTGAAAAGTGACGGCAATTTGTATAATACTTATTATTTATTATGGGTTATTTCTTTATTTTCGACAACTTTTAAAGAAAATAAATCTTAAAAATTAGGGAAATTCGCATATGTTTGTTAAATATCTTGAAGAAATTTCAAAAACGAAACAACTTCTATAAAAGGTTCACTCTCGACTTTATGACAACAGCTCCCATATATATCCTACTTGTAAAGCTTCGTCCAGACGGTGGTCAGATCTTACAATATTGTAAGACAATGGTGCCATTATCAGATGCATTAATTTTACACGTCTGCCAAATACGAATGAGCTAACAATGTTCACACAGTTGCAAGACATTTTTAGTAAATGTTAATGCAATTTAAGCAAAGCTGATTACCGATATTGTAAGATCTGACCACCGTCTATGTGGCTCTTAAGTGTTTTTTTTTTTGGCTCACGATTACGCAAACTCACAAGAACAGGGGCCTAATACGTGATCGAGTACTTTCTCGATTCGAAAGCAATTTCATTTCTTATTCTTTCAGTCGATACTGAATGAATCGAAATTATTTTTTCAGTATTGTGAAACTAAAATTAATGCTTTACAACACTGAAAAAATTATTCCTATTCGTTTAGTATTGACTGAAATAATTAGATATTAAATTGCTTTCGAATCGAGAAAGTACTCGATCACGACTGCCAGAATCAGGCCCCAGGATATGTTATCAGGCACGAGGAGGTTTTCAATTCCCACGACAACACTAAATACAGATTAGTAGGCGTTTTATGAAATTGTTAAATTTAAATAACATTTTACTTGTTTTGTGAATATGTAAAATCAAAAGTTGTAGACAGATTTTAATCATTTATGGCTTGTTTGCTTTGTTTTCTATACGTGTGAATTTGTAAATATCAAAAATTTCGAAATTTTGCTAAAAAATTATTTTTTTGCCAAGAAAAAATTATCTTTCTAAAACTACTGCGCATATTCCCAGATAGAAAAAGACAATAAGCACGACGCTGTGCCGACGTTGATAAGGGTACTATCCACATTAAAACAACGAACTGTTTACCAAATTTACAAGGTAGTCACATGTATTAAAATGATAACGAAAAATGCGCGTCTTACGATTCTAGTTTTTAGTGTTGCCACAATACTGTACATTTAAATTTACAATAGCTGCGTTCGAGAACACAAAAGTTTTTACTATTTTTTACTGAACTTTACTGCATTTTACTAAATTGCGTTCGCGTACACAAAATACAGTAAATGAGAACACAAATTGAGAGCGTAAAGTAACAGTTCTTGACTGAGTACTTACAAATTTTTACTGCAGAAATTTTTGCAGTAAAATTTAGTAAAACAAAAAAACATAAGTTTCAAAAGGTAAACAAACAAAAGTACCAAACAAAAGGCATACAAATTGTGAAAAAATTGTTTAAAAAAAGAAATGTTGAAATGAAACTAAAATAAAAACAAAAAATGAATTAATATTAATTAATTAAACTTGTTTGTGAAGAATTTTTATGGCGAAATACCAACTTTTGAAATTTTGTTTTGTTATGTTAATTTTTTGGAGTTGTAAAAGTGTCAAGTACTCGGGTACTTAGAACAGACGTTGTTTTTAAAGTTATCAATAGTAAAAAAAGTATTCGTGTACTATTGATCAAATTTTGCCGGACACAAATTAGCAAATTCCTATAACAAATAAAAAACAAACAAATATGAAAGATTACATAAAATAATTTGTTTGTATTTCCCAAAAATATTCGTGTTATAAAAAGTATTTAATCGAGTACCGATAAGAAAACGAGTTAAGTAGTCAAAAGTGTACACATTTTCAACACTTCAATTATTTGCCATCAGCTGTTGCCTTTATTTTACGAATTTTTACAAATTTTGCGTACGCGTACTTTTTTGGACAACAGCTTTTTGTGAGAGAAAATTTTTAAGTTTACTCATTTACTGCATTTTACTGTAAAAGTACTCAAACGCACCTATTATTGAATTCTCGAATTTACAACGTAGTCACAACATTAAAAACGTAAATAAAGCAGAGTTGTACCCTTAACACAAAGGGTGTAAACCACTTATAAAGGGTGATTCATCGTAAGGCTTGAGTTATAATGTAAAATAAAACACATCAATTTGAAAGTGAACATTAAATTTTTATTATAAATTAAAAGAACAATTTATGAAATTTTCTGTTTAAAAATGATATCATGTAAATGTTGGCCATGACTACGTCTGAGGTGGTCCATTTGGAACTCCATGAAAATCCGGTGCTTTATTGTGAAATTTTGTTCAGTGATGAAGCACATTTCTGGCTCAATGGATAAGTTAATAAACAAAATTGTCGTATTTGGGCTGATGAGCAATCCGAAGAGTACCAAGAGCTACCATTACATCCATTAGAAACAACGGTATGGTGTGGTTTATGGGCTGGTGGAATCATTGGTAAATATTTCCTCAAAAAAGAGAAAAAATAGAATGTTACCTTCAATTGTAACCGTTATCGCACCATGTTAACGGACTATGTACTTCCTGAAATTCAAGCGCATGGCCAACATTTACATGATATCATTTTCAAACATTAATTGTTTTTTTAACCGATAATAAAAATTTTAAGTTCACTTTAAAATTAATGTGTTCTGTTTAACATTATAAATCAAACCTCACTATGAATCACCCTTTATATATAAAAACGTTTGTGCCGGGTGCGCGCTCCTAAAATTCAAGAACCGTTGGACCGATTTACATCAAACTTGGACAATGAATTAGTTTAGTCTGGAACCAGGTATCTCTTAAGTTTAATCCCGATAGGTGGCGCTGTTGTCGTGATGTTTAATTTATGGTACGATTTAGTTGAAATTCACAGAAGGGGATAGTGCAATAATTTTGCAGTTTCAACTCAAAGTTAGTGATAGTGCAAAATTATTGCAATCATTTTGTTAATGTTGTGTGATGAATTGAAAATTAGCAGCCTCACTAAACATGAGTGATAGTCATGTTAAAAAATGTTGCACTCAAAAAACAAATAGTTCGATTTAGGAAAAATCAATCATCAGTTTATTGAAACTTTTTTGTTCTTTACTCATTTGAGTGCAACTTAAAATTTTGCACTAAATTTACAAGCAAAAAACTTATTTTTTCATGATTTAAGCCATGAGATGTTCCGTTATTGATAAATTATTGACATGTTGTTTTATTTCCTTTCTTAGGCATACCATAACAAGAATCAAAAACTATGCTCATACCAAATTACTGTTTTTTAAATTTTAGTGAGAGTCTGTTTATGTTTATGCAGCTTTTTTGATTGCAAGTACAAATTTTGCACTATTTGAATTGAGTGCAAATTTTTGCATTTAATCTTCGTTTAGTGGTAGTGAAAAAATTTGCAATATCACTAAATTTTTTTAGTGGTAGTTAAAAAATCATTACTACGGCTGTTAAAAAAGAGTGCAAACTATTTTTTTTGCAGTTTAATTTAGTGATAGTGCACTGCTGATTTAAATCAATATTTACTGCACTACCTTAAACTATGATAATTATGTATATTTACTAAACAAAATTAAGTTTCCTGATATAATTTTGACCCGGTAGATAGCGCTGGGATCAAGTTATTAACAAAATTCTTTATTTTAGTCTAATTTTCCAGCACTTCAGAAGGTGCTTATGTATTTTGTGTGTGTGTGAATGGACCCTGTATGTGGCGCTATGGTGCTGCTATTTTGATATTCATATTTGCGGAGACATTTTACATAAACTCAAAATGTACATTTGTATTTTTCCTCATGGCAATTTGATTTATGAACGGTCGAAAAAAATAAATTGTCAAATTATTAAAAATTTTCTTACAACAAATTGTGAAAGAATTTAAGAGTCCATCATAGTATAATAAGTACCAGGCATGGCGAATTCATTACAGGTGATCCTAAAAGCCCTGTTGGTAACTTTTTCTTTAGCTTTTTAATTGTTGGATGTCAAAATTTTGTTTGTTATCTTTGTTTATGTTTTGATTTGTTTCGTTTATTGATATTGTACAATGATTTTACAAAAACAAATTGCTTGTGGACCGAGATTACCTGGAATGAATTCGCCTTGGTACCAGGTATGTTCATTAGGGAGAGTTGTCATTATTTACCCATGTAATGTTATACAACGAAATATTACTCATTTGCAAATATTTAAATTTCAACATATATTGCATGTTTTAGATATTGCAAACTTACTTTTTTATTTGAAATTGATTTCTGGTTAACATTTGTTATAACAAAATTTTCCAAAAGATAATATTGGTTTATAAATATAATGATATATAAATATAAAAAAATTTATATAAAAGTGAATGTATGTTTGTATATATATTTGTGCCTTATAGGAGGCCAAACCACTTGACCGATCATCTTAAAATTTTCACAGAATATAACTGTGACCCTGGAAGAGACATTAGGCTATATAAAGATGAGGGGCAATGCCACGCCCATACAACCCAAAATTTAAAATCGTTATATCTTAGGCATTTTTTGGCATAGTATGATGATATTTAGTACATATGGTGTTAGTATGAATATAAATAAGCTGCATGAAAAAAGAAGGCGGATCCACGCCCCTTTATAGAAAAAGTAAAAACCACCATATCTAATAAACTACTGAACCGATCGTCATCAAATTTCCACAGTAGGCGACTGCCTTGAGTTACTGAACTTTAAGCTATATAAAGATGTGGTTGGAAAAAGGGGCGGTGCCACGCCCATACAATCCAAAACATAAAATCCTCATATTTTAGCCCCTATTTGACGTAGGATGATGATATTTGGTATATATGGTATTGTTATGAATAGAAATACACGTTGCATGAAAAAAGTGGGAGGGGCCACGTCCCTTTATGTCGATTATATCTAATTAACTACTGAACCGATCGTCATCAAATTTTCACAGTAGGCTGTTGTTATTAATTAATGAGCCCTAGGCTATCTAAAGTTGTGGTTGGACAAAGGGGCGGTGGCACGCCTAATCAACTCAAAATTTATAATCCTCTTATCTTCGATACTGTTTCACGTATGTAGGTGTTGGGAGAAGTAAGATATCTGCAGAGGAAGTGCTACCCCCCATAGGACGCCAATGTTTAATATCGCATATCGTAATAACTGTTATAGTGAGAATGTTCAAACTTGGTATTAGTCACTCTTATGGAAAACTACACGTTTAAAAATATAATTAAAGAGGGTAAGCGCAGGGCGAGTAATACCCCCCTTTAGAAGCATATATTTAATATCGCGAAACTGAAAAACTATTACAGCGAGAGTCTTCAAATGTGGTTAAATCCACTATTATGGTAAGCTATAAATTCCAAAATAAAAATGGGTAGGGTAGACGAAGGAGGAGCAATACCCTCCATAGGACGAAAATATTAAATACTTCATATCTGAAGACAAAAGTCTTTAAGCTTTGTAGGACCCACTCTTATGGTAAACTACACCTTTAAAAATAAAAATATAATATATAAATGAAAAAGCGTATGTTTGTTTATTCTCTACAGACTCCTAAGCTACTGAGCCGATTTTCCTGAAAGTTTCACAGTAATGTCCTGATTACTCGGCGCTTAACATAGGCTATTAATATGTTTTAATCAAGTAGGCGTGGCAACAACCATACAATAAAAATATGAATAACCTTATATCTGGAGGACGGTTACAGTAAGAGTTTTCCAATATGAAACAAATAACTTCGTTATCAATACACGACATTTGCCAAAAAGTCGGCTGGATTAGACAAGCGTGCGTGGCACCTCCTACATAATTGCAATAAAGATTTCTACGTATTTGAAGTACTGTAATAGTGAAAGTATTCCAATTTTGTACAAATATTTTAGATAATAATCCACAATATATATAAAAAGGTGGTTTTAATGGGAAAAGTTGGCATGGCACCTCCCATACGAAGACACTTGAAATTTCTGTATATCATCTGTTGAACGGTTACTGTAAAATCATTCAAATTTAGTCCAAGATGCTTTACTTTTTAAAAAAATCTTACCAATTTAATATCGATGGGGGTAGCAAAGCGCACCGGGTTAAGCTAGTAAGTTATAAAATTGAGAACAAAATTTCTAATGACTATACCTTGTATTTATTCTACCATGGTTTCCATTAAAAAAATCAATTTTAAATTCCGGAAAATTAAATTTCGTTTCTAATAAGCAAATTCTAGAGGAGGAAACATTGATTAGAATGTGATTTTGAGTATATCGGTATACTAAATGCACAATACACTCTCTTCTATGATGGTGTGGGTATAAAAAACATTTAAGGGTAAGAACGTTTACCGGGCTCATCTAGTACATACAAATATAAACATGTTTTTCTTATCATTAATATGAGAAGAAAAAAACAATTTGTGGGGCATTTTTTAAAAATTTTTTTGTATTTTAATTTCATTGACCCTTAGCAATGAAAAGTATAGAAATAAAATGATAATCTTTGCTTGCAATTGATACCCGAAAATATTTCTTATCGACATGAAAAGATGCCTCATCGACAAGTGTATAGAGAATTTATTCAATCTTGAATTGCATTTGGTAGTTAACGGTTCGAGTGATATTCTATAACAAAAACAAATCAATCATTTAATTCAATTATAATCTTATATTTTGTGTGTGTAAATTTTTTCAAATAGTGTTGTTGATTTTACTCCAACTGCCGAAAATATGTCTGGAGCCAAATTAATATCGGGCACACAAGTGGCCAAGTGAGTTACCATAATTAATACAACAAAAAAAGTTGTGATTTTAATGGAATATTTTGAAATTTGTTTAATTTGTTGTACAACTTTAGTGAAATACGTGAATCGTTAAGACAACAAGTGTTAGGATGGAAAAATAAATTACCAAACTTTGCTCCCGGCTTACGCATTGTTCAAGTCGGTGGTCGTGAAGATTCCAATGTTTATATACGGATGAAAATGAAGGCTGCCAATGAAATTGGTATGGCTGTGGAACACGTTCAATTGCCAAGGACGATCACTGAATTGGAATTATTAGATAAGGTTAGTTAAAAATTTTAAATTGCGTATTATATTATAATAAGCATAGTTTGTTAGTTGTACAATTAAATAAATAAATTAAATAAACTATTCAGAAAATGTTAAAGAAATCAAAATATTATTTAAATTTATTTTTATTTGACCTTTTTATTCTAACATAAAAGAAGTAATTAATTAATTTCTGTGGACCTCGAGCTTAATTAATTACTTCTTTTATGAAATCAAAATAAAATTTAAATATTTAAAATTGTAAACTTCCGGAAAATTTCGATTAACAGAAAAAATTTGGTAAGCTTTTTTCAAAAAGTAAAGTTTTCTAAAAATACAAAATTTTCATTAAATTTCCTATAAGTAAAAATTAAATTTTCGGAAAATCTCCTATTAATAAATTTTAGGAATATTATCTATAAAAAGTAAACTTTTGGGAAATTTTCTATAAAAAGAAAATTTTCGGAAAATTTTCAATAAAAAGTAAATTTTCTATAAAAAGAAAATTTTCTATAAAAAGTAAACTTTCGTAAAATTTTCTATAAAAAGTAAACTTTCGTAAAATTTTCTATAAAAAGTAAATTTTTGGAAAGTTTTCTATAGAAAGTAAATTTTCGGAAAATTTTCTATAGAAAGTAAATTTTCGGAAAATTTTCTTAGAAAGTAAATTTTCGGAAAACTTTCTATAAGAAGTAAATTTTCGGCAAATTTTCTATAAAGAGTAAATTTTCTATAAAAAGTTAATTATCGTAAAATTTTCTATAAAAAGTTAATTATCGTAAAATTTTCTATAGAAAGTAAATTTTCGGAAACTTTTCTATAGAAAGTAAATTTTCGGAAACTTTTCTATAGAAAGTAAATTTTCGGAAAATTTTCTATAGAAAGTAAATTTTTGGAAAATTTTCTATAGAAAGTAAATTTTCGGAAAATTTTCTATAGAAAGTAAATTTTCGGAAAATTTTCTATAGAAAGTAAATTTTCGGAAAATTTTCTATAGAAAGTAAATTTTCGGAAAACTTTCTATAGAAAGTAAATTTTCGGAAAATTTTCTATAGAAAGTAAAGTTTCGGAAAACTTTCTATAAGAAGTACATTTTCGGAAAATTTTCTAAAAAAAAGTAAATTTTCTATATAAAAGAAAATTTTCTATAAAAAGTAAACTTTCGTAAAATTTTCTATAAAAAGTTAATTTTCGTAAAATTTTCTATAAAAATTAAATTTTCTGAAAATATCATATAAAAAGTAATTTTTCTGAAAATTTCCTATAAAAATTAAATGTTCTATAAAAAGTAGATTTTCGAAAAATTTCCATAAAAAGCAGATTTTGGGAAAATAGATAAAGATAAAGAAGATAATGGGAAAATGTAAATTTGCGGAAAATTTACTATTAATCGAAAATGTTTGGAAAATTTGCTACAAATAATAATTTTCGGAAAACTTTATTTTAAAAAAGAAAGTTTTTGGAACATTTCCCATAAAAATAGGAAATTTTTTTAAAATTAAAATATAATTTTTTTTAATTGCCTATAAATATTTTGTATTTTATGGAAAATACGAACCTTACTATAATTTTAACTGTGTTTTTCTATTCCTAAGATTAACTTCCTCAACAATGACCCCAACGTCCATGGTATCATTGTTCAAATGCCTTTGGATTGTGAGTACAAAATCGATTCCCATAAAGTTACCGATGCCGTTTGTCCCGAAAAAGATGTTGATGGTTTACATACCATGAATGAGGGTCGTGTTTCGATTGGTGATTTAGGTGGTTTTATGCCCTGTACCCCATGGGGTTGTATTGAATTGATTAAACGTTCGGGTGTACAAATTGCTGGCGCTAGTGCTGTTGTTTTGGGTCGCAGTAAAATTGTGGGTACCCCAGCAGCTGAACTATTGAAATGGCATCACGCCACCGTCACTGTGTGCCATTCAAAGACAAGGAATATTGCTGATGTTGTAAGTCAAAGAAAAGGACGAATAAATATTGATTACTTAATAACTCTTTATTTGAAATCTAGTGCCGTACTGCTGATATTTTAGTTGTTGGTATTGGTGTACCAGAAATGGTTAAGGGATCATGGATTAAGCCCGGCGCTGTGGTTATTGATTGTGGTATTAATGTAAAGCCAGGTAAGAACAAAATAAATTACTTGAAATCTTTATTCAGTTAATAAAATTCTCATAAAAATTTTCATTTATTGTGAAAATGTTATCTATTCACTAGGCATACATAGCTGAGAATATCTTTTCAACGACATTTTTTTGTTATCCAAAATGTTTGCATATTTCATAATCTTAACTTTTCAATATTAATGTGTAAAATAGCGAGACGGCTTGTTACTAGCTTTGCTAACTTTAAAACACAATTTAGTATCGTTTGAGCATTTGGTTTTAACGGACGTGCTTATTTTTAAATAAAAAATTTTCAATTTCTTTTAATTACACTATTTTATTTGTAAGTAATAAAAAGATTTAGGTAAAGTAAAATTATAAATGTCGTAATCTGTATAAAGAAAAAAAAAACATTAAAAAAAACTCTACGCACCGTGGGCTTAATCGAAATCTTTGAAATCTGTGTCGTTTTATCATAACATCTTAAGTTGAGATAAAATAGCAAAAAACTTAAAAAAAACTCGTTGAAAAAATCAGTTTTATTAACTAATAAAATAAACCAAAATTAAAGAAAATCAACTTTTAAAATTTGACTTAAGATTAAACTAATTAAACTCAGAAATAAAAGTGTTTTTAGAGTAAACCTAATCGCAAAAACTTTTTTTATATAGTAGGACCGTCGAAAAAGATGGTAAATAAATTAACATTAGGTGTGTTCATTTACAGAAAATTATTGATTATTTTACATAATTGTTACTAATAAGTGTTTATGTACTCGAAAAACTTGTAACGAGATAGTGACAAAAGAAAATGTTGAAAATTTCTGATGGTAAAATTTTTACTAGCAATAATTATTCAACCACCAGTTGTTAATGTTTTTGTTTACAAAACAAAAATAATTTTCATAATTTTTAAATTAAAAGGTTTTCAATAACATAAAATATTTACTTTTCTAAAATTTAGGAATAATATTCTTGCACAAAATGTGGGCGGGATTGGTGAAGTGGGCTTGGCACTTCCTGTACAAACCAATTATAGATTTCTGTTTATCTGGAGAATGGAAAGAACCAAAGTTTTCATATAAGGTACAAAATGTGGGCTTGCCACTAAATAGATTTATTTATATCTAAGGAACGGTAAAAGAAAAATTGTCCAAATTTGGTACATATATCTGTGGTCACAATCCATAACAGCCTAACTCGAGTTAGGAGACAATTGAGTTATTAGTACCATCGTATTCAGCGTGTCTAAATCTATTTGCTATAAACTTTTCATTTTTGTGTCTATTGTAGGAAGGCAAATAACCCTAAAAAACCTAATAGCTTAAGGCATTTTTCTAAATCATAACCGACACAACCGACTAAGTCAATTTAGGATTACAAGAAATATAAACAATATTTTTTAATTATTATAAAGAAAAAATTTTATTTTCCTAACTTGAGTTAAGCTCTTATTCCGAATTACAATTTCGTTTTTTGATAAACATAAAATAAGTTAAGTTCTTTCTCCGAACTAAAAAAAAGTTAATCCTTATTAACAACTTAACTTGACATGAGATTTTTTATATAAGTCTGAACAATGAAAAATTTTCAAAAGTGAATCATTAAATTGAGTTAGGTCATTGCGGATATTTGTACGTCTTAAGTGGTGATTGGTTTAAAAGTGGTAAATTTTAACAATTGCTGTCAAAAATTTGTGGAAAATGACTGAGATAGCACCAAAATTGGTGGTATTGGCTAAGATGGTGGCTGAACGTCTTTAGGACCAATATTGCAAAATGCTTTATGCGGCACAGAGCTAAGGCCCGGCGTGGCGGATATGAAATTGCATCATGTCTCTACAAATTCTTAAAAATGTTTCCAGTGGAAACAAAAACTGTAACATGTTGGATTACATCGACCATAAGTTCCTTGAGACAGGACATACTCACATGGACAAAAAGAAAACAAATGTTGAAATTGAAACGACAAGAGATTGGTATCAGTTTATCAATACGATTGGAACTAAAATGCAAACATTTGAAATTAATAATAATGATTTTTATAACTTTTCTGATTTTCCCAATGCAAAATTTTCTTGGAAACGTGTAAATGAAGATTACGAAAAATTTGTATGGAACAAAGTTCTCTGCTTGCTTGTGTTACTCAAAAAGTTCTAATGGAATACAATACAAAACGTCTTTTGATAAAAAATGACTCCTTTAAAATCTTAAAGTTGGGGAGAGGTGTAGGCGGGCTTAATGGAAATAATGGCGGATTTACCATGCATTTCTCGCGAAAAAAAAGAGATCTTACGGACCTGAAACATTTTAAAAACCCACAATTTCATTCATTTTACGACAAATTGTCAACAAGTACGGAACACCCAAATACCCATCCTGATTTGACAGAGTGTGACAGCAAAGAAAATATTTAAATAAAACTGATATATACTTGTAAAAACTTTTAACATTTAATAAAATGGATTTCTTAATTAAAATATTCCATTTTTTTATTGTTATTTATATTTATATTATATTTTTACGGCCTAAGTTATAAAAAATAAAGCATGTCAATAAATATAAAAATAAACCCTTTATTGACATGCTTTATTTTTTATAACTTAGGCCGTTATTCTCCAGACATAAATGGAACATTGAACGAATTCAAAGTAAAAATGTAACCTAAGTCTTTAAACTTTATGAATTATTATATAGGAATAACAATCTAACTGAACATGAAAGATCGCATCTGAAAAATTTTGACATAGAATAACAATTTATGGCAATTTAGGCGCACTGAAAATTTTTTATTTTATCTGGAATAATAGCCTAACTCAACTTGAATTTTTTATTTTCTTTCGTTCAACAATTCATAAGAGCCTAAGTGTCTTTTTCGGTAATATATTTTGACTACGAGATTAAAAAACTATTTTTTATTAACAACTAAGTAAAGAAATTGATTTCCTTGTAATCTGTAGCACAGTGTCCTAAAAAAGGCGTCTCCTGATTTTTAGTGAAAATTTTAAACTTTAAACTGCTGTACTAAAAATATTGAAAAACAGACTTAGGCTGTTATGACTTGTGACCACAGATATCTGGGTTATCAATACACAACCTCTCTAAAAAGTGGGGAGAAGTGGGCGTGGTACAAAATAAATCAGGAGAAGTGTAGGAGAAAAAATTATGCAATCTGCATACACACATATGGGTTTGTTAATACACAAAATCCGTGTTTTTTTTTATAAGTAGGCGTGCCACTCCCCATACCAATACAAAATATATCAGTAACAGTAAAAGGCAGCAAAACGCACCGGGTTAAACTAGTACAGATATCGCTCGCTCATTTGCTTCAACGCCGTCATAACTCAAAAATATACCTTTCTAAATAAACGTACCATTAGTTTTTGATTTGCTCGCGTCACTTAAAAAAACGACACATTCTCTTCAAACGTTGAAAGTATGTAAAAGAGATATAAAGATGAATTTTATGATTATTTTTAATTATTTAATTGTTCAATATTTCGCTAACCTTCGGTTATTGTTTGTTTTTTCGTTATATAAAATTTTGTTACTTTCCAAAAGATGCTAACCAAAGGTTAGCGAAATATTGAAAAAAATAAATAAATATAATATTTTTTATAAATAAAAAGATCTCAAGCTTAAATAATTAAAAATAATTATAACAAAATAAAGGTCAAATAAGACTTAATAACTTTTAAAGATGAATTTTATACACAATTAAAAGAAAAACAATTCTGCAACACTAACTCTTAAATTTTATTTTGTGAGTTATGACGACGTTACAGCAAATTAACAATATATACTTACATAAATACATATAAATATTTATTTATTTATATAACTTATTCAAATTTTTTATATTTATATTTATTGATTTATATAACTTTCTATTCTTATCGCACCATGCTGAATGGTATATAAGATTCGGCATAGTTGAAGATAGCACTCTTACTGGTTTTTTTTAGTAACTAAACTACATTATTTTGCGATTAGCCCCAATGTGCAATGATGTAAATACCATTTGTGGTATTTGAAGAAAACCTGTAACATTAAGATAAAAATCAACAATCAAAAATACATGATATAAAAATTATTGTTGTGTCAGCAAAGAAAAATTGATGATTGAAAAAAAAAATCAAATTAACGTCTTATTTATTTCTTGAAATGTTGCTAACAAACAAACTGTATTTAAACCAGTTGGCGATTAATAACAGACAAAAAAAAAAAAAACAAGTTGTTTGAATTGAATTACATTTTAATGTTACATGACATAAATCCAGTGTAAAACTAAAATTTTAGGCAGTTTAGATCTTTGATTTGATTAGTTCACAGCAAGTGAAGGTCATGATTAGAAGCTTTAATAAAATTTTAAGTAAAATGTTCAAGAAAATTATATATGTACATTAGAGCGACTCAAAAAAAAGTGATTTTGTTACCCCTCTGAAAAGAAAGGTTGATATGTTTTATGATAATTCCCAAAATATTTTGGTTCTAACGTTGACCATCCGTGAGCTGGACCATTTTTAAAAAAAGTATTTTTTTCAGTTTTTCGAATTTTTTTGTACTTTGCTCCAAGACGACATAAATAAAGTTCAAAAAGTTTTTGAAGCAGCATCCAATGGTATATAAAACTTTGAGATATTAAGCTAAATACATATTTTCGTTTCGGGTTTTCATACAAATTCTACGTATGTGGAAGTAATGCTCTGCTTTTCAAATTGAATCTGTTTTAAAATAATGTCAATTTTTTTTTTGTAATTATTCACATAAACCGCGATATATTTTATGTTTTTTTCATATATAGGCAATATGGGTATAACATTTTTTCATATTTCAATTTATCAAAATGTGAAAAATACAATAACAAAAATATAAAATTAATAAAAAAAATACGTAGAATTTGTATGAAAACCCGAAACGAAAATATGTATTTAGTTAAATATCTCAATAAGTAGTTCGCAAGTGGTAAAGTTTTATATACCATTGGATGCTGCTTCGAAACCCCTTTTCGATGATAACAAATTTTATTTATGTCGTCTTGGAGCAAAGTACAAAAAAATTCCAAAAACTGAAAAAAGGCCTTTTTTAAAAATGGTCCAGCTCACGGATGGTCAACGTTAGAACCAAAATATTTTGGGAATGATCATAAAACATAGCAACCTTTATTTTCAGAGGGGTAACTAAAACACTTTTTTCGGCTCCATACAACTTGAGTCGGTCGAATGTACATCAGTAAATCAAAAAACTTAGTTTTGTAAATATTTTTAGCTATCCCAGTTGGCCACGTCTTTAAGACAACCTTGAAGACGGATGAACGACAATTTTAATTCCTGCACGACATGTTTGGTGACGGCCGGAACAAATCGTCAACGACATTTTCGAACAAGTGTCGCGATAATCGTGCACGATACAAAGAGAGACATTGTCACTCTTCATGAAACCTTACAAGACAATGTCGGTCATGTTGTTGTGGATAGATTTTTATTAGGGTCAACTTACAAGACTCTGTCGCTCATACTGTCGTGTATATGTGTTGACATAAGACACCTTACAAGATAATGTCGGTCATGTTTTCACGGATAGGCTTGTGTAAAAGACATCTTGGCAGAGAATGTCGGTCATGTCGTCATTTATAAACTTCTTTAGAAGACAGTGCACTAGACAATGTCGGGTTTTTTGTCGTCCACGACATTTTTCTCAAAATTGTCTTCCAGAAATTTTAAGTGATAGAGGACATATCGTGCATAAATAGTTGACGTCAATGTCGTCGACGGCAGCTTTGCCAACTGGGACTACATATATATTTATGCTTTTGTATATGCTGTTTATTGTAAATTATTTTCTTCTAATTATTGGCTCAAAATGAATTATTTACAATTTGTAACTGTTTTTCAAAACCTAAAATATCTTAAATTAATTTATAACTTCTTTAAATAAAATTTTAAACAGTTCCAAATATATATATATATATATATATGTGTTCCTCTAACTCCCATTGGAGCATAGGGCGCCAAACAGTTCCAAATAATGAACAATAATGGTTTTTAAATTTCATTTCCTTTCTTGGAAGCCAAATTTACTATTATTTAAATTTATTTTATTCAAATTAATATTAAAAAAAATATATATGGGCATTTCCTGGGGTCGCGAATGATGTACAAATAATATAGAACACAAAACTTTTCCTAGCATTTTTTTGCTATTTGATAGCAATTTGGTAGCTCTTTATTTAGTGCAAAAGATGTATTTCGTCGAGTTTAAGTTTTCATAATGACGGTTATAAACATGTGGTCACGAACGTACGCAAAATAGAAGTCAACTTTGGCTGACAGTAGTGAAATGTAAAATTCTGCAAAATGGAACGGAATATTCAAACGTGATTAATTTATTTTAAAAGCGTATAAATGTAGGTCTCTATCCAGTATTTACACAATAAAATATCTCTATTGGTTTTTGTTTATTTTTCTTAAGTACCGGTCGCGAACGTACGGGTCGCGAACGTACGATTTTTCCATATGTTTTAACCGTTAATTACCCGTTAATCGACCTATTTTTGTTCTCCTTATACTTTTCTCTTCTTAATTGATTGTTAAAGAGATATTTTAAAGAAACAGTGCAAACATAACAAATTGTTTTGCATGTAAAATAATTAATTGACCATTCGGAGGAAATGCCCATATACAAATCAATAGAATAGTACACAAATATGATAAAGAAAATTTATTTAAAAGATATAAATAAAGTATATATATTCAAAACTTGCTGAATAAAATAATTTCAGATCTTGTATCGAATTCATTTAAAATTTTACACCAAATGCCTAAATATTCGAATTCAACAAAACTTTTTTCAATAACTTATCGTCTGTTCTTCAATATTAGAATTATTCGCCTGGGTTCCATATTCCACTACAAAATGAAAGTGAAAAACTTTTTAATTCCACATATACAACTTCACTGTGTGCTAGAAAAGTAATAAATGTTATTTTCATGATGATTTCATTTTCATTTTGTTTTAAACAACTATTTAAAGAAACTAAAATTTCTTTTTGCTCTTTTAACATCTATTTTAATGTGTTACTAATACTTGCAAAATTTTAAACATATTTTTATTTGTTGTAATTTTGGTCTTCATAAAATCATGTATATTATGTTGTATTGATTCTTACTTTTCATTTGGGCTCTGCAACTTCATCTGACGTTTCATCTAAAAATGTATCTTCGAAACTATTGGCGTGTAAATTTCTAATTCAATGGGCTGACTTGTCTCCTTTCTAGAAACGCCGAATGATTTTTAAACCCTCGAAAGCTCTATAAAGACCGCAAGGCATTGCAACTGCATCATCTTTAGATGAAATGTACTTCTTATTGTTAGGACTACCACCAGATGCTGACGTATCCGCTCTGTTCTCGGACAATTTTTTGCGAATGCAGTCTTTTCAATCATTCCAAACCTTTTTTCAAGCAGAATGCTATTTTTCTGAAGGACCTATTGAAGTTAGTTTTCTTGCTACGACCTTTCATAGCTGATAACGCACCGCCCCATCACCCATAGAAAATTATTTAGCTAATCTAAGGTTTTTTCATGAACCTAAGCAACGCCTCTTCTTGTTTCGAGTTTTTGTGCTTTTCCCTTAAAAACAGAAGTTTTTTTGTAGTGAAAATGATTTGTAGAACACAAAAATTCCTCTTGAAACAAACTGGAAATTCAATTTTACTTTTGAATAAACACCGGCTTCCCTAACTAAAGCCTTTCAGCATAGACGGCCTTCGGCCGGGCGCAAGGATTTTCTCCTCTATGGTATTCCTAACATCGGCTTCGCTAACTTAAGATTTTCTGATTAGCCGGCATTCGGCCGGGCGCAAGGATTTATTCCTCTATAGTATAACAAACACCGATTTCGCTAACTAAAGCTTTTCTGCATAGCCCGTCTTCCGTCGGGCACAAGGCCAAATTAAGGAGCATTAGTTAGCGAAGCCGGTGTTTGTTATAACATAGAGGACAAAATCCTTGAGACCACCGAAGGCCGGCTATGCAGAAAAGCTTTAATTAGTGATTCGGGATTTTTATATTCGGGATTTTCGAATTCGAAATTATAAAGTTCGGGACTTCTGAAATTCGGGACTTAAATTTTTTTAGGATTCTGAAATTTGAGTTTTTGATACTTAGACCCTTTTTTTATGTGTGGTAAACGTATGCAGTGAATATAACAAAACACAATTTGCCAACATTATGACTATTAAAATATGTAATTCAAAAATTAAATAAGTCCCCAAAATATTTTTAGGGACTTATTTCATTTCAGAAAAAAAAATTAAATCCCCAAAAAACGTTGCATTTCATATATTTTTTTGGGGAGTTATTTCATTTCCGTTTTGGGGACGTATCTCGTGGGGGGTTATTTCATGCCGCCTTCATTTGACGAATGTAGAACACAGGCGATTATGTTTATTTTTTATTCTAATATTAAAAAAGCCTTAACAACTTTTATTTATTATAAGTAAATATTTTGGTTGTTTATAAACGTTATAACCTTTTATATAACAAATCAGAGTGCTATTTTCGGCTATGCTATTTCAAGTTCAATCGAATCGATTTCTAGCACATGGCTGCACGTTGCTATTTGAAAAAAAAAAAAAATGTCAAGGAAGTTTTAGTAGTGTTAAGAGCTTAGACCATTGTCTTACATACAGTTGCTGCGAACGATTCAACCTCAAAACAACCGCACTGATTTCACTTTACCTTGATTTAAGGAATATAACATTTATTTTAGTTTCTGGCCAGTTTTCCGCAGAATTTATGTTTTAATGTCATGGCAAAGAACCTTCTGTAATTCTAGTAACTATAGAATATCGTAAAATTTAAATTTTTAATACAAATCGTCTAACTTTTAATGTTTGTTTTTTTTTTAAATGGAGCTGTACTTTTTTTTTATCCAGGGGCCGAATTACTGCATTCGATATCGATCAAAATTTTCATTTAAATTGTATTGTAATTTCGATCGATATTGAATGCCGTAATTTGCTCTCAGTATTTTATTAAGAAATTTTAAAAAAATAAATAGCCATTTTTAAGATAAGCTTCGTTCACAATAGGCAACAACATTTTCACTGGTGTTCATAATAGAACAACAATTTTTTTCGTAACCACACATATTTTCCATTAAGAAACAGTTTGCAAATTTTACCCAGAACAATACTACGTATTATATTCTTGCGTTTTGCGTTTTCGATTTCCAGAACACCCCTGTATATCAGCATTTCATTCGGTTTTATCAAACTTACAGCCTGGCCCACCAAGTCGACAAGAACATTTCTTTCGTATATTTATATTGAAAACGGAAACAAATTTTAGTTTTTTATTATTGTCTTCAATATAAATATTCGAAGAAATGTTCTTGTCGACATTGTGGGCCTGGCAGTTAATAACACAAACATTGTAATACAAAATCTTAAATTCAAATTGCTTTTATTTTTATTTTAAAATAGAGAATTATAATTAAAAAAAAAATATTTTAATTTAATTCACATCTTACAGCTATGATATGTACATATGTTCGTATAACTGTTGCATTCTTATCACTTATCACTGTTGTTTTGCTGGCCCCCACTGATAGTTAAGGTCATTTTGTATATTAAAAAATATAATTTTCTTACGTCATTCTATTCATAGATTTCATAATATAAACATTTTTAAATTTCCAATAATAAATTTTCTTGTAGATGCTACCAGAAAGAGCGGTAGTCGTTTAGTGGGTGATGTTGATTTTGAAGAAGCTAAATTGGTAGCTTCAGCTATTACTCCTGTACCTGGTGGTGTTGGTCCCATGACTGTGGCCATGTTAATGCAAAATACTGTACGTTCAGCCCTAGCAGCGGCTGAGAAATTATTAAAGAAATCCTGGGATTTGTCTCCATTGACTTTGAGACCTGTTCGACCAGTGCCAAGGTTAGTTAGTAAACACTTTGTTTGTAATTTTTTTTTTTGAATAAAGTTTTATTTAAAATTCGTTGCTTTTAATTTTTAGTGATATTGTTATTGCCCGCTCGCAGACTCCCAAGAATATTTCATTGTTAGCTAAGGAAATTGGTTTAATTGGAAATGAAGTGGCTTTGTATGGCAATAAAAAGGCCAAGATTGCTTTAAGTGTTTTAAATCGTTTAAAATCAAGAAATGAAGGTGCTTTCGTTGTGGTCGCTGGGTAAGTTCGAGCGGATTATCTAATAAATCCTTATATTCCTTATCTAAGTCTGCGTTCATACGGCTCATGTTTTATTGACATGATTGCTACTTTATAGGTGGGAGAGACGAGGGGAAAAGAAACGAGTACACACATGCTTGTTCTGTCAGTACGCTTTGCTTTCTCATTCGCTTTTCTTCTTCTTTCTTATTCGTATTTAAAAACTACACAAAAAAAAAACATGTCGTCAACATGACATGAATCATTTGAAAACCAATTCATGTTCAAAGAAGAAAAAGAAAGAATCATGTCAATAAGACATGAGCCGTATGAACGCAGACTATATTGCCCAATTTTCAGGATAGTATTTAAATCAATATTATATTAATTTTCATAAAAACTTAAATCGTATTTAATTACAGATTGATTTTTTGAGATTTATATGAAAAGTCTTTTTTAATTAAGATAAAAGTATGGTAGCACTACTAAATACAAAAAAATATCATAAAAAAAATGTAGTTATTTACAAGGTGGTCTCAAAAAACAGCTGGTTGTTATTACTTTGTCTGTTGTTTTTGTATTATTGTGATATTAAGGCCACCTTGCTAAGTTAATCCAATGGAAACTTAAGTTGAATTTAAATGTACCACATCGGTGACTTAAGTTTCATTTAAGTGTTTAGTGAAGAAGAGAATTTTGTATTTAAAACGATTTTAAACATAAATGTGTTTTAATGTCAATCCTGAAAATTGGCCATAAGGATTCATTCATTCATTGCAAACAAATTTGTGGTTGAAATTTTTCAAGTAAACAAATTTTTATCGAAAAATTTTTAACAAAAGTTTTTTAAACGACAAATATTGACCTTAAATTTTACACAACGTTTTCAAACGAGTAAATTTAAATCAAAATTTTAGAAGCGAACAAATTTTTTCAACTTAAAAAAAAAACAAATAGAATGTGAGAATTATTTCTTTTTATAAGTTGTTTTTATTATATTAATGAATAAAATTTAAATTTATAAAGCTTTCTTGCAATAGTCCTATTCCTTCAATATTTCACATACTCTTATACTTAAGCCGATCTTTGGTTAATATTAAACATCTGCATGAAACTTAATAATGATGTTCATGAAACTTTCATTATAATTTTGTAGTTGCTTCGTTTGTATTCAGTAAAGTGAATAACAAGGAAATGAAAGAAACAAACACACGAAATTCAAGAGATGAGTAAGATGCAGTTTTTGTTATTTACTTAAACAAGAGAATATGAATACTTACAACTCTGAAACAAAACAACCACTGAATAAATGTCGAATAAGTTCATGGAAAAACACATTTATCTTAAAGTCAGTATTGCCAGTTGAAAGAAATGAAAACATTAGGAAAGATAAAAATAGAAACAAAAATAACCATGAAGAGTAAAAGCAACAAGATAAGGAAGTTCATTAATATTAAAATAATAAAAATAGTATAAATTTGACTTTGTTTTCAATGTAAATTTTTAAACTTCTAAAAAATTTCATTTTATTTTCAAAAACATTTTTCAGCAATGTGTTTTGCTAGGAAGTACATTAAAAAGTTGTTAGGAATAAAATTTAAATTTAATTTAAAAAATGTTTTACAAATTATATATATTATTGTTAAGGTAACAAAAAAGAAAAAATTACATAAATTTACTAAGTGGCAACATTGCTATGGAGTTTTTATATAAAAAAATGAGAGAGATTGAAAACTGTAAAACAAAAGTCGTTTCATTGAACAAAGTTTTTGTGTTTGCCATATGAAACGAAATGTGTTTGCTAGTAGCATAAATAAAACAACAGTTTGTTCAGTGGTCTGAATTTTATTTGAATACGAACTTGATTAAATAAACATTTCAGTATGTTCATGAATGAAGTTATTCATGCAGCCCTTTAGTTAATATATATGGGGGATTTCATGTCAAGTGACCCAACTTTTGAAATCGATGTCTTCCGATTTGGATGACTTAGAAATTATTTTTTTTTATACATAACCCACTCGCGGCCAAAATAGCGACCAGAACTAATTTAAAGGAAAAAACCTAAGCTTTCTTTTGAGCAAAAAAGAAAAAAAAAATATCCTCTTCAAAAAAAATAAAAATTAAGTTTTAAATTAAAAAAGAAAAATTTAATTAAAAACAAAAAAAAAATATTTTTCAAAAGCTTGAAGAAATAGCTATCTAATTTGTTTGGGACAAATTTTGCTAACACCAATATATAATAAGTTACATGGATGAGAAAGAACACCGGTTTGGCCAAAATGTCAAATTTTGACCCCCTCTAACTCAGAAACTTTTTGACCGATCTTGTTGAAAATTTGTGTCTAAACTACTATCCAATAAGACTAACCTTGGTGCAAATTTCATCCAAATCGGAAGACATCGATTTCAAAAGTTTGGTCACTTGACATGAAATCCCTCATATATAACATACATATAATTAGGAATGATTGTCTTCACTTCCAGAATATCTTGTATCTTCATGTTACATGTTTTACTTAAGCTTTACTTTGGTTAGCAATGAAGTAAATTTTATATGCACAGAAAATTTTAGAATTATAAGATCAAGGCGAATTCGCCTTGTATAAGATATTCTATTTTTCATACAAAATTGTTTAATCGAATAATTATTTTTAACAAAACGAACGTTTTTTAAATGACAGATTTTTTTACGAAAAAGTTTTCAACGACCGTTTTTTAACGAATATTCTTTTTCTTAAACATTTTTTTTTACATATTTTCACTTTTTAGCATTACTCCCACTCCTTTGGGCGAAGGTAAGAGCACCACATTAATTGGTTTAGTGCAAGCCTTGACTGCACACAAAAATCGCAATGCTATCGCTTGTATGCGCCAGCCTTCCCAAGGACCGACTTTTGGTATTAAGGGTGGTGCTGCTGGTGGTGGTTATTCTCAAGTTATTCCCATGGAAGATTTTAATCTCCATCTTACTGGAGATATTCATGCCATTACAGTTGCTAACAACTTGTTGGCTGCTCAATTGGACACACGTATTTTCCATGAAAATACTCAAAAAGATCAAGCCCTTTACGAGCGTTTAGTTCCTCGCATTAAAGGCGAAAGAAAATTCTCGAAAATCCAATTAAGACGTTTGCAACGTTTGGGTATCGCTAAAACCGATCCAGATTCCTTAACTACCGCGGAAATTGCCAAGTTTGCTCGCTTAGATATTGATCCCGATACGATTATGTGGGAGCGTGTTGTTGATATTAATGATAGACATTTAAGACAAATTACAATTGGTCAATCACCCACCGAGAAGGGCTTCACCCGTACCAGCTCATATTCCATTTCGGTGGCTAGTGAAATTATGGCAGTTTTGGCTTTGTCCAAAAATATGGAAGACATGAAGCAGAGATTATCAAAGATGGTAGTAGCTTTCGATCGTAAAGGCGATTCCGTTACAGCTGATGATTTGGGTGTTACTGGTGCCTTAACAGTTTTGCTTAAAGATGCCTTAGAACCAAATCTAATGCAAACTATGGAGGGTACCCCTGTTATGGTACATGCTGGTCCATTTGCCAACATTGCACATGGATGTTCTTCTATTGTGGCCGACGAAGTTGCCTTGAAATTGGTGGGTGATGAAGGTTTTGTTTGTACTGAGGCCGGTTTCGGTTCTGATATTGGTTTGGAGAAATTCTGCAACATTAAGTGCCGTTCAATGGGCCGTATTCCAAATGCAGTTGTTTTGGTAGCCACCGTCAGAGCTTTAAAAATGCATGGTGGTGGTGCTCCTGTTACGCCTGGTTCTCCTTTGAATAGGCAATATACTGAAGAAAACTTAGAATTGTTGGAAAAGGGTTTGCCCAATTTGTTGCAACATATTTCAAATGGTAGAACTTTTGGCTTGCCCGTTGTGGTGGCTATTAATCGCCATAGGTAAGTAACAAGTTTAGAATTTTATTTATGTTTGCATGTATGCATGTATATACATATGTATATGGTTTAAAATCTTTAAAATTAATATAAACTTTTTCCTTAAATGCCATTTGATATTGCGCTTTATATTTATAAGATAAAAACGATAAATTTTGCTTAGATTTTTTCATGTTTTTAACGTTTCATACAAGAATGAATTAAAAATCAAATTTTTTAAATCTATAAAGAATTGGTTTAAAAATAAAGCCATTTAATGAATATTCGCATATTTTTTTTTTAAATTTTTACTGTTCGAAACAAGAACTTGTATGAGGGAGTTTACACGGTGTCTATTCAGACATGTCTGTTTTCTTCATTCCCTTTTGAACATGCTTCCAAAAACCTATTGTCTTTTCACCATGTCTTTCCAAACATGTCTGTTTTCATGTCTAATTATCTAATAGCCATATACATACAAACTAATAAACATGAAAATTCATAAAAACAAACATAAAAACTCGTTTCGTGTTTGTTTGGCAACCCCTCTTTCTTCTCTACCCCGATCGCCTACAAAAAAAACAGACGTGTTTGTCAGACATGTCTGAATAGACACCGTGTAAACTCCCTCTAAGATAATTCAATTAGAAAATTAACTTTATGAATATATTTAAACTGTTTATTAAAAATATAATATTGTGGTGAATCTTCGAAAACTCGAACATAAAGTCATAACATAAAGAAAATTTTAATTCTAATCGAAACACCTATTTTTCTAAGACTTGTTGTCAAAATAAGCAGAGTTGATTATTGTGATGACATTTTTTTATATATCGCACTTAATCAACAAGAGGGTATTATCTCAAAATTTTTATTTTTCCACTTTTTCGAAAAAATCTACACGCTATATTCATATCTGCCCTCTGTAAAAATATCTTGCTATTTTGTATACTTTTTGGTAATGAAACGGTTGGTTTTAAAATTCATTTCCATATGCCTTCAATGTTAAATTAAAAATTGTTTTGCTTCTACTGAAAATGTTTAAATTTTGAGTTAATACCCTCTTGTTGATTAAGTGCGATATGAGTTTAACTTATGTTGTGAAAACAGCACATAACTGTCTGTTTTTCAAATAAAAATTTTCGTTTAGAAATTTTTATTGAAAACAAAAATAAATTTGAGTTTTTTCCCAATTTTATAATACATATTTTTAAAAACAGGCAGTAAATATTTTTTAAAAATTCAAATTTTTTAGTTTTTATGTTTAATTTTTTAAAAATGTTACTCAAAAAAAGTTAAGTGATGTGATTGTCTTTAAAAATCGAAATACAGAAATTATATGATATTCAAATTCGTGGTAAATTTTTAATGGGCTCGAATATTATTGAAAGAACATATAAGTTCGAATGATTTTCTTTTACAATTTAATTTGAAATAACTCTTTAGATATTCAAATTCGTGATAAATTTTGAAAAGGGGCTTAATTGTATTTAAAAGAAAATTTTACAAATCTAACTAAAACTTTATTTGTGTGTGAATTGTGTATAAAATTACTAATCATTTAAAAAATACTAACTATAACATTTTTCGAATTTAATAAAACTAATAAGCTCATGCTAACGAAATACAGAAATTATATGATATTCAAATTTGTGGTAAATTTTTAATGGGTTCGAATATTATTTGAAAGAACTTATAAGTTCGAATGATTTTCTTTTACAATTTAATTTGAAATAACTCTTTAGATATTCAAATTCGTGATAAATTTTGAAAAGGGGCTTAATTGTATTTAAAAGAAAATTTTACAAATCTAACTAAAACTTTATTTGTGTGTGAATTGTGTATAAAATTACTAATCATTTAAAAAATACTAACTATAACATTTTTCGAATTTAATAAAACTAATAAGCTCATGCTAACGAAATACAGAAATTATATGATATTCAAATTTGTGGTAAATTTTTAATGGGTTCGAATATTATTTGAAAGAACTTATAAGTTCGAATGATTTTCTTTTACAATTTAATTTGAAATAACTCTTTAGATATTCAAATTCGTGATAAATTTTGAAAAGGGGTTTAATTGCATTTAAAAGAAAATTTTACAAATCTAACTAAAACTTTATTTGTGTGTGAATTGTGTATAAAATTACTAATCATTTAAAAAATACTAACTATAACATTTTTCGAATTTAATAAAACTAATAAGCTCATGCTAACGAAATACAGAAATTATATGATATTCAAATTTGTGGTAAATTTTTAATGGGTTCGAATATTATTTGAAAGAACTTATAAGTTCGAATGATTTTCTTTTACAATTTAATTTGAAATAACTCTTTAGATATTCAAATTCGTGATAAATTTTGAAAAGGGGTTTAATTGCATTTAAAAGAAAATTTTACAAATCTAACTAAAACTTTATTTGTGTGTGAATTGTGTATAAAATTACTAATTATTTAAAAAATACTAACTATAACATTTTTCGAATTTAATAAAACTAATATGCTCATGTTAACTATTTCAAAATTTATGTGCTTAAAGTTTTATTGAAAGTTAACATGTGGGTGAATTGTGTACAAATCTTTTTCTAATCACTTCATTGATACTTACTGAAACATTTTCCAAAAAAAATAAAGTTCATGTGAAATATTAACGAAATATCATTCGAAATCGACTGAATTGTTCAATAAAATACTTGCAATTTTAGTTCGGATACCGAAGCAGAGCATGAAATGATAAAATCTGCTGCCCTTAAAGCAGGAGCAGTTGCCGCTGTGGTCTGTTCTAACTGGAGTGATGGCGGCGCCGGAGCTGTTGAATTGGCTGAAGCCGTTATCAATGCCTGCCACGGTTCACAAAACTTCAAATTTCTCTATGAAAGTGAAATGTCTCCCTTAGACAAAATGAACACCATTGCCCAAAATATGTATGGAGCTGCTAAGGTAGAACTAACAACTACCGCCCAAAAGGCCTTGGAGAAATTAACTAAAGCCGTAAGTTTTCCTTACTGAGCTATCTAATAAGAGCGTCAAGCGTTTTTTATATCAAAACTTCTCATTTTCATAAAGCTTAAACGAAACAAACTCTTGAAAGCGAATTCAACACCACCCAGTTGGAAAATCTTATTTAACAGATCGTTAGGTCGGTTTGTTTCTTTGAAAATGTATTGACAATAGAATTTCCATGTTAAAAAAAAAACACTTGACGCTCTTATTTAGATAGCTCAGTTAGAACTTGAAACATTCTAAGAACAACTATTATTTTGATCGAATTTTCTAGGGTTTTGGCAATTTACCAATATGCATGTCTAAAGTATCTGGTTCTCTGACCGGAGATGCTAACATTAAGGGCGCCCCAAAGGGTTTCACTTTAACCATCAACAATATGTATGTCTCGGCTGGTGCTGGTTTTGTGGTAGCCATGTGTGGTGACATTTCTAAAATGCCTGGTTTACCAACACGTCCCTGTATTTATGATATTGATTTGAATACAGAAACTGGAGAAATTGAGGGATTGTTTTAAAACTTAAAAAATTTTTTTTTTGTATATTTTAAGACAAAAATTATGTTTTTTTTATATAATTGCGAGTTTTTGTTTATTAATATGTATGTATGTATATAGATATTTTTGTAAATTGATTATTAAAATTGTAACAATTTTCCAATGTAAAAAAGTTATGTGTCATGTTTTTTTTATAAAGTTTTGTAACTAAATTCTTTTACAAGTTGTTTGGTTGATGTTGGATAGGGGAAAAATCACTATTAAGGATTTTGTGATCAAAGCTTGGGTTAGTTGTTTTATTGTTAGAATCAAAATTATTCATTTCGAATAATGGATCATCATGTAAATCTTTAAAATCATTTTCATCGTCATCATCGGAATCGGAGCTGCAAGAAATAATATAAACAATTACATATATAACATATAATAGCTCTTTGGGTGTTCTAGAAGGCTAGTTGGTAGGGAGCTGGTCTATCAGTGATAGGGTTGCGGGTTGCATTACCGCAGGAAACTCTAAACTGTTTTACTACAGCGGGCTTAAGGTCTACGATACTATTGCCGGTAACTTCATTTATTTGTATTTGTAACATAGATGGCCATGTTTTGAAAATTGAATTCAAGTATAAGCAATTTCGAACAAATTTAAAGACTTCCCCGTTTTTAAATCTTATAAAAATATTCATTTTTAAATACGAGGGCGGATCAATAATTCCGTGACTTTTCGAACTTCCCTCGTAGTTGAATAAAATTCAACACTGCTCCCATCAAGTACCACCTGTTAATAGACTACTGTCAAGTTTTGAGCAAGTTCCGTCATTTAATTTGCGTTTAACAGCTGTTCAAAACATACAACCTCGTGGATTTTTTTAAAAATGGAAAAAAGTGAATTTCGAGTGCTCATTTAACATTATTTTTTGCGAAAAAAAAATACGTCAATCAAACCAAGGAAAAGTTTGATAAATACTATGGGGACTCTGCACCATCGATTTCAATGGTAAATAAGTGGTTTACTGACTTTCGTTGTGGTCGCACAAGTTCAAATGACGCTGAACGTTCTGGACGGCCAATTGAAGTCACTACACCCGAAATTGTCGAAAAAATTCACGATATGGTGTTCGAAGAGTAAAAGTGAGCAAATCGAAGAGTAAAAGTTCATGAGGTTGTTGATGTCATAGGCATTTCATATGGCAATGTGGTTTCGATTTTAAATGATCAGCTGGGTTTAAGAAAGCTATCTGCAAGATGGTTGCCGCGTTTGCTCTCAATTGACCATAAACGTAATCGTGTGACAACTTCAAAGGATTGTTTGGAGTTATTAAACCGCAATTCGAATGACTTTTTGCGGCGTTTTGTAACTGTGGATGAAACATGGATCCATTACAATATTCCGGAGACCAAGCACCAGTCTAAACAATGGGTTTCTCCGAGTGAACCGGCTCTGAAGAAGGCCAAGGTAAGTTTGTCGGCCAATAAGGTGATGGCAACAGTTTTTTGGGATGCACGCGGGATAATCCACATCGATTACCTTCAAAAGGGAAAAACAATAAACAGCGAATGTTATGCCAACTTATTGAACCGATTTTACGAGGATTTAAAAAAAACGACCCCATATGGCCAAGAAAAAGGTTATTTTTCATCAAGATAATGCACGGGTGAACACGTGTGCAGTCTCAATGGCAAAATTACATGAATTGGGCTACGAATTGGTACCTCACCCGCCATTTTCTCCGGATTTGGCCCCCAGTGACTATTTCCTATTTCCGAACCTAAAGAAATGGCTCGGTGGAAAGAGATTTAGCTCCAACGATGAAATTATTGGTCAAACAAATGCCTATTTTATGTACCTCGAAAAATCCTATTTTTTGGAAGGGATACACAAATTGGAGAACCGTTGGACTAAGTGTATTAGCCCATTTACAGGTGGTACTTGATGGGAGCAGTGTTGCATTTCATATAATTACGAGGGAAGTTCGAAAAGTCACGGACTTATTGATCCGCCCTCGTACACACATACTTTATACTTTAAGTACCAATTATCTTTATCAGAAAAACTTTTAAAACTACGTTAATTTTTTAAAATAATTGAACTAAAGTTATCGTTTGATTTTAATTCCACTCGATTTCGATTTAAAGAACATGGCCGATAATGATACAAATTACTCATTCAAACTTACCTGGTTTCATTGTCATAAACTCCCCCGTTTTGTTTTACTTCATTAGTTTGTTTTTTAAACACCGGATTGGATCCTTCCACCGAAAATATATTCATCGAGGGTCCAGCTAATCTATTCAGGTTCGAAGCTACAGAACCAAATTCAGCTGGTTCGAAAGCTTTTAGTTGCCTTCTTAGTGCTCGTAACTTTACGACATATAATATAATCATTATGGCTGAAACTCCTCCCAAAAGTACATTTAATCCTACCAAGAAAGTTATTAGCCAATTCTCTACAAATGGGGTTTGTGCTTCCGATTCGATGTGCGGTATATCGTTTAATATTAAGTTTCGATATTGAAGGGAATTTTGTAAACGTGATATAAATGCTAAATCGTTGGATCTTCTTTGTATATCATAAGCTTCCACGGCTTCGTTGTCATGTATAAAATGGACTTTAACTTCAGTTATGAAGGCCGAGGAAGAGTTGGCAGGGGTCTCGCGGGATTTCTGTGTTAGAGAGTTGGTAACATCGTCTATTGAGTCGATATTGCAGAATTCGTAGCCATAAATTTCTTGAAATTGTTCGCGTAGCTAGAAATAATATATAAACTTATGATAAGAATTAAGTGGATTAATAAAGACAAACAAAAAATTGTAGTACAGTACTTTTCGCTTATAGTCACATCCTTTAGTTGCAGACAAATCGTGGACTATATCGCTAACCTGATTATAAACATAATTCACATATATGCCACTATGAGGCATATCAACGAGTTTGAATATAATAAAATTATGTGAATATAGAAAATAAAAAATCATATATATCACACCGACTGCAGGCTTATGGTTTTGCAATAGAGTTGCATACCGTTTTAAAAAAATAGTTAAAATAATAATAAGATATTTTATCCCTAAAACCAAAGACACAAACATTTTTTCGAGTACTAACTGGATCGACTATACTTTCATTTTTGTTTGAATTTATTAATTTAAGTTCGAAATCAACTTTCGAATTTAAAATTTTTTCGTGAATTAAACTGTTTCTCTACTTACAAACTTCTCATTATTTCTTATCACTTGTGTGTCGCTTAAGAACACAAATTTCACGCGATTCGCTTCGGAAACTATGTAGATTTTTACTGATGCTCGATCTACGTGGCCAGCCAAATCTAACGCCTCTATTTTAAACATCAAGTATCCTTTCATTTTATTTGTAACATAAGCGTTTAATAGTAAAACTCCTGTATCCTTGTTTAATTCTAAGAACTCTTTAAAATGTTCACCCAAATTTTCGCCATGGGTTTCATAAGATTTTTGAGAAACGCTGTAAATAATAACATCATTTAAATCGGGATCCTCGGCCTAATAATAAAAAAAGACAAGAAAAAAAAAAACAAATAAGTATCAAAATATACATATAAAAGGTTACGCAAAAGTCATCACCCTATCGGCAGATGCTACAATTTTTAAAAAGGGCAGTAAATGTCACTTCTGTTTTGACATGCGTAAAGTTGACAGACAATAAGAAATGGAACTCCTCAAGAATTCGAAATAATTTTTTCGATTTTTTTTTGCGTAATAAGAAGACAACCTTTCCATCTAAAATCATCATGAGCGCCGAATTCCATTTTCATCTCTGTGGATACCTGAATAAGCAGAATTATCGCTTCTGGGTCTGGATTGGGGCTGGAGAACATATGGTTCCAGGAGGGTAGCATTTTTGGGTCCCCTCATCTCTCGTTTTGGTGATTTGCACTGGCTGCCAAGATCTACCGATTTAATCGTTCTATACTGCTTTTTGAAGGGTTAATTAAAGTCACGAGTCTATGTCAAGAAGTGTCAGACTTTTGAAATCTTCAAGGAGAATATCCGTCTGGAATATGGGTACCTATCGCTGGAAGTTCTGGAAAGAGTCATGGGGAACGCCATAGATCCGTATTGTAATTCTGACGGCGGCCACTTTTTCTATATATTTTTTTTTACTTAAAATAATATAGGGGCTTATTTTATAAATCCCTTCACCTTCCGTTCAAAATTTTTGGAAATCTGAAACATTTGTATGAAAATAATTTTCAAGTGAGGTGAAGTGTTTTACAAAATAAGCCCCATTTACATTAAATAAACACAATCCTAAAGCAAAACTAAACGTTTTCATTTTATAAAAAAATTACAGTCAAAGAACATCGGGTGACAACTTTTGCCCCACCATGTACAATCGGCAAGTTTATTTTTGGAAAATACCTTAAATACCATTATCTGCTTTCCTACAGAATCTTTGGTTGTAATACCAGCCGCATATAAAGTTTGCGTGAATTTTGGCTCATTATCATTTACATCGTTCACGGTTATATTTACTTCTAAAGTATAATTAACGCTATTTGGATTGGTTATTAAACCTTGCTCGTTATTTGAGACCTTAATTCGTATGCTAAATTCGTCTATAGCTTCACGATCCAAAGTTGTGATTAGTTTAAGAAGTCTAGTCTTAGAGTCTAAACTAAAAACCTTGGCTTCCTTAGGATGAAAGGATTCTAAAAATGAAAATTAGAAATTCTAGTTGACGTTTTATTGTATTAAAAATTTTGATTTGCAATTTCTTACCATCTATGAAATAATATAATTTATATGCCTCATCATTATCATTTAAACCCTCGTTTTTTGGATCATAAGCTTCCGGTATAAAACGTTCTTCTAGGAGTCCTTCTTCGTTTTCTGAAATATTATTACGATGAGTAAATATCTGAAAGTTTAAGGTGATACTGCTGGTGCACAAAAATACGTACCCGTAAAATTCGTTTTAAACGAGTCCTGTAAAAACATTGGATTACCTAACATATCTACAAAGACTATCTTGAGATTTCTAAATTCCGAAGAGGTACTACCCCCTCCATCAGTAGCTCGTAAATTAAGCTGAAAACAAATTAAAGGGTATAAACAGAAACAACCAATTACATTTGTTTTAAATCTTCATCGAATTTAGAATTATCGTAAATTTAAATAAGGCATCGGCAGTTTTTACATGGATGGTACAATTTTATTGAAATAAAAGTTCAAAAGTCGAAATATTTTTAACTTTAAGACAACTTAAAAGTATAAGACAATTTTGGTAGCCTAACAAATACACACGGTATGATCCTTAAAATCGGCCCAAAATAAGGAAATGGTTTAAATTTTGTTTCTGGCCGAAGCGTTCGACCTCATACAAGCAAGAGATATTTTGAATTTTATCAAACCGGGACCATCCGTTTTGCAATTGCAGATTCCATTTTCAAACCCTCTACCATACGGCATTCGATTTCTATCAAACTTTCCATTTCAATGACATAATAATTTCGACTAATATCGAGTACCGTTATTTACACCCCAAAATTTTACATATTCAGCCCAATTGTGAATAAAAATTCCCCGGGAGTTTTTTCCCTTTGGCCATTTTTACAATTGAATTTAAATAGGAAAAATAGGAGAAGGGGAAAAAACTTCCGGGGAATTTTTGGTTTTTTGTATAAATTTAAAAACAAGTTTGATACAAGTACCAAGATGTTAATCTACAATTTGTTTATTCAAAGTCATTTTGACTATTTAGCAATTATTTATGGATATAAGAACAGCACAGAATTAAAGTCATTACAACGTTTATCAAATAAGGCATTAAGGATTGTTTCCGACCTTCCTAACACTTATCCAACGCTGCCACTTTTTAAAGATATCTTCAAATCGATTCTTCCAATACGTGACATATACAAAATGAAGCTGCTAATGTATGTTTTTAAATGTATCAACAACATTGGTCGTCATACAATTTATTTTGCAAGAATTCAACATTTGATAAACACAAGAAATAATAGCTCTGTTCCAGATGCATTACGAAACAGTCCGAACTTGCACAAAGTTACCCAAAAGCGTTCCACATAACAATTTTTGTGCATTTAAGAGAGTAATTGAGAGAGTATTTTTTTTTAATTTCCTGTACAAATTTGCCCGAACTTTTTATTTGGGTAAGTTCGGACAAGAATAAACAATCAGCTGTTTTTTTTAATTTGAAACTGAAAAATTAATCAGGAAAGAAACAGTTTAATTTTTATTAAAAAATATATAAGAAAGCAAAATTTAAAATTTTAATGAAAAAATTAAAGTGGTAAATGCATTATTGCATACATATTTCCCTTAATCTTTAACATAAAAGAAAATAAAATATAAAAAATGACAATGATGTTAATGTTTTGGTTTTATAATGTTATGACTTTTAAGCGTCTTAAATCATTAAAATAGATCTTAATTTGAAAAGTAAGCATTAGTATTTTAAGTGCAAAAATGGTTTTTTGCATTCCAGCAATTTTGGGTTGTTTTGGCAAATTCAGAGAGTAATTTTCATCTTACTCTCATTAGTACGAACTTGCCCGAGATCTTGTGGAACACACCTAATAACAGTCTTTTTGTAGCCAGGTGCAGGTTTGAAATTACCAAACAACGTATAGAGTATATTGGTAGTCATGAGTTTAACGATTTGCCGATATTTTTAAAAACTGAAAATAGAATTTGAAATTTTAAAAGATATTTAAAAAATTTTTTATTGCAACAAGTGGAAGAATTTGTAACACGATGAAATCTACTTTGTAAAATAATCAATATATTTTTTTTTCATTATTTATTAATTAATTCTTCTAACTAAATAATTGTAAGTATTACTCCACAATAGTATAATGCTAATTTTTATGCAATTACGGTTGTATATTTAATTACTCAAGAATTATTTTCTTTTTTGCCAACTTGCCTCAACAATGCCTTTTTGGCGCTGAAGCTCAAAATTGTAAAATTGTTATACAAACAAAAAAAAAAAAACTTTTTATTCATAATTGGGCCGATTATTTAAAAATTGTTTATCACCACAATTGACT
Source organism: Pollenia amentaria (assembly GCA_943735925.1). NCBI lineage: Eukaryota > Metazoa > Arthropoda > Insecta > Diptera > Polleniidae > Pollenia > Pollenia amentaria. Next base: position 49,196,721 of record OX031006.1, read on the forward strand.
TACATTGTAAATTCCCGCTGGCAGCAATTGTTTCACATAAAAGTTAGTAGTGTTACGAGATTCTTTGACCAATTCAAAATATTTATCATGTCCCACTAAATGAATTAAGAACGTTTAACAGCTTTAGCAAAATGAATTGTATATCGGACATTGTTCGGAAAATCGCAAAACGCTTAACATTTGCGATTCTGACTAGAAATCGCTTAATAGGTGTTATGTAAATCGCAATCGGAAGAAGTTTGGCGACTTTAAATAGCAAAAGTGTGCTCAAGGGAAATAGGATATTTTTATATACAGCGAAAGCAAAATGCACAAGTTTCAGAACGCCATTAAATAATTCTGGCGTTTTGCGATTTTAAAACGTGCGATTGTCAGAACATGACCGTATAATTTTAATTTACCATCACTCGATATTTGAAAATGAACATCACCATATTCCCCACCATCTGGGTCAAATACTTCGAAAGGTTTCAAGCGGGTAACACAGTCGGCTTGATATAAAGGTCTTAAAGGTTCTTGAAGAGAATAGCTTGAAATTATAAATAAACAAGTTAGAGTGCTATATTCGGCTGTGCCGAATCTTTGATAACCTCCACCGACAGGAGTGAGTTCTATATGATAAATACATATATTATTACCTAAGCTTCACACAAATGAACGTCAGCATTACAATAAGTTGCGGTTTAGACTTGAATTAAATTATTGACCGACAATAAGACCGACAATTAGAACTTTGCACTGGCTTGAGTAAAATATCATGATTCGTAAAAGTTTTAGCCGAACTAAAATAATTTTTAGGATGGGTATCTAACGCTGCATTTACACATGAAAGTACTTTCATGAAAATTCTGTGTACGTATTATCACCACAAATTTCACAGAAAAATAATAAACTTTCATGAAAATGTACATGCAAGTGAAATTTCATTTTAAAATTGTCGTCAAAGGGTAAACTTCTATCAACAATTTCTCTTCTTCTTCTTTTATTGTCTTGCTTATTTCAAGTTTCAGAGTTACCGAGCCAATTATTCACGCCGAACTTCAGGCATTAGTTTAAAATAATATATATTTTTAATAGTTTTCATGATGTTTTTAAATTTTAATTAGAATCATTGTGTTCTTAATTTTTAGTTAAAAAATATATATTAAAATTCTTTATATATACGAAAAAAAAAAAACAATTTCAATTGGCAACACTGCTTAGTTATTGTCATTTACTTTCATGAAATCGCTTTCTTGAAATTTTCATTGAAAGCTAGGAAAGTTGGACAGAAAGTAGATAGATGTAAATGTGTTAGTGAAAAATTGTGAGTGTATTGCGACTTTCAAGAAACTACCCTGTCGGAAAATGAGTTAGCTCAAAGTCAACTCATGGTTAACCAGAAGTTAGTCAGAGGTGACTCACAAGCTAACTCATTTACATGGTTAAAGCTATTCAGTTTTTACACGCAATGTCCGCAGTACGAGTCAGTACCCTGTCGGATTTTTATTAGCTAGCTCAACATTTGGTTGACTTTTAGCTAACTTATTTACAACTGACTAGTGACTAACTCATAATTGGTGCAGATTTGAGTCAGTTGTGTTTTGTGCGACTGACTTCTTCTCGATAAGTATTGAACTAGCCTTTGGCTAACTCAAAAGTTATGCAGAGATTAGTGAGTTGTGTTTTGTGCGACTGACTTCTTCTCGATAACTTTTGAGCTAGCGTTTGGCTAACTCAAAGCTGATGCAGTGGACTGTGGTAAAAACACGTTTTGCTTGTTTTGTGTACTTTTTCAAAGTTAAATAATAAGTAAAAGTTCCCATATTCTCTTTGTTAATATCATTTAGTTAAATACATCTCATTTTCAAAGTAGAATTATTATGAAAACCGGTTTTGGTCATATCGGGCATGCTGCTGGTGTCTTATAATTGAGAGTTTTTCTGTAGACAAAGGGGAAATACAACAAAAGTGAAAGAAAACATATGTGTAATAGTTAGCTAAAAGTCAACTAAATGTTGAGCTAGCTAATAAAAATCCGACAGGGAACTTTCATGTGTAAATGCCTAGTAAGTTGGAAGAAATTTTACCGCAAAATATATATCTGTGATGGTTTTAGGCGAATATAATTATTTTCCCAAAGTGGGCTTTTTTTTGGTTTTAGACGCAATAAACTGTTTTCCGGGAGCAGGGTTTATATGGGGCCTAGGGTATATTATTGACCAATCTTCACGAAATTTAACAGTATGATTTGCAGTCGTATAAAATTCGTGCAAAGTGTTATGTGATTCCGTGCATTATTCCACCATTTATGTTAGTTTTTGTATCAAAACTATCAATTTTTTTAGCGTGGTGGTTCCACATTTTGATTCATAGTTCTGATCCTACTGAACCGATGTTGCTGGATTTCAATCCCAAACTGCTTAGGATAACTACAAGCAATTTGAGACCAAGTTTGTTCTTTTCTTTTGCATTTTTCGAAAGTGAGCGTGTTTTCAACAGACGGACATACGGACAGATAGACGGACATGGCTAAATCGACTTAGAATTACTCAAGGAGCCAGAATATATGTATATACTTTATTGGTTCTTAGATGTATAATAAAAAAGTTTCACACGGAATGACAAACTAAGTATACCCTCATTCACTACTAGTGGTGGTGGAGGGTATAAAAAATATATGAGATGCGTTCCCGAAAGTCTCTACTATTTTTTACTGAACTTTGCTGTATTTTACTAAATTGCGTTCGCGTACACAAAATACAGTAAATGAGAACACAAATTGAGAGCGTAAAGTGACAGTTCTTGGCTGCGTATTTACAAATTTTTACTGCAGAAATTTTCGCTGTAAAATTTTGTAAAAAATAAACATGATTTAAAAGGTAAATAAACAAAAAAACATACAAATTGTAAAAAAATTATTTAAAAAAAGAAAAAGTTGAAATAAAACTGAAGCAAAAACAAAAATTAAATAAAACTTCATTAATTAAACTTGTTTGAAAAGCATTAATGGTATGAAACCAACTATTAAACCTTGTTTTGTTGTTGTTGTAATTTTTTCGAGTTTTTAAAGTGTAAAGTATTTGTGAACTTAGAACTGCACTTGTTTTTTAAGTAATCAATAGTAAAAAGGAAGCATTCAAGTACTTTTGCAATAATTTATCCACAATATTATTAATTAACGAAATCAAATAAAAAAAAAAAAAAAACAAAAATGAAAGATAACATAAAATAATTTGTTTGTACCTATTCTTTCTAAAATGTTCGAATTATAAAAAATATTTAATCGAGTACCAAAAGAGAAAAAAGAGCTAAGTAGTCAAAAGTTTAAAATTTTCAGCTGTTCCCTAAGTTTTACGAATTTTTACAAATTTTCCGTTCGTTTTCTTTTTTGGCAAACAGCTTATTTTGAGAGTAATTTTTCAGTTTATTCAGTAATTTCTCATTTACTGCATTTTACTGTAAAAGTACTCGAACGCGCCTTTTGCTCGTTTTATTATTTTTTTCTCACTTAGTGCTGGTTCACAATCTTCAAGTCTTAGCCTTTAAGTCTTGAGTTTGTAGGAGCGAGAGGAAAATAAATGGCATTCTCCTTTTCCTTCTAAAAGCTCAAGACTTGACGAGTAAAACTTGAAGAGTGTGAACCAGCACTATGGCCTATTTCACCAAGTTCAGTTATAATCAACTATCACATACTTACCAGATTCTTATAGACTTTAACTCAGTAGGATAAATAATTTTTGGCACATGAAAGTTATATGACTTTATATAGACTTCATATATTGAAGAATTTCTTAGCTGCGGGGTGCCCTGATCCGAAGCTTCAATTTGAAGTTCCCAAAGACCATAATAACCTCTTAAAAACTTCAGAGTTTTTAAACGTCCAATACGATTTTTTAAAGTATTAATGGTAAATAAATCATTAAAATTCTGCACATTGGGATTGAAATTTCGAACTAGAGAGGAAAAGGATTTAATATAGTGGCGTCTTTAACGTATGCGGAATGAAATATGGACTGATTTTCAACCATCAGTGACACAATAAAAAAAAAAAAATATAGAGTAACTTCGGGTATTGTGGAATAGGCTGGTAATGTGGAACCCTCCTTTATTTCCTTAACTAAATGTTATTTAGAAACGCTCCCTGTATGTTAACATAGATAAGTCGCAATTTACACTATGGACATTTCTTACCGGACAGACGAAGTTTGATTGCAAGAGAGGAAAAGAGTAAGCATACATCGTCGTCCCCTTACCAACAAACTTCGTCTGTCCGACAAGAAATGTCCATAGTGTCAATTGCGACTTAGATAAAAATACTAACATTACGGCTTTGGCTATGCAAATGGTCGCACTGATAGTTTTCTGTCGGTCTTTAGGTGTAAACAGGTGTTGTCGACTTTTTTCGGGCGTATATTCAAACCGTTATTTTGCTCTAAATATTAATATTTTATTTGTTTTTTTTTACAAGGCTTACAAATTGCTAACTAAATAATACTTTTAATTTGTAAGTGCGGCAATTAAATAAGTTTTTAAAGATTTGTTTTGATAAATTTGTCAATCAGCTAATGTGGAATAACTGAAGGCGGGTATTGTGACACCCAATAGCCATGAATGCTGAGGAATAATCTTTAATTGATTCCTATTTTTAAACAACAAGTTATGCTTAGACGGAAGTCTTATGTTTTTAATTAATTAAAATGAAAAATATTATATGCTATTACTATTTTGTAGAGTATCCACTCAATTAATCGTTGTTCGATTAATTAAAGAATTTTTCCGCCATTATTTGATCGAATGATTAAAATAGCCAATTTCAAATAAAGAATAACTCGAACAATTTATGTCAATTAATCGATTAAAATTAATTTCTTAGAAAATTCTACTTTTTATATATAAACAATTTTTTTTTCTTAGGTTTCTAACTAATAAAATACCTAACAACTATATAACATGTTGTTATATTCTATATCTATTGTATTACACGCACTTCTAAACATATTTTTGTCCCTTTTTGGATGTGGATGTGTGTGAGACAAATAATGTAATAGACGATTTACTTCCAATTCCATACGTAAGAATTTTCGGCCTAAAATGGCGCATATTTCGTTTGATATTTATTGTAAACAAATCTTCAGCATTTATAAATGTGTAAACCATACACTGTCAGATTTTGGGTTACCCGTTTTTATACGATCGTTAATTTCTTTATTATCTCGTACCATCCAAACGGCTGGATGGATTTTGACATCGTTAGATTCATCTTTAAAACCGAAGTATAGTAGAAGTAGTGTTTACTTTGCTTATAGTTTATTTTTGTTTTATTTCCTTTATCCTGTTTTGGTCCCTTTAGCGCCTTAAAAACTCTATGTTTTGCAGCAGGGTTTTTGATTTTTTAATTATTTATTTTATTTAAAAGTTGTAGAACTGTTTACGTGGTATAAATGAATGTTATTTTATTGTTTAACTATATTTTTATTTATTGTGGTTTTTTTCTGTTTATTAATATAATAAAAGTATCAAATCTAATAGACATGTATGTTTTTCACATTGGATAAAATTATTTGAATTATTCGAGTTATTCAAATTATACGAACATATTAAAACTCTTATTCTATTAATCGAGCAAAATCAAAATTTAAAAATCGATTTATTCCTTACTCGAACAAAACAAAAAGTCAAATAATTGGATACTCTACTATTTTGTTTCTGGTAAAATATAATAGTATTCCATATTACCCACCAGGGGTGTTCCACATTACCCTCTAGATTTTTCATTTATAACCTTTTTTAGTATTAAGAAAATAGAATTTTTGTGATGAACTTATTTAGGCAACCGATTTAAAAACACATTCCAACTAGTCGGATGAAGAGATTGCTTATGCGTTTTCGAAGATTGCCAAAACAAAAATAGGGGTTCCACAATACCCGAAGTTACTCTTATATAAGAACAAAATATGGAAAAAGTAACGGTACTATAATTATTTAGCTAAAGATCAGTTCAATTAATTGATAAAAAGTAGAAAAAACATCATAAACCGAATTAAATCGTGGAAAATTTATTTGTAAATTTTGAGAAAATAATCTTCATAAAAGAAAAATATGAAATTTTTCGTCACTTTTCTGAAATCCAAATAAAAAATTTTTTATTTATAAGGCAATAACAGCTTTCGAAAGTGGAAAATCGTTTAATAGAAAACGACAACCCGCTACAAATATTTGATACAATGCAACCAAACTCGAACCCTGTTCAAAGTAGAAATTGCCGGAGGTACTGCAAAATCTTACCGTGCGTTGGCAAATACAGACAATTTTAAAGACAAAACGGCACAGAAATACGAAGAACATATGAAAATAGCCAATTATGCAAAGAAACCGGTTCTAGCTATCTCAGAAAAAAACGGTCAGTTGTCATCATTCATCTAATATGGGCTTTGTTCCAAAAATTTTTGCTGCAGGCTCGCCATGAATTGTATCATGGATGATGGGAGCTACTTTACAATGGAAGGTCATTAATGTACACAAATTCAAACTTTTTAGTAATCGAGACTGTTGTATCATTCAAATTAAATTGATGCTAAAGAAAATACACACCAGTGTTGCCAAACGTAGGGGAAAATCCCTAAATGTAGGGTTTTTGATACTAAAATAGGAGCGTAGGGAAAATCGGACTGATTTTTTATATATGCGTTAATTAAATTTAACAAACGTTTATTAGGGGAAATTTTCATAAAAAATTTGTTTCATAAGCCTTTGTTAAATTAAAAATATTTTTATAAATACAGGCGTTAATATTTAAAGAAGTGGAATTCTTAAGTCCAGAACATGTTTTAGGACAAAAAAATAAAAAACAAGTTAGAGTGCTATATTCGGCTGTGCCGAATCTTTGATACCCTCCACCGACAGAAGTGGGCTCTATATTGTAAATACGTATATGTTATTAACTACGCTTCACAAAAACGAACGTCAGCATTAAAATTGGTTGCTGGTTAGACCTATATTAAATTATTGACCGACAGACAATAAGAAAGTTTTATGCGTTTCTTGATAGAACTTTGAACTGGCTTGAGTAAAATATCATGATTCGTAACAGTTTTAGCCGAACTAAAATGCTTTTTAGGAGGGTAATTTGAATTGAAACTATGGTAAATTATGGACCAAAATTCTGAAGACTGATTGCTGGTATTACAAAAAATAAATTAGAATAAATTTCTATACAGCAGTGTAATTAGTTTAAGCGTAAACAGTGAATTTCACAAAATTGCATGATATTTTTTCTGGCCATATGAATCTAAGTTGGAAGAAATTTTACCGAAATATCTATATCTGTTATGGTTTTAGACGTTCTAAAATGTTTTCAGGGAGTAGGGTTTATATGGGGTCTAGGGTTAATTATGAACCGATCTTCACGAAATTTAGCAGTGTAATTTCTAGTCCTACAAAACCGATCCTCAAAAAATATTACAGTGTGATTTCTGATCCAACAAAACTGTACCATACCGAATTTAATTATGATAGCATTATTTATTACGGTTTTAGGCGTACTAAAATGTTTTCCTGGAGTAGGGTTTATATGGGGCCTAGTGTAAATTATGGAGCGATCTTCAAAAAAATTTACAGTGTGATTTCTGGTCCTATAAAACTGTTACGTACCAAATTTTAGTATGATAGCGTTATTTATTATTAAGGCGTACTAAAATGTTTTCACGTATTAGGGTTTGTATGGGGTCTAGGGTTAATTATGCACCGATCTTCACGAAATTTATCAGCATGATTTGCAGTTGTATAAAGCGAATTCGTGCAAAATTTTATATCATCCCGTGCATTATTCCACGATTTTTGTTAGTTTTTGTATCAAAATTTTAATTTTTTTAGGGCGGTGGTTCCACATTTTGATTCATAGTTCTGATCCTATAGAACCGATGTTGCTGGATTTCAATCCCAAACTGCTTAGGATAACTACAAGCAATTTGAGACCAAGTTTATTATTTTCCTTTGCGTTTTTCGAAAGTGAGCGTGTTTTCAACAGACGGTCAGACAGACGGACATGGCTAAACCGACTTAGAATTACTCAAGAAGCCAGAATATATATACTTTATGGGGTCTTAGATGTATAATAAAAAAGTTTCACACGAAATGACAAACTTAGTATACCCTCATTCACCACTAGTGGTGGTGGAGGGTATAAAAAGTTTAGTACAAATTTGGACAATTCTCTTAACAATTTAACTTATTTCGCATTGTGAAATTAATATGTTTTGAAACATGGATTTGAAAAATTGTAAAATTAAAATTATAAAATGACGAAGTTGTATTAACAAATATATCGAAACTGGTACGAATTTTGTTTAATTTACCCAATGCTATTTGTCTATGCAGAGAAATCACCACAAACGGTTGAAGAGGCTGCACTATTTTCGAATGCATTAATAGTCACTTTAAAAAATTCAGTTCAAGAGGAATAAATAGGAATATGAAATAATAAGGCCCTAATCATGTTAAACGCAACTCAACGCGAAAGAATAACATTGAAAGCAAAAACAAAGTCATAAATATTTTGTAATTTTATTGTTGCTTTCTACAGAAATTCACATTGCGTTTTAAAATTTCAAACGCTGCATAGCTTGTGGCGTTGAAAATTTTAAAACGGTACATGAACTTCTGTAGAAAGCAACAACAAAATTACAAAATATGTATGACATTGTTTATGCTTTTAATGTAATTCTTTGACGTTGCGTTGCGTTTTATATGATTAGGGCCTAAATTAAAATTATCATTTGAAGATTAATGTGCTGTTTTTACAACACAAGTGATTGAATGTGTAGTAAAATTTATATAAAAAGCACTATTTTTTTGAGTGTTTTCAATTACTTGTGTTGTGAAAACAGCACATAAGTTCAAAAGAACTATACATATTTTTAAAAAAACCTCTGGTTTTTTTCCGTTGAATTTAATCAAAAAGTACATAAATTTTTTTTTAGTTTTATTACTTGTTTTTGTTATTAAAGCTTTACTGTACATACGCGAATAAAATTAGTGTTTAATAACTATTGTTTTTTCTCTCTCTTAGATTTTAATGGCTAAAACGCGTAGGGGTTTGTAGGCTTTTTCAACGTTTAGGAAAAAATTGGATTTTTTTTAGTAGGCGTATGTATTTTTCAAAAAATCTTCTGGCAACACTTATACATACAAAGAGGCTTTTAGTGGCTATTCGGAGGGTGCCATAAAATATAAGAAAATCCCATCGATATGGCTAGATATCTGTTTGTAAAATAAGTTTTAGTTGTGTACTTTAACAATTATATATTAACTTTGATTTTTTAATACATGATTAACATTTTTTATTACTGCTAATCTATCAGTCCATAATCTATTTCGCATACGTTATAATAAAGCTACTTTATTATGAACTAATGATCGGTATTGATCGAGTATACTTAATTTTTTTTTGAGCTCTTTTCGATTTTGAATATCTTTTCATGTCTCCAAAGTTTAAAAACTGGTTTAAAATATTATTACCTGGTTTTATTGATAATATAGAATATATCAGCGCAGAATTAGGGCTATTGGGTTCATCTCGATCCTGGGCTATAAAATCTATCAGTGATATTGTATTCTAACAAAATATTTTAAACACATTAAAAAAGTTTTTCTAATAATTTTATTTTACTTTTACCACTTCATCGGCTTCTGAAAATTCTGGTTTATATTGCTTGCTATCCGGCATTATGGGAGCATTATCGTTAACGTCTTTTAGAGTTACATTGAGATATGTGGACTTTTGGTTTACAGCTGTATGTTAAAAAGTAAATTAGTATAGTATAAAAATATAAACAAAAGTCTAGCTTTGACTTACGTCCATAAACCGAATTAATAAAATTAAAATTATCTCTTATATCTATTGGTATATAATGGAACGTAGTGCCCATATCACGATCCAAAGTTAAACCATTGCGTAAATTTACTTTAACTTCCCCATTGGTAGTATTTATTTGAAATAAATTATGTAAATCCCCTAGAGCACTGTTAATGGTGTACTCCAAAATATTATGAGGAGCTGGGGAAGCACAAAAAACAAAATATTTAAAAAAAGAATACCCCATAAAAATTATTAACACAACTGACCATCTCTATCATTATCGTGAGCTCTTATTTGGCCCACTATGCTGTCGGTTGTTGCATTTTCATAAATAAATACTTGCTGCTCGAATTCGTCTATAGTTGGGGCCTGATTGTTAATATCTATTACCGAGATATTGATCTGTAATGAAACTTAGTCTACTAAAAATCTTTAAAGCTTTTGCAATCCATACCTTTCCTTTGGTCTCATGCAAGGAATCGGTTACTATAATCTCATACTCTAAATTATATATTTGTGGTACATCACATTGTATGAGTCCAGTAACTTTGAGTAAACCGGTTGTGCTATTTATAGAGACTAGACCGTTTTTAGTTAAATTACCTAAAGGTCTAAACATTTAAAGAATTACATATTTATTGATTAAAAAAAAAACAAAAAAAAAATAACCTCAATTTATAGGTTATATCATTATTTCCTGAACCATCTATGTCATAAGCCTCAATAGTACCAATAGTACTAAAAATATCCTCCATCTCTGTAACACTGCGGGGTTCTCCGAGAGTTCCGGCAACAAACTGAGGTGGATTATCGTTTAGATCATCGATTCGTATAGTCAAGACACCTAAAATTATTATATTTTTTTGAGTAATTATAAAACAAAAGTTTGAATTGTGATTTACCTGTTGTTGAATCCTCATTTATTTCCTGATTTAAATCTCTTACTCTAATGGTCAAAAATATTGTATCATATTTTTCATAATCCACTTGAAATTTGAATTCTTGATTTATTTTCAGTTGACCATAAACCAAATTGTTATTGACAAATTTCCCTTCAATTATAAAACAATCCACAAAATAAATTCTGTCAACTTCTTGGCCACTTTTGGTGGCATAAGATTGAGACCACAAGATTTCAAAACTCAAATTTGCTGCAGTGTCTGGATCTCGGGCCTCTATTTTATCTGTAACAATTAATAGAGCTGGGGAATTTTCTGTTACATTGACAATAAAACGGGGCTGAAATAAAATCCATGTTGAAGCAATGTCAAAATTTGCTTTAGCAAAAGTTTACCATTCTTAATTCCGGTGTCTCATCATTAACATCCATTACTTTTATTTGCAATTGTGTATAGGAGGTGTGCAATGTTTGTGTATGATTCGTAGTTAAGGAATCTTTGGCTTGAATTTGTAACATAACCAAAGATTGACGCTCAAAGTTGAATACATTGTTTTCGGTTAAAGTTATAAGTCCATTTAGAGGATCTATAGTGATACCTTGTATACTTCCCACAATCGAGTGTCTGTAAAGAGATAGAAATTATTTCGGAGTTATTTCCTTTCGATACATTTAACTTACATAGCTTCATCTCCAATATCTCGATCAGTTGCTCGTATTTGTGTTAATTGAGTTTCCTCGGTCGCATTTTCATAGATTTCTATATCGTAAGTCTCACGTTCAAATAAAGGCCATTCGTCATTCCAATTAATTAACTCGACGAATAGGGAGATTTCATTATCGTGCAGAACATTTTCAATTTCTTTTACTATGATCTGGATTATATTTATATAAAATACAAATTTTAAGAAGTGATTTGAAAAAAAAAACAAAAGTTGATAAAAGATATTATTAAAAGGATGGATTTTTATAGATAAATAATTCGTGAATAATTATATAAGAATAAACACATGCTACCAAGAACTTAAAAAACACACGCCCACATTCTAAAGCGTGATCCATTTCGAGGTTCCCTAATTTTTTAAAGAAAAAAAAAAAAAGAAAATTCAAATTTAATGGGGAATGTTTATTATCATTTGAAAGAACATTCTTTGGCATTTATTTTTTGAAGATTATGTCTATCAAATGTTGGCCGTTGCTAAGTCGCAGATGGTCCATCCGTTGAGTCCAATTTTCGATGACTCGTTCGAGCATTTCGACTGGTAACTGGCGAATGACGCGAGTGATGTTTTCCTCCAAGGCCTGAATCTAAGCGGGCTTGTCTGCATAAACTTTAGACTTTAAATATCCAGACAGGAAAAAGCCTAACGGTGTAATATCACACGATCTTGGTGGCCAATCGACCGGCCCAAAACGTGAAATTATGTGCTCACCGAAGTGTTCTCTTAATAAATTTATTGATTGTTGAGATGTGTGGGAAGTGGCGCCGTCTTGCTGAAACCGAATGTCGCCAAGATCACGAGCTTCAATTTCAGGCATCAAATAGTCGGTTATCAGGGTAACGATAACGGTCGCCATTGACGGTTACGTTCGCACCGGCATCATTTTTAAAGAAATATGGACCGATGATTCCACCGGCCCACAAACCACACCAAACTGTTGTTTTTTCTGGATGAAGTGGCAGTTCTTGAATCTCTTCAGGTTGCTCTTCGTCCCAAATGATGCAATTTTGTTTGTTTACCTACCCATTGAGCCAGAAATGGGCCTCATCGCTGAACAAAATTTGCCTCGAAAACGTAGGATCTTTTTGGAAATTTTCACGAGCCCAAGGTCGAGCGGCTTCAGTTGTTGCACAAGCTGTATTTTGTACGCTTTCAATTTAAGATCTCGACTTAAAATGCGCCAAGTCGTTCCATACGTCAGTCCGAGTTGCTGCGAACGGCACCGAATCGACTCTCCGCGGTCTTCGTGTACACTCTCAGCTACGGCCGTTATATTTTCTTCACAGCGTGCTGGACGTGGTCTATTTGGTCGAATATTATCCAATAATGAATGCTGGGTCTCAAAATGGGTGATAGTGTTGCGAATAGTACGCTCAGTAGGCCGATTATGTTGACCATAAGTTAAGCGAAGTGCACGAAACACATTCCCTACAGAACGTGAATTTTCGTAATAAAGTTGAACAATTTGCAAACCTTGTTCAGGCGTAAGTCTTTCCATTATGAAATGACAAACAATACTTAACAAAAATAGCATGACACGACTCACACGTGATCTGTCAAAAAAAAAGGGCTTTTGAAAAAAGTATCTCTACTTGAATCACCCATTATTAATAGTTCGTAAATAATTATTTAAGAATAAATTCAAAATATACACGCCCTCATTCTTTAATCTCATGTAGAGAGTTTTGCGAGATAAATTGTGATCTTTATGTTGATGACAGAAACCTTCGGGATGAGAGTACTCAATGAAGACGTTTGTCAAACTAAAAAACCCGCGAAATCATGGAAAGTAACATTAAAAATATTTTCCTTCGTTTAAATGAATGGAATTCGTTTGCGTATAAAGCCGACTTTGCTTATTAGAAATGCTGCTTAAAGCATAAAAAGAAGAGCTTTAAAGAGCCGATGCCATTTCTTTTAAAATAACATAAATTGCTTTAAATTTCTAGAATTTATTCAGTTTGCTTCTCCCAGAGCTGGGGCACTACTCTCTTTTGCGATACGAAAGAAAATGGTGGCAAATATAGGAATTTTTTTTAAAATATTTTGACATTTCCTTACTGTCAATCTGTGGCACCTTTAAGTTTTATTGGCAGAATTGCTTAATTTTCAAAAAATTTATCGGATGTTATAGAAAGTACCAATTTGGTATTTTGCTTTCGCATCGAAATTGTATTCGCATCGCAATAGAGAGTATATCCCCTGATCTCTCAGTATAGGTTCACAATGTGAACCTCACATATTTGATCATAAAAATTTGTAACTTTTAATCAAATTTTCTATTTAACATAAAAATGTCTTTCGTGAACCCAAACCTAAGATTCTATGAAGTTCAGTGTATTATTCGACTGATACGTGCACTTAACCTTCAGAAAATCTGGCTTGAGACTTTGGCAGTTTCTAGTAAGAAATTTTAGAAAACAATTGTTCCAGAGAGACGGTGTCATTCCCTGCTCCTTTGACCAAATATTAATGTGCTGTTTTCCCAACACAAGTGATTGAAGCACTCAGTTTTTATGAGTGTTTTTCATATCAATTTTACTACACGTTCAATCACTTGTGTTGTGAAAACATCACATAAGTCTTTGAAACATCTTACAGCAATACCGCCTTTAAAGACTTTGACTTCTTAGACTTGCATCCTGACCGATAGATTTCGCTCAATCGTGCAGGTCATCTCTGGTCCATTTTGGTAAGTTTGTTTTAGATATCGACGAGCGATATTCAATATTCTTCGAACTGATAATCGATTTAGAATTCGCTTTGAGCAAAAGCCAACTTTGCACAACTTTTACAATTCGATGCCATTTCTTTCTTAAAGAGTGGTTTGGATAAACAACTTCTCTAAAATCAATTTAAACGGTTTGGAAAATAAATGTTAATTTTCCTGCACTCAACCTTCGAAAAACTTCGCTTATAACTTTACCTTCTCCTAGGAAATCTTAATAAAAAGAAGCCTGGTTTAGAGGAACGTTGTCATTTCTTGCGCTAGATTAAAGATGAAGTATTTGAGGAATCTGACAGCCATACTGGTACTATTGATTCCGTTCCGCGATTGCCAAAAGCAATTTTGGTGCGGAAGCAAAATTTGCAATTATTCATTCCGCTTGTGCGGTATCGTTCCGTTATTATATCCCGAGTGGATAACCATGTAATCATCCCCCTCAAGTCCTATCCAAGAGATTTCATTCTGTTGTGTGGGGCAGAATAAAATCAAGCAGAGCATGATCATACTTATCGGAACCTGCAGTTACCTTATCAGGCTTTAACCGCCAGATCTATTAAAAATACGACGAATTTTTTTTTGGAAATTTATCTGAAATATTCGCCGTCTCCTCAATAGATCTAGCTGCTGTAGTCTAATTAGGTTACAGCAGGTTCCTATGATAAGGGCTTGCTTCTTTGCAAATTGCAATACTGATCGGCTAAAAATTCGCTTTGATTTGATATCTTTTTTAAATTTTATACAACATTTTTCATCCATCTACAGGTTTAATATTTCAAGTTCTACTTAAGATTAATAAGGCCCCTATTACGGTTCACAACTCAACTCAGTTGAGCTGCAATTAAAACAACTGATTGTAATGAGTTGTAATTTTTTGATGTGTTTGTTCATCGCAAATATAGCAAAGTTGTAAACCATAATAATAAATTAGAAATTAGTTTTTTCTTGAATTCCTATGAGCATATTCATGCTCTGCTTGGCTTTCCAATTTGGCCACAATCAAATTTAAAGCGAATTCTAAAACGATTATCAGTTCGAAAAGTCTTGAACACCGCTCGTCTATTGTATATCTAAAACAAACTCATCAAAATCGAATGCTGACTGACTCTAAAGGTTTGCTCTGTGAGTCTGCGGGCTGAAATAAACAATCTTTGTAGTAGTGATCGGTTGAAAATTCGCTTGGACTATTATAATTTATGACTCCTTCAAAAAGTGTAGGCAGTTTTGAAAGACTTTCATAAAAGAAATATGATACGCAAATTAATAGAGATGATCTTTAGTTTATAATACTCGTAAAGCTCAGACTCTAAGGAATAAATACTTTACCCTCAATTCGAATTTTCTCCAATTTATATTTTCATAATCCATTTGATCAGTTACAGTCAAAGAAAAATTCGTTTTCTGATAACCACTATTTGGAATTAGCGTAAATGCATCAGCATAATTAATATTACCAAAGGGATTTGCCAGAAAAACGTTGTATGTAGCATTTGTACCCTGGAATAAAAATTTATAACAATTATAAAATTAATTAATTAAAAATTTATACATAATACGAAAGAAAACATACCAAATCTAAATCTTCTATAAAGAATTTTTCCAAAGGCAGCGTTAAGTATTTTGATTCCAAAACGCTTATGACTTTTGGCTCCAAAGTTATTTCTGGTTTATGATCATTTATGTCTTGAACTATTAAAATTGTAGAATTTCTTATGGACCACGACTTATCATCGCATTTATAGGCACATGTCTATTAAGTTAAGAATTATATATATAAAATTCTTAAAGTGCAATAAAAAGAAAAACTTACGTAAAAACTAAAGATCTGTTGATTTAAAAGATCACGATCTATAGGTTTAACATGTAAAACACCAGTCGAAGAATTTATTGAAATAAAATCGGAATCTGTTAAAAAAAAAGGAAATAAGCTAAAATATGTAAGTTAGCCAACTCTTTGAGTTCTACATACAATCATCTTCAAATTCCAATCTGTAGCAAATAGGTTTATCAATGCCCGTATCTCCATCTATAGCCTTCAAACTGAAAATCTTTTAACACTTAAACATAAATATATAATGTTACAAAATTTTGTCTTTAGAATTTATACCTGTTCTTCTTTTTCATTAAAAGTAGCTGTTGTCAATGGTCTTACCCATATGGGATCACGATTTGGTAAATCGATCACTTCCAATATGGCAAATATATCGCCGGTATTATTTTTGGCATCATACGCTTTTACATCTAGATTATAAATGGCTTTTTCTTCGTAGTGCAGTTCCTGTAGAATTCTAAATAAATTTAAGTTTTAAGAAATGTTTGGATATTTTTAAGGGATATCAATATTTACTTTAATTTATATTGCTTTTTAAAGGTTGTAGTCTCTCCATGCTCCACAAAATCAAATAGAGAATTTTCATTATTAATTCCTTGAGCTTCGATACGTATATCATTGCGATCCATGCCATCAGGATCGTAGACCAAAAATATGCAATCAGAAATGTAAAAGGGATGAAGTTCCTAAAAAGGATTAAAAGATTTTTTTTTGTTTGTGACCAATAAAAGTAATTGTTTTGAGAGTGCAGATTTTTTCCTATAAATTTCAGAAAACCTTAAACCTTAAAAACATTCACAGAAAAAAGTGTTTTATTAATTAAAAAAATAGTTTAAAAAGTATTTCAATTTAATTAATGTGATAATTGAATCAATTATTTTTTTTGTTGAAAGAAAATTAAAAATTTAATATTGATTTAATTAACATTTTAGTTGTTTTGAAATAAATTTTCAATTAAATAACAAAAAATCTTTATCGACTTTTTTCTTTTAAAATAAAATGATTTAAACGTGTACAACTGTTGTTGGGAGTTGTCAATATTTATTTAAATAAATTAACACATTGTTTGAAATGGCAAAGTTTTTTGATCACTTTTTTAATTAAAATTAAAAATATCATTTATTGAAAATATTTTTTCAAAATTTTAAAATTTTTAGTAATCAATATAATCATTTTGGTAATAGGTGCAAAATCAACAAATTGTTTGCTTGATATTATGAATTTAGAACAAATTTGGTGATTGGAGAAATTTAATAATTTTTTCTGTGTTGTAATAAGCCATGACATCACGGTGGTATAAATACTGAGTGAAAACAACCCTATTCGAGCGAACACAGTTCACTGATCAAGATATCTAACATTCACTGCAAAGCAACTTTTTTTGTGTTGCAGCAGCACATATGGAGATCCGCCAGCTTGCAGGACTACACCTCGCATTGCTGACGAAAGTTAAACCTTTACACGGTATTTTTCAGATCACCCTGTCTGCCATTAAACCCCAGCCACCACGTGATCTCCGAAGGATCCTCACCAAAAGCCAGTCCAGGATCTTTAAATTCCTGGGAGCTATTGGTTCCCGTTGTACTAGATTTGATACTGGTCAAATGTAGAGTGTAAGAGATATCATCACACACAGGTTGCTGGAGCTATCTTACTCAGTGATGTTATAGGTTTTCTGCAGCCCGAAAAATTCCCTATTTTTCCCTACGCGCTAAAAAAATTCTCCCTACAACTTCTAAATAAAGCCTTTGGTGTTGCCTGTTTGTAGGCTGTTTGTTAGACGATTATATTTCATTAACAACTCCTAAACAAATCTTCTGATGATTATTTGACGAGTAACAAAAACAAAAACATCTAAATTTTTTTTATTTATTACTTTTTTATACATTTTTGACACGTTCGTCTTTTAATCCTGTAATGAACCTTTTGCGACTCTCTGTAAGAGTCATATAACAATTACTGAGCTACCTAAATAAGAGCATTTTTGAAATATGAAAATTGTTTTGCCAATACAATTTCGATAAAAGAAACCGACGTAAGGATCTATAAAATAAGATTTTCCGACAAGATGGTGTTGATTTCGGGACCTTAAGGTTTTGTTTAATATAAATTGTATTCAAATTAGAAGTTTTAACATGAAAAATACGCTTGATTCCCTTATTTAGGTAGCTCAGTTATACGGCTGAGCTTTCACGAGTTGTAAAATGATCCCTTCATGAGTCTCATACGACTCTTGGCATGCTTTTTGAAAGACTCGGTATATAATCTCTTTATACATCACTAGCATTTAACCCGCTACTTCGTTAGCGCCCCTTTTTCTTATGTGGACATATTTTTACGCCAAAGTTTATGTTTCTAGGTTTAAACCCGCTACTTTGTAAAGGGACGATTTGTACCTCTAAACGTTCGTACTTCGAAAAATTTTATTTGTATTTTTTAGATACGTTACGAATGTGATATTTTTTTATTTCAATGTTTATTGGTTTAATAGATAGATGGCGTGGTAAAAAAGTTTTAAAATACAGGTCTACTCCCCAAAAGGGTCTAATTTCAAAAAAGTACCAGATACCTAACCGCTTATTATTTTAATGAACATCAGGTTAGGGAATTTCCCGTTTTAACCTTTTTTACCCTTTAACCATAAAAATTTCCAAAACTCCCATCATAGGTAATCGATTTCGCGAGAGGCCAACCTCCAGGGCAAATTTCAGCATTTTACTTCAGGCGTTTAGGTCGTGCGATGATGAATCAGGCAGTAACTTTACAATTTTATATTATATAGGTAGATGAAGAAAAAGGTTTTAAAAAAAATAACAGAATTAGGTACGATTTTCACCCCTTAAACATTCGAATTTCGAAACGCATCAAATTTGTATTTGTATTTTTTAGATAAGTTACGAATGTGATATATTTTTTATTTTAATGTTTATTGGTTTAAAAGATAGATGGCATAGCAAAAAAGTTTTTAAAAATACAGGTTTTACCCGTTTACTCCTTATTTCAAAAAAGTGCTAGACATCTGTCCGCTTATTTTTAATAAACAATAATAGGTATTAAATTTTTTTGTATCTCCTTTAGCTTAGCAGATATGAGGTCAGCGTGATCGATTTTGTGAAAGGCCTGCCTCAGGTTCAAATGTCAACTTTTTAGCTTCAGGCGTTTAGGCTATGCGATGAAAATAAATAGATGAAGAAAAAATATCTTGGAAAAAGTAACAAAATTACTTACGATTTTTACCCCTTAAACGTTCGAATTCAGAAAAAGTACAAAATTTTCACTTGGCATTTTTTAGATAACTTACGAATTTTATATAATTTTTATTTCTATGTGCATTGATTTAAACGGTAGATGGGGGACAAAAAACAACCAAAATTCAGGTTTTACACTTTTACTCCCTAAAAGAGCCGAATTTCGAAATAGTACCAGACACCTGTTCTCTTTTTTATTTAATGAGCAACAATAAAAGCACAAAATAAAGTACAAAAAAGTACCAAAAATTGCCTCTTACAGATGCTCATTCAACGCTTTGCTTGTTTAATTTTATGTTTGTAGCTGCAAAACTAACAAAAATTCAATAAGTAACTGTTGGCAAACAATACAGTACGAAAAAGTACCAAAAACCACTCTTACAGATTCTCACTCACTCAGGGCATTGCATTTTTAATTTTATGTTTGTAGATCCAATATTAACGAAAATAAAAAAGGTACCAGTTAAAAAACGAAAAAGTGCCAAGAAGATCCCTCTTATAGGTTCTTGTCCACTCAGGACATTTAATGTTGAATTTTATGATTTTAGGTCCAATACTAACGGAACTTCAAATAGTAACAGTTAAAGACCAAAAGGTACCAAGAAGCACCTCTTGCAGATTTTGATTTACTCAGGAGCATGCATGTTTAATTTTATGTTCATAGGTCCAATATTAACGAAAATTAAAAAGTACCAGTTAAATAACGAAAAAGTACCAAAAAGATCCCTCTAACGAATTCTCATTCACTCAGGATCTTGCATGTTTTATTTTATGTTAATAGGTCTCATTTTAACGAAAATTAAAAAAGTACCAGTTAAAGAATGAAAAAGTACCAAAAAGATCCCTCTAACAAATTCTTATTCACTCAGGACTTTGCATGTTTAGTTTTATGTTTCTAGGTCTAATACTAACGGAAATTAAAAAAGTACCAGTTTAAGATCAAAGAATACCAAAAAGTACCCTCAGAGGTTCTTATCCACTCAGGACATTGCATGTTGAAGTTTATGTTTCTAGGTCCAATATTAACGATACTTAAAAAAAATTGTCAGTTGTGGAACCAAAAACCTAAAGTAAGAAATAAAATTTCCCGTATTTCCACTTTTTGGTACTTTTTTTCTCCCCATTGAAGCATAAAAAATTTCAATATTGTAGTAGGAGCCCATAATTTAATACGTATTTGTCAATGAATAAAAAAAAATGTTTTGTAAAAAAGTACCAAAAATAGTAACGGTTTTTACCCCTTAAACGTCAAAATTTCGAAAAAGTACCAAATTTGTATTTGGATTTTTTAGATAAGTTTCAAATGTGATATAACCCTTATTTCTATGTTTATTAGTTTAAAAGATAGATGGGAAGACAAAAAAAATACCAATATACAGATTTTACCCGTTTACTCCGTATTTCCCCTTTTTGGTACTTTTTTTCTCCCCATTGAAGCATGAAAAATTTCAATAATGTAGTGGGAGCCCATAATTTAATACGTTTATGTCAATAAATAAAAAAAATGTTTTATAAAAAAAGTACCAAAAATAGTTACGCTTTTTACCCCTTAAACGTCCGAATTTCGAAAAAGTACCAAATTCGTATTTGGATTTTTTAGATAAGTTTCAAATGTGGTATAACCCTTATTTCTAGGTTTATGGATTTAAAAGATAGATGGGGTGACAAAAAAGTACCAAAATGCAGGTTTTACCCGTTTACTCCCTTAAAGGGCTGAATTTCCAAAAAGTACCAGACACCTGTCCGCTTATTTTTCTAAAGAACAACGAAAAGCATTAAATTTTTTTTGTATCTTTTTTAGTTTTAGAGATATAAGGTTACCGAATTTACCCGTTTTTGCCCTTTTTTACCCCCTAAACATTCGAATTTCCAAAAATCCCGTCTTAGTGGATCGATTTGGGGAGAGACCAACCCCTGGTCCAAATTTCAAGTTTTTAACTTCAGGCGTTTAGGCTGTGCGATGATGAATCAGTCAGTCAGTCAGTCAGTCAGTCAGTCAGTCAGTAACGTTACAATTTTATATACTATATAGATAAACGTTTCCTTTTTGATTAATATAACCGTGTCTCGCTGTGTTATGGACGAATCTCTCATACGAATCAGCACGTGTAACAGTTTTTCCCGTGCTGAGAATCGTCTACGATTAAAAAATGAGCTCGTCGAATTTCAAAAACACTCTTCATGAGGTTCCCAGTAGTGCTAGCTGAGTATATTTTATTTAATGTTATTATACATGCATACATACCATTAAATCAGTTATTTTTATAAACTAAAAAAAAAAATATAAAAAAAAACCCAAAAACAAGTGATATTCACTTTAAATCACATTTAGTTTATTGGTTAAAAAAGCGAAACCAAGAAAGATATATATGCAAGAAAAATTAATTGTTTGTCCGTATTAGTTTCGACTTGTGATTTCCTAACAATCGTAAAGGTGTAAGGATATCATTTTTTTAATGATTTTCGGTGCACTGGAAGGTACATTCGGGCAATACAAATTGAAAATACAATTTTATGAATAAAGGTATTTTCAGACCTTACAAATATTTGGCAAAAAAAAATCAAACAAAAAAAAAGCGTGACTCTTAAATTGATCAATCTTAAGCTTTATTTTTACAATTTCTTTTGATTTACTAGACTTTATTTGTAAGAAGATAATTGCATGATGTAATTAAGAAACTGATACAAAAAACATTTCGCTATCTGCATTGGAGTATGACAGAGATAAATCTAAGATAGCAAATTTCGATTAAAGGGGAAAAATAAAATTTGTTTTACAATTAAAAAAAATTACATGTTACGTGAAGTGCATTCGCCTTTAGAAAACCTAATTTTCTTGCGAAAAAATTAATTATAAAGTGTAAGAATGTAAACAAAAATGAAATGGGAAAGCGAAGAAAATATAAGTTTGTTGTACGATTGCGGTGCAACGCCAGGACCAGCGTTACCCTTTGCCCGACTAAAGTCGCAATTTGACCCTTTTTACGCGGTCTGCGACTTTATGTGAGACTTTTTTTTATCACCGACTTTTGCGACTTATTTAATTTTGTTGCGACTTTTTACCCTTTTTTGTAAAGCATTTAACTTGTAGTAAATCGTTAAAAAAAAGTCGTTAACATTTTAAAGCAGTTCACAGATTTTTGTTCATTTGACAACACTTTTATCACTTTTTTGCAACCTTTTCATGTGTTTAACAAATTCTTCACAAATTTTCAGTAAAAGTTTCAAAATAACGTTTTAGCAAAAAGGCTTTTAAAAAAATTGCAGTGTTTATTTTACAAAATAATTTTTAGCCACCGAGTCAATGAAAGATGAAGTTTTCGTAAAACATGTATAAATGCACAATTGTATAAATGCATTATTGAATTCTCATACAAATTTTGACAAAAGAGGTTTCTGAAAATAAAAAAGTGAAACTGACTGTTTTGTTTAATTTTTTTTGTTTTGCTATGCTTTTTATTATTAAAAAACGTTAAAAAAAAATATGTTCGACTTTTATTTTCTCAAACGACTTTTTTGTGCGACTTTATTTTTATGAAACGACCTTTTGTGCGACTTTTCAAAAATTCCTAGCGGTAACCCTGGCCAGGACAATCCTTAAAAGAAGAAGCCAAGTAATTACTGCCAATTTCACTAAATGCGAACGAAGTCTTTCTTTCGCACAACTCTATATGTAAAACAAAAACAAATTCTCAAAAATTTATCAGTACCGGGGTTGCGGGTTCGATTCCCGCCAGAGACTCTGGTCTCCTGCAGACAAGCAAAAAGCTTCGCGGGATTTAGTGTAGGAATAATAATAAAAAAAAAAAAAAAGAACCTCCGTGTTTATTGGAATGCAACTGGTAAATTTCCACACGCATGCAAATTTTGCTGCCACTGGAGCTGTCATTGCGAAAAATGTGAGTGTTTTAGTCAAAAATCGTGAGTGTATTTAGTTTTTTGAACTGGCAGTGGCATGTATACCCAACAAACATGAAGTCAAACCTTTGATATGAAATGACTTTATTATTTGACATCAAACACAATTTTCAAACCTTTTTCAACTGTTTGATTTTAACATTTGAATTCAAATTAATAATGATTTGAATGTAAACATTTTACATACAATGTTTTATCAATTTGATATCAAATGGTTATCAAATGTTATTCTCAAACCAAAAAAAAGACATAATTTGACAGCACTGATGCGAAAAAAATGTTAACATTAAAAATTGCCGATTAAAGTTAAATGTGTTACACAATTAAAGAATCGTTACATAATACGTGAAGTAAATTCGCCTTTAATAAACTTTAATTTGTTGCTAAAAAATATAAAATATATTTGTGAGTAAAGAATTAATTACAAAGTGTAAGAATGTAAATAAAAATAAAACGGGAAAGTGAAGAAATTATAAATTTGTTGTACGCTCGCGGTGCTACGCCATGACAATCCTCAAAGCAAAAACGAAACAAGTACATATTTCGTCTTTGCAAAAATTAGAGGAAGGAAAGAACACAATTTCATATTTTAGCTATGGTGCCGAATGTAAAGCATACAGTTTATTTAAACAAATAATGAATTTAAATAAAAAAAAAATTTTTTTTCAAATCATTATCAAGCGTTTGTCGTTTGAGAAAAGGTTTGCTTTCAAATCATTTTCAATTTGATATCCTTGTTTGTATTTATAAATGTTAAGTGAGGGATTATAAGGCAACTTATTACTTTTTCTGTAAAACCCATTTCATAGGTCATCAATAAATTTGTCAAATCTGATGACCAAGAAAAAGGGCCAGGCCATTTTAGGAAATTAATGAGATTTTTATTTAGATTTCGCTAATTAGTTAGTTCCTTGAATTCTTCTCAAGCGAAGGAGTTTAAATAAAACCATAACCATAAAGACACAGCGAAGACCAACGACATTGAAGAAATTTCTAAATAGATTTCTTCAACGAATGAAAATTAACTCACCTCCACTTTACATGGTGATGGTGCATATGTCAACGTCGGCTTATTATCAAAAACATTTTGTAATTTAATAAATATGCTCGGTTCCACTGTATTAGGCGTCAAAACATCTTTAATATAAATTTGGAAAAAGTAAATACGTTGCTGGGGATTTTCATAATCCTGCCGCTTTTCTATGGTAATAAACCTGTAAATAAAAATTAAATTAAATACGAAAACTTAAACAAAAAAGAATTTGTTAAATATTTTTCTCACCATTGATTGTCCGTAAAATTAATTTTGGCGCCCAATAAGCTATTATCCCCAATATCAAAAGCTCCTAACGATGGCGCTATAGTGCCTTTGTTTGTATGAAAAAATTAAATAAATAAATAATAGAGATTTCCATTAAAATACATTATTCTGTTCGATTGGTCTTGAAAACAAGTACTACTTATAAATTTAAATAAGTATTAAAAGTATACAATAGACCTCTTACCATTAAAATTGATTTTGGCCAATTTGTATGGCACAACAAGTTCTTCTTGTACATTTATCGTTTGTATACCCACCGCTGTGTCACTTTTTTGCCATTGGATACCTGGGGTATGAGGATTGATAAAAAAAGGTTCTTGCCATTGTAATGCTGACAAAACTGTGAATATTTTTGTTGTGCAAAAGCGAAAAAGAAAATAAGCATAGGAGAAAATTTAATTGTTGCTTGTTTAACAAAATATTTAAATAGGATTTTTAACTTATACTAATGACAGTGGTTTCAGAGGCATTTTAGTGTAATTTAAGATTTGCATTAATCGCAAACTTTTTTATAAAAGCGATTACGATTCAAAAATATTCCGTTAATAGCGACTATACTTTAAATATGCATTTCGCATTTTTATTTGGAGCTACAAAAAGGTTTTAATGAATATAAATGGAAATTATTCGAAAATCTTAGAGAATTATTTATGTATGTACCTATATCACTTATGGGTTTTAATCCAAATTTGTTTTTTTTTTTATAAATCAGGCTCAAGTTCATAAAATTTTATTTTCATCAAATTATTTAAATGAAGGAAGGAATTCTACAACATTAGAGTTTTTTATTCCCGCACTTTTTGGATTCCCGGGAAAGCGGGAAATAAAGATCAAATTCCCGGGATCCCGGGATTCCCGCCCAAAATGTTGTATTTATTTATTTACTTATTTCTCCAATGAAACTAATATTTCTTATTGGCTATTACGCTTAACATAATTTAACCTAGTATCTATTACATATATAACAAACACGTAAACAATTTAAGATTCAAATTATTTTAAGACACTTAAGAGGTTATATTGATGCCAATAGGATAATAGAAATCAATATACGTATATTAAAGCGACTCAAGTTTTATGGAAGTGAAATTCGTGCAAGGTGTACCCCCCTCAAAATGAACCTTGGACTTTTTTAAGATGACATTTAAAATATTTCGGCTCCAGCTTTGACCTCTCGTGAGCTGGACCTTTTTGAAAAATGGTCTATTTTTGCATGTTTTGTTAATTTGAGAATCTGTTTCCTTACCAACATATACAATATGGGTATCATAAGAAAGGTTTTTTTAAGGCCATATAATCCATCGAAATCTACGAATATGCGTTATACGCGCACTTTTATGATGGTGTGTTTTCTCTATATAAAATGTATTTTTTTCCTTATGAGAATTACATTTCTACCTATAAAATTGCCAAGTTACTACCTGATTGATCATCGCACGTCCTAAACGCCTGAAGCTAAAATGTTAAAATTTGCCCGAGAGGTTGGCCTCTCAAAAAATCGATTCCCTTACGATGGGAGTTTTGGGAAATTTTTATGGTTAGAGAGTAAAAAAGTTAAAAACGGGTAAATTCGCTAACCTCATGTTCATTAAAAAATAAGCGGATAGGTGTCTGGTACTTTTTTGAAATTCGACCTTTTTGGGGAGTAAACGGGTAAAACCTGTATTTTAAAACTGTATTGCCCCGCCAAAAAAATATCAAATTCGTAACGTATCTAAAAAATACAAATAAAATTTTGGTACATTTTCGAAATTCGAACGTTTAAGAGGTGAAAATCGTACCTAATACAAAGTAGCGGGTTAAAACCTAGAAACATAAGCTTTTGCGTAAAAATATGTCCAAATATTTCTTTAGGCTATTTTTATGTGCAGTTTTTTAAGTTAAAATAAGTTTTTTTTCTTAAGATGCAGTTATTTTCAAAAAAAAAAAATTATGGCAACGCTGCTTGTTCTCCTATTACGGCTTACAACGAAACTCTAGTTCAGTTCATATTTTGCATTTTATTTATTATTGCGGTTAATAAAAACAACTCTATTATATTGCGGTTAATAAAAACATACAAAAATTGGAATTTCAACTCAACTAAGTTGAGTTTTAAACCGTTATAGCAGCATTACTTTAGAATATTCACGGAATATTCGATTTTTAAATTTTATTATTGGCTCATATTTGAACATAATTTCTATGCAATAATTTATTGTTTCATTTAAAACCACTGTGTTTAATATGGATCATTCCATATTTTTAACAGTATTATTTAATTGAAAATTAAATAAAAAAAAATTATGTTGGATATTTTTTCTTTTCAAAACAAAACTTTTTTATAAAATGTAAAATATGTATGCATGTATATATCCTTTTAAAACATGCTTAATTCTAACTGACTGTTTTTGAAAATAAAATAAAAATTATCTCTTGGGAATTTTTATTTTAACAATAAAAAAACTCAATTTGTTTTTGTTTTCAATATAAATTTCTAAACGAAAATTTTTATTTTAGTTTGAAAATCTTTACTGTCTCGACTTTTTTTTATTTAATGGAATGACTCATATCTAAACATTATTTCTACGCACCAATATTTTTATTTCCATCACTTAACATTATAATAATGCTTATGAAAAGGAAATTGATGGGAAGTTGAGTAACGGAATACATAATAATTTTTGTAGAACTTAAAATTATTGATGATTTGTAGTCGTATTTTTTTTTTTGCAAAATTTTCTATAGATGTGCAAATGGTATGACCATATGATATACAAGGTATTTCGTTTGTAGAATAAAGATATTACGGGTAATTAGATTTTTTTCTTGTTAAAAGTCTCTTTTTTTCTTATATTTGTTTTTCAATATTTCATTATCGTCATCAATTTAGAGATGTTAACAATATTTATTTCGTTGTTTTTTATTCAAAGAAATGCGATAATGTTCTTAAAAAGATTGCTATTTTTATTGTTAAAGGTAAATGACTTGTTTTTGCAAATTGATATTTTTTTTAGTAAATTGTTTTTATTAATTTAAATAACACGGTTTAGTGATTATTTCTTTATATTTAAAATAAATAAAATGTAAGATGATAAAAACATTTTTAACACGGTTTTTAAGAGTTTCGTCTACGACCGTTGGTTTAAAACTGACAAAGATGTTGATATTTTATCAATTCTTTAAGACAAGAAAATTTGATAAAAATTTAATGATAAAATCACAAAAATATTAGGTAGCTAAAAAAAATATGGATCTTTTTTATTAAATTACAAACTAACAATAAAATAACAAAAACATTTAAAGCTTACACTTGCACTAAAAGATAAAATATTTTTATTTTATTTTGTTATTTATAAAATGGTATTTCTACTTGTCCAGCTTTCAAGTTGACTGTCTCCCAACATGTGCAATAGAATGTTGAGCGATCCATGTGATCTATATATAATTTCCCATCTAAATGATCCATTTCATGTTGTGCAATACGGGCATTCCAACCGGTTAGTTGCAATTCGGATGGCGTATCACGTTTACCCACTCCGGTTAAGGTAACACCTTCAAAACGTTCAACTTCAGCGGAATAACCACGAACACTCATACAGCCTTCTGGATGTTTATGTTTCGTATAATTGGTCACTTTTAGGGTGGGATTAAGCATAACCTGGGGAAAGAAATAACAATAGAATGTTTATTTCAATCAAATATAATAATTATATAAAATGTTTTTCTGTTTTTTTTTCATCGTCATCTAAAATGCAAAATAACGTAACATCACTTCTCATAAGTTTACAGGTGAAGCAAAAAACGTTGTAAAATGGAAAATATTTTAGAAATAAAAGCAATTTTAAAAATATAAGTTAAAAATTCTATTACCGTTATATTTTTGAAGAAAAACTATTATTTTTGATATTATTTTTTAAGTTATGTGCGTTACGGTATTTTGATTTGAATTTTCTGAAACAAATAGACGTATCATCAATGCAAATATGTTTGCATAAATTGAAATATAAAAAAATTAAACAATTTTCTCAAAATACGGGCAAATTAAAATATTAAGACAAACCAGACGCTCATAAATGCAATTCTGCGCTAAAACCATGGATTTAAATTTGTTTAAATGCACCAATAAAACCAATAATCAAACAATAAATTGTTTCATTAGGATTGCGTCGACAGGGTCAAATAAATTTGCTATTCTGATGCAGCACAGGCAGTACTGAATTTAAGAACGTAGGGCTTTATAATATAATATTAGAGAAAAATTAATTTAAGAAAAAACTAATCTCATGTTAATTTAATACATGAGATTCATTTTTTCGATACATTCTAAGACAAATGTAGTAGCATTGATTTTTAGAAGGAGCCACGGTCAAATACAGACCTTTATTTTAAAGAAGTTACAACTAATATGAACACAATTTGTGTCAAGTCTTATTAAAACAAATTATGGACGGAATTCAACGAAATTTAGATTTTTATTTATTTTAAAGTTGTTTATAATACATTTTAAAGAAACATCATGTTTAAAACATTTATAAGTAGAAAATATACATATATTTCAGAAAGACAGTTGTATGTGGACTAGGTGTACTAATGGCCTATTTCTCCCCATTTTGAATAGAATAAATCTTAGAACAAACCCTAAATCTTATGTACCAAACTTTATAAAATGATCTCTGCTCAATTGCGATATGTACATGGCCAGACAACCAGCCAGATGATCAGACGGACGTATTCTAAAAAGAATTTTCCACACTCGGTCAACTATATTCCTCTGTTATTATTAACATAAATGGTAGGGCTGGAATTAATATTTTTTGCGGACGTATTCTAAAAAGAATTTTCCACACTCGGTCAACTATATTCCTCTGTTAATAAATAAATACATAAATGGTAGGGCTGGAATTAATATTTTTTGCGTTACAAATTTTACACAAATGCATAATATATTAAACATGAACAAGCGAAATTAATCACCAAATACTTTTTTTCTTACCAACTGTTTTTCACCGAAATAAACTCAAATGCAGATACATATGTACCTTGTTTATTTCTAAACACATTTAAATACTTTAAGTAATAACACTTTAAATAATATTTCACTCCACATACTTAAAGGGAATTATTTTCTAAATCCCTTCACCTTTCGTTAATTTTTCATATAAAATTTTTATGAATTTTCAACAATTTCTATGAAAATATTTTTCAAGTGCGTTGAAGTGTTTTAGAAAATATCCCCCTAAGTTTCCAAAATACTTACTGGATTTTGAACTGAAACTTTTCTGTAAGGTTTTAAAGACTGTTGCAAATAAAAGTTCAACAACTATTCAGCCATGTCACAGAGTACAATTCCGTTCGAAATGATTCCGTTCGGAATCGAAGAAAAAATATTTGTTTATTGATAGAAAGTATATTTTGATAGTTTTTTGGCCTTTTAGATACAGAAAACTCCCTTTCCGTTCATTAAAAAAAATGGTTTCATTCCGCAGTTTTTTTAGCCCCAAAATACGGAATGAGTTCCGTTTGCGAACGGAATTGTGACATGGCTGATTACATCTAATTCAACGTTTCCAGAAGTAGGCAAAAATCCATACATGTAGGACTTTTCTTCTCTAAACTAGTAGCATAGAAAATATCACAGATTTTGAAATTGAAAGTAATTTTGAAAAAATTTTTTATACAAGAAAATGCTACAAAATAAACGTGTTTGTCCTTTTTCAAAATTAAAAACTCTTTAATATTTTGTAAGCGGTATTTTGCATATAAACATCAATGAAAATAATCTTTGTAAGACAATAAATTTAATAATTGCAGGGATTACTGTAGGAGTAAACTTTTATAGCGTGAAGGAAAAAATGGATATTTTTAGACTGCGTACCTATTTTTGGAAATTTTTTTATTAACACTGATTTTATTAATGATTTAAAATAAACACTTCTTAATTGAAGTAGTATACAATACTATATAGTGTATACAATACGTTTCATAACTAAAACAGAGTTCCCATAAATGGCATTGTTTGCATAGATCCCTAAATTATCAATGTCCCATGTAAAGCACTAGCCCCCACAATTATTTAAAAAATTCCAATATACCTACATATGTACATACCTTTGTATTTTGAATTATAAATTAAAGCTAATTTTCTATCTTAAATTAAAACCCATTTGCTACTTACTGTCAACGGCAGTGATGACATTTTTCTCGCCTCATAGACTTCCTTGGTGAATTTTTTATTTAAATCCTCTCTAAACTCCATAACAATTATACGCAAAGACACGCCAATCTGTGGTGCTGATATGCCCACACAATTAAATTTCCTTAGAACTTTAATCATTTGATCTACAATTAAATCGACTTCTTTGCAATCTAACACATCCTGAGGTACTTCAGCCGCTTTGCAACGCAACACTGGATCACCTACTTGTGTTACATGACCATAAGGCGGCTGATTGCCATCTTCCGGTGTTTTGGTGGCATTAAAAAGGTTAATGGGTATAAGATTTAGTTTTTGCAAAGCCATTTTTTTAACATTTAATTGAATTTCTATAATTATTTTTAATTTTGTCAAATACTTTACGCAATTGTTGGTACAAAAATAATATTTTCAGGTCATAAAGAATTTGTAAACAAAAGTCAGATGGTAGGTTTTTTTCTTATCAACACATGTTTGTAAGAAGTGATGCCAAGTTTATGGAAGTAAAAGTAAATGTTAAATTTAACAGAAATAGTTTAACTAACATGACAATAAAGATAAAACCGGTTAATTTAAAATAACCAAATCAATAGAAATCAAGGTATTATTAAAAGTTTGTTTAAAACAGTTAAATAATGAAAAAATATTGACCTTTTAATATCTGACAGGAAATATTAAGAAATTTATTCAACATAATTGTTAAGGTCATAGAGACAAGTCATATAAGCGATGACATCGCCATGTTGTGTATTTTAGTTTATTAACCTTTTTACTCTATATTTACTGCCACTTACTCTGTTGGCAAATTTAACAATTAATCGCTTTTAAACAATTTTTTTTTCAACTCAAAAATCTATGTCTATTGACAATTGTACGATTAATACTCAAAAATCGTCTAGGGCAAAATAAATCACATAAATGGCTTGGCAAGCACACACTTTGTTTCCGTTTTGTGTTCGAAAATAAACAACACAAACATATTTCATACAAACATTACATTTTAATTTTGTTTTCAATGAATGCAGACGACGATAGTGCTGCGGCTTTTTTGCTCGCTATTTGTTTTAAACGGAGGAAAAATGTTAAATAATGGAATTGTGAGTAATGAGTGCGTTAAACAACGAGCTGTTTTGTGGCAAATAATGCTACTTACAACATTAGAACTTACGACTGGAAATTATGTTTATGCTTCAAAGTCTTCTCTCGCGAAGCTCTCGCTGAAATGATAACATTAAGCACCAATGACCTCAAAAAGTTTGAAAAATACGAGTATTATTTTTAATATTTCTAAAACTATGCTTCAAATGTTTCTCCAAACAGCAAGCACTGCAATTAACAGCACAAAATATTTGTACAAACAATGGACCAATTAGTAGGTCTGCTCGAAACGCCTGCTGATTTTTTGTAAAGTTATGTTTTTATCGTGCAAATGTTTTTGTAGCAATTGTTTTTGACATCTTATCCATTTCTTACACAAACCAATGCATTGGGTTTTGACATCTTTAACATAATTTACAAAAATAAAATGCGTGTTGTTTTTTCTATGGTTGCATTGTTGTAGTTTTGCGCAGACCTACTAATTGGGCCATGGTACAAACGTAACATTTTTACATGATTGCCAAGCAATTTAATGGAATTGGTAAATTGAAAATGTAAAAAAAAAGTTTTTCTGTAACTGTTCTCCAGATATACAAAAATTTGAATTGTCTTTGTATAGGAGGTGCCACGCCCATTTATTTATTCCCGCCCACTTTCTTACAGATATTGTGTATTAATATTCAAGCTTTTTGTACAAAATTTGAGCACTTTTACTGTTTCCGTTCTCCAGATATATAAAAACTATATTGGCTTTGTATATTGGTTACTCCTTCTTCTCTAACCAATCACTCACCGTCATTGACGACGGCTGGCAGTCAATAGTCCAACAGCAATCAAAATATTTCTTTTATATTTAATAATAAAATATTCCATTCAGTTACATACAATACGCATATTTTAACGACTTTGAAGATTACAAAGCATAATTTGTTTACTTAGGAATTGACTTTAACTATTTTGGTGAACCCTTTTCGCTTTTAATAGGATAATAGAGCATTAAAATGTCGTGTCTAACCGTAGCAACACAATTGCACCGTATGAAAGAAGTAGCGTATTATGAAGATAGCTTATCAAATAAAAACGTGTAATAATTAAAGAATTTTGTATTGAAAATATTTTTAAAACTGAGTGTTTTTCATAGAAATTTTCTATGCGAACGTTAACATTCGAAATTGTTGAACAGGCGGTAAAACAAAGGCACACAATAGTTGGCGCAAACGTAAAAGCGTATCTACGACGCGTCGTACGTCGACATATATCTATTTCTAGTTCATAGGTCGGTAAGGGCCGTATTATCATAGAAAATGAAAGATATACATAAAATGAAATAATGTTTTTGTCTTCAAATTGATTATTTGAAAACAAATAAATAGAAGGAAAAAAGAAACGAAAAATTCAATAAATCTCAAGGCGAATTTATACAGGTGACCGCATCATGAGATAGAGTTATGCTAGCTATCCATTTTTTTTAAATACTTTGTATTTTGTTTTTGTAAAAATAAGAGTGAATGTCAAAATTATTTGTTGAAAACATAAACAAGAGATTTTTGTTTGTTTATAAAATATACACAATTGCTTAAGAAGGTAAATATTTTTCCTGTATTGCAAATTTATTGTGGCTCCACTTATTCCTTACGCACTTTTTATTCCTTGATTTTATATTTTATATTCACTTTTTTTTGTTTTATAAAATTTAAATAAGTTTTTCATTCAATTATTTAGATTTTTATTAAATTTTAAATTTAAACTAATTTTTTCACAAAATGTAAACAAAGCTTGACATTCAGTATACACACAAATAAATAAGCAATAAGCAGATGACTCGAAAATGTCACCTGTATGAATTCGCCTTGATAAATCTGGATTTTTCTATTATTATTATCTGCGATGTAATTGTGGGTAAATAGAGCGTGTTTTAAAAAAATTACGGCGTTACGTCATACGTTCTTACGACGTACGACCCAGTTGTATTCCTAGCATAAAATGATATATATTGTCCTTGTCTTAAAAAGGCAACTGCTGTTTAAATTTATGTAGATCGTTTGGTAACCAAAACTATTTTTAAAAACTGTCTACTTATAAGTTAATAAAATCTAATAAGAAGTGGCACAAGTGTTATTGTGAAGTTTTGTGTTTATTATATTTTTAATTGTTTACATACCCCTGAAGATGGTTAACGATGCTTACCGAAATATTGGGAAAAGAATAAAAATATAAAAAACGAAAATATCACGAATTTTTATTTTATTTATTTACGTGGACCTACAGCCAAACAAAAACAACTAATAACTGTCTACAATTTCAATTCTTGTTTTCCCAAATCGAACTTCAAATTTCAAGCAAATAAACTGATATGAACTTCAAATTAAAGAAGTATCAATCATAGTTTTGTTGAACATCGAAAAAAAATTATATTAACGATATTTGTAAATGAATGCTCAACAATAAATAAAAACAAACCATCCCCTAAAATGCAAAAGGGCGTAACAACAAAAAAAAAAAAAAAAAAATTCGAAATAGAGTTTTTGACTGATTTTCGTTCGTTGTATCAAACTACATGTTGACAAAATTTAGATCCCTGCGATTAAAAATGGCGACTTTGTTAAAGATTTTCGAACGCCAAATACACCTTGTTGTTATGCCCTTTTGCATTTTAGGTTTTTTTTCTTCTGTATTTATTTATTGAACCTTCAAATATTAAATATGAACTAACATTAATTAATCAAATCTTATCCTAATATTTGCTTTATGTCCTGCCAGTGCCAGACAAAAAAGATTTCGTCATTACGGTTTCTGTTCACATATATAGGTGTTTATCGCTCATCTGATTGGGTGAGTGCAGCAGTGTCTCTTCTTCTTAAGCGAGTGTGGCCGCCATAATTTAAAATATTTCGAGCTAATGGATTTGGGTGCAGTTCCAGTCTTTTTAAATATTTTACTGCATATTTCGTTATCATAGTTTTTACTAATGGCACATTGAGATCCCTGTGGATATTTGAGTACCAGGGAACGGCTGTGATTATTTGAAGAAGTTTATTTTGGCGCCTTGCATTTTAGGTGACGAAATATTTATTAAATAGGTATCATTTAAAATTCTGTTTTAAATAAAAAATTTTCAGTTACGCATTTCTTAACAAAAACTTAAAATTATATAAAATTATTATTTTTTTAAATTAGGCATTTAAAAATTATCGGCAGATATTGCGAGTGTTCATTTAGCGCAAGCGAAAACCTTAAGTTTTTAATAATGTCATGTGTTTTATATTTTTCCTCCAGTTTGGAAATGTAATTTTTTAATTTTTAGTAATTTCATGACACTGTGACTCGTTAATATTTTTTTGATTGTATAATGTTGATATGATATTTAAATTAATTTAAGCCGATTAGTGTGAAAAAAATTAATTCCCTTTAAGAACAAAAAATAACAGCTGCATAATAATAATTTCAACATAATTATGCAAAATTAAATGCAAAAAAAAAAAAAAAGGATTTATACAGCAGTGCCAAATCTTTAAAACCCATTATTATTAGTTTAACTAAATTTTTATATTTCCAAAAATAACTTTTGATAATAAATTTCTATGTGCCCGCGCAAAAGAAAAACTGAACTGGCAAGTTGCTTTATTAAGCAATTTGTTTTTTAATTTTGTTTTGTCTTTTTACCCAATTACAACCACAATTGAAGGGGAATGTAAGAAAATGTAAACTCACTGTTTGTTGTTGTTGTTTTGTTAAAGCTTTGATTTTGTTACAAGTAAGACCTGAGTGTTTAAAATTCTTATTCGCTTAACAGTCTCATTTGCATAATATTTTTAGCTTTTCTAGAGTCCTTGGAAAAAGTTTGCTCACGAGCTGGCCTAAGGAACCAGTGAAATGCGCATAGAATCTAGCTTTTCCTTAACAATAATTTTCAGTGTTTTTTTTTTTATCAAAAATATAAATTGGGAATTTAGCACGTCATATTGAAATCTTATTAAAAATACATTTTGTATACCCAAAAATTACTTTCGATTCGGGTTTTTAGTCAATTCAATAACCTAACCTAAAAAAACGATTAGCACTAATGGATTCAGCGTACCCGAATTAGGTTAAAACCAGGGCTGTGGAGTCGGAGTCGTAGTACCCACAAAAACTTGCGACTCCGACTCCAAAATTTTTCGGCATAAAAAATTAAAAATTTTTTTCTAATATTTTCCAAAATAAAAATTCTTCGAAATTGGCGATGCAATATGTATTTCAAATATCGATTTGAAATTTTTACAGAATTATTTTCTTGCCATATTTAACCTTTTAAAAGATATTGCATTAAAAACAAGTTAGAGTGATATACTCGGCTGTGCCGAATTCCTCCACCGACAGTAAGAATATATGAGAGCTATAAATTATTAGTTAATCTTTATAAAACCGGACGTCAGTATAAAAATTGGTTCCGGTGTAAACAGTGTTATGAATAAATTTCTAGCAATTTGAACTTACTTGAATAAAATATCATGATTCGTAACAGTTTATTCCGAACTTAAATGATTTTCAGCAGGGAAATTTATATTATTATCACGAAATCCAGTAGGGTGATTTTTGTTGTTGAAAATCTAAATGGAACAAATTTCAATACAGTAGTGAAATTTGTTTAAGCGTTTAAAGTGCTTTTCAGAAGGTTGCTTAATATGGGATCTAAGGGAAAATGGACCGATAATCAGAAAATTGCATGAAATTATTTCTGACCATATGAACCAAAATTGGACCATATTTAACCACAATATCTATATCTGCTACGGTTTTAGGCGTATTTAATTAATTTC
This sequence comes from Pollenia amentaria, assembly GCA_943735925.1. Lineage (NCBI taxonomy): Eukaryota > Metazoa > Arthropoda > Insecta > Diptera > Polleniidae > Pollenia > Pollenia amentaria. The sequence continues at coordinate 49,233,294 of OX031006.1, forward strand.
CCAGAGTGAGCATAATTATGGACCGAGCTTCAGGAAATTTTATAGTGTGATTTTTAGTCCTATAAATCTTTGATGTACCAAATTGGATTACAATAGCATTATTTATTACGTTTTTTAACATACTAAACTGTTTTCCGAGAGTAGGTTTTATATGCGGCCAAGGTTAAATTATGGACCAATCTTTACGAAATTAAGTATGATTTCTAGCCAGAGTACGGAGAGTGCTCGAATTAAACTCGCTCGCGAGCGAGTCCAATTCGAGCGAGTTTTATTTTCAACATTGAAAAGAATTATTCTTTACTGCTCGCGAGTTTAAAAAATAAAACTCGCGAGCGAGTTTTATTTTTGCGAGTTGAAAAATATTGCTCGCGAAAAGAATTCAAATTTTAAGAGTCAAAAATAAAACTCAACTCGCGAGTCGAGCTAAAAAGAATTGTTCGCGAGTTTTATTTTTGCGTATGAATTTTTTTTAATTAAAAATATATTTTTCCTGTTTATTTGTTTGTATGTGTGGATAAATGTGTGTATGTATGAATATTTCATCGAAACACAGAACAGCATTAGCAAATGGATCAGAAGTAAGGTGGGAAAAGGTATTTATTGATACAGCAAATATTACGTTGTGACAAGTATAACTAGCCATGAAGAAGAAATAGCAAAGGAAAGGATTCGTTTAAAAGAATGCAATCATGTTATACGTTTCACAAATATAAAAAAGGCAGTTCATTAATTTCCTATGAATCGTAAACACTTCTATCTAAGTCACTAATGAACGCATACATTTTATTACACATCATTCAAAAATTAACATTTATACGTATTGCACATATATTTTAAAACACACTTATCTACCTGTTTATGAGCAGCATTCACTTGTGTGCATTTTTTTAGTATAAACATTACTTTTACAACCCTTTCCCACACGTCTTGCCAGCCATTTTAACATAAACATTAATATAATAGGTTTTTCAGACTCATTGCACTGACATTTAAACACTCACTAGGGATCAAACAAACATATCAATGATCACATTTTCTATAAATAGTCGTGATTGTTTACTACCTGTTGATGTTTTCTATAAGAATCAACTAATTTGGTTGTCACAAGACAATTATGTGATGGCTTTTGCTACCCTAAAAAACTCTTAATTCATTTATAACATTGGTCTTCAAAAACAAATGTAAGTCTTTAAATAAAAACATATAAAATATAAAGATTTTGAAGCGGTTAATTTAAATCCGTTTGCAGTTTCAAATTTTTTTATGGGCTTGACTAATATTCCGCCCGAAATAAGGGCCGATTTTTATAAAAATACCAACAAATGATTATTAATAATATTTCCTTTAAGTCAAACGAATAACATTTTTTATATTTTCCACTGTTTCGGACATTTTCAGAAATTAGTGGCGATAAACTTTTTTTTTCAAGCAAAATTAGTACTATTTTTTGTTTTCAAAAATTTGTTAACAAATTTAGAACAATTTTTTTATTATTTATCAGAAAGCCAGATATATTGCGAATAAAATGAGCCATAAACCATGAAAATCGATTGACAAATGTTTATTTTATTCATAATTATTAAAGGCAGCTTTTATGAAAATAATATGTTACCAATCTCAAACACTTTTATTTAAGTCATTTAAGAACGCATACATTTTATTACACATCATTAAACATTTTGCAGGTTTACATATTTTTAAACAAGAAAACATTTATACAAACAAACACACATGCATTCTTATCAACATGGTTATGCCCAGCATTCATATGTGTGCATATGTTTTTATAACCCCTTCCTACACATTTGCCTGCCCTTCGTTTCTAAAAATTCATATGTATGTATATTTTTACTTCGCACAAGCAAACATTAATTTTTTTAAACGAGTTGCTCGATTTCAACTCGTATGCGCTCGTTTTCTGCTCGCATAAAATTTGTACTTACGAGTTGAAAAATAAAACTCGTAAGCACAAATTTTAAAACGAGTTGTTATCTGCTTACGAGTCGAGCACAAAAATCTTATGACTCGTAAAAAATTTGTGCTCGCGAGTTTAAAAATAAAACTCGCGAGCACAAATTTTAAAATGAGAGAGTTGACTCGAATTGTGCTCGCGAGTAGAATTTTTTCCTACCCTGTTTCTAGCCTTAAGCTGGGATCACACGATTGCCGCAAATGCACCAATATGACACAATTTTGATTGTGCTTTATGGACGCAAAATAATGAAATTGCCCCAATAAAATATTCCGAAATCACACGATTGCCCTGTTTTATACAAATTTAATTGCCGCTAGGTGGTACAAAGCGAAATGAGTACAATAATTGCCGCAGCACAGTCACACGATTCTTCTTACTTGTGTCAACTGCGAAAACAGCTGTTGTGGTAGCTTTTTTATTTATTTGAAAGTTCTAGTTGGCTTGTTCATTAAAAAAAAGAAGATTGTATTATATATTCAAAAAAAGTTTTGTTGAATAGTTTTATATGAAATTTTTAACAAAGTAAAATTCTACCTATCTTCTATATACATATATAAAAGAAAGTGGCGTTAGTTACTACGTTTATAACTAAATAACGGCTGGTCCGATTTCGATGATTCGTACCAATTTAGAATGGTCTCTAACCAAGTAAGATGAATAGCCAAAAAAAAAAAATCTAAATCTAAAATAGGTGGCGCCATTGAAAATTACTCAGTATGAATTAAATCGTAAACTCTGCATTTGACGATGCTATGATCTTTAGCAAAGTTGTTGAGCATGAGCCGGCGAATGTACTTACGAGTTGAAAAATAAAACTCGTAAGCACAAATTTTAAAACGAGTTGTTATCTGCTTACGAGTCGAGCACAAAAATCTTATGACTCGTAAAAAATTTGTGCTCGCGAGTTTAAAAATAAAACTCGCGAGCACAAATTTTAAAATGAGAGAGTTGACTCGAATTGTGCTCGCGAGTAGAATTTTTTCCTACCCTGTTTCTAGCCTTAAGCTGGGATCACACGATTGCCGCAAATGCACCAATATGACACAATTTTGATTGTGCTTTATGGACGCAAAATAATGAAATTGCCCCAATAAAATATTCCGAAATCACACGATTGCCCTGTTTTATACAAATTTAATTGCCGCTAGGTGGTACAAAGCGAAATGAGTACAATAATTGCCGCAGCACAGTCACACGATTCTTCTTACTTGTGTCAACTGCGAAAACAGCTGTTGTGGTAGCTTTTTTATTTATTTGAAAGTTCTAGTTGGCTTGTTCATTAAAAAAAAGAAGATTGTATTATATATTCAAAAAAAGTTTTGTTGAATAGTTTTATATGAAATTTTTAACAAAGTAAAATTCTACCTATCTTCTATATACATATATAAAAGAAAGTGGCGTTAGTTACTACGTTTATAACTAAATAACGGCTGGTCCGATTTCGATGATTCGTACCAATTTAGAATGGTCTCTAACCAAGTAAGATGAATAGCCAAAAAAAAAAATCTAAATCTAAAATAGGTGGCGCCATTGAAAATTACTCAGTATGAATTAAATCGTAAACTCTGCATTTGACGATGCTATGATCTTTAGCAAAGTTGTTGAGCATGAGCCGGCGAAGGTTTATAAGTTGATATGACCAATTTCAGACAGGTGTCGCCACTGAAAATGACTCGAAATGGGTCAAAATCATAAACTGTGCATTTGATCATGCTATGATCTTTAGCACAGCTGTTGAGCATTAGCATACAATTTCCAATTCGTCTCGCATTCGCCATGACAATCAACAAATCCCAAGGGCAATCATTGAGTGTTTGTGGCTTAAATTTGGAGAACGACTGTTTTTCACACGGTCAACTCTATGTCGCATGTTCCCGTATCGGAAAGCCATCCTCTTTGTTCATTTTCGCACCTAACAACAAAACGAAAAATTTTGTTTATCACAAAGTGCTTCAATGATATTCTCTTAACTTATCAATAGTTTACTTATAATTCACATTATCATATATTTTTTTTTTTTTTTTTTGGAAATAAAAATAAATTATCTGCACCGAATATTACCTGTACCTGATTCTGTATCTGTATTTAAAATATACACAAAAACAATACTTTTCTAGGCAAAACAACGTTTGCCGGGTCAGCTAGTTTTAAATATATAAAGAAATAGAGAATATTTATATTCAAAAATAAATTCGCTTTAAAGAATTTCAATACATTTTGCTCCGTTTTCCTGTATATATTCTTTTATATTGTCCTGAACAGCTATTGCACTAACTTAAAAAAAAAATTATATATCAAAAGATATTTTCGGGAATACAAAATTTATTATTAATTTATTTATTAATGACTTGCTAAATTCCCAATTTTTATTATTGATAAATTTAATTTTTATTTTTTATTTATTCCTACTAAAAGAAACACACAAAAGTAAATTTATTAAAAACGGCAAATATTGCCGCGTATTGTGTTGTTTAATTGCCGCACAAGAACCCAATAAATATTGGTACATTTTTGTCATTTTTATTGACGCGCTGTTGCATATCAAGAAGTCACACGATTGCCGCACCAGGGTTGCATTTTATTAGTAAAAGTAAGCACAATATTGCCCTCGATTGGTACATGAGGCATTTGATAGTGCAGTCAAACGATTGGGGTATTAAAAAGTGTGAAAATTGGTGCATTGCCGCAATCGTGTGATCCCAGCTTTATAAAACTGTGCCGTACCAAATTTTATTGTGATAGCATTATTTGTTACGGTTTTAGACGTATTAAAATGTTTTCCGAGTGTAGGGTTTATATGGGGCCTATGGTAAATTATGGACCGCTCTTTACGAAATGTTACAGTGTGATTTCTAGTCCTATAAAGCTATGAAGTATCATATTTTAATATGAAAGCAATATTTATTACGGTTTAAGACGTACAGTATAATTTATAAGCAAATAGAACGAGTTTGTGCAAAATGTTATATCATGCCGTGCATTATGCACTCATTAGTTTTTATAACAAAATTGTGAAAATTTTTTAGGGTGGTGGTTCTATATTTTGATCCATAACTCTGATCATACTAATTGGATTTTGCTGGATTTTAATCCCAAACTGCTTTTGAGTTTTTCGCAAGTGAGCGTGTTTTCAATAGACGGACAGACAGACTCACATTGGTCAATCGACTTAAAATTACTCAAGAAACCAGAATGTACATACATTAAGGGATCTAAGATGTATAATAAAAAAGTTTCACCACTAGTGGTGGAGGGTAAAAAAAGAGTTTAAAGTCAAATAAGGACGAAATCATATTCATTTAGCATCAAGGTTAGAGTAGGAGTTGAACTCGGAGTCATGAGTCGGACTCAGGGTCGTACTTAAACAATATCAGCGTTTGGAGTCGGAGTTAGTACTTTTTTTCTGACGACTCCACAGCCCTGGTTAAAACGCCGGGTGCCCCACTTGTCAGTTTTTCAACCAGCATAGTGTTATTATTATCTGAAAATTGCAATAACTTTATATTTCCATTTTTAAATTGTAACAATGCAAATGGAAAAAATACATTCAATTTGTAAAATCTGCTCAATTAAGTGAAGAAAAAAAACCTGCATGTAGCGATTTTTCCTACTTCTGGTAACACTGATTTAAAGCATTGATTACCAAACAGCACATAAATTTAAAGAAAAAACTTTATTTTACAGAGGCTTTCTAGTAGTTAAGAATTTTTTACATGCAAATTAGATGCAAGGATTTTATCCTACATCTGGTAACGCTGATCGAAAGTGCTATGTAGAGTATCATATGGCGGCCTTGTCTAATCAAACCTTTTTATTTCGGCCATCCTGTATAAACAAATTTACAATAAATTTATTATTTTCTGTTGATTCGTTTGAAGGTCAGCGTGTTTTAAAAGACGAACAATCAAACAAGCGGACATGACAAAATTGACTTAATATTATTTAAGGACTTAGCAAATATATACATTAGGGGTCTAAATTAAACATTATTTTGTTTACTCCTCGTTTTGGTGAAGGGTATAAAACTGGCATACCCAATTTTTTAATTTATTTTTAATTTTGCTGCAAACATCAACAATAAATGCATAATTCTCTCGAAATAAGGCATAAATAAACATAATTTATTTAACAATAGAAGCGCCGCCATACCATTTTTGTCCCATTTGTAAGTCTTATGAAGCAAAAACAATCATAACTTTATTTGAAAATGCAGTATGTTTGTGTTTTTAAAACAACTTAAATGTTATTTTAATAAATAAACTTGATTCAGGTATCTTTAAATTTTTATTCAAGGTCTTAAATAATTTCCTTGAATTCCCTGAAGTTTTTTCTTTTTTTAAATATATCTTTTTTTATTTGAGACGTAGATCAAAGAAAAAAAAAACAATCAAGTCGATAACAATCAAGCCAAACAAACATATTCTTGTTTATGTACTTTAAGCACACTAAATAAAAGTATTCTAAAATTCCAAATAAATTTATTAAAACTTTTTCTCAATTCTTCTTCCAACCAGCCCACAGTGGGAGATTTTGGAAAAAAGGTGGAAATAATTCTGCATTTTCTTAACTTTAGGTCCGATTGGAATAAAGTTTCAATTAATGACTTGTACACTGATAGAAAAGGCGTCAGTCATAACGCTTATGTATTTTGACATCCGTACTATGACAAGTGTCTTCGTTTTTAACTCAATGACAATTTTCATCAGATGTCAGCCTTAACATCACTTGGCCAAATAGTCATCAGGGTCAAAAATTTAAATTATGTCATCAATGGGATGACACATTGGCATCACAGAAATGACGAATCGGATTCAGTTTTATAAAGCATGTCATCAGTGCGATGACAAACTGTCATCAAATTGAGTCATTGTAATTGACCTAAGTCAAATTGAAAGAATTTCAATATTTACTTATCCGATACACATGTTTGTTTCAGTTTTGTTGTATTCCGCCCCTTGTTAACAGAATAACTCTCAATTATAAGACACCAGCAGCATGTCCGATATGGTTTTCGTAATAATTCTACTTTAAAAATTTGATTTATTTAAATAAATAATTATAAAAATAGAATATGGGAATTTTTGCTTTTAATTTTATTTTTTAAACATAAAAATAATGTTGATAATATATTATGACATGATATATTATGTCATCGCACTGATGACAGTTTGTTATCGCATTGATGACAGTTTGTCATTGCACTGATGACATGATACATGATGTCATTGCACTGATGACATTTTGTCATTGCAGTGATGACATTTTTTTCATTGCAATGATGACAGCTTGTCATTGCACTGATGACTTGGTATATTATGTCATCGCTCTGATGATAGTTTGTCATCGAACTCATGAGAGTTTGTCATCACACTGATGACATGGTATATAATGTCATTGCACTGATGAAAGTTTGTCATTGCACTGATGACAGTTTGTCATTGCAGTGATGACAGTTTGTAATCACACTGATTACATGGTATATTATGTCATACTGATGACAGTTTGTCATGGTAATAATGTCATGATGACATGGTATATAATGTCATCGCACTCATGACAGTTTGTCATCACACTGATGACGTGGTATATTATGAATTCGCACTGATGACAGTTTTTCATTGCAATGATGACAGTATACATCAGCGTTATGACTATCAGTGAACACAAAATTTGGTGTAAAATCGATGTCACTGTAGTCATAGCACAGATGACGCATAAAATATGACAAAATTTTAGGATGACGTTCGACATTGGATTGACTTTTTGCCTCATTGATGCAATTTGCAATAACATTGATGTCACAATTCTGATGTTAGATCATCATCAATATGAAGACGAATTTTTCTATGAGTGTATTAGAGTTCAAGTTGTGAATTTCGGGTCTGTAGGTATACCAGGTGGACCACCATAGGGTTCAAAAGAAGGGGCACCTCGAGTATTGCAAAAATTAGAAACGATTCAGAATTCTTAATTTTAGCCCGATTTTAAATTCTTTTTTTTCAAAGAAACCTACTAACCCAAAATATCTCACTGTGCAGACTTTGCAATTGCAATGATAAAAAATTGTGTTATTTTAAGAAAATTTAAGCTGTTAATTTTAAATTCCCTTGTGCGAGAATATTGTTGAACTTTTGTTGATTTATGACACCTCTGCCGTTGAAAAAAACTTCTGTTATACAACAAAACAAACTCACTTAGAAGCTGTTAAAATAAATAGTACTAATATCTATTCAAACTTTTATTACTGTATGTTTATGTACAGGTACCAGGATACTGGAAGTGTTCTTAGATATTATTCTCTTCAACGTCACTTAAGGGGATTTAGGTTTAAGTTCAACATGTTGTAAATAAGATTAACGGTAGCATTTGCATAAAGTTTATACGTTTGTAAGTTTCCGAATGAATATGATTTAAATGAACTTGCAAATTTTATATTAAAAGCATAAAGAAAAGAAAAATAAAAGGGAATGATTGCAATTCAAGAGTCTGTTATTTCCAAAGATTCTTGTATTGTTTGTAGAAAAAGGACAACATCGTCTTAGAAGCTGTTGTTTGCCCAGAATTGGACTAGTATAGCATAGATCATTTTGTTGATGTTGAGTGATGAATTGAAAATTAGCAGCCTCACTAAACATGATTGATAGTGATGCCAAAAAATTCTGCACTGAAAAAAATAGTTAAATTTAAGAAAAAGCAATCATCAGTTTATTGCAACTTTTTTGCTCTTCACTCATTTGAGTACAATTAAAAATTTTGCACCAAATTACTCTCTTAAAAGGAACGCTTTTGGGTAACTTTGTGCAAGTTCGGACTGTTTCGTTATGCAAGTGGAACAAAGCTATTGACAGTCACTTGATATTTTCTAAGGCGCTTTTAAGTCGACGTCGATTAGAATTGTCTCCGTTTTAGTCGACAAGAATTCTTGCGACGACTCAAATGAAAGTTAAAGAAATTTTAAGAAGAATTTAAACATATTTATTAAATACGTTAAAATAAAAAATGCAAATTTAAAAGAAGTTATGGGCACAAATTTTATTAGTAAATTAAACGCGAAAGTTTGGAAGAGTTTGCTAAAATAGCGAAAATTCGTGAAAATTATTAATTTAAGGCAATGTGGCGAACATTTGGAAAAGTTTGCAAAAATAGCGAAAATTCGGGAAAATTTTTTATATTTCGAATAATTATTACCCAGGAAAAACTTTTTGAATTTTGGTAATAGGTGGTAGTTATTTCATACGTTACCTGGTAAGTAGTTGTCACTACAATTGTCATTATTCTGAAAACTTCAATAAGTACTTACTAGTAATGACCTCAGCAACTACTTATTACTTCTAATATTTTCACTACTGAATATTTGCTTACTAATAACCTGCTTAAGCCATAAAACATTGCTAAAACTCGCAAAAAACTCGAAATCGGAAATAAACTCTAAAATTAATTTGAAATCGCTAAACCGGTTAAAAAAAAAAACAAAGTATCGGAAATAGCATAAAAAGAGTTAAAAAATTAGCTTTAATGATGAAGAACAAAAAAAAAAAAAAAAAAAAAATAGAAAAATAATTGGAGATAGGATTTTTTTTGTAATATTTTCGATAACTTGTTGACGTCGACACAACTTTCTTATAAAGTACCAAATCGATGTGATGTAGTCGCCGACTTGATGTGACAACAAATAAAAATTAATATCGACGTAGACAACGACTTACATAATAAAGGTGATTATGTATTAATTAAAAAATAAACTGTGATATTAGTTATTTCAATAATTAAAGGAGATCTTATAAAATAATCGTTTAGAAAAATAATTTAATTTAAATGGTTAGGATTTAAGCGATTATTTTCTTCAGTTTTGACAAAACTTGACTTGGAAAAAATTCTTTCACTTATCGTAGATGTTGAAGAAGTCGAAAACAACCCATAATACAGAATATCTTATTTCTCAGTTCTTTTCCTGAATTTTTCTAAACATATAAAATCTTCCATTATCTCTAATGACATAATGACCTGTTTTAATTTTTAAAATTTTTACTTGTTTTTTAATTGTTTCGGGTTATTTTCTTTAAAGCTTGATATAAGAAGATATGAGAAGAAACAAATAACTAAACACATGCATATAAAAAGTACGTGAACAAAAAGCCGTTGCCAGCAAACACTAATGTATTTAAATTGAAGATCACTGAACATTTTCTTTGTTTGAATGAAAAATTATTTTCTAAACATATACTTTTTATATATGAGTGTTTCGTCTTAATACATAATTAAAAACACAAAAAAATATGTTATAGGACTATAAAAAATTAAGAATTTTGTTACATCGGTTAATCGACTTAAATTAACCGGTTTAATTGTTAATCGAAAATAGCCAATTTTAAATAAACCGATCAGTTAATCGGGTAGTAATTGATCGGTTAACCGATTAACGGTTACGTGACTGATACGTGACACTGTTGCCAGGCAATTATTTTTCTTCCCTCCAAAAAAAATTTAAAAACCCCCCAAATTTAACGTATTTTAAAAAAAAATCCCTCTAAATGTAAAAGTTAAGATAATAATTTCATATCAATTAGTTATATTGACTCTATTTTAATTTACGTTCTTATACCTAAATAAAGCAAAAATCGCAGAATGTTAAACATTTTACTGAAATTTCCCCACAAATATTTTTTTCAAAGTTTCTTGAATATTTTTATTAAATAAAATATCTTAAAAAACAATTTATAAACAGTTTAAAAAAGACTATAATATATGTGCATACATATATAAATCAAAAAAAAAAAAAAAAAAACAAGTTAGAGTGCTATATTCGGCTGTGCCGAATCTTTGATACCCTCCACCGACAGGAGTGAGCTCGATATGATAAATACATATATATTATTAACTAATCTTCACAAAAACGAACGTCAGCATTAAAATTGGCTGTGATTTAGACATATATTAAATTATTGACCGACAATAAGAAAATTTTATGTGTTTCTTGTTAGGACTTTGAACATGCTTGAGTAAAATATCATGATTCGTAAAAGTTTTAGCCGAACTAAAAGAATTTTTAGGAGGGTAATTTGTATTGGACCTTTATGGTAAATTATGGCCCAATCATCCCAAAATTCTGAAGACTGATTTCTAGTATTACAAAAAATAAATTAGAATAAATTTCAATACAGCAGTGTAATAAGTTTTAGCGTTAACAGAAAATTTCACAAATTTGCATGATATTTTTTCTGGCCATATGAATTTAAATAAGACATTTTACCGCAATATCTATATCTGTGATGGTTTAAGGCGAATTTTATTATTTTCCCAAAGTGAGCTTTATTTGGTTTTAGGCGCAATAAACTGTTTTCCGAGAGTAGGGTTTATATGTGGCCTAGGGTAAATTATGGACCAACCTTCACGAAATTTGGCAATGTGATTTCTCGTCCTATAAAACTGTGACGTACCGAATTTAAGTATGCTAGCGTTATTTATTGCGGTTTTAGGCGTACTAAACTGTTTTCCGGAAGTAGGGTTTTAGTGTAAATTATGGACCGATCTTCAAAAATTTTTAAAATGGGAGATTTTTGGTCCTATAAAAATGTGACGTACCAAATTTTAGTATGATAGCGTTATTTATTACGGTTTTTGGCGTACTAAACTGTTTTCCGGTATTAGGGTTTATATGGGACCTAGTGTCAATTATGGACCGATCTTCAAAAAATTTTACAGTGTGATTTCTGGTCCTATAAAACTGTGACGTACCAAATTTAAGTATGCTAGAGTTTTTTTATTGCGGTTTTAGGCCTACTAAACTGTTTTCCTCGAGATGGGTTTATATTGGGCCTATGGTTAATTATGGACCGATCGTCACGAAATTTACCAGTATGATTTGCAGTCATACAAACCAAATTCGAGCACAATTTTATGTCATTCCAAGCATTAATAAACCATTTATGTTAGTTTTTGTATCAAAATTATCAATTTTTTCAGGGTGGTGGTTCCACATTTTGATTCATAGTTCTGATCCTACTGAACCGATGTTGCTGGATTTCAATCCCAAACTGCTTAGGATAACTACAAGCAATTTGAGACCAAGTTTATTATTTTCCTTTGCGTTTTTCGAAAGTGAGCGTGTTTTCAACAGACGGACAGACGGTCAGACAGACGGACATGGCTAAACCGACTTAGAATTACTCAAGAAGCCAGAATATATATACTTTATGGGGTCTTAGATGTTTAATAAAAAAGTTTTACACAGAATGACAAACTTATGGCTAATAAATCAGTGAGTGTTTAAACGCTGGTTTAGTTGAACTAAACTTTAATTTATATGTAGTTTAAACTCAACAGTTGTTAATCAGTGTCCCATGTAGTATATGTAGTTTAAAAAGTTACATGTGGCAGCACTACGATAAATGTTGACAAATTCATATGGTTTGTATTGGTAGTTTAAACGCCCAGTTTTATGCGTTTAAAGATGGTTTATATGTTTTCTGATTTATAGATTTGTTGGCTTAAAGACATTTTAAAACAAAAAGAGAGTTTAACTTGCTCTGATTTATTAACCCTTAGTATACCCTCATTCACCACAGTGGTGGTGGAGGGTATAAAATTAGTAGAAAAGGGCTTTTTTTTAATAATGGAATAAAGTTTTTCCAAAAATATCGAGTGTTGTCAAATTATTTTCGTTAACTTTGTACATATTATCGGAATTAAAAAGTTTGAGCATTTCAGGTGTTAGATTAAGTTGTGACACGTATATTTCCTTGAATATTTCACCCTTAAAACGCTTTCTTTTTTATCTTTTCAAAAATGATTTTTGCTCAACCAAAAAAAAAAAAGAAGCTGTAAAATATATCTAGTATTGTGAAACCCCCTAAAAACCCCCTAAATATAACTTTGTCCCCAAAATTTTTCCCCTAAACATTTTTACCCCCTAAATTTGCCCCTAAGTGAAATAAAACCCCCTCAATCTGGGGGGAAACTCCCTAACCTGGACACTCTGTCACGTACTCGAAAAACTTGCAACGAGAGATTGAAACAAGAGCATAACAATTTGAAAGACAAAACATTTGTTGAAAATTTTTACAAATTTTTAAATTTAAAGATTTTCAATAAAATAATATATTTTTTTCTAAAATATAACAACAATATTCTTGCGCAAGTAGTTCAAAACAATTGAATTAAGGAAGAAATAAATTATCTGATATGTTACAGCTGAATAATTTCAGTATGCCTAACTTGCTAGTTTTTGCTGGTAAAGCGGGCATTTCCTTTTTTTTTTTTTTTTTGTTTTTTTTGATAAATTCATTTGAATTGGAAATTAATTGCAATTAATTTTTACCAAAATTTGCTAATTCAGTGCATGAATGATTCGCGGATTAATTCAAAAATGAATGATTCATTTACAGCTCTGAGCAAAACAATCTATTTCAGAAATTCAACTTTAAAATCAAAATAAATAATGATACTTTTGTGCTTATTTATGTCAACCATAAAACCGCCTAAATCATTTACAATTGTTTCATCAACACCTAAAATTGCTCTGAGGATAAAACAAGGAAAAAACGTTTGTTATAAAAAAAACCGTAATTGTTTTTTTTGCTGAGTTATAGTCAATAATTTATGACTTTGAAAAGTCTGAGTTATAGGATCTAAACTTTCCATAAAATCTCTTAAATCATTTATATTTTATGGCAATTTTAAGCGTTATTATCTTTTTTGGCTTTAATATGATTTGGTCCTGAATTTATAACAGGAACAAAATCTTAATGTTTGACTTTTATTGTGGCTTCTTAATAAATTTCTTAATCATTTCTTTTTCTTTCAAAATAAACCCATCAATTTAATTTTAAATTTTAGAAGACATTTGAAATGTTGGTATCAAGAAAATGTTTTTATTAAATTTTTACGCCTGATAAGTTATTCACTCGTAAGTGTTTAGTTATAGAAAAAGAAAGGAGGGGAATTAAAATCCTAGAAACTCAACAAAAACAGGTGCTTTTATTAAAAACCTTTTTATTTATTTTAATTATTTGCTTGAGCGCAGCAAAGTAACTTCTTTTTCTGCACCAATTGAAATCAAACATAATTTTCTTTGGCATGATTTTTCAAAAGTCTAAAAATTACACTGTGATACAGAAGTGATGGTGGGGTAAATATGCAGGGTTTTCATATGGGAGCAGTTCTGCTTTGTTGTTAATAGATAAGGAATATATTGAAACCTTTTTTCCAATCACTAAAATTTATTTTTTTATAGTTATTTTAAATTTATAGTTATTGTAAAGTTACATACTTATTTGTCAATTCATCATTATAATTAGCTTTTAAGAGCAAACCGGCCGTCCTTGTTTATCGGCCTTTCGTGAGTTTTGCATTTCATATCGCTTAGCATCGTACAACTGCGCCGTGTTAAAGTTTTTTTGATGTTTAACAATAACTCTAATTTTTTTACGTTTTATCTGGTGAAGAATTATACAAAACTCGTAATTGACTTGTAGAGTACGGTATATTTATAACACAGTTGAATTACTGGTGGAGTACCATTCAAAACTCATATTAATTACTGGTAGATACCATAACACAAAGGACCGGTTTCTGGAAGTAACTAAAACCGTCAGCCCGTTGAAGTGAAACATACCAGAGTCTCTGGTGGGGATTGCATCCACAATCCCCGTACTGTTAGACTAGCTCACTAATAACTTGCCTCCCGGGGCACCCTAATCTCATAAGTACTTGTTTTTAATCAATTGGAAAACAGCTGGGTTACGGTCGCTTGAGTTAAAAACCACAACTCAACATTTTATTAATAAATTTTCAATTTCTTTAGACTCTTATTTGATTGTAAAACAGCCAATTTTTTTTTATCTAAATGAAAAAAACTGCTTTAGCAAGCCTTCCAAAACTCGAAAGCATGCAACTATTTAAAAATCGATAAAGAAACGGATGAGTAAATTTTAAATTAACTGGAAACAGAACTAACTCTCATACACACGCAAGTTTGGCTGAACAGAAGTTTGACTAAACTAAGTAAACACAATCATTTTTAAAAAAGTAACTACATACTCTGCAGGCGCGGATTCAGGATTATAAAAATATGTTTTGCTTATGTCGATTATACACGAATTTCCGAATGTACAAAATTTTTGGAAATCCCATCAAGTTTTTTTTTGTTTTTTATAGAATCTCTAATCCAATTTTCAATAATTATCCAAGTATTTATCCTAATAGTTATTTATTATATATATCCAATAAAACATCTAGTTTACTGTATTTAAATACATATTATTCTACATTCAATCCCAGCAAGTGCCATCTATTTCCGAAAAATAAACGTTTGGGTTGAATATGCGAGCGGTTGAAATATTAATAAGCCTTAGTATATTCAATATTTTTATTTGTGCTATGATAATTATTTACTATATACATTTGAATATAACCGTTTTTCGTATCATATTTTCATAATAGTAGAATTTAAATTGGAATTTTATATGCATTGCCATTCTACCTTCCCATATGAATATATGTATTGGTCTAGTAAAAGTTCACCAAAGAAGAATTATATAACTGTCAAATTTCAAGTGCATTATTAAGAAAAGTTCTTTGATATACAAAAATACATAAAAATTAATAGGCAAGTAGTTTTCATAGGATCCCTTTTACGCCTTAACTATATATTGTATTTTAACAAATGATATATCATTCGAAAGATATTTTTTGGGAGATTCTGCTAATTTAAATTTTGTTAAATACATAAAAATCAGTGAAACAATGGTGTGTCCGTAATTTTTTTTTTATATAATGTACCTATATAAGTATATATCATTACCTTCAGTCGAAAAGGATGTAGTCCAATGTATAAATTTTATAGAAGAGAGAAAAAACTTTCTAAGGTCTTTAGTTCTGAATATATTTTAAGTCTGTAAATCCAGTTTTGCTTCATTGCCGACTCTTTATTGGCTTGCAAACCAACTAAAAATAATACATTTATGTTTTACATAGCTTTTTGTGACTTATCATCTTTGTCTTTCCATTGTTATAAGCTTTAAAATTCATTTCTAAATAAAAATAATTTAAATAAAAAAATTAGCTGTAATCAACTTAAACCAGAATAATTATATATGTATCTTTAGATTAAAACCCAAAAAGTTCGACTAAAATTCATAACTTAATTTTAAAATGAGTGAAGCATATTCCTTCTTCCAAAATTTTGTTAACAATTGCATATGTTTTTTTTTTGGTCGAAAAATTGGTCAAACAATTTAGTATGATGCAGTCAAATAAATTGCTTCAAATAAAAAAAACATTAAAAATAAATAAAATTATTTTTATAGCCAAAACGTTATTTAAAAAGATTAATTTATTTTAATTTATATTGAACTGATCTTATATTCTATTTTACCTTTTTGTTGAGTTTTTTTTACATAAACATTTTAATATAAACATATCGTTTTTAATAAACTTTTAAACTTTTTTTTGTATCACAAAAAATTCCCCCCCCCCCTAAGGCTCAAGCTGGTTCCGCGTCTAATCAAGCAATAACCGCATAAAAAGCTCAAGCGACAAAAACAAAATTTTACAGATGAAGGTTTTTTTTTTATTACATTTTATAAAAATTTTGTATGAAAATTGCCTTCCTGATCACCAATTTGGCTTTCGCCATAAACATGGAACGCTTGAACAATGCCACCGAATATGTAAAGCTATAATTGACTCCTTCGAAAATGAAAAATATTGCTCTGCTGTATTTTTAGATATACAACAGGCGTTTGATAAAGTTTGGCATACTGGATTGCTATATAAACTAAAAAGTATTCTACCAGCACCATTTTATATGTTTTTCCTGTCATATTTAAGTAACAGATACTTTTATGTAAAAATCAACAGTGATGTTTCGAACATTTATCAAATAGAAGCCGGTATACCTCAAGGCAGCGTTCTAGGACCAGTGATGTACACTATATTCACATACGATATGCCAACTACAGAAGACCTAACCGTAGCAACATACGCAGATGACACCGCGTTTATATCCTCACATCAATCACCAACTGAAGCTTCAAGAGTATTGCAATTACAACTCGACAATCTACAACACTGGCTTACTAAATGGAATATTATAGTTAACACCCAAAAATCTAATCACATTACTTTTACGTTAAGAAGGGAAAACTGCCCACCTGTAAGCCTCAATGGCACCCCAATACCCAGCAAAGAAAATGTCAAATATCTTGGGCTTCATTTGGACCGACGACTTACATGGAAAGTGCACATAAATGCCAAGAGAAAACAACTCGATATGAAATTTAAACAAATGTACTGGCTTCTGGGGCCCAAATCACAACTATCACTCGTAAATAAGGTACTTCTTCTAAAAACAATATTAAAGCCAATTTGGACCTATGGCATAGAATTATGGGGAACAGCCAGCACATCAAATATAGAAATTTTGCAAAGATTTCAATCTAAGACTTTAAGATCAATTACAAACGCTCCTTTTTACGTTACCAATATAGCATTACATAATGAACTCCAAATACCTTTTGTAAAAACTGAAATACAAAAATTTAGCTGCAACTATTTAAAAAGACTCAGCAATCACTCTAACACACTGGCAATCACACTATTAGACGAGACTGACGAAGTACGAAGACTTAAAAAAAAACACATATTAGATCTTCCATTTGTATAAAATGTGATTTATATAATTTAATTCATAACTATATTTTGTAAAAATATAAATCATCTCTATATATGTATTATAACTAGTACATGTATATTTTATATTGTTGTTTCCGATGGGAATCAATAAATTATGTTAATATTTATATTTTATTCAAATTTGCTTATTATTGTAAAATAGATCGCAAATAAAGAAATGGAAAAAAAAAAAAAAAAAATTGCCGCTTAAACTAAAATTGTTTTTGCTATAAAATCGTAGACGGAAAAAAACGAAAATTGAAAATGTTGTCGATTAAGCTTTTTTTGCGGTTATGGCTCGATATTTATAATCAAAGACAAATACCTATTTATAATTTTCCCTTCCATCAACCTATTTATTTTTATTCAATAAATGTCTATAAATCTGAGCTAAGCCCTCAGTATCTTTTTTTAAATTAATCCTTTTCTCAAATGGAACACTATTAATCTGTAACATCTCTAGCATATATCTTCGTTTCTTAAAATTTCCCTTGTTCAAAGTAGATGTGTTCTCAAAATCAGGATAATGATTGAAATCCCTACAATGTGTTGATAATGCCGCTCCATGGGCTGGATTATAATTTCTATATTTTTGGTCACGTTTACATATGTCCTGCTAAGCTAGTTTTCAGTTTTGTCCTTGTTGTTCCTACATATATTTTCCTACATTGTTCATTTTCATTGCCTCCACAATGAATTTTATAAACTAAATTAGACATATCCGACTTTTGTAATCTATCCCGAGTTTTTGTAAATAATCTCCCAACATTATTATTCACCTTATGTGCCATTCTGAATTTCCCTTTGTCATACTCGTACATATCGCACACCTATTTCAAAAGTGACACAACTCAAAAATTTAATTTTTTCAGAAATCAAAAAAAATATTTTTGACCTAAATAAAAATAGTTAAAAACAAAAACTTTGGACCATTTATTCGAAAATCCATACAGATTATGATCTAAAGAGTTATTTTATTTTTTTTTAATATTTATGCACTACATAATAATCAATTTTTAGTTGTGTCATTTTTGATGATGTATTATTTGCACAAGTTACCGAGTTATTTTAAGTTATGTCACTTTAGCTGAATTCTTTTCAAGTTGTGATACTTTTGCTGAATTAAAAATTAAAAAAAATCAACGTAAAATTTTGAAAAATATCAAACTAATATATTTATTCGAAAATACATGTAAATTTAAATTATTAAATTCAAGAACTTTTAATATAAAGAAATCTAATTTGGGTATTAAACATGAACATATAAACTTAAATTATATACTCTATATAGGTACAAGGGAAATTATTACTTTTATTTGAAAATACATTAGGAACTAAAAATGTATACTGCAAGAACTAATGTACAAAAAACCAGATTTATTAAAAAAAAAATATGTATATATAAGTAAATTCACTTCAAAAACTTTTAACATAAAGCAAAATAATAAGACAATTTTATTAATATACTAATTAATAACGTGCTTATAGTAGGCTTCATAATATTGATTTGGAATGCCATTTTTTTTGATTAAGTCCATTAGGTCTTTTTTTCATTCGGCTAAAGTAAAACTGCTGGAATACGCTTTTGTTAAACTGAAAAAAGAACGTTGAAATATTAGTCCCAATGTAATCTTGCGACATGAACATTGTTTTAGAACGAAAATTCGTCTAAACTGACCTAAGTAAAAATCTATTTTTTTATAGCAACAAAATTATTAAATTACTTCAAAATGAAGTTTTATTGCATTTGATAATTGATTTCCAAGCTCCACAATAGCAAAACCGTTAATTTTCCAAAACTAAAATACAGAAATTAAATAATAATGTTTTTTCTTCAAAAGCATCCTAACTCAAAAACTTAATATTTTTTTCATCTAAAGCGTCACAACAAAAAATAATATAAATGATTCGTACTTAACTCAATGAGCTAAACTGACACAAGTCTAATTAATACACACTCCAACAAAGAACTATTTTATCAAAAGTGTCACAATTCGAATTAAGACTATTTAGCAGTTAGCAGTACGATCTACTACCCTTGAATTTTCTGATACAACTAAAAATAGGTCACTTTTATGAATTGCAACTTTATACCAATTGAAACATAAAGAGAGACATAACTGTTTTTTTTAGCAACAGTTAACAACAACAAAATACACTGATGTTTCTTCTTACAGATAAACAAGAGTATTGTGCATAGTTTAAGCATATAAACTCGAAAAATGAAAATTTTGAGTTGTGTCACTTTTGAACTATGTGTGCGATATGGAGTTTTCTAATCTTTCCGAAAACCCAGGTACATAAGTTAATGTTTTATAAATTTTTGGTTCCAAAATTTCATCAATATGACGAGATCTTTTTAACTTGTATTGTTTACCAATTTGCAAATAAGTTTGTTAGGAAAACTATTATTTCCAATAGTTACCTTATTTTTCATATGGAAACTATTGTTAATATCCGCCAAGGTCTATTATCACTAATTGTTAATATCCGCCAAGGTCGTGGGCTTTTCTAATCCCAAATTTGTAATAATTTTCCAAAAAATCTTCAGTTTTTTTTTTTAAATTTATGCCAATTTCGTTTTGCATTAGTTTTAAGCAAAAAACTTCCAATAAATGTTAAGAATCTAAGAGTTTTTTTTAAAGGCCGAGTTTTTTATTTCCTTATCAAAATCTTTTCCTAAAATGTTATTTTACGTCGTTATTCATTCTAATAATATTTTTCTTTCTATCTTAGTTATCATCACTTTTTCCATCGCTGATCTTTAGGCAACATTTTGGTATGACACTTGAAAAAGCTTTTAACCCAAGCCAAAACAAAAAAAAAATCATATATTTTTTAAAATTTTCTATAAACATGTTATTTCTTTAAACAGTTTCGTCCTAAATAAATAATGTCCAAAAAGTTTCCACTTGTCAAGGCATTAAGTGGTTTGATTCAATAATAAAAAAACAAAAAATGAAATAAATTAGAAAACTTAAACATCAGACAACAGAAAAAAACCGTATAAAATATTCAAATATAAAAAATAGACTAACATGAAAAGAGAATTAAATTAAAATTTGCTACTGTGTCCTGATTACAGGAAAAAAAAAAATAAATCAAAAAAAAAAAGGAAAAACAATTTAAATGATATTATTTATTGTCACGTAACTTAAAAATTATTGTTAAGAATAAATTTAAAAAACACATGCAACAAGTAAGTGGCATGAGAAAAAGCAAACGTTTATAATTCTGTTGCACGGAAGTAAAAGCTTCCCTTTTCTTTTCATAATTTTTGTTAAAAGACCAATCGTAAGGCGCACGGTTTGCTTTTGGGAATAAAATTTTAGTCAGTTTTTAGTCCAATTCTTAGTGGTGTTTAAAGACGAGTAAACAATCGAATTTCAAGTTGAGCTTACATAAAATTATTTTTAAGGTTAGAGGCTAGTTGAAATTAAAAATTACTTTCGAGTTAATAGTTGATTTTTAAGGTAAGAGCAGGCATCAGAAACTAAGAACCGAAAACTTAAAATTTAAGTTTTTCATTTGAAAAATTCAAAACTCATGCGTACAAAATAAATTTTTTTTTCTATCAGTTAAAAAAAAAATAGGAAACACAAAAAAGATATTTATTTTTAAAGTACAATATGTGTTTTGTACATTAAAAGAAACAAAAAAACAAAAATTTTATTTTTGTGTTTGCTTTTATTTTTTTAAACTGATGAAAAAAAAAATTATTTTGTACGCATGACTTTTAAATTTTTAAAAAGAAAAAATTAAATTTTCGGTTCGTATTTTTTTGAACAAAAGTACAAAAAAAAAATTTTTTTTCTAAAAACCTCTTTTTTTGAGAACTTTATTATTTTGAACTTAAAGAAACAATATCAAACAAAATATTTTTATCTATTTTTGGTTATTGTACAATTTAAAACATTTTTCGAACACCAATGATAAATATTTTTTAAAAAACATAAAAAAAAACGTTTTCCGGTCCTTGTGTTTTTATTATAGTCTGGCTTAAAAGTAATTTAATATTCAAAGCCGAGTTTATAGCCGAGGGTACAGGCGAATTTATATTTGAGACTTTAGCGAAAGGTGTTTTTTAAAATAATAATACAAGACAGAAATATTGTTGGAATTAATTTTTTTTATTATCATTTCGTACATAATTTCATAACATATACATTTTTAAATATGATTCCCGGCATATGTCTGCCGCGGCTACGAGTAACATGGTCCATTCGATCCGTTCAGTTTTTGACTACTTTTTCCAATACATCTGGCCGTATGCCGTCAATGGTGGCTTAAATATGGGCTTCCAATACTACAAGAGTTGCTAGCCACATGAAAAGTAATCCAGAGACGTTAAATCCCACGAACGAGGGTGCCAGTGAACAGAACCACTTTTGAAAATAAAGTCACCAAATTGATTTTACAATAAATCGATTGTTAAGCGCACTGTATGTTAAGTTGTGCAATTGAACCAAATGTTGTTAATGTTTAGCTGATAAATTTTTGGAAACAAAAATTCAGTCAGGATGGCTCACTCAATAGCGCTCACCATTCACCATAACGGCAGCTCCTTCTTGTCTTTGAAAGAGCGTGTAAGCCGCACCAAACAGTAAATTTTAATGGATGTAATGGTGATTCGGTAACGGCTTGGTTTCTTAAACTTTGCTTATTGATGTAGCCAAAAAGAAGCTTCGTAAAATGGACTAAGTGCTCCTTGAACTTCGCGAACAGATCTATTTTTGTCAAAGTAGATTCGCACAATTTGGAAGCGTTGTTTTAGCGTCAAACAATTCATGATGACTTGCCAAACCTTACTGGAGTCGTCAAAAAATAGTTCTAACTCGGACTCTAACCGCTAAAATTTTTTTTAGTCCGACTCCGACTCCAACTCGGTCTCCTACTCAAATTTTGCTGATAAATGTATATGAGAAGGTTAAGAAACTGGATTAGGGAGATGCTAGCAGCCAGGTTGATCAAGTTGGATCTATGTGGCTCATCGAGGACCATTGAAGCAACCAAAGGTTCTCCTCAGGGTGGCGTTTTATCGCCTCTTTTGTGGACCTTGGTAATCGATGAGCTATTGGAGATTCTTAAATCCCTGGGCTTCCGAACTTATGGCTAAGTGTGACTGAATTTGATGACGCGACGATTTCGGGGGCGATGCAGCTGGCCCTGGAGTTGACACTCGGTTGGTGCACGCAAAGAAAAAACATGGTTGTGGTGAACATATTCTAAGAGCAACATATTATGATAATATTCATGATTGCAGTCAACATATAACAATTATTATTGAATCATATTATGACCAAATACATGCATAATATTACATCATAATATTTTTCCCTTAATCCTAATTTGTTTTTATTACATCCTATTTTAATTTAATGTAATCATATTATTATCATGTTAATGACAATAAGTAAAGAAGTAGTCATATTATTATCATGTTAATAATAATAATATGTAGATTAAATCTTAAACCGAAAAATATTTTTAATATATATTTATGCCACTTTACTTACTGGCAACCTTTACGTAAAACTGTTAGTCTCAATTTACACGTTTCATCTTTTGATGCTCAACTTCTTTTAAATTCCCTTTTGAAGATGCCATTACGTTCATACGCAGCAACCGGTTTCAACTCTTTTTTGCTTCAAAACAACAACACTTTTATTCAAAGCGAACCAAAGAGAAAAAGAAAAGAAAAAAATTTACATGCAGCCATTGTTGTGCATATACCTACGAATGAGAACACAAAGCGTACTGCCCAAGTACAGGCATCTCCGTACCAACCCCTTTTCTTCTTGCTTCCCTCTCCTTAAAACACAAGAGTTGAGCATCAAAAGATGAAACGTGTGAATGTAGACTTACAGATATTTCACATCATAATATGATGCAACTTAAAACATAATATTTTTAACTTATTTTTGTCGTAGGTCGTAATTATTTATAAATTATTTTATAGAATTTTCATTCTTTTTCTCTTAAATAACACAAAACAATGGCCAATATTTTTGCACCATTTTCCAATAATATTAAATTTTTTTTAGCATTGATATTTTATTTTGTGACACTTTAAAATATTTTTTATGTACCTACACTTTCTTTATTTTATCATTTCTTTAAACTTGGTTTTTGAATGGGTATTTTTTTTTAAATTGTTTAACCACTGAATAACAAACAATTCCATGGGCATATGTCAAACAAACAACACAACTGATGCAAAATTATTTTACAAATGGCGATAACAAAATATTATTAGAGTAAAGATATTTTGTTTGCATCTTAAACATATTCACAGAAAAAATTATTCAATTTCTCCAATCACCAAATTTATTCCAAATTCATAATATTAAGCAAACAAGTTGTTGATTTTGCAACTAATACCAAAATGATTATATTGGTTACTAAATATTTCATAATTTTGAAAAAATATTTTCAATAAATAATTAGTATTGTGGTTATTTTATTGAACTGTTAATGGTTTTTAATCCAAATTTAGATATTTTTAATTAGGCTTAAGTTCATTGAATTTAATTTTCATTAAATTATTTTTATGAAGACAGGAATTTTACAACATGAAATTAATTAAAATTTTTTTATTGATAATTTTTCATTCTTGACTGCGCTGAGATTTGAACCCAGGCGTTCACGGACAGGTTGCCCAGACTAGTTTCGATTGTAACCACACAATCTCTTCAGTGGGGTTTGCCGTTTTACTCACTCGGCTATTGAGGCCGGGCGACGTCAATAGTCAAACATCAATCCTTAAACCAAATGGTATTTCACTTTGGTAGATCGAAATTTGCTTTTTGAATGAATGATTATCTATTTTAATTGATTTACATGTTCTTCCTAACTTCTATTTTTTCGTACTATTTGTCAAGAATTCTTCTTGAAGTCCAAAGTACATTTTTGTTTTTTTCAATAAATAATATTTTTAATTTTAATTAAAAAATTGATCAAAAAACTTTGTCATTTCAAACAATGTGTTAATTTATTTAAATAAATTTTTACAATTCCCAACAACAATTCTACATCTTTAAATTATTATTTTTTAAACGAAAAAAGTCAATTAAGATTTTTTGGTATTTAATTAAAATTTGAATTGAAAATTTATTTCAAAACAACTAAAATGTTAATTAAATCAATATTAAATTTTTAATTTTCTTTCATCTAAAAAAATAATTGATTCAATTATCACATTAATTAAATTTAAATACTTTTTGAACCATTTTTTTAATTAATAAAACACTTTTTTCTGTGTTATGCGTACACGCATAGAAAGTTATCATGTTATGGCTATTAAATAGCATTATATGGTTGTGAGGAATATAATATCTTTTCAAAGTTATGATTATTTTCCAGTGAACCATAATTAAATTTAAAATTGCGATATACATTGACATGTTTACAATAACTAGAATATTGTTGATATTAAATAAAAATAACAATATTTTGTGTACGACAACAATATATTGTAACAATAAACATAGTGTAGTTGCCGTAACCATGCCCATCCATATTTTTTCTCTGCGTGTATTAGCTCTCTTATTGAAACGCTCGATTATGTGCCTTTTCTCGTAAGTGCTTCAAAAACACCAATTTTTTTTACTGGGTATTGCTTAGACTTAAGTGTATCCTTTAGCTGAGCCCATGGCTTAGTTCATACTTTGGTATGTAGATTATTCTGTGACTCTAATTTAGCCTTATCTAAATCTTAGTCTTTATTCTATTTTAAAGCCCAGTCTCCAACCCGGAATTTAGTCTGTTTTTAAGCATAAGTTTATTTTGTTGTATATTTTTAATAAATTTAAGCAAAATAGCGGGATATTTAAAGCAAAAATAATAATTTATAAAATAGATGTTCATACGGCCAGAGCATCGCAAATCCGAATCGATCTTGAAATACAGGAGAGAAAGTGGAATTGGATCGGGCACACCTTTCGAAAAACTCATGATGACATTGTCCGAAACGCAATTGAATGGAACCCTCAAGGGTTCTGCATATACATGGAGGAGGCAGATAGAGAAGGGAGTAGCGATGACCGGGAAAAGCTCGGCTGAATTTAAGAATACTGCATCAGATAAATCACAAAGGAGATCTTTCGTTTAGATCCTAGGATCCTTATAGGGCTTAGGATCTTTTTTATATATATACATTAGAGCGACTCACCAAAAAAAGTGCTCGATGTACCCTCCTAAAAATGAACCTTGGACTTTTTTAAGATGACATTTAAAATATTTCGGCTCCAGCTTTGACCTCTCGTGAGCTGGACCATTTTGAAAAAGGGTATATTTTTGCATGTTTTGTTAATTTAAGAATCTGTTTCCTTACCAACATATACAATATGGGTATCATAAGAAAGGTTTTTTAAGGCACGTCCAACTGTATAGACAACTTGAGTCGCTCTAATATACATATATACAAAAAATATATATATTTGTATACGGTCAGATTGCTAGCAGCCAACTGTCGCAATGAGCGGTTTTTTGCATCCTTAAATTTTTTTTCCCCTTTTTAATATTCTCCGATTCTGACGTCAAGTTGTATTGGCAAAATTAAAAAAAATATTTTTTTAGTAAAAATTAAAAGAAAACAATTGTGCTACTTGAAGCTTTCCAGTGGCAACATTGAGCATGTATTTGCAGCTATTAAATGTTTTTATTTTCTAACATGGAATATTGACCAAAATAATAAAAAAGTTTTACGACTTAAGCTATGTTCACACCTATTAAATCTTTGACGTCCTACACGTAACCCCTAGTTTTGTTTAAAAAATTATTTGCTTTTGCAAAACGTTTGACTGGATCAAACATCTTTATGAGTCTCGTTAATCAATAATCTTCTTACAAACAAAGTTTAGTAAATCAATAGAAATTGTTAAAAATAAAACCAAAATCAAATTACTGGTGATGCTTTTTTGGATTTTTTTTTGTCAAATATTTGTTAGGTCTGAACTTACCTTTACCAATAATATAAAGAAATTTTCCTCCAAAAATTATAGCCCTAAGCAAAATATTATCGCACAAAATTGTTTTTATATGAACTATATATTTTTTCATATTTTTTGTAGGCTCTTAAAATACACAAAGAAAAATAATTTAAGTTAATAAATTGTATTTTAGAATAATTGTCTGTTAAATATTCTCATAAACCCACTTATCCTTTAGTTACTTAAATCCTACAAAAATATCATTTATACATAATTTAGTTGCTCTTGAAAAGTCTAACGTTTAAATCGTGATAACAAGAACTCAAAGCAATTTGCCTGCCTTTATTAATGTTGTGCTGCTTGATAATTTTAAGTTCTAAAATCATTTAGAATGTACTGAGATTTTTTACCTGTATTTTCACTTTGTAATAAATACAAGAACACATATAAAATTAAACTGATTTTTATCTTCGTTGCTAACAATGCCAAATATGTGACTGAGGCTTTTGAACAAAATACATAAAAATTAACAAGCAAAACAAATGTTTTTTGTTTTCTTTTTTTTTATGTCAATACCCACTGATTTTTCTAGCATCTACTTTCCTTTCATGTTTTTTGAATGGGACTGAGTTGCTATTTATATGTTCCAAAGGAATTTTTGTTACGAAATGTTATGATATAAAAATTGAACTTTATATCGTTAGCCAAAATGCAAAAGGCGTAACGAATAAAAGAATTCAAAATAAAGTTTTTGATTAAACTACATGTCTTCACAAAGTGTTAAGCCTATAGTACACGGCATGTAAAAAGACACATGCGCATGTGGTTCTGACGTAATTTTGACGTCAATGCAAAGCCACAATAAACATTGCGTGTTGTGTGATGACGTCAAAATTACGTCAGAACCACATGCGCATGTGTCTTTTTACATGCCGTGTACTATAGGCTTTACACTTCTACAATCAAAAATTACGCTTTTGTTAACAAAAAACAAAAAGGACGTTAATACAAGTCTGTTTATTTGATAAATGCAAAACGACGTAATTGCATATTTTTTTCTAACAAAATATAAAGAAATGATTTTGCTTAAAACTTATTGGAAGAGTTCCATGGACGACTCATCAATATCATTATAAATATCATTTATAAAAAAGAAACGTCGGCTTAAACGACTTCAAAATCAAATTGACTAATTAGATTTCTTTGTATGACTAATATCCCTTTGAGACCTAAGTGACTAGCAAAAAGTGCATGGTATTCAACTTTAAAGAAAATAATAGGCATAATTCTGTGGTTTTCATGGGCAACCGCGTATGTCTTTAAAAACAAATTTTTCAGGAGAGCCGAAAAACCATTCAAGATCAAACTATGGGCTAGATATTGTACTTTTTGAACTTTGTTATTACGTTAGAAAATCGGAATTAGTCCATCTTTTTGCAGAAATTTTTAGAACCATGTAAAGTGCGCAATATGGCATCAATATCCAAAAATCGAAAAAATGACATACATACACATGAAAATTACAGAATTATTAGTGTCGTTGTTTTTGTGGAAAATAACGTTTTCATACAAATTAAATTTCAATATTTCACACATAACAAAAAACTTTGTTTATAATTATATTGTAATAATATTGCTGTACACAGCAATTATTTAATTTTATATTATAAGGCCGGAGGTCCCACTGTCCATATGACAAATATAACTGAAGATTACGAATCAATTTCACAAAGAATTGGAAGCAGATTCACACTGGTTAAACATGAGCATAGAAAAAAAATTTGATTTAAAAAATGGTAAGAACAACGTGATCAGAAAAAGGAGTGTCATTATTTTTATGACAATATTCCATTTCAAAAATAATTTTTAAATGTCAAAAATTATTTTCGGGAATGAAATATTTTATTAATTAATTCATTTATTAATGATGTGCTAATAATCCCAATTTTTTAATGAAAACACTGAAATTTATTGTTGTGGGAAAGCTAGTTTCTATGCGCATTTCGCTGGTTGCTTAGGCCAGCTCGTCAGGAAACTTTTTCCAAATACTTTAGAAAAGCTAAAAATATTATAAAAGTAAGACCATAAACTGAATAAGAATTTTAAACACTCAGGTCTTGCATGTAACAATGTCAAAGCTTCTTCAACAAAGAGACAACAATAAACCGTCAATTTTTCTTTCTTACATTCCCCTACAATTGGCTGGTTTTTTTTCCAACACGAATTGTAGTTGTAAGAGGATAGAAAGAAAAAAAAAAAAAATTTAAAAAAAAAACAAGTTGCTTAAATAAAGCAGCTTGCCATTTCAGTTTTTTATTTGCCGGGCACATGTAAATTCATTATCAAAAATTTGATCAAACTATCTACTATTCACTATATGAGAGGTATTTACTTACAGTAGTGCACAATAAATATTTCATTAAAATCATCGGGGTAAAAAGGGTAAAAATAAGTGATCCAAAAAACAAATTTAACGGTCTGTTTAACGATTTCGAACATCAACGTTCGCATAGAAAATTATATTTAAAACAAAATTCTAAAATTTGTTTTTATTTTAAATTTAATTTTCTATGCGAACGTTAACGTTCGAAATCGGGGAACAGGCTGTAATACTTACCGTTGTGCTTTAGAAAAATAAGAGGACTTTTTTAAAATTCGGCCCTGTTGGGTACTAAACGGGTATAACCTGTATTTTACAACTTTTTTGTCACCCCATTTAACTTTTAAACTAACAAACATAGAAATTAAGATCATACCAAATTCTTAACTTATCTATATAATATAAATATGAATTTGGTACTTTTCCGAAATTCGAACGTTTTAGGTGTGAAAATCGTACCTATTTTTGGCACTTTTTTACAACATATTTTTCTTTATTTATTGACACATTCGTATTAAATTATGGAGTTCCACTACAATATTGAACTTTTTGGTACTTTTATGCGGAGAAAAAAATCATCAAAAAGGGAAAATACGGGATATAAATTTCCTTTACTTTTCCATGCTGCATGTGGTAATTTTTGAATTCTCTATAATATTGAACGTAGAAACATAAAATTATAGGAGTGAATGAGAACATAAAAGAAGTAAAATGTTGGTACTTTTTTACACTTCAACAGATACTTTTTGAATTTTCATTAAAATTGGACCTAGAAACATAAAATTAAACATGCAGAGTGATTGAGAAACTTTATCTTAGAGAAGACCTTTTTGCCCTTTTTGGGTTTTTAACTGGTAATTTCTGATTTTTTTTTTATATTATTGTAATGTAAGTAGAACAGAACACATAGACTGGAGACTGGTCCCTCGCCAAACCGACCCACTAAGATGAATAAAAAACAAATGCTCGAAATGTGTAAACTCATTTTTACTTATATGTATGATTTCTTCATATTCGCATAAATAATTATGGTCGAATTTCGACCAGTGTAAAAGGGTATATATAACTTTGTCATTCCGTTTGTAATTTCTACAATACATGTATAATTGGCCTTATAGGCTTTCTTTGTATTGATTCAAATAAATAAATAAATAAAGTATATATATTCTGGCTTCTTATGAGAAGGGAAGTTCAAATCCGGTTGTCCGTCCGTTGAAATGGGTTTTCCGAAGACCCCAGATATGATGGACGCTAGGTTTTTATACATTTATGTCACATATAGTCCGGAATTGTTTGCTATTGAAATTCAGGAAGATCGGTCCATAAATGGCTGAGATATGAGCAAAAAACCACGACTACCTCTAATTTTTTCCATAAATCCCATGTTGTTGTTGTTTTTTAAATTCTTTTTTTCTGAATATCTCGAGAGCGGCAAGAGCTACGGTGTAGTGTATCCACACAATTCTACTTAATACATTCTTTGCAATAGTAAACAAACACATTCTTTCACTTGTTAAACAAAATGTACCGCTTATACATTCTTGTAGAATATAATCATATCGACTTGCAGTATTAATATAGGTCAGTAAAAAACCCAAATTGTTTTACTCTGTCGCAAGCATAAATTCTTTTGGGCAATATGATATTTTAAATGAACTACGGTCAACGCTCGCTTACTCATATTGACAAAAATACCGACATAAATAGTTTAAAGTACATTTTAACTATTTATGCTGAACTAACAAATTCTTCACTCAAAGTAAAAATACATTAATATTGAAATTAATAAAATGACTCATTTATTTCTGTGTGCCTGTTACAATACTGTATATTTGTATGTAAGTTAGTGCTAAGTACGTAATTGAGTGGAATTTTGTAAAGCCACTCAATTATTAGGTTAATCATTATTTTCATAAGTAGTATTTAAGACAAATAAGTTGTAAATAAAAATCAATTAATTAACGTTGATCATGGCTTGCGCTTGTGTTCTTTTATTTACATATTAGAACATTACAACGACTTTGAAATTTAGTACAAACATGTTGCTTGCCAATACACAAGCTCTCTAATGGGCGGGATTGGAGAAGTGGGTGTGGCACTTCCCATACAAAGACGTTATACATTTTGTATATCTGGAGAACGAAAAGAGCTAAAGTCTCCAAATTAGGTACAAACATATCGGTTATCAATACACAGCATCCCATAAAATATGGGCGCGATTGGAAAAGTGGGCGTGGTACCTCCCGTACAAAGACATTATTGAAAATACTCAAAACTTTAAATTTTAGGGCTCTAGTATGACATATGAACACGTTTTATATACCAAAATATCAGAAATTTTTAGCAGCATATATTTCCCGAAAACCCTGAAACTTTTCTCCCAAAAATGGAAGAGTAATGCCCAAAATAATTTTTTTTTTTAAACATACCCATTTTCGGCAACAATAGATCTTCCCGAGTCCAAGTTTTTTAATCTAAGTAAATGGTTTTTTCTATATGTTTTTCTTTCGACCTTTTTAACTTTCAAATAAATTATGTAAATAATCAGGCTCGAGGTCTGTGCTTAAAATATTTTATTCAATATTTCGCCTACCATCGGTAAGCATCATCAGGAAATAAAACAATGAGTAACAATAATCAAACAATTATTACTTTAACGTTTAACATTTGTGTGCAATATTAAATGTTAAACGTTAAAGTAATAATTGTTTGATTATTGTTACTGATTGTTTTATTTCCTGATGATGCTTACCGATGGTAGGCGAAATATTGAATAAAATAAATAAATAAAATATTTTAAACACAGACCTCGAGCCTACTTATTTACATATTTTATTTAATAATATTATATATTATCCCTAGAGGGAAGCGAACTGGCACTAATGTAGTCCCGTGATTGGTTCTTTAGTGGCAGAGACTGGGGTTGCATGGGGGTAATCATTGGAGGGGGTTAAGTTTTACCTAACAGCCCCCATTTGACCGGTCACACATCTTTTCTCAATAAATGTGTTAAGTGTTAGTTACTACGATGCTTGTCCATGGTATTTTTCCAATAAAAAAGTCCTAGAATTAATTTTTAGAACACATTTTTATATAGTCCCAAACAAATGTATCACACTACCGGTGAATACTGAACCTGTGACAAAAACGGTCCTAATAAATAATTAAAAACTATTTAAATAAAAAAATCAGAGAAAATTAATTAAAACTTAAAGAAATCTACCTTTTTGTTCTTACATAAAAACCCGGTTAAGTGATTAGTTCTCCTTTTCCATTCCATGTCATTAGTTATTTCTTTTTGTTCTTATTCTTTTTTCACTAATCCCAGTTACAGTTCTGTTAGAACAATTCACACAAATTTCCCGCAGGGATATAGCAACCGGAAACTTTAAATGAAAAACCTTAAATTTCAAATCCTTATGTTAAACTTTATTTTAATGAAGAATTTTCCTTATGTTAAATTTTATTTTATTCAATAAACTAAATTTTCTTATAATCAATTATTAATTCGTACACCTTCTTTAAGCCGAAAATCGACATTTTACATTTTATAAAATCCTTCAAATATATGTTTAAACGTCTTTTCTAAACGTCTTTTAGTAAAACAGAAGTCAAAAAGGCGTTTATAATATAACTCTTCAAATTATATAAAAACAATAATATTGGCTTACAAATTAAGTTGTCGGTTTGTTTATGTAAAGTCAGAAAAAAACTTCGTTAAAAATGTTTATAAATTTAATTTTTCAAAGTTTTTTTGCTTCTCCTGTGAAATTTTTATTTATGTTAGTTACGTCTTTTTGCAGTTTAGCTAACGGTATAGAGCATTTACTCTTAAATCAATTCTTTAAAGTTCTCCATAATCTAATCTTTTTAGTTAATTCTGTAGTTGTTGTCTATTGATTAGTTAGTAGTCCAGTTTATAGTCAGATTTATAGTTTAATTTACAGACAAATATTGGCAAGTTAATAAATAAGATTATAGTAGAGTCTTATATAATATTTAAAGTCAAAGTTAACTGTCCCGCTTGAGTTTGTAAATTAATGTTTATATACTATATAATCTATATATAAATCGGCAAAGGCAAAACGGTTAAGAACACTTTCCGTCTCTGTTTGTCAACCGATTTAAAAAAAAATACATTATTTAAAAGGCATTTACCTAAATGCACAATGTATATTTTATTAAGAGTGTAATAAGGGTAAAAATTCGGTGACTTCATATCTCCAAAACTAATAGAAACCCAAAAAAAAAAAAAAGGGGACAGGTGTCTGGTTCTCTTTGCAATTCGGCCCTTTCAGAGAGTAAACTGGGTTAACCTCTATTTTGGAACTTTTTGGTTCCCCATTTAGCTTTTAAACCAATAAGTATATGAATAAAGGCTGTACCAAATTCGTATCTTATCTAAAAATACAAATATAAATTTGGTACTTTTTCGAAATTCGAACGTTTTAAGGGATAAATTCGTACCCACTGGTACGTTTTTTTAAAAATACTTTTCTCTGTATATTGACATATAACGCAATAAATTATAGTCTTCCCCTAAAACACTGAAATTTTTGATACTTCAACGGAGCGAAATAATTTTTAGAAAGGGGAAATACGGGACATTTAATTACTTTCTTTTACTTTTCCGTGCTGCGTGTGGTAATTTTTAAATTTTTTGTAATATTGAGCTTAGAAATAAAAAATTATTGGTGCAAGGTCTTGAGTGAATGAGAACCTATAAGATGAAAAATGTTGGCACTTTTTTTTTCTTCAACTGGTACTTTTTGAATTTTAGTTAATATTGGACCTAGAAACATAAAATTAAGCATGCATTGTGGGAATAAGAATCTGTTCTACAACTGGTACTTTTTTTAATTTCCTTTAATATTGGACCTAAAAACATACAACTAAGCCTGCAGTGTCCCGAATGGGTGAGAATCTATAAGAGGGAACATTTTAGGTCTTCAAATGGTCCTTTTTTGCATTTCCGTTAGTATTGGACCTAGAAACATAAAATTAAACATGCATGGCTCTGAGTGAATAAGAATCTGTAAGGAAGAGCTTTTTGGTACTTTTCGTTATTTAACTGGTACTTTTTGAATTTTTTAAAATACTGAACATAGAAACATAAAATTTAGCATGCAGAGTCCTGAGTGATTGAGAATCTATATTTAAGAGGCGAAATTTTTGTACTTTTTATTTTTCAATTGGTACTTTCTGACTTTTTTCATATAATTCAACTTAAAAAACTAAATTAAACATTCACGGACTTGAGTAGAAGAGAACATTTGGTTCGGAGGTTGGTACCTAGCCAAATCGATCCACTAAGACGAAAAAAACGAATTCTCTAAACATTTCAATTCATATATACTTATATGTATGTTTTCTTCATATTTGCATAAATAACTATGGTCGAATTTCGACCACTTGGCAAACTCTAGTATGTATAAATTTCTGTGGTTCCTTTAAGAAGCATATGACCTCAACAATTGCATTCCATTCTTTCTGTCTGTTTTTAGCTCGTGCCATCATTTCCTTACTTTTGCTGTTTCAATATTCAGCTGCCGTTGCCAAGTTTGGCTTGGACATCCTCTTCTGCGACCGCCTTGGGAAATTGACTCTATGGCATTTCTTCCTATGTCGAATTGGGCCTTCGCAAGGCATGTCCAATTCATCTCCATTTTCATATTTGCTTCTCAGTTTCAACTGGGGTCTGCCCAATTTGTGCCCAGAGCTCGGCATTGCTGATTGTGTTTGGGTAGATAATTTTAGGCATTCGACAAAGGCATCTGTTAGTAACAACTTGAATTGATCTGAGATCCAACATGAATTGGGTTAAGATTTTTTTGTCGAACTTAAAATTTATATCGAATATGGAACGTGTAGACGCTAACATATTTACCGACAGCCAAAGGGCAATTAGGGTGATATCAGTTAATAGGGTAAAGTCCGAGACCATAACCAAATTTTCCTCGGGCGGTAGGATCCGTATCATATGGGTGTCGGGCCACTCGGCGATAATAGGTAACGAAAGGGCCAATATAATCGTTATCAGTGGAAGAGAGCTCGGACCAGTAGACCTGACAAATACGAAGTCGTTTGAGGCAACGGAAATGGAATTGAAGGCGTGGGCTAGGGAAACCCAAAAGGTAAGTTGGAATAATGGCACTGTGGGAATAACCACTAAGATTTTGTTGGGTAACCAAGACGAGAGGGGAGCAAGAAGCCTCCGTAATAGGAGTAAGTCCGAGGTTAGTATGATGGTGCATATCCTAACTGGTCATGCACGGGCAACATCTGACGTATGTAGAGCGTGTGGAGATAGGAGCGAGTCGCTGGAACACTTTCTCTAACCCTGTCAGACATTTGTCGAATTAAGATCCAAACACCTCGGGAGCGATCTCATGTTGGACTTAGAATCCCTCAGGAACGTTGACTGGAAAACCTTAGCGAATTACGTGAAACTGGGTTTTTAATGCCTGACGCTAAGCCCCATCCCTATAGGAGGTGGTATCAGTATCCACCTATCTCTATGTGTTTACGGAGCGAACAACAAGCCCGATAGAGGCCTAGGAATATATCGTACTGATATGGGCTTGCATCCTTTAAGATTCCTTCTCCATTCGACCTAACCTAACCTAACCTACAACTTATATGTTATTTCTTATACGAGTATTTATATTCATAACTTTTCTTTTTTTTTTTTAATATTTTCTGTCGATAGGAGACAATAATTGTTTGACAGCACATTTTGTCATATAATGTATGCGGTCTTAAGAACATGCTATCTATATATTAATATAGCAAACTATAAAAAAATTTTAGAAGGCCTTTGGATAACATTTATACGAAAATATTTTATCTTACTTTATTAAAAAATATTAAGATATTTTTTTTTAATAATA
Source organism: Pollenia amentaria (assembly GCA_943735925.1). NCBI lineage: Eukaryota > Metazoa > Arthropoda > Insecta > Diptera > Polleniidae > Pollenia > Pollenia amentaria. Next base: position 49,269,141 of record OX031006.1, read on the forward strand.
TATTCCTTTGGATAAGTTTTTAATTTTTATGGTACATTAATCTTATGTTCTTTTTTAAAACTTTTGTAATTGGCAAAAATTCTTTTTATATTTCGGACACGTGTTGTTGTTTTTTTTTAGATTAAATTCAAACAAATTCTTAAATCAATGGTAAAACGTTTTGTGTTCATAAATTGCCATCTATTGCATGTGCACTAGAGTTTTTTCTCTGAATTTCCTGGGAATTTCAGTTGCTTCAATTACCCCCACTTTCAAGGGAATTAAATGCGGGATTTACGGGAAATTTCACAAAGTAAATATTTATTAAGAAAATGTGGGAAGAAGTTTATGCAGACAAAAGTTACTAAATCGAAATTTTACTTACGTTTGCAACTGATAAAGATCAATTAAAGAAAAGTTAAAAGCTTTTATATTACCAAGAAAAAATAACAGTTTAGTATTTTTTTCCCAGCTGTTCATCCAGACTTCTTTAACAATTTAGTATATTATTAAATAAATATAAAGAAAAAATTAATTCTGGTACTCAATTGATACTTCATTTTGCAACAAAATTGTGCCAATTAGTTCGTAAGTTTTTTTGGGGGCGGCGTAAAGTTTTCACCAATCATCAATTAAAAGAAAATCTCTCCCTCTCTCTCTCTCAACCAAAATCATTCAAGGCGCTCGAATGAAAATTCAAAAATAGAACCTTTATGGAAACCTTATGATCCATATCGCGGTTCCCTACTTAAAAAAAAAGACGCAGAAAATTAAAATTTAATGGGGAATGTTTATTATCATTTGAAATAACATTCTTTGGCATTAATTTTTAGAAGATTATGTCTATCAAATGTTGGCCGTTACTACGTCGCAGATGGTCCATTCTTTGAGTCCAATTTTCGATGACTCGTTCGAGCATTTCGACTGGTAACTGGCGAATGACACGTGTGATGGTTTCTCCAAGGCCTGAATCGAAGCCGGTCTGTCCGCATAAACTTTAGACTTAACATATCCCCACAGGAAAAAGTCTAACGGTGTGATATCACACGATCTTGGTGGCCAATCGACCGGCCCAAAACGTGAAATTATATGCTGAATGAAGCGTTCTCTCAATAAATCCATTGATTGATGCGATGTGTGGGAAGTGGCGCCGTCTTGCTGAAACCAAATGTCACCGAGATTGTCGGTCCGAGTTGCTGCGAACGTCGCCGAATCGACTCTCCACGGTCTTCGTGTACACTCTCAGCTACGGCCGCTATATTTTCTTCACAGCGTCTATTCGGTCGTATATTATCCAATAATGAATGCTGGGTCTCAAAAGGGGTGATGGTGTTGCGAATAGTACGCTCAGTAGGCCGATTATGCTGACCATAAGCTGAGCAAAGTGCACGAAACACATTCCTCACAGAACGTGAATTTTCGTAATAAAGATGAACGATTTGTAAACATTGTTCAGGCGTAATTCTTTCCATTATGAAATGCCAAACAATACTAAACAAAAATAACACGACAGTATGACACGACTCACACGTGATCTGTCCAAAAAAGGCTTTTGAAAAAAGTATCTCTACTTGAATCACCCATTATTGGAAATCTCTGTTAAAGTAAATTTTTTAGATATTTCTTCTTCGAAAATTTTGCAATATTTTGACACGTTTTTGTACTGCACTGTTCTGGATGAAAATCGTCCCTGAGATTGTGACAGCTAAGCCTTATGTTAAATGATTTTTTTAATCTGAATATGATCTCCGTTTTCCTTCATCACTTACCATTTTCGAGGAGACCCCCTGAAAAATATTTTCGATAATACTGTGGCCGTAATTCATTTAAGAGGAGCACAAATATTGATTAAGCCGTTAATTTTCTTAATAGCACTTTACCTCTCTTCAGCTCATCTCCTGAGATCGTAAAGTCAACATCTCGAAGCTTTGGAGTAGGATTTTGTGTTCCTTTGTTGTCTAAATATTTCCCTAAAAAAATTAGAGTGATCGGCATTACTTTACCATTTAACTATTCCTCAAGACAGAACTTAGTTTGAGAAAAGATTTTCCGAAAAGCGGAAATGGCAAAATACGTCTGGTACAAGAAACTTCAACTTCAGGGTACGAGAAAAATACAAAACAAGCACCAAATGGGGATGAAGACTTTGATGCAGAACTATTTAAAATAATAATAAATAATTTGTGAAAATATATAAAAATTAGTTAAAGTTATGAAATTTTTGAAAAATAAAAGATTTTGTTTGTTGTGCTTAATTCCCTTTTTAAATAATTGATAAAAATACTGAAATTTATTGTTGGAGGATAAGCTGTTCCTATGCGCATTTCACTGGTTGCTTAGGCCAGATCGTCAGGAAACGTTCTCCTAAATAATTTTACAAAAGCCAAAGCTATCAGCAAACAAAACTACAGAAGGAATGAGAATTACCTACAATACTTTCAAAAAGTGTTATTTGCAACGATATCAAAGCTTAAACAAAATACCAATTTATCAATTATTAAAAAAGGGAATTAAGCACAACAAACAAAATCTTTTAATAACTATTTGTATTCCCAAAAATAACTTTGATAATAAATTTTTGCAAGTGCACGTGCATAAAAAACTGAACGGACAAATTGTTTTTATTTTGTTTTCTTGCGAAAACAATAAAAGTACTTTGTTTTTGTTTTTAATATGTTTTTTCTTTACCCACTTACAGCTACAATTAATGTTGGGAGAATTCTAACTAATTGTAGTGGGAAATGTAAGAAAAGATAAAAACTCATCACTGTTTTATTGTTTGGTATTTTGTTTAAGCTTTGATATCGTTGCAAATAAAACTTTTTGAGGGTATTGTAGGTAATTCTCATTCCTTCTGTAGTTTTGTTTGCTGATAGCTTTGGCTTTTCTAAAATTATTTAGGAGAACGTTTCCTGACGATCTGGCCTAAGCAACCAGTGAAATGCGCATAGGAACAGCTTATCCTCCAACAATAAATTTCAGTATTTTTATTAATTATTAAAAAAGGGAATTAAGCACAACAAACAAAATCTTTTAATAAATATTTGTATTCCCAAAAACAACTTTGATAATAAATTTTTGAAAATTAATAAAAAAGAGGAGGGGTCTTCTGAAAATAGTGGGCGATAAGAGTAAAAAGAAGGTTATATTCGGAATCAGGAGGTCAATTTGAAATTGGAATCCGCAAAAATGGAAACAGGGCTCTTTTGGTGTTTTCAAACCAGTAACATTAAAAATATTGATATCTATAAATTAAATTCAATGCCTAAATGATTGAAAAAGGAAAGAATTAGTAGGTTGGGCTGGAGGCTTTCCTGAAAAAGGGAGAGGCGGGAAAGGATGAAGAGGGTTAAACAGAGGTCATATTTGAAACCAACAGTTTTTTTACATAAGAATCCGTTAAAATGGTGTAAGGGCTCGATATTTGTGAGCAGTGTAATTATTTAAACTCGATATATCAATAAAATATTTTGAAACTGTGATTCACAGAAAATCAGTGGAAATTTTTCTAATCAAATACTTTCAAAATCTTACACATTTTTTTTTAAATTATAAAAAATATTGCGTTTTTTTTAAAGCGGTAATTTCGTGCACAGAAAAAAATCAAAAATTGTCTCTAATCACCAAATTCATACCAAACTCATAGAATCAAGCAAACAATTTGTTGATTTTGCAACTGTTACCAAAATGATTATATTGATAATTAAAAATTTTAAAAATTTTAAAATTGTGAATATTTTGTTTTAATAAATGATATTTTTAATTTTAATTAAAAACTAATAAATTAATAAATGAATTAATTAATTAATTAAAAACATTATCAAAAAACTGTGCTGTTTCAAACAATGTGTTAATTGATTCAATTAAATATAGCTCAGGTTTTGACAATTCCCAACAATAATACTACAATTCAAAATTATTTTATTTAAAGTGAAAAAATCATTTAAGATTGTTTGTTATTTAATAAATATTTTAATTAAAAATTTATTTCAAAACAAATGAAATGTTGATTAAATCAAAATTATATTTTTAATTTTCTTTCAACTATAAAAAATAATAGCTTCAGTTATCACATTTATTAAATTGAAATACTTTTTAAAAACATTTTTTAGTTGTTAAAAAACTATTGATAATTTTTTCTTTGTGGATCCCGAAAATTTCACAACTCTTATCCGCTTTCCTGGGAAGGGAATAAGTGCAGAGATAATACCCTAAAAATCATTTATTTTATTTAATTTTTTTTTTTAAATTTAAAGGACATATTTGTGATTCATTGTCCTTTAACGAATGTCTGGATTATAAGCAAGAAATATACGTACATATAAATTTACAAATGAAAATTATACGAACTCATATCAAACAAAGCCAAGAACGTTTTCCTTTTTTCATGTGTAATGAAGGTAAGCAATTTATTTTATTTTAAATTGTTGTTTGTTTTGCATTTGAGTTAACAAATGGTCACATTGAATAGGCCATTTGTAACAAATGTTTTCTTAATTCGTTACAAAAAATAAATTATTGATTTGGGGTATTTTTTTTAAAATGTTCTTAAATTAAATGTCACACTTGTTGAATTTATGGCACGTGTGAGCTTAACCTCACGCCTGGGGTCTTAAATATTCGATACATATTTAAAAAAAAAAAAAAAAAAAAAAAAAAAAAATAAAAAATATTTCAATCGTTGTCATTGGAAATTCTTTGGTCCTTTGACTACACCCTGCAACATTGTTACAAACATTTTTTTACACATGGACAAATCAATTTTCGCTTGAAATGATAAATATACAACAAAATTATTCTCATTTTTTTACGATCACATCATATATCCTTTTAAAAGGACTTTAAAAGTTAAATTTAATTCATAATCAAAATTTCAGTATGGATATTAAACAAGTAAAATTGCGATAAGAACAGAATTTTATATAAATAACGTTTTGTAGACATAAATAAATCTTTTGTTTTTTTTTTTTTATTATTCCTACACTAAATCCCGCGAAGCTTGTTGCTTGTCTGCAGGAGACCAGAGTCTCTGGCGGTAATCGAACTCACTACTTCACTACTTATAAGCATCAATAATGTATATACGAGTACTTTATAGGGTCTAGATCAATATTGCAGAAATTACAATTGGATGGACAAAACTTTAACCTTCGATGAAGGTAAAAATTGGCGCTGCGAAATATGACCCCAAAAATAAAATGTAAATTTTTATGAAACACAATTATTTACTAGTTAACAATTTAACGGGCAAAAACGCTTGTAATTGTGAACTTGTAGTTAAGTAAAATAGGCCCCTGACCAAATAAGTTGCCAGTTAGAAGATACTTTCTACATACATACTTACTATTTCCTTACTTATCTTTCCCTACCTACTTTTCCCCTTTAATAAACTGCCTATAAATGGTATCGTTGTAAAGTTTTAGCTAATAAATTGAACAACTATACACACATTTTTATATTCTGCTTGTATTTAAATGCGATTTTGTTATTCACATTTTAACATTTCAATAGCAGTGAAAATGTTTTGACATTGAAATTAATATTATAACATTGAAACAATATTTTTTTCAAAGAACTAGAGTATATGATTCATATTTAATTTCATGCACTTCAAAATATTACTCATACGCAGGATGGTAGAAAAATAGTGGAAAAAAACACAAGAAAAAGACTATGGTTGGGCTAAATGTGACCCGAAAAATAATAATCCTAAGCATCTTCCGGAAAACATAAATTAATTTAATTTATTAGGTACAAATATATTCTTACTTAACTAACCAAGAAGTAGTTATTAGCTAGTTGTTGAAGAAGACCAGAGCATCCATCCGGAATCGAACACGCAACCCTCGCACTGATAAACTTGTTTACTACCAAATCGCCTGCCGGGGCTTCCCAAATTCATTTAAACTGGTCATATTACTGACAAATGCTTAACAACTGGTCTAAGCTATAATCCGTAGGGGAGATTTATTTAGGCGCTACTAGATGGAATAATTGGTACATTAATAAGGGAAGTAACGAATACCGATACTGATACCGATATATCGGCGATACTTCAGAGTTCCCGATATAGCGGTATCGGCGATATTTTGCTGTCGATACGACGATACTTTTTATATTTTTTTTGGAGTATTTAAGAAATAATAAAATTTTCTATGTTTATTTTTTGCATAGCACTTAAGAGAAAATAACACATTAAAAAGCAGAACATACAATTGCAACAGAATAATAAACTTGTAATTGAAAATGTAAATTGACCGCAAATTTGGGGCTATTTTTCATAATGCATATCACCCTATTTTTTAATGGAAAATTACCAAAAAAAAAAAAATGAACAATAGCCCTAAAAATAAAATAAAATATGACCCTTAATTTGGGGTTATTTATCATTATGAAAAATCACCTCAAAATTTTAAATGAACTTTTCCCCCAAAAAGTTAAAACCTAAAAAAACAAAAAAAGTTTTTTTTTTTAAATTTGCATGCCCGAAACTTAAATTCCCAAATTTAAAATCCCAAGTTAAAAAATACATAATTTCAAAGTCCCTATATTATAACAAACACCGGCTTCGCTAACCCAGCATTTACACATGCAAGTGCAAGTTCGAAAAACACAATACACTCGCACTTTTTCACTAACACTATCACAATTTTCATACTTGCAGCCAACTTGTAGCTAACTTACAAGACATTTCTGACGATAGTGATTTTTTGGCACTTGCATGCAAGTAAATGTCAAAAATATAAACAGAGTTGCCAAATTTACTTGATTGCGGAAACAATAATAGTAGTTTTAACTTTTTTTAAGTATATTTAAAAATATTTCGTTTATTTTTTTGCAAATATACCTATAGTAGACAATTGTTTTAATTTTAAAACATCAATCTCAATAGATAACGTAAAAATAATAATTAATACCAAATGTTTGCATAAAAGTGTATCCTTGTTTTGCTGTTGGTAACTCAGATATATAAACAAAACAAATTAACTTGCACTTGACTGTGTAAACACTGTAGCTACTTGCAAGACTTTCGGCTACTTCTTTGACATTTTCGTTGATAATATGTATACACCACTTGCAAGTAATTACCTGCATGTGTAAAGGCAGGGTAACTAAAGAATCTCTGCATAGCCAGTAAAGATTTTTTTCTCTTTAGAAATTTAAATATAAAATTTTATAAAATTTTTTGGGCTATTTTTTCTTTTCTTAAAATTTGCATTATGCATAAGTAAATGCATAATTGCCCTCAATTCAAAATTGTGATTTTATTTGGGTAATTTTTCATTCCTTGATATTTTGGTAATTTTTCATTTCACTTAAAATGCAAAAACACCCCAACGTAAAAATGAAAAAAGGCCCCCAAAAAACAAACAAATTGTCACAAAATTGCGTGTTGTTGAGGCTCATGTAAAATTTTGGGGCCATTCTCTATTTTCTTTTTTGTGCTTTATTTCCTGGGATAATTTTGCGCTCCGCCGTAAAAACTAATTAATTTGATTTAAGTAAATTACAAATAAATCTTGCCAGTCTAACTTTGTAATCAGAATTTTAAATTTTAGACCGAAGTTTTTATAAAAAGTTTTACGCCAATTTTTTCAATTCAAAGGACTTTATTTGTAATATTATTTAAAATTCAAAAGTAATTTGTATAAAATTAAAGAGTGTACTGCCTTTCATTTTATATCAAAATAAAGTAGTAAAATAGAGTTATTACAACTATTTAATTTATAAGATTTTTTTTTGTTGTGCTAAATTCCCAATTTACATTCTTGATAAATCCACTGAAATTTATTGTTGGAGGATAAGTTAGTTCCTATGCGTATTTCACTGCACGCAAAGAAAAGACATTATGGTGGTAAACATATTCTAAGAGCAACATATTGTGATAAGATTCATGATTAGTCAACATATTATGATTATTATTGAATCATATTATGACCAAATATATTCGCAATATTACATCATAATATTTTTCCCCTAATCCTAATTTGTTTTTATTACATCATATTATAATTTAATATAATCATATTATTATCATACTAATCATAATAAGTTAAGAAGTAACCATATTATTATCATGTTAATAATAATAAATTAAGAAGTAATCATATTGTCTAAATTAGCAAAAGGACATCTTACTTGTTTAGTTTTATTTTATAAATTAATTTCTTGCCACAATTTGAATTTTAAAATGTTGTTACAACAATTGTCAATTAACTATATAGTTTGAAAAGCACTGAAGTTAAAACCCTATTTTTTGTACCCTAATGATATTATATTTGAGGATAAATTAACAGAACAATCTGTCATTTATTTAGCGCCAATTAAGATTAGCCATCTTTATTGCTAGTGCCTTCGTGGCTCGTAAAATTGTATTATTTTTTTTACTTATAATTGAACCTGCCAAGGGTAAGCATCTCTCGCTTAAATAAAAAACATTTTTGAATTGTAACCTAACAACGTGCCTCTTTCCTTTTCAATTGAACCGCCGCCTTACTGCGCTAGTAATTTTTTGCAACCAATAAGTTATAGCATCCTTTGGATACAATCTTGTACAGAGCCCTGGTTAAAATAGTTTTCAACCCACCCCACTAACTCTCAGTTACTTGCTGGGGATTCCCTTTGAACCCACATCTACCATACCTGAGTACAATCACACACAAAAGTCTACACTCAGATTTCTTTACTTCTAACATTAAAAAGTTATTCACATATTATTATCATATTATTCATAATATGTAATAATATTATAATTTTGTTAACCATAATAATATGTAGATTAAATCTAAAATCGAAAAATATTTTTAATATATATTTATCCTTATTTTCTTAACGTAAAACTGTTACAGATATTTCACATCATATTTTTTTCGTAGGTCGCAATTATTTATAAATTATTTTATAGAATTTTTATTCTTTTCTCTAAAATAACACAAGACAATTGATATTTTATTTTGTGACACTTTACAATTTTATTTGAATGTACCTACAATTTCTATATTTTTTAATCTCTTTAAACTTGGTTTTTTATGGATATTTTTTAAATTGTTTAACCACTGAATAACAAATAATTCGATAGGCATATGTAAAACAAACAACACAACTGATGAAAAAATATTTTACAAATGACGATAACAAAATATTGTGTTTTCATCTTAAACATATTATGAGTACACGTATAGAAAGTTATCATGTTATGGCTATTAAATATCATTAAATGGTTGTGAGGAATATAATATCTTTTCAAAGTTATCACTATTTAGTTGAGTTGTTTTTTGTTGTGTTTTGTTATACTTAAATTTAAAATTGCGATAAACATTGACATGTTTACAATAACTATAATATTGTTGATATTAAATAAAACTAACAATATTTTGTGTACGACAACAATATATTGTTACAAAAAACATAGTGTAGTTGCCGTAACCATGCCCAACCATATTTTTTTCTCTGCGTGTGGTTGCTTAGACCAGATCATCTGAAAACTTTTTCCCAAGGACTCTATTATTAATCATTTAATGTTCAGCGGCAACCAAAATAACCACCAAATGCTGGTCGGTGACAATTATATGGTTAAATTAATTATAATGTGTTTAACAAAGTTTCGTTAAAACTAGTTTTGTTGGTCACAATGTGTTTAAGTAGCCATAACACGTATGAAAATTTTCCTTTTGAAAACAGGCAGCTTTTCGGTTACCATATAAAAACATATTTTTTTCTACGTGTATAAATTGAAACAGCTCGATATTTGATATTTTAAAAACATTTTTTTTCAATTCTTTTCTTCTTGGTATATACTTTTAAATGGGCATTTTTTCTTATTTTAAGACTTAAGAATATTTTCAAAGTCTAAACAGATACATAAATTAATTTTTGTTAGTACATTAAAAGGGGTTTAGATCATAAAAAATTTATAAGACAAACTTTCTTAAAAACTTTGTATTATAAACCTAAAAAATATTTTTTTAGGAGTAAATCCTTTTCATATTTAATTTATATTCCAAGCACTTTTTTTGCCTGCAAAAGCATATCTTTTTTAGTTTTAATACGAAATCTTTAAGTTTTATCCTCTTCTTAAGTTCTAGTGTCTTTTGTCATTAACATCTTTGAAGTTTTCCATCGACATTATTTACAATTCATCAACTGTGAACGTGACTTTTATACGAGTACAAACCAATGTTAGTTTGTTTTACGAAAAAGGATGTGATTTTTATCCTTTAATTCTTTAAGGCAAGTGACACATGTCGTATTGAAGTTGTTTACTGAACTTCAGAGATAATAATGATGTTAAATAATGTTAAAGACAAGTGGCTGGAAATTGTCGAAAGGTATTTTTGAAGAACATTAATTTTTCTTTTAATTATTTAAATTAAAAAAGTTTAATGGAATTTAAATTTTCTGTAGGCTTGTATAACATTCGTCAGGAAAATAAAGCATACCGTTTCATTCCTAATAACCCAAAATAAGGGAAAAATTACACTAAATGATGCTAGCAATACAACTGGGACGAACGACGAATTTCGGCCAACACGACGAATTTTTCAGTAAAAATTCGCTAAGTAATTTCGTCCTATGAAGCACAATAACGACGAATAACTATCAGTTTTTAAATTTGAGAAAGTTGATTGCTGTTTGTGCAAAGAGAGAGAAATAGTGTGGCCATATTAAAAAAAATTATGCTTAAAAATTAAAACATAATCAAAACCACAACTAAAAACTATTTTTATAGCAAAATACTTTGCAAAATTATTTTAAATGTTATTAAATAAAAAAAAAAAAACAGATATTATAGTAAAAAGTAACTTTTTTTTACTAAAATACTTCTAAACTAAAACCAAACATGGTCACCTGGTACTGATTTGTTCGTCGTTCTCCAGCATATGAAATAGAAATAAATCTATTGCAAAGTCGCCGCTTATGACGAATTTCGGCGGACGCCTTTTTTGTGTGTATTTTTATTTCCACTAATATGTTTTATTTTTGGCGACGAATATTCGCGGCCAAAAATTCGTCGTTCGTCCCAGTAGTGTTCCTAGCATGACTGATGTTTTGCGCTGTCACCCTTAAAATATTAACAGTACGAGAGAGCTTAAACTAACCCTCCACTCTAAATGCAGAGATAAAATATATTTTCCTAGGCCCAGGAAAAACTTAATTATTTTTAAATGGAGAATTTGTTTAGATTTTATTGTTACTTTAACGAAACTTTTGTTACTGCAAATATGTTCTGAGTATATCAATTTTCTATAACACAAAAAAAAAAAAATTTTCAGTAGTTTTTTTTATCAATAGAAAAAATTATTTGATATTTCAATTTAACTAATGTAATATTTGAACCAATTATTTCAACATTTTAGTTGTTTTGAAATTAATTTTAAATTAAATAGCAAAAAATCTTAATTGGCTCTTCCGCTTTAATTATAATAATTTAAGCTTGTAGAATTGTTGTTGGGAATTGTCAAAATCTGAGCTTTATTTAATTAATAAATTAACGCTTTGTTTGAAATGGTAAACTTTTTTGAAAATTTGTAAAATTAAAATTAAAAATATCATATTGAACAAAATTCACAACTCACAATTTTCAGAATTTTTAGCAATCAATATAATCATTTTGTTAATAGATGCAAAATTAACAAATTGTTTGCTTGATTCTATGAATTTGGTGATTAAAAACAATTTTTAATTGTTTCTGTGTAAGGCAACCATAACCTTTAGGGAGGGTCGATTTGTAGGGACGCAAAAAATTCGCCCAAGTGACAAGGAAAATCGTATTCTAAGAATCAAAATAAGAAACTTTGTCCAAGTAACCATACCTCTAAAATTAATGCTTATGTTCATTATTTTGATCCAAAGGTCAAATTTTGAAAAATCCCACTTTGACTCATTTAAAGTGCCCCAATCGCTTCTAAATATATGATCGACCCCCACTTACTTTGTAGGGCCGACCCACCCTTGTCACTTGGGCGATTTTAAATCGATCCACCCTGGTGTACATATTTGTTATCAATTTTTTTTTGTGAAATATCTGCAAGGAAAACATCCATCAAGTTACTTGGTTACGTATGAGTATTATTTAATTCCAATTTATTAACATGCATACGCCATGTGGTACAATTAATAAATCAAACTTTTAAAAAAGCAATAAGCGAAAAAATAAGACTTTCTGTAAGAGTAGGGCTTTTTCTGAAGAAAATCATTTAAATCTAGGCTTTTTTTTTCTAAAATTCTTGTCATGTTGTAGAATAGAGTGACTTTTTGAAAAAAAAAATTGATTTGTATAATTACTCTAACTTTCTTGAAAAAATATGTTAAAAGTTTACGGTTTTGAAAAAAATTACTTTTGTTTGGGAAATAGTCACTTCTTTTTGAAAAAAATACACTTTTAGTGAACAAAATGTGATGGCGGTACGTATGTTGAATCATCGGGGTGCATTGTTGGCATTAATGACATAACTGTTGCTCCTTGCTCTTCATTTTCCATCGCAAATGCATCGACTGTTAGTCTTTTCGGATTATGTTGATCGTGCATAAACTCTTTGTGGCGTGACTTTTTCAAAATAAGTCACATTTTGTTTACTAAAAGTGTCTTTTTCCACAAAAAGTGAAATTTTTTTTCACTAAAAGTGACTATATCCTAAAAAATAACTTTTTTCAAAAGTCCGTAAACTTTCACCGCATTTTTTCAAGAAAGTTAGAGTAATTATAAAAATCAATTTTTTTTACAACAAGTCACTCTATTCTACATCAAGACAAGACTTTTAGAAAAAAGCCTAATTTTACATGACCTTCTTCAGAAAAAGCCCTACTCTTACAAAAAGTCTTATTTTTTCGCTTATTGATTTTTTAAAAGTTTGATTTATTAATTGTACCACATGGCGTATGCATGTTAATAAATTGGAATTAAATAATACTCATACGTAACCAAGTAACTTGACAGATGTTTTCCTTGAAGATTTTTCTTTAAAAAAAAAATTGATAACAAATATGTACACTAGGGCGGGTCGGTTTAAAAATCGCCCAAGTGACAAGGGCGGGTCGGGACTCCAAAGTTAGTGGGGGTCGGTCATACGTTTAGACTCGATGGGGGCACTTTAAATGGGTCAAAGTGGAATTTTTCATAATTCATTTTAGAGGTGTGGTTCCTTGGTCAAAGTTTCTTATTTTGATCCCTAGAATACGATTTTCCTTGTCACATGGGCGATTTTAAAATCGACCCGCCGTAATAACCATATTATAATTACACTATGCTAGTTGAAAAAACAGACAAGCCGGGCACATGGCGTTTTAACATAATTCGGGTACGCTGAACCCAGTGGTGCCCGCGGTTTTTTAAGATTGGCTCTGGTTTTCGAGATATACCGTTATTTCGAAAATGGAAGAGGTTGCACAACGTATATTCGCGTAACTCAAAAACGGTTTAGTTGATTGAAATTACTAAAAAATTCCGCAATAAAATTTCATTTAAGAAAAGTAAAACTTTTTTTCTAATGTGAGTAGTTGTTATTGAATCATAATTTTTTTTTTTGAAAAAAAAATTAATTTTTTTATCAAAATTTCGAAAATTTTGTTTTTTAAAAATTCATAAAAAAACCGCATATAAAAAATTTTACGTCGAAATGTCATTGAAAATAAAATTTCTGCATTGGTACATTCTTCATATATACATAATATTGAATAAAGAATTTAATAATTAAAAAAAATCCTATGAAATGCTCGATATAAATTATATTCTTCATATATATTGAATAAAAAGTCCCATAAATTCCCAGAAGTCGCCCCTAGTGGTATATAATGTATGACCGACCTCAATTAATTTTTTGTCCTTAACATTTTCTCGAGACATACTTGCCCTTTATCTCCACTTCTTAGGGGGGCCCCCATAAAAATATTGCGTTTTATGAAATTCTTAAATTAATTAAAATTTGTCGACTTTTGTGAATAAAATCAAAAGTTGCAAACAGATTTTAATCATTTATGCGTCTGCAAAAAATTAGAAGCATAGCTGCATTTTCCAATTTTTTATGAATTTTTAAAAAACAAAAATTTCGAAATTTTGTTAAAAAAATTATTTTTTCTTTCTAAAAAAAAAATTATGTTTCTAAAATGACTAAGGATATTAGAAAGAAGTTTTACTTTTCTTAAAGGAAATTTTATTGCAAAATTTCGGTTTTGTAAGTTTTTTGAATAAGCTAAAGCGTTTTTGAGTTACGCGAATATATGTTGTGCAACCTCCTCCATTTTTGAAATAGCGGTATATCTCAAAAACCAGAGCCAATCTTAAAAAACCGCGGGCACCACTGGATTCAGCGTACTTGAATTATGTTAAAACGCCAGGTGCCCAGCTTGTCACGAAAAAAGTGTCAATTTCGTGCACAGTGTTATTATTATCATTTATATGTCTACAACAAGTAATTGTATGGTGGCTTGTTTAATCATTATATGTTTTAATATTAATATGATGAAAAAACCAAAATGTTATTTTTAATTTTAAACATCTAAATCACCAGAATAAAAAGGTATATAGTTCAAGACAACCAACCACTTTATGATTGTAATTGACATGAAAGTGAATAACTCAGTAATAATATGGGCGGGAAAATAAATTATATGATTAAAGAGACTACTATAATTTTTGTTTCTTCGGCAATCAGACTGAATGAATTGCCAGTTAGGAGATACTTTCTACATACATACCTACTATTTCCTTACTTATCTTTCCCTACCTACTTTTCCCCTTGAATAAACTGCCTATAAATGGTATCGTTGTAAAGTTTTAGCTAATAAATTGAACAACTGTAGATACATTTTTATATTCTGCTTGTGTTTTAATGCTATTTTGTAATTCAAATTGTAACATTTCAATAGCAGTGAAAATGTTTTGACATTGAAATTAATTTTATAACATTGAAACAATATTTTTTTCAAAGAACTAGAGTGTATGATTCATATTTAATTTCATGCATTTCAAAATGTTACTCATACGCAGGATGGTAGAAAAATAGTTGAAACAACACAAGTAAAAAACTATGGTTGGGCTAAATGTTGCCCGAAAAATAATAATCCTAAGCACCTTCCGGAAAACATAAATTAATTAAATTTATTAGGAGGTACAAATACATTTACAAATTATATTCTTACTAAACTAACCGAGAAATAGTTACTAGCTAGTTGTTGAAGAAGACCAGAGCATCTGTCCGGAATCGAACACGCAACCTTCGCACTGATAGATTTTTTTACTACCAAATCGCCTGCCGGGATTGCCCAAATTCATTTAAACTGGTCATATTACTTACAAATGTTTAACAATCCGGAGGGGACATTTATTTAGGCGCTACTAGATGGAATAATTGGTACATTAATTACCAAATTTCAGGATAGTATTTGAAAAAGGGAAGTAACGAATACCGATACTGATACCGATACTGATACCGATATATCGGCGATACTTCAGAGTTCTCTATGAAAAAATCAAAATAAAAAAATAAACAACAAAGTGGCCTTAAAATTGCGTGTTGTTGAGTTTCATGTATCGGCGATATTTTGCTGTCGATACGACGATACTTTTTATATTTTTTTTTGGAGTATTTTTGAAGAAATAATGAAATTTTTTATTTTTAGTTTTTGCTTAGCACTTAAGAGATATAACACATTAAAAATCAGAGCATAAGATTAAAACGGAATAAAGAAATTGTTTCATAAAAAATAAATGAATCAACGAAGATGGAAAATAGTTCGGAGACTCAAAATTTAGTGGCTGACTTAGCATTAGCTCTAACTAAAAGGCTTAAGGCTTTAGAAAACAATGAAACCTATTGGGTATCCACAATGTTTGACCCTTGATACATGCTCAAATAGTTCAAAGACAATTGACTTTAATTGTACCGAAAAAGCTCTTATTTAGCTACTTAACATGTCTCTGCATTCCGAAAGTGTTGGAAATCCGGTCAAGCTCTGATAAGTCTACAAGAACTGGCCTTTCGAGCGTGTGTGAAAAAATTATAAAAGGATGCGAGGAGTCTAAGCCTAATTCCATGCTATGCTGTGATTCTGCTCAAGAAAAAGTCAAGAGATACCTTAGATCTTCCACTATTTCTAGAGACGCCGATCGATCCGCTTGTAAACGGGTCAGTGATATGTTAAAAATAATTCTTCATTATGAACAATCACCTCAAAATATTCAATAAATTTTTACTCCAAAAAGTTAAAACTAAAAAATCACAAAGAAAGTTATTCCCAAATTTGGGTTGGGTTCATATGCCCGAAACTTAAATTCCGAAATTTAAAATCCAAAGTATAAAAATGTAGACTTTCAAAGTCCTGAATTTTAATGTCCCGAATAATTATACAGCCTTCGGTCCGGCGCAAGGATTTTTTCCTCTATGGTATAAAGAACTCTGGCTTCGGTAACTTAAACTTCATCTCGACCAGGAAAACGATTTTCTCCTCTATGTTATAACAAACACCGGCTTCGCTAACTAAAGCAGCCCCAAATACAAAATTCTGATTTTATTTGGGGACATTTTTCATTCCTTTTATATTGGGGTCATTTTTTATTTCTCTTTAAATGCAAAAACACCTTAACGAAAAAATTTAAAAAATCAAAATAAAAAAATAAACAACAAAGTGGCCTCAAAATTGCGTGTTGTGAGTCTCATGTAAAATTTTGGGAACATTCTTTAATTTCTTTGTGGGTCCGTCTTTCCTCTGGTCAATTTGCGCACCGCCAATATTTTCCACTACAGCTCTGGTTCAAACAGACTTGCGAAATCGTTGATATCCGCAAAAGTTGAGAATACTTTGTTTATTAAACAAAAAGCTAATTGTTACTCAAAATATCATATAGATTAAATGGAATATTTTTATGAACTTTCAGTACAGGGTAGTTTTTAAAATTGGCTCGATTTTGAATCCACTTCATTTCGATTTCTAGAACATGCCCGAATATCAATTTAAAATATTAATAACTTCTTATACCACAGAAAAGTGTTTTAATAATTAAAAAAATGGTTTAAAAAGTATTTAAATTTAATTAATGTGATAATTGAATCAATTATTTTTTTAGTTGAAAGAAAATTAAAAATTTAATTTTGATTTAATTAACATTTTAGTTGTATTGAAATTAATTTTCAATTAAAATTTTTATTAAATAACAAAAAATCTAAATTGTCTTTTTTCGTTTAAAATAAAATAATTTAAATATGTTTATTTGTTGTTGGGAATTGTCAATTATTTATTTAAATAAATTAACACATTCTTTGAAATGGCAAAGTTTTTTTATAATTTTTTTTAATTAAAATTAAAAATATCATTTATTGCAAAAAAAATATTCACAATTTTACAATTTTTAGTAATTAATATAATCATTTTGGTAATAGGTGCAAAATCAACAAATTGTTTGCTTGATATTATAAATTTGGTATAAATTTGGTGATTGGAGAAATTTAATAATTTTTTCTGTGACTGTACTGTTGTTTAATTTACAGTTAACTCTTCTTGAGTTTTGGTTAATTAAACTGGAATTCAAATTTAATATGCGTATCGATATCGGCGATATTTTTGTTTGAGTATGGGTTTCGGTATCGTATCGGCAAAATGCCGTATCGTTACATCTCTAATTTAAATCTATATTGTGTCTATTTTTTAATATAAACTTAAATCGTTTTTAAATAAGGATTCATTTTTTTAAGTTTTATTTAAAATTTCTTATTTAATTAAGATAAAGGTATGCGGCACTACAAAAAAAAAAAAAAAAAATTCAAAAAAGTCTTATTATTTTCAAGGTGATCCCAAAAACAGCTGACTGTTTTTGCTTTTCCTGATGTTGTTGTATTTTGAGGTCACCTTGCTAAGTTAATACAAAGGAAACTTAAGTTGAATTTAAATGGACCACATCGGTCAATTAAGTTTCATTTTACTGTTTAGTGAAGTAGAGAATTTTGTATTTAAAACGATTTGAAGCATAAATGTGTTTTAACAGCAATCCTGAAAATTTACTATAAGTCTTTCTTCGATATCTTAAACACCTACAAACGAAAATAAAATCTAAACTAAATTCTATCAGCTCGATGTTTATGGCAGCATGTATTTGAAAACAAAAAACTTCCGCCAGCTCAACAGAAGAGATAAATTAAGTACAAATACACATGTTCGCATATCACATTTTATTTAAAGCAACTAAAATCAATATCTTTGTCGTGTTGTAAAAGTAATTATACCTTATGTATAAGTAAATATTTTCATTGCAGACAATATAACATGTTTGCTTGCATTTAGATTATTGTGAAATTGCTATGCTCAAATGGAATTGATTGTAAAGATAAAATAATAATAAAAAAGTGTTTGTACAAGTTTCATTTAAAGACAAGAATACAGACAATTATTTATGTCAGATGCCGGATTGAGCAGTAAATACACGTGCACAATACACAATAACTAACTAATTTACTCGATAGGTGAAGAAGAATTATTTGTTGCTGTTTTTATTAGGTTTTTATTAATTTAAATAAATATAATAGCAAACTTTTGTATAAAACGGAACTTTAAGTACAAGTTTTCTATAAAAAGCCAATTTTCGTAAAAATTTCTTGGAAATAGAACTTTTTGCAAAATTTCGTATAAACAGCAAGTTTTGATGCATAATAAAATTTTTTTTTAGATTCAACATTTTTTGTTTTTCGAATTTATTCTATGAGCTAAATTTCAGTTATGTATTTTATAAAGCTTTTTGTAATAGTTCAATTCCTTAAATTTTTAGGAATGACTTTATACACTACACCCAAAGAAAAAATATGTTTAAAAATGGTCACCTCCAACAAAACTATTTTAAAAGAAAAATTTTAAACAAACTATGTTTAAGTTAACCATATTATTGTCACCGACAACAATATTATAGTTAAATGGGTCCCCCATCAAGAAGGCGCAACCATATTATGGTTGCCTCCAAACACGTTTTGGTTAATAATAACTTAAACATGTTTAACACTTATAATAGCATTGTTGGTTTTCAACCATAGCATGTTGCTCTTGGAAAAGAGGAAAATACTATTGTTAATTTAAAAACAAATTATTGTCATATTTAACCAAAACATGTTTAAAGACAACCATAATATGGTTGTGGCTTCTTGATGGAGGACCAATTTAACAAAAATATGATTGTCAGTGACAATAATATGGTTAAATTAAACATAATATGTTTAAACATTTTCTTTAAAAATAGTTTTGTTGAAGGTGACCATTTTTAAACATATTTTTTTTTCTGCGTGTAGCAGACTACTATCTTGCATCTTCCTGTATAAAGTCATTCCTAAAAATTTAAGGAATAGAACTATTACAAAAAGCTTTGTAGAATACATAACTGAAATTTAGCTCATAGAATAAATTTGAAAAATAAAAAATGTTGAATACAATAAAGTGAATTATGAAAAGGAATAATTCCCAGATTCTATTTGTTAAAATAGTTGAGTTAAATACATTCAAATTATAAAGTATCACTATCCAGTGTGACACAAAGAATGCTGACGAAGGCCGTAGCGGGCCAGAAAATGCATTAAATTCTGCTGGTGTCTAATAATTGTTAATTTTTCTGTACATACAATATACTTCATTGCTATAAAACGGAAAGCTAAGGTAAAATGTAACAGGCAGATGCAAGATAATAGTCTGGTAGTGTATAAAATCATTTCTAAAAATTTAAGGAATAGAACTATTACAAAAAGCTTTATAAAATACATAACTGAAATTTAGCTTATAGAATAAATTCGAAAAATAAAAAATGTTGAATGTAATAAAGTGACTTATGAAAAGGAATAATTCCCAGATTCTAATTTTTTTTTTAGGAAATTTTCTAAAAAATAAATTAATAAATTTTTTTTTTGGAAATTTCATGTAAACAAAATTTTTTTTTAGAAAATTTCGTATAAATAACAATATTTTAGAACAATTCCTATAAATAACAATTGATGATAAAACCTTCTATAAATAGCATATTTCTTTAAAATCCCAATAAATACTACATTTTTACACAGTTAGTCCAATAACTAGACAATATAGAGAACTTTTCGATATATTAGAAAATTTATGGTAAAATTTTCACGTACCTTTTATGCTTTTAGTTATTTGTTTCATCTTATATCTTCTCATATTAATCTCTTAACAGAATTAACCGAAATAATGCGAAGTGTAAAAAATTTAAAAAAATTAAAGCAGGAAAAATAAAAACATGAAAACCCAGAAAGAGGTCTGAGAAATTAGATATTCTGTATTATGAGTTGCTTTTGATTTCTGGAACATCTACGATAAATGAAAGAATTTTTTTTAAAGTTAAGTTTTATCAAAACTAAAGAAAATAAACGCTTAAATCCTAAACATTTAAGCCAAATTATTTGTATAAAAGATTATTTTATAAGATTTTCTTAAACTATTGAAATAACTAATAAAATTATTTTAGAGTTTATTGCTTAATTAATACATAAAATGTATTAATTAAAAAATATGTATTTCATATTTATTGATTAATTTTTGTTAGTTCAAGAATTGTTATGTTTGTTATGTTTTTGGTATTTTTCTTATAAACTCCAAATAACAAATAATTTATGCATTTTTATATATTGAAATTACTTAATTTATAAAAAAAACTTTATTAATCGTTTAACCGATCAATAACAAAATTAACCGATTATTAACCGATTAAATCAAAACCTCGGTTTATTAATCGAGCGATTAAATGAATCCCCTAGTACCTAGTACAAGAAATCTATATTTTATTCAATTGACTCAGTTGATTGAAAACACTGTGCAAGAAATTGACACTTTTTTTTCGTGACAAGCTGGGCACCTAGCGTTTTAACATAATTCGGGTACGCTGAATCCAGTGGTGCCCGCGGTTTTTTTAAATTGGCTCTGGTTGTCGAGATATACCGCTATTTCAAAAATGGAGTAGGTTGCACAACATATGTTCGCGTAACTCAAAAACCCTTTAGCTAATTGAAAAAACTTAAAAAACCGAAATTCCGCAATGAAATTTTCTTTAGTAAAAGTAATATCTTTAATATCTGTAGTCGTTTTAGAAACATAATTTTTTGGAAAAAAATAATTTTTTTAACAAAATTTTGAAATTTTTGTTTTTTAAAAATTCATAAAAAATTGGAAAATGCAGCTATGCTTCTAATTTTTTGCAGACGTATAAAAAATTCCAAACAAAACAAGCCATAAAGGATTAAAATCTGTTTGCAACTTTTGATTTTATTCACAAAAGTCGGCAAATTTTAAATAATTTAAGAATTTCATAAAACGCAATATTTTTATGGGAGCCCCCTAAGGGATGGTGATAAAGGGAAAGTATAATTTGAGAAAATGTTAAGAACAAAAAACTAATGGAGGTCAGTCATACATTTTATCCCCCTAGGGGCGACTCCTGGGCATTTATGGGACTTTTTCTTCAATATATTTCTAGTCTGCATTGAACATTTTGTATGGAAGCCCCCTTAAGCAATGGAGACAGCGGGTGGGTATGTTAGAAATAAATAATTGAGATGAAAAATAAAGTGGGGTTGGTCATACATTTGACCCATCTAGGGGCATCCTAGGCGCTGCAGGGGCCAAATTTAAGAATTTCATTAAACGGCCATATTTGTATGGGAGCCCCTCCTAAGTGGTGGAGATATATGGCAACTATGTTTTAAGAAAATGTTAAGAACAAAAAACATTGGAGGTCGGTCATACATTTTATCCCCCTAGGAGTGAATCCTAGGCCTTAGAAACAAATGATGGGAATGAAAAATAAAATAGCATAGCTGCATTTTCCAATTTTTTATGAATTTTTAAAAAACAAAAATTTCGAAATTTTGAATAAAAAATTAATTTTTTTTTCAAAAAAAAAATTATGTTTCAATAAGGCCTACTCATATTAGAAAAAAAGTTTTTTCGGTTTTTTATGTTTTTTCAATAAACTAAACCGTTTTTGAGTTACGCGAACATATGTTGTGCAACCTCCTCCATTTTACCCGAATTATGTTAAAACGCCATGTGCCCGGCTTGTCTGTTTTTTCAACTAGTATAGTGAAATAAACAACAAATCAATTCCTTCAGTAATTGTATTGAGCAAACTATTAATCGAATTATTTCCCAGCAAAAACTTTGCCTACAAAATAAGCAAAAAAGTAATGAGAACTAGACGAAAAGACTACTTATTTTTCTACTAGGAAAAGTACTTATTTTTGTTCGCGATATCCCAAAAGTAATACTTTATAATTTGGCCAATTACAACCTAGAAGTAATACCTTTTTTTAAACGTCAAAGTTTTATAAAAATATGTAGCTAAATTTACCTTTTCTTGAAAATATAACGAAAATCTACTTTTTTTTTTTTTTTTTTTTATTGAAAGTTTTGCGATAATTCACATTTTAATAGAAGTTTTGCAAACACGTACTTTTTATAGCAATTTTTACAAAAAATTTTGTTCTTATAGGAAGTTTGGTGAAATTAAAATTTGTATAGGAAATTTTTGAGAATTTGGGTTTTAGAAAAATTTGGCTATGACCCAGATACACCAGGGGCGCCAGAAAATTTAGATAAAAAACGGCATATTTTCAAAAAAATCGGCATTATCGGCACTTCAATTAAAGAAAATTGGCAAATTAAAAATATCCCTTTTAAGAACAATAAAATATTAATTAACACAAAAAATAACAAAACGGAATAATTCAGCACTAACTTACATATAACCCATATAAAAACATAAAATTTTTATGGCTTTTATATATGAAAAATTTTTTTCCACATTTTATTTTAACAAATATTTTATAGATACATATATCTGTGGCCACAAGCAATAACCTCCTAAGTCTTATGTCTACGACTAACACTTAGACGGTTATTGCTTGGGACCACAGATATGGTCGCTGTTTTAACTAACCGACCTAACTAACATTTAACAAATTTTACAGGCGAGCACTTTTAATGTTTTTTGTCTTAAATTTAGTAATTTCCTAGCCAAAATACGAATGAAATTGGGTTTATGCATTATTTGTTATGTAGTATAACATCTTTTGTTATGTGTTAAATAAAGAAAAAGACAAATATTTTTATATTTTGTACTTAACTCAATTTTCAAAAAAAATTTCAGTTAGGCCAGTTAGTAAAAACAGCGTCGATATGAGTTTAATAGTTTAATCAAATCCATTTTAAGATCAACATCAAAACAGTTTGCATTATTAAATTTTAAGTAATCTTTAGAAAAAAGAATTCCTTTTTCCAGGGAACATCGAAATTTCGTTTTATTAAGGTTGACTTGTTTAAAAATTCCTTCCACATTTGCGGAAGAATGTTGAAGGACCATAATTTGTTGTACAAACTTTGACAGCACTGGAAATGCATCCGTCTAATGCCCACGTCTTAATTCTGAAATTTTTTTTCCAAAAAGTTTGCAAATTTACTACAATTTCTTCTAAATCTTCTTAAAAGTTTAAAAATTTTAACTCTCTAAATTCAGGGTCTAAAATTTATTTTTCTTTTTCAGAAATAAAGCTGGGGAACTCTTTCATATTTTGTCATAATTTGGTTAGGGTTAATCATATATAAAGACTTATAAGATTTTTGTTCAAAATCCAAACGTTTTAATATTTGATTTGAAAATTCTATATAAAAATTTATATAGTTATTAACAATTTTGTTCATTTCGCTTTTGTTGAGTTTTGATTTTGATAGTAACTCATTAGCCAATAAGCCCATTTGCTCCTCATCAAAGTTCAAAAAATTTTTTGTGTTGATAAATTAAATTAAATTTTTTAATTGTTTTTTTTTTTATAAAATTAGTTAATACAGATTTAAAACCACTTTCCATTTGGTTGTATAGGTTATGACATGTGGTCCAAAGTGACCCAAAATGTATAAATTACACGTTAACAAGCAAAGTTACCGTGGTTTAAGTGTTTATTAAAAAAATCGGCATTTTTGGAGCAAAAATCGGAAAATCGGCACTTTGCTAATTTTAAGGCAAAAAATCGGCAAAATGCCGATAAATCGGCAGATATGGCAGGCTTGGTACACACTAAACCTCTGCACAAATGCATTTAAAAGCCGTTACAAGACATTCGTTTGTTTTTTAAATACTGATTGTCGCTCACTCTTTGCTAACGAATCAAATGCTATGTTGTGCAAAACACATATAACAAAAAATAAATAAAAACACACAATTGCAAATTAATTGTAATTAGTGTGTTATAAACGACCAAATACGAAGTGTAAAGAGTACGGAATTTACTCCAAACAGCAACAAAGCAAAACAAATCACACTAACTAAACCAAATCACACGAATGAACTGTAGCAAAATAGGTGATAAGTATGAATTATCTTGTTTTTTTTTTCAATTATTAGCTATGACTAGCTAGATTTGTATGAAGCAAAAAACAATTAAAGATGAAAAATATTTTTATAGAATATTTAAGTTTTATTTGAAATTATTTTATTATTACAAAAACATATTATCAAATATTTAATTAAAAGTAAAAAAAAAAAAAAATAAAAGGTAATTCTATTATTTGCAAAATTAATATAAAAATAATACATACAACGATCAAAATCTGAGATACAATCGGCAATAAACATCAAGATCACACATTGTGAATTGAAAAGTTTACCGTACATAACTGTATTATAGACACACAATTGTTGGGTGTTGTTTTTTCTTTCAAATAAAATTTTGGATTGAGTTGGTTTATTTAAATCCAACTACTGCTTTACACTGATTTGTTTGAAACGAACTACTGTTTTAACATTGATTTGGTTTTTCATAATGGATCATTCAAGCTGATTTAAAAAAAAAGTTACAGTAGTTGACACAACAATAATTTATTGTTGACAACTGTGTACAAGAAACAAATGCATTCGTGCAGGGGTTTAGTACACACTATTAAAGTTTTCTCTCAGAAAGTCTGAGTTTATTGGTGAGAGAGGAAGAGAACAGGCTATTGCTCTCTCCCCTCTCAACCATTAACTCAGAGTTTATGAAAGAAAACTTTCATAATGTGAACCCAGTCTAATGAATTTTCCTGAAGGGCTAATGAATTTTCCTAAAGGGCAAAGTTTGTTATTTAATAGGATTTTTTCTTTAAATTAGATATTTAATAGAACATTTTTTAAGAATTTTACATTTATGGTTTTTTATACACAGAAAAAAGTGTTTTATCAATTAAAAAATTGGTTTAAAAAGTATTTTAATATAATTAATGTGATAATTGAATCAATAATTTTTTTAGCTGAAAAAATTGAAAAATTTAATTTTAATTTAATTAACATTTTAGTTGTTTTGAAATTAATTTTCAATTAAAATTTTAATTAAATAACAAAAAATCTTAATTGACTTTTTTCGTTTAAAAAAAAAATAATTTAAACATGTAAAATTGTTGTTGGGAGTAGTCAATATTTATTTAAATAAATTAACACATTGTTTAAAATTTGAAAGTTTTTTGATCACTTTTTTAATTAAAATTAAAAATATCATTTATTGAAAATATTTTTTCAAAATTTTAAAATTTTTAGTAATCAATATAATCATTTTGGTAATAGGTGCAAAATCAACAACTTGTTTGCTTGATATTATGAATTTAGAACAAATTTGGTGATTGGAGAAATTTAATAATTTTTTCTGTGTAGAAAATTTTCAAAAGATTTTTTTTTAAAAATTTTGCAAAAATTTACAATTTATAAAATTTTTTTCAAAAATTAGTATTTTATACGAAGCGGTTGAAAAAATTGCCGTTTATGAAGATTAAATTCTTTGGATTTTTTTGGAAATTTTCCGGAAATTTTCGTTTTTATTGGCATTTAGACTTCGGAACAAACTCTTTTTACGCTCCTTTTTTGCAATGGATATATTTTTGTATTTAATCTTAACATTACTGTTGTCGTTAAAATTTTTAAAACAGCCCTCCCTCGCTTAGAATGCGAACATTTATAAAACTCATTTTTGATGTGGAGCATGTTGTCACACTTTATCCTTAATTCAATTTTTTTGTGTGTGTGTGTCTTTGATTTAAAAATTTTTTATTCCAACGAATTTTCTTTCATATGCATGTAAGTATAAATGCGTATGTAAAAATATTCTTTTATTCCTTTTTTCAAGATTTTCATTTTATTATTGTTTCAACTGTTATTTGTTCATTTTATTATAGAGCAATTGTTTTAATCCAATTGTAAATTAAATGTAAATCTAAAATATTTATGGATGTTTTGGTTTATACAAAAACATAATAATCAAATAATTTTTATAAATATTTCAATAAAATGTAAATAAAATTCAATTTCTATTTTTTTTTGTGCTGCTTCAATCAACTTAATTTTGAATAGAAAATATTATTGGAAATGAATAAAAACCACTAAAAATGCTTAATTTGGTAGTGCTGAATAAAACCCTCTACCAAGAATTAGTATTTTCCGGAAGTTTGGAATTGGAGCCAATTTCTTCACGATAGTTATTATCGTTAGTTTAGGAAAACTAGAAACAATTTCAAATCAAAGTCCCTACATTCTGCGGAGTATGTCGGAAGCTAGTGGGTCTTTAACAAATATTTCCTAATGTTAAACACGGAATGACAAACTTAATAAACCTTCAGGTCTGCGGACATAATGAGACTTTTTGGTGTTTCTTCACTTTAAAATGTGTCGCAATGTCCACTTGAGTTAGCGAAGCTGGAGTTCGTTATGCCATAGAGTAAAAAATCCTTGCGCCTGCCCGAAGGCCGTCTATGGGAGGAAGCTTCAGTTAGCGAAGCCGGTGTTTTTTATACAAATAAATTTTCCTCCATGGTATACAAACACCGGCTTCGCTTACTTAGGTTAGTTTAGAAAGGCTAGTGCGAAGCAAACTTCACACTCTCATCCAGAGACCAATATGGTTCATTGACGCCTTAATTAGTGAAAGAAATCTAGTCTGAAAGAGTAGGAGAAGTAAATAGTGAAACCACAGGAAAGGAAGATAGTGGAAGATAAGAAATGGCACAGAACAACCAAAAACAACCCGACCAAACTGGAAAACTGCCCTACATGTTCCCAGTCCCCAGCCTCCCATTACGAATCACGTCAAATTCTCAAGCCCGTAGCCCGAGAGATTTCCCAATTCGTGCAGCAATCTGCTACAAGCCAGACAAGCCAGACCCTATTTTCACCGCCATTCTGCTCATCATACAGTGGCACGTGATAATGCCTATCATGGTCCTGACGCAGGTCCTACTCTTACACAGCAGCGCACCCATTCCTTTATTCTCCCAAAGTAGACGCCCATTGGAGGCCTGACCATCTGCAAACTGTCAGGAGGGCAGTGTTAGCCCCTACCAATTCCACGGACTTGAGGACCCCCAGAACCTCTGCCTGAAATACACTGCAGTCATCGGGAAGTCTATATGACCTTCTGATGTCCGGATTTTACCTGGCCTGATCAGCTCTCCCTAAAAGGCAATAACACTTCTAGCAAACGCCCAAAATCGATGCTAGTGCCCAAATAATCCGTAGAGCCGGGCGAGCCCAGGTGATAACCACCAGTACTAATTTCACCCAAGATCCGAGAGTGACCCTCCCTGAAATTTCCCAACAGGCATAGCTCCCTCAGTCTAAGAATGTTCCTGGCTGCCATTCCCATCACATACTGCTCTATAGGCAGAAGATGAAGAATAACATCCAGAGACACACGACGGTACTTTTCAAGGTACCTGTCATGCCAATCGAAGCACACCTCTAAGCCTTAGACAGAAGGTCCCTCCGACTAGCCAGTCTCAATGCCTCCCACAAAACAATGCATCCATACGTAAGAATGGGTCTAACCACCGAAGTGTACAGCCATCCCACAACTGACGGCCGGAGTCCCCAGACTTCGCTAACTTAAGCTCCCATGAACTTATATCCTTACCTCAAATAATTGCTTGTACAACCAAAAAATTTTGCTTTAAATATATGATAAAAGAACAAAAAATGTTTGCTTTATTTAAACATAGTACATATTAATCATGGTTGTGAGCAACCATAACATGCTTGCTATAGACATAAAAAGAACTGTGGTTCCCCGGTAGACCCGGCTGGTAGTGGGCTAGTCTATCACTACCGGGGTGGCGGGTTCGATTCCCGCCAGTGACTCTGGTCTTCTGCAGACAAGCGAAGAGCTTCGCGGGATTAATAAAAAATAGGAATAATAAAAAAAATATAAAATAACAACCAAAAAAATTTTTGAATTTTCCGAAAAAATATCGTATTAAACAGAAAAAATTTAAAATGGGTTCTTATCAGCAAATTCATAGAATCAAGCAAACAGTTTGTTGATTTTGCACCTATTACCGAAATTATTATATTGATTACTTAAAACTGTAAAAACTTAAAATTGTGAATTATTTTTTTTAATAAATGATATTTATAATTTTTAATAAAAAAATGATCAAAAATATTTGCCATTTCAAACAATGTGTTAATTGATTTAATTAAATATAGCTCAGATTTTGACAATTCCCAACAACAATTCTGCAAGTTTCAATTATTTTATTTTAAGCGAAAAAATCTATTTAGATTTTTCTTTTATTTAATTAATATTTTTATTAGAAATTTATTTCAAAACAACTTAAAAGTTAATTAAATCAAAATTATATTTTAATTGTTTTTTCAACTAATAATTGATTAAATTTTTACCAAAATTAAATTGAAATACTTCTAAAACAATTTTTTTCATTGATAAAAAACAACTGAAATTTTTTTTTCTGTATATATCTGTTTTTGGGTGTATAGACATTTAGATTATTGTTATTTAAATCGTTTTCCATTAATGGATCTATAACGTGAGAGATGCAATTGATTGCGGACGAAATTTTTTTAAGTTAATTATATTTATATAAACGCAACTTATTGCAAGTTTTGTCACGATTCTAGCAATTTAATGCGAATTATGTTGGTCAAATTAATACCAGAAAATACATTTTATAGGAGCTACGTTAAGTTCCAAAAGCTTTCGCTTTTATACAGAAAAACAAGTACAAAAGCATATTCAGACAAATTTTTGATAGTGTACACAGAAAAAATAAAAATTGTTTTTTTATCATCAAGTTCATACCAAATTCATAGAATCAAGCAAACAGTTTGTTGTTTTTGCACCTATTATCAAAATGATTATATTGCTTACTAAAAATTGTAAAAATTTAAAGTTGTATTTTTTTTCAATAAGTGATATTTTTAATTGTATTAAAAAAAATTATCAAAAAACTTTGCCATTTCAAATAATGTATTAGTGGATTTAATATAGTTCAGATATTGACCATTCCCAAAACAATTCTACTAGTTTAAATTATTTTATTTTAAACGAAAAAGCAATTAAGATTTTTTGTTATTTAATTAATATTTTAATTAAAAATTGATTTCAAAATAAATAAAATGTTAATTAAATGAAAATTAAATTTTAAATTTTCTTTCAACTAAAAAAATAATTGATTCAATTATCACATTAATTAAATTGAAATACTTTTTAAACAATTTTTTTAATTGAATAAAAGCTACTGAAATTTTTTTCTGTGTACCATATCTGGCCAAAATATGAGTTTTTTGTGCCAGGTTGTGCCTAAAACTATAAGATTCGCTCGTCTTAAAACGATTTTTTATATGGGACTCATGATCAATTCTGGACTTACCAGTACACAATTTTGGCATGCCATAGTAGCTTTGCAAAAACCTAAAAGTTGTAATCGCCAAATCTTACATCAATGCCGACATTAATAAAATATTAATAGCATTTAAAGTTTTTTTTTTAACTCCATACCAAAATAAAATAAAGGTCCTTAAAATATTCAGCCTTAACAAACAAATACCCAATTAAATGAAATTTTCACGTTTGTGATGAGAGAAAATAAACAGGTTTTCATATATATATTATTTATTTTTTCTTTGTAAGGACTTAGTTTTTGCGTGCTTTGTAATTTTTTTTTTATTTTGTGCCACATCTATTTCAAAAAAAAAAAAAAAAAAAAAAAATAACACTCATGTTTGAATGTCTTGCCCCTTAAGAGCGCTGTGCTAGGGGCGAAGAGAATGAAGTCATGTAAAAGGTCAAAGTTGATTACTTAATTGCCAACATGTGATGAGATTAAAAATGTCATATTAATTCTCATCTCATTCTTAATTAGTTTATTGTCTATGAAGGAATAAATTATCGTGGTTTTGTTTGTCAATAATTAGTTATGCAAATATACTTTTAATTCCCCTTTTTTTTGTTTAATGGTGGCATGAATATAAAGTTAAAGAAAATAGAAATTGATTTAAATTTAATAATTTTTGATTTATTATATTTATTAAAAAATTAATTAAATTTACACCAGTAAAAAACTAATAGTATCAATTAAATATTTATAGTTTTGTAATTAAAAAAAATTGTAATTAAATAATAATACAAGCAATTAAATATTTAATTGATATACTATTAAAATTTTTTTTTTGATATACAATTTTTTTGATATAAAGCGTGATCCATTTCGAAGTTTCCTACTTTTTTTACAGAAAAAAAAAAAACACAGAAAATTCGAATTTAATGGAGAATGTTTATTATCATTTGAATGAACATTCTTTGGCATTTATTTTTTGAAGATTTGGTCTATCAAATGTTGGCCGTTGCTACGTCGCAGATTGTCCATCCGTTGAGTCCAATTTTCGATGACTCGTTCGAGCATTTCGACTGGTAACTGGCGAATGACACGCGTGATGTTTTCCTCCAAGGCCTGAACCGAAGCGGGTTTGTCCGCTTTTTAACAAATTATCGTTCAATTCAACATTTGGTCAACATTTTTCAGAATTTGGACAAAAGTGACAACCTGCAAGCATAAACATTGTTCAAATTCAACCACAGTATGTTGCTCTGCCTGATCTGTGCACTTTTGAACCGCAAAAATCATTGTACGTTGAAATCATTGAATCAAATTCGGGATAAGCAGCGGTGAGCAATCGATTTGCCCTCGCTGCGTTTTTTTTTTGAAATTAAAGAAATAATGCAAAACTTCCTGTAAAAGATTTTTTCTTGGACAAAATTCGCCCTTTTTAAAACCAAAACTTTTTTTTTAATGTTTTTTCAATGACTAAGGCCCGGTTTTTGAGATGTGGATTAAGTTGAAGCAAAACTAAGCAGTTCCGTCTAAATTGTGTATACAAACTTGGTTTTGGCGGAACACATTTGTTTTCAGATTAACTTAACCTAGTTTAACTAAGATCTCAAAAACCCAGCCTAAGTAAGAACAAATAGCAGATGTTTGCCAAACGTTTCCTTCAATAAATCAATTGTGGTACGAGCTGTGTGACATTTTGCGCAGTTTTCTTGAAACCACAGCTCCTGCACATCAGGGTTGTTAAATTGATGAATGAAAAAGTTAGTAATCAAGGCTCTATAGAGGTTACCATTGACTTTAACGTTCTGACCAGCATTGTTTTTTTAAGAAGTACGGACCAAATTGCCATATAAGTTATGAAACAAGAAAATCAAGTGTTAAAGTTACGACATCTTGTGCCAATCGCGCATTTTTAAGGAATACACCTAAAACAAATTTGGTGAAACTTGATGTAAGATTATACCCAATTAGTGTTCTTTGAAGCGTCAGTTGCACATTTTAAATAAGAATTAAAGGGTTAAAAAGGAAATAATCGAGAGTCTTTTATTTAAAAATATTTATTTGTTTTTTTTATGTAGAAATAAATAAAATAATATTTGAAAATATTGATACCATCAGCACTTTTAAGAATATTTCTTAAGGATACACACACTATAGCAAACTTAATACACCCTCATTTAAAACTGTTAAATATATATATATATGTATAAATAATTTATGACATTTTTTCTTTTGCTCTATGGAACAAAATTGTTTTTTTCTGTCTGTTAAGCAAAATAAATAACAAATACCAGCAGATATATTTCTTTTCTAAGTTAAATATGTCATCGGTTGTGACCACGAAAGTGTTGACTTTAAAAATATTTATTGCCATTTTGACTTGTACATGTAGGCTTGCCATATTCCAATTTGCAAAATGCTTGACATTGACTGAAATGCTGATTCAATCGGTATACTAAAATATGGGAACAATATTTTTAGCTGTTGCAAACATCACCAAAAACGCGGGATAGACAAAGATATTTTAGGTTTGTCATTAGCATGACATCGGCAAAAGTATTTATCTATGACCCCATAAAGTACAGCTACGTGCAAACAATTCGGATCATCTGGCCGACTTTAAATTTATAACGGGTGGTTTAAGTTTATGGGCCGATGTTGAATGTGAACCACATCTAAACGTCAAGTTTATTTCTGCATTTCATTTGACATTTCTCAATTTCAGACTAACTCAATTTGAACCATGGAAAGATACACAATCGAGCAGCGCGTTAAAGTTATTCAGGCTTATAATGAAAATGGGCGTTCAAATCAAAATGCATATCGTGAAAATCATCTTCAGTGATGAGGCACATTTTCACTTTCAGTGGATTCGTCAATAAGCAGAATTGCCGCATTTGGGCGAATGATAATCCAATAGTGATTGTCGAAAAACCAATGCACCCACAAAGAGTGACTCTTTTATTTATTTATTTATTTATTTTACTAAAGTCTGTGTATATAACGTCCGTTAGTTGCCTATTATTAAATCCTTTATTAACAATAGTGGTGCGGTTTATGGGCTGGCGGCATCATCGGACCTAATTTTTCCAAAAGGAGGCCGGTCAGGCAGTTACTGTGAATGGTGTTCGCTATTGTGAGATGATAACGAACTTTTTATGGCCCGAATTGGAAGATAAGGATGTGAGCGATATGTGGTTTCAACATTACGGTGCCACTTGCCACACAGCTAACGAAACAATGGCTCTTTTGCGCGACAAATTCAACGGCCGTGTTATCTCACGTGGTGGCGATGCCAATTGGCTGCCAATATCATGTGATTTGACACCGTTGGACTTCTTTCTTTGGGGTTATTTGAAAAAAAAGGTGTACGTCGATAAGCCAGCAACAATTAAAGAGCTAAAGGATGAGATAATTCGGCACATTAACGGCATAGAACCTCAATCGGATGGAGGTGTGCCGCCGAGGCTACAGTGGCCATTTGGCCGATATTTTGTTCCATACATAATTGAACCATACCAATATTATCATAATAAAAAGAAATGACAATAATTTCCTAAATAATTTGTGTTTTATTCAAAATCAACATCGGGCCTTAAAATTTAACCACCCTTTATAAAGTGCTCCATTCATAATTGCTTTCAGTTTTTTCTATCACGTCTTGTTTTTTAGTCTTATCCGATTTTGATCAAAACACCTATAAATGTTTGTCATGCAAAATAAGTACTATTTTTTGTTTTAAAAAATTTATAAAAAAAAAAATTATAAGTACGTGTATAAATAAATAAATTATATAAAATTTTATATTTGCTATCATTAATCAGAAGGCCATAACGAATAAATAGAGTGGACAAATTTTAATTTTATTCGCTATTCAATAATATGGGTATGACTAGTAAGATCGACTATTCGACTTTTTTCAATGACAGGTTTTCGAATAATACGAATAGTTGCTTTTTTAAAAAACCCGGTTTTCGGTTAAGCATTTTTTAAATAACCGGTTAACCGGGTTTAATTCGAATACATAAAAACACAAAAATGAAATAAGTTTTTGTAATAAAACGTTAATTTGAATAAAATCAAAACAATTTGCAAAGGTAAGGAACCAACAAAATACATAGATATCACTTATAGCCAATTTACACTGCAACGAAATCTAGTACTTACGAGATTTCGAGCCAAATCTAGCAGTTTTCGACAAGATTTCCCATACAAAACAAAATCTACTCGGTAACTAGATTTTGACGAAATCTACTCAAAATCTAGTAGTACTTAGTGATGCAACTATGTTGTTTTCCATATAGCACTAAAAAATACTTCACTGTACAAGAAAAAAATGACATTTTAAAAAAATTAAAACGTGATTTTTTGTTGGGATTTAAAAAATCTTGACAAAACCGATTTTTCTTGATTCTTCACGAGTACCGAAAATTCTTCTAAATTAAGAAAAATCAAGACCTTCTGGAAAGCCTATAAACATGGCAAATTTTTTTAAATCATAATTCTGCTCTGTGATTTCTGTGTGTGATACTGTGATATTTATTTGCATGTGGTACTTTGAAATCTTAAAATAGAACATTTTATATATGAGTTTTATGTTCTTAGAACTGGAAAGTTATTGCATAGAAAAGGCTGACGGGAAAAATAAATTGAAAATATTTTCTAGTATGAAGGAGTTTTATTTAAAAGTGCCATTAGGCTTTAATAGAAATATAAAAATAAAATTTTCATTAAGCTCAGATAAATAAAAATTAGTAAAGTTTTAATAAAATTAAAATATTTTGTTTCATAATATTGGATGAATAACTTCAAATACAAGATTTATAAAAGACCCCGCTGTATCTATTATACGTGTCTTGTATCCTTGGTAGTCTATATAGAACTTTTCAGGGTAAAATTCTTTTTTTAATTCGTGGAACGAAATAATATAAACAAAACTTTTTTCTTGGCTTGGAAAATTCCATATTCTCTGCCTTTAAAGCATGATTTGCTGGAAGTTATGCTTTAGTTATTTAATTCGAAACTAGTGCAGCTAAATCACATTGATTGGCACTTCAGTTAATTTGCAGTAAGTTTCATTAGCTTTAGAGTGCTGTAGATAAGTTGAGCGGTTTAAAAGTGGTGATTTTGATACGGAAGACAAAGGATGCCCAGTTCAGCCAAAAAGTTTAAAGACAGTGAATTAGAGGCATTGCTCTATTAATATTGCTGTCAAAGTAATGCAGAGCTTGCAAAGTCATTGGGAGCCACTCAAACAGCAATATTGAGCGTTTGCAAGCGGCAGGACTTATGTGAAAGCCAGGAAACTGCCTACTGCACGTCTTAAAATCAAGAGATATTAAAAAACGATATCTTATGTAAAAAATTTCACTTAAACGATATAAAAAAGGATACATTTTTGCATCAAATTATTACTGACGATGAAAACTTATATTACGAAACGCCAGGACTTATATGTTAAGCTTGGCCAACCAGTCGAATTAACGACTTAGCCGAATATCCATGGCGCCTAGTTAATGCTTTGTGTTTGGTAGGATTAGAAGACCCTTTTGATGATTAACTACTAAAATCGGACCAGACGATTACAATGGATCTGTACTGAACGCAACTTATTTGTAAGAAGCGAGCATTGACGGAAACATTTCGGAATGCGCGACAAAACATCAATGATGGGGGTAGTGCACTACTTTTGCAATTCCAACTCACAGTAAGTGATAGTGTAAAATTAATGCAATTATTTTGTTAAAGTTGAGCTATGAATTGAAAATCAGCAATCTCACTAAATGTGAGTGATAGTAATATCAAAAATTTTGCCCTCAAGAAAAAAAAACAAACAAAAAAAAAAAAATTTCGATTTCACACATTTGAGTGAAACTAAATATCTTGCACTAAATTTAAAATCAAAAACTTGTTTTTTAATGCTTAAAGCCGAGAATTATTCCGTTATTGACAAAGTTTAATTTTTTCCATTCCTTTTGTTTATGCAAACACAAAAATCAAAAACCATGCACAAACAAATTTGTTCAGTTATGCTGAACATGAAGTGGTAATTTTTCATAATGACGATAATCAGCCAGATGTTTCTAGATCGCTCATAAACAATTCAGAAGATAGTAGTGGGAGGTTTTTTTAGTTTAACCACTTTGTAGTGCAGATTTTGCCCTGTTCGACTATAATTTGCTTCGCTTGTTCAGAATGCTCTGTCTGGCTTCTATTTAGAGCAGTCTCAAAAAATTAGAATTTTCTTTGACGTAGAATTTTTTAGTTGCCTGAAACATGAGAAAAGGTCATAATAAACGATGGCCAGTACTTTAAAAAAATGCATGTTAAACCCGTGCTTAGATTTGGCAAAAACCAAAATAATAATTCTAATATTTAAAGAACATTTAAATTTTTGCAGCAGTTTTTATTATTGTTGAATTCCCAAAAAATATAATACCACGCGCAAGCAAATAGTTATAAAAATGTAACGTAAATGTTTCGTATAAATACGTAAATACATTATTTAAAATGTTTTATGCCACAAATTTTCTAAAATCTAACAATGCCCAACATGTCACATTTCCAATTTTAACATACACTTATTTATACATTTGCATACATAAATATTCCTTGATAAATTTTTGTATAGAGTTCATGAACATTATTTAAACACAACGTGGCACACAAACACGTGGCAAAATGTTAATTTTAACACAATAGAATTTGCATATTCGATATTTGTGTGGCTGTGTTTATTTGTTGAAAAATATTTATGTATGTATGTTTATGTATAAAGGATACAGATTAAAAAAAACTTTTTCATTTGAATTAAATAAAACATGGTTAAGCTAATTTTGATAACTAAATGATTATTTAGATTTCTTCATTAATATTAAATTTGTTTTTTTTTTTAAATAATTGTATGTTTTGTAAATTGGAAACAAATTAAAGCCCTAATCATGTAAAAAGCAACGCTACGCCAAAGAATAACATTGAAAGCACAAACAATGTCATAAATATTTTGTAATATTGTTGTTGCTTTCTACAGAAATTCATGTACCGTTTTGAAAATTTCAACGCCTCATGCTATGCAGCGTTTGAAATTTTAAAACGTAATGAGAATTTCTGTAGAAAGCAACAACAAAATTACAACATATTTATGACATTGTTTGTGCTTTAAATTTTTCTGAAGGAAGTTGTTGGTCTAACTTAATTTTATTTCATTTATTAATGATGTGCTAATAATCCCAATTTATGATAAAAAACACTAAAAATTTATTGTTGTGGGAAAGCTAGTTCCTATGCGCATTTCGCTGGTTGCTTAGGCCAGCTCGTCAGGAAACTTTTTCCAAATACTTTAGAAAAGCTAAAAATATTATACAAGTAAGACCATAAAGTGAATAAGAATTTTAAAACACTCCGGTCTTACATGTAACAATATCAAAGCTTCAACAATGACACAACAATAAACCGTCAATCTTTTCTTTCTTACATTCCCCTACAATTGGCTGGTTTTTTTTCCAACACGAATTGTAGTTGTAAGAGGATAGAAAGAAAAAAACAAAATTAAAAAAAAACAAGTTGCTTAAATAAAGCAGCTTGCCATTTCAGTTTTTTATTTGCCGGGCACATGCAAATTTATTATCAAAAATTATTTTCGGGAATGAAATATTTATTAATTAATTCATTTATTAATGATGTGCTAATAATCCCAATTTATGATAAAAAATTTATTTCATACTGCGTTCATTAGCTTTCGTGACAAAAGTCTAATTTCGATGTAGCTTTTGCTTGTGGGTAGAACAAAGTTATAGACCGCAATAAGAAAACCAAAAGGACGTTTATATCGGGTCTAGATAATAAAATTAACCGGTTTGATCAATTTAAAATTCCAAAACAATTTTTTTTTGTAAAATTATGTTGCCTATGAGTTCTCATTGGTCAACGTTTTCATATGAAATCATTTTTCCAGGCGAACAAATTGTTTGTAATTTTCTGTTAAGAATTATCTTTGTGACGGTAACGTGGCTCAAATTTTCTTTTAAGCTACTAATTTCATATTTTTTATGGAGAAAATAAATTTATGGAAAATGGTCCCGTTTATTTTAGTTTTCTTAATTTTGTTTTTTTTTTTTATTTCAAGGCGAATTCACACCAAGCGACCTTAGCTTGCTATGTCAAAAACTTATATCGTTTTGTTGGTGCTGTGGAATCTTTCATAAATTCTATAATTTTCACTAAGAAGTATGACATTTAAGACGTTTTTAAATTTTTACATTTCAAAACACATTAAATTAAAAACAAAATAAAATGTGCCAGCATAGATTTTTGATACACAGCTAATTTGTTTAGTACAGTGTTGTTTTATTTTGACATAAAGTTAAAGTATTTTTACAGTGTTGTGCTCCCTATAAAGCCTTATCGTGGTTAACAGTTTAGTACGCCTAAAACCGCAACAAATAATGTGTTTGTTTTGAAAATGTCGTAAAAATCAGTCCAGAATTAACCATATTCTCCATATAATGCCCACTCTGGCAAATTATTTAAATATGCCTAAAACCGTAGCAGATACAGATATTCTGGTGGAATTTGGTCCAATTATGTTTCATGTGACCAGAAATAGTTCCATGCAATTTTGTAATAATCGGTCCATAATTTACGTTAGATCTTATATTAACCCATTGCGGT
This sequence comes from Pollenia amentaria, assembly GCA_943735925.1. Lineage (NCBI taxonomy): Eukaryota > Metazoa > Arthropoda > Insecta > Diptera > Polleniidae > Pollenia > Pollenia amentaria. The sequence goes on from OX031006.1 coordinate 49,307,406, forward strand.
GATTATAATTATAATTACCAGCACTCATAGTGTTTTTTTTTGCTGCAATGTTTTTTCTATCAGTTATTAAATATCTTATTTCGTTATTATATTGTCAGTTTATTTGGTGCAGAGAAAAATGGGTTAAGCAGCCTTCTGAAAACCACTTTAAAACTATAAAACACTAAAACAAATTTCACTACTATATCGAAATTGGTTCTAATTTAGGGGTTTTTTATACCAGAAACCACTCTACAGAATTTTGTGATGATTGGTTCATAATTTTTCATGGGTCTAATATAAATTTCCCTCTCGAGAATAATTCTAGCTCGGCTAAAACTCATACGATTCATGATATTTTTCTCAAATTTGTTCAAATTATGTTTGATATGACTAGATATAAAAGCATGAAGCTGCATGATTGTCGGTCAATAATTCAACATATGGCACTTGGTTAACAATAGTGTATTATCTCCAAATTTTTATTTTTTCCGTAATATTCATATATACCCGCTGTAAAAATATTGTGCTATTTTGTCTATTTTTTGATAATGAAATAGTTGGCTTAAAAATTCTTTTTCATATGCTTTTAATGTAAAACTAAAAAGTGTTTTGCTTCTACTGAATTTTTTTTTAATTTTGAATTAATACGGTATTGTTGAACAAGTGTGATATGTAGGTTAGACCGTCTCACTTTTTTTTTTCGAAATTCCTTCATGAACATCGATTTTCTTAATCTACTATAAAAACCAAGATTTTTGGTGTATAACACTTAAATATTGATGAACGGAAAGTGGTCTCTCAAATTGTTTTTTTCATGTTTTTAGGCAAAATGCCTTTTTTCCAAACAATTAAAAAATCATGCTTTAGTAATTTGCCTCAAACTCAAGCAGTTCTGAGCGGATTTCAACCTAATTACAGCCATTAGAAACCTTATGAAATTTCCTAAATGTTTCTTAAGGCAACATTGCCATTTTGTTCGATATTTTTTTATTCATAGCATTACAAATTCAGATTTTCAAATACGAACTTAAATTTTTTTTTTCATTTTTGCTTACCTTTTCATATATAAAAATTGAACGAGGCAAAAATATTCTACATATTATTATGATTAACAAGATAATAATGTGATTACTTCTCAACTTATTATGATTAACATGATAATAATATGACTGTATTAAATTAAAATAGAATGTAGTAAAAACAAATTAGGATTAACGGAAAAATATTAAGTTGTAATATTACGAATACATTGGGTCATAATATGATTCAATAAAAATCATAATATGTTGACTACAATCATGAATCTTATCATAATATGTTGTTCTTCAAATATGTTAACCACAACCATGTTTTTCTTTGCGTGTATAGCACATTATGCAAAATTTCCTACAAAATGTGATATTATGCTAAATTTCCTATAAAATAGCAAATTTTCCAAAATTTCCTATAAAATAGCAACATTTTCTGTAAAATAGCAAATTTTTGAAAATTTTCTTTAAAATAGCCAATTTTCCTCAAAATTTCCTATAAAATTTTCCTATAAACTAGTACATATTTTGCAAAAATATTTTTAATATATATTTATGCTTTTTTACTTATTGGCAACCTTAACGTAAAACTGTTACAGATATTTGACATCATAATATGATGCAACTTTAAACATAATATTTTTAATATAAGTATTGTGGTTATTTTATTGAACTGTGAGTGGTTTTTAATCCAAATTTCGATATTTTTAATTAGGCTTAAGTTCATTGCATTTATTATTATTATTATTATGACATGTTCTTATTTACAATTCATGAAATTCGAACTTAGTCTAATCACAAATAAATATTTTTTACAAAACTTCTTCATTCCGTTCTATTCCTAGCTATGTACCGCAACTGGTTAATTGATTTTCTAGTTTCAGCTGCAACTGTTCTCCTCCAGGTCGTTTTAGGTCTACCAACATCGCGCCGTCCTTGTGGGTTCCATTCCAAGGCAGAATGTGTTATTTCATCAATTCCTTTTCTGAGAGTGTGCCCCAGCCAACCATATTTACATTTCTGTATTTCGTTTTTAATTGGTAGCTGTCTGGTTCTATTAAGTAAATTCTCGTTTGACACAGTTTGCGGCCACCAAATTCTTAGGATATTGCGTAAACATCTATTGATGAACGTTTGCAACTTCCTGCTGAGTGCTTCGGTTAGGAACCAGGTTTCGCAACCGAACAACAGTGTAGATTTAACACATGAGTCAAATATACGAATTTTCGTTGAATTGGTGATTGTGTTGGATCTACATACCTTGCTTAACATTGCAAAACTGCCCTTGGCTTTTTTTAATCTGTTTTGTACATCTAGCAACGTCCCGCCATCTGTGCTAATTATGCTGCCAAGATATTCAAAACTGGTAACATCATCGATTTCTTGAGCGTTAACTGCGAATTTGTCGGAATTTGTTGTGTTAACTCTCATTGCCTTCGTCTTTGATATGTTTGCCTTCAGACCTACTTTCATTGATTCAGTTGTAAGAGATGTGTTAAGGGTTTGCATATCGGTCTGTTTGTTGCTTAACAGAACCACATCATCTGCGTATTCAAGATGACCTAATCTTTGGTACATTCTCCAATTTAAGCCCACAGGCAATTCGTCTATAGCATCAAATACGATATCCATTACTGTGATAAATAGTAGTGGTGATAACGCACATCCTTGTCTTACGCCGCTGATTGTTGTAAAAGTATCACTAAGAGCACCATCATGTAACACCCTACATGTTGAATTTTCGTAACTACTTTTTAAGATGTTTATTTTTTTTTTTTTGGGGGATTCCCCTTGCCTCCAATGCCATCCATATGTACTCTCTTTTTAGGGCATCAAAGGCTTTCTCGTAGTCTATAAAAACAAGGTACATTGTCGAATTAAATTCTGCTGCTTGCTCAATCAAGATACGCACAGTACTGATTTGGTCTGTGCACGATCTTCCAGGGCGGAAACCTGCCTGTGTGTTACGTATACTATCATTAAGTGTTTCTGCAATTCTTTCAAGGACGACTTTATTTAATATTTTCAAAACAACAGGGAGTAAGGAAATTCCCTTCCAGTTATTGCATTTTTTCTTATCACCCTTTTTGGGAAGCTTGACGATTATTGATTCTTTCCATTCTATTGGAAAACTTTCAGTACTCCAAATTCGACAGAAGAGGGGGTACAAAATTTCTGCCATCACGTATGGTTCAGCTTTGAAACACTCTATTGGCAGACCGTCACTACCTGCAGCCTTCCCACATTTCATGCTCTTAATTGCCGCACATATCTCATTTACATCGGGAGAATTAACGTTAATTCGAATATTTTGACTTAGTCGCCTTCTTATTTGAAATCTATCTTCTTCACTATGTACAATGTTAAGGGTCTTTTCGAAGTGCTTTTTCCAAACTTGTAGTTGTTCTTGTTTAGCTGTCACTAAAACGCCGTTTACATCATCTAAAACAGGAGAGCACCCACTGAAGTTGCTTTCAGCAAGTTTTCTTGTTATTTTAAATAGCTCCTTCATATCACCTTTTTCTGTCGCTGTCTGAGCTTCAGTACCCATGTTATCATAAAACGTTTTCTTGTCTTGTTTTATTTGTCGTTTAATAAGTTTACTTAATCTGCTGTACTCTACGTTGTGTCTCTATTTTGCTTGCGGGTCGTTCTCTCCTAGCATTGTTATTTTGAGAATTCTTCTCTGTTCAATCAAATCCCACGAATCTACAGATATCCACTCCTACTGTTCTGATTGTCGGTAACCTTTAGTTTCTTTGCACAGATCTTGTAGATTTTTCTTTATGGATAACCATGTATCTTCAGTAGCAACAACTTCGTTGGTTTGGGTGTTGATGTTGTGTATACCTTCAATTAATCTTTCTTTAACAGAAGTAGATTTTAGTTTTTGGATATTGTAAGGTCTATGATTTTGTAACGTATTATGCCTTTTTGGCCATAACTTGAGTTTCATTTCGGCAACCACTAAGTAGTGATCACTACCAATTTCACCACTCTTTTTATTTCTGACATCGCAAAGGAGGTTACACCACTCTCGACAGATGAAGATGTGGTCAATTTGTGTCTCGTATACATTTCCCGGTGACTTCCAAGTTGTCTTGTGGGATTTCTTGTGAGGGAATATGGACCCTCCTACTTTAAGATCATTATTCAAACATAACTCCAAAAACAGCTCACCATTTTCATTGCACTTCCCCAAAGCATGCGTCCCCATTATCGTCTCGTAACCAGTATTATCGGCACCTATTTGTGCATTAAAGTCTCCCATAAGTATTTTGACGTCGTTCCTCGGTATATCTTGTAAAGTCTTCTCAAGCATGTTGTAAAATATTTCTTTATCATCTAAATGGCTTTCTTCCGTGGGGGCATAGCATTGAATTATTGAAATGTTGGATGCTTTTGAGCGGAAACGTACGATTATGATGCGTTCGGATATGGCTTTCCAACTAATAATCGATTTTTGGAGTCTTTTTCTTACGAATATGGCTACATGGGGGTCCCCTCCATTGGGCATACCCGAGTACATTAACACTCCGCCCTTGTTGTTCTTAAACTCGCCACAACCATTCCACCTCACCTCGCTTAAGCCTATAACATCTATACGAAGCCTATTGCACTCCTTTTCTAATATTGCTAGTTTACCAGGTTGATACATAGTCCTAATATTCCATTGCGCAAATCGTGTCCTTTTTACATTGCCTAAGTCGTCATCTAAGTTTCGGGATCGTTTAGTTTTATTATTATTATCATTTGTGAAAACGCAAATCATATTGAGTTCGGGTAACCGCAGGTGATTAGCCTACAGTCCCTAGTTTGGTGATAGGGCTGCTACCTTAAGTTATTTATGTTGATGGATCCGTTGGTATCCAAACATGCCACGGATTTGATATTTTTGTTGTCGGCATTTACTCCAGACACAAAGATGTTAAACTCAGTTATACCGCTGAGCGGTCGGATTCGAGCTGATTCTACTTAGTGAGAATGTTACACACCTACCCCCCGAGACGTCATATTTACATATGGACCAGCCGGACTAGAATCAGCAGTACGGTAAAAATTTTATAGAGGATCAGACCACTCCTTTGCCTCCAACACTCGCCAATTTGTCCGGGCTTGTGACCGGCTGAGAAGAGACATGACAAGATTTCTCAAGCACGTCCCTACCAGGCTGGGTCATTGAATTTAATTTCATTTAATTATTTTTATGAAGGCAGGAATTTTTACAACATGAAAATAATTAAAATTTTTTTTTTTTTTATTGATAATTTTTCATAATATTTTTAACTCATTTTTGTCGTAGATTGCAATTATTTATAAATTATTTTAAGGAATTTTAATTCTTTGTCTCTAAAATAACACCAAACAATGGTCAATATTTATGCACCATTTTTAAACAATTTTTTTAGCATGATATTTTATTTTGTGACACTACAATTTTTTTAATGTACCTACAATTTCTTAATTTTTTAATTTCTTTAAACTGAATTTTTTGTTTTGAGTGTTTTTTTTTAAATTGTTTAACCACTGAATAACAAATAATTCGATAGGCAAATGTAAAACAAACGACACAGCTGATGTAAAATTATTTTAGAAATGGCGATAACAAAATATTATTAGAGTAAAATTTTTTTTTTTTGCATCATACATGAGTATATATATGTATAGAAATGTATCATGTTATGGCTATTAATAATCATTAAATGGTTGTGAGGAATATAACATGTTTTCAAAGTTATCATTATTTAGTTGATATAAATATGATTATTTTCCAGTGAACCATACTTAAATTTATAATTGCGATAAACATTCACATGTTTACAATAACTATAATATTGTTGATATTAAATAAAAATAACAATATTTTGTGGACGACAACAATATATTGTTACAATAAACATAGTGTAGTTGCCGTAACCATGGCCAAACATATTTTTTCCCTGCGTGTAGGCAATTTTTTTGATGTATTTTTTATAGAAAACTAGCTGCTTGGTTCCGGCGCTGCTCGGGATTTTCTAAATAAAAATAAAAAATAGATATTGGGAATTATTTCTTTTCATAAGCAACTTTATTATATTCAACATTTTTCATTTTTCGAATTTATTCTATGAGTTAAATTTCAGTTATGTATTTTATAAAGCTTTTTGTAATAGCTCTATTCCTTTAATTTTTTTAAGTACACTACCAGACTATTATAAAATAAATTACTGAAATTTAACTCATAGAATAAATTCGAAAAATGAAAAATGTTGAATAAAAATAAAAAAATTAAATACTGGTGAATTTTGTTAATAACTTGACTTAAGCGCTATCTATCGGGCGAAAATTTTATCAGGAAACTTATTTTTGTTTAATAAATATACTTTGTGAATTTCAGCCAAATCGTGCCATAATTAAAAAAAAAAGTTTTAATATCACGACAACAGCGCCACCTATCGTGATTTAACTTTAGAGAATCCTAGCTGCGGTTCTGTTTCGTTCCTTTCTGTAGCAATTATTTTGTAATTACTTTTTCTGTGAAAGAAATCATCTGCTTTTCAAAAGAAAAGCATTGAAATTGTAAAAAAAAACTTTTCGTAAAAAATTAAACACCAATATTTTGTGTTCAAAAATACGTCAATTTTTAAAAAAAATCAAGAATTAAAACCAACTTTGCTAGTTTTAAACAAACTAATACATACACACTTTGTCCGTAACTTTTGAATTCTATTTTCAGCGGATTTGTCCCCAACAAAACAGAACGAGAAAGTAAAAACAAATAAAACATACAGACTTTCAGTTGAACAGAAACAAAACAGCTGATTCATAACAGAACAGAACGTACAAACTTATTCTGCCTTTAGTTTATTTATTAACCAAGTTTGGTGTCAATCGGTCCAGCGGTTATTGAGTTTTAGGTGTACATACATGGAACAAACATTTTTATATATGTATTGGGTGATTCAAGCAGAGATACTTTTTTCAATAGCCTTTTTTTGACAGATCACGTGTGAGTCGTGTCATGCTGTCATGTTATTTTTGTTTAGTATTGTTTGGCATTTCATAATGGAAAGACTTACGCCTGAACAACGTTTACAAATCGTTCAACTTTATTACGAAAATTCACATTCTGTGACGAATGTGTTTCGTGCGCTTCGCTCAACTTATAGCCAACATAATCGGGCTACTGAGCGTACTATTCGCAACACCATCACCCATTTTGAAACCCAGCATTCATTATCGGATAATATTCGATCGAATAGACCAGCGAATAGATCAGCGGCGGTAGCTGAGAGTGTACACGAAGAACGTGGAGAGTCGATTCGGCGCCGTTCGCAGCAACTCGGACTGACGTATGGAACGACTTGGCGCATTTTACGCCAATATCTTAAATTGAAAGCGTACAAAATACAGCTTGTGCAACAACTGAAGCCGCTCGACCTTCCCAAGCGACATCGCTTCGCTCTATGAGCTCTTGAAAAGTTCCAAGAATATCCGACGTTTTCAAGGCAAATTTTGTTCAGAGATGAGGCCCATTTCTGGCTCGATGGGTATATAAACAAACAAAATTGCCGCATTTGGGACGAAGAGCCACCTGAAGAGATTCAAGAACTGTCACTTCATTCAGAAAAAACAACGGTTTGGTGTGGTTTGTGGGCCGGTGGAATCATCGGTTAATATTTCTTTAAAAATGATGCCTGTGCGCACGTAACCGTCAATGGCGACCGTTATCGTGTCATGATAACCGACTATTTGATGTCTGAAATTCAAGCTCGTGATCTCGGCGACATTTGGTTTCAGCAAGACGACGCCACTTCCCACACATCGCAACAATCAATGGAGTTATTGAGAGAACACTTCGGTGAGCACATAATTTCACGTTTTGGGCCGGTTGATTGGCCATTAAGATCGTGTGATATCACACCGTTAGACTTTTTCCTTTGGGGATATGTAAACTTTAAAGTTTGAATTTGAAAATTTGAAAATTGGACTCAACGGATGGACCATCTGCGACGTACCAACGGCCAACATTTGATAGACATAATCTTCAAAAAATAAATGCAAAAGAATGTTCTTTCAAATGATAATAAACATTCTTCATTAAATTTGAATTTTCTGTGATATTAAATTTGCCTTTAATTTCCTTTCTTATTAAAAGTTTTGTATTCAATTTTTGGATACTCTTAATGCTCCTAATCTATACTAAAAACGTGTGCTCATAATGGCCACACTTTGAACGTGTTTATGTTGTTTCCAACTTGTGTTTGAATGGAAAAATTTGGCAAATGCTAATGATCTTGTTTTTCTTTATGTAACTTTAATACGGCGTGAACATGTTGGATTTTTTTTAAACTTCTTAAATTGCAGACATGCAGAGTGTTGTGAACGTTTATTGAATTCTTGTGAAATTTACTATTATTTGGCATGTGAATTAGTGTAAATTTTAGAAATGTTTTCTATGTGACCAAGCGGCAATAGTTCCATATTTACATTTTATTTGCGGTGTAAAGTATTTTGTATTCTTAGTTAAAGGGAGTGGTAATACTTTATTAAACATGTAGCATTAGCCTTAATAGTTCTGCTAAAATTGCCTGGTAAAAGCACTGAAAAGTGGTTGAGTATCTATGTATCTATAAGTAAACCAATTAGGGACTGGCTATCTCTACCTTCATTCTTGTTCTTAAAATAAATTGTACATAAATGGTATCGTTCTAAAGTCTCAAAGTTAAGAAACCCTTTATGCTGCTACATATTTTTTTGACCTTGATGCATTTTCAATTCTGCTTAAAATTTCATGCTATTTTGTAATTCAAATTTCAATATTTCAATAGTAGTGAAAATGTTTTGACATTGAAATGAGTAAAAACATGACCTGTTGTTTATGGCTCAGTGAAGGCAACAATATTTTTTGAAAGAACATGGAGCGTATAATTTATATGTAATTTAATTATTCGAAATTATACTCATACGCAGGGCTGTACAAAATATTAAAATACAAGAAAGAAAGTATGGTCGCTGGAGCCGGATCTTTTAAAACACTACATAGCAGAAGCTTATAACATGATAAGATATGTAGTGATTTTAATAAAATTTAGTATGATGATTTGGCTTTCAATAAGATATCACTGGACCGAATTGGCACAAAACTATATTCCGATAAAAAGTTTGTAGTGTGGTTTTGTGAAATTATGTATATATCCCCATCAAATTCAATAGGCTAAGAAGTCCTTATGACAATAGCTTCTAATATGCCAAATTTTATCAAAAGTATCTCTAGATTGCGACCTGTACGTTGCGCATAAAGTTGAAATGAATAGACAACCATCCAGCCGGACGGACGTACATCGTTATATCGACCTTGAAAGTGATGATACACATCAGCACAAACACATAATACATTATCCACTATGGTAGTGTAGGTATAACAAGTTAAAATGCTATTAATATATTCCCCGAATATTCGATGCCCTATACCATGTCATAGAACTTTTAGAACATTTCAGAATTAGAATTTCATGGCATCTGTAGATCCAACCATTTTTTAAAAAAGCCAAAAATATCTGTAAATAAAGCTACAGAGAATTCAAACTAATTGTAGTGGGGAATGTAAGAAAAGATAAACAAACTGTTTTTTTATTGTTGGAATTTTTTTAAGCTTTGATATCGTTGCAAATAAGACTTTTTGAGTGTTTGTAATTCTCATTCCCTCTGTAGTCTTATTTACTGATATTTTTGGCTTTTCTAAAATTTTTTGGGAAAAACGTTTCCTGATGATCTGGCCTAAGCAACCAGTGAAATGGGCAGAGAAACAGCTTTGATAATATATTTTTGCAAATAAACTTATATCTTTTTTAAACTATTTTTGAAGAATCTTATCATTTTCATCATGGGTGAATAATCGTGTCGTACACTGTAGTGTATAACGATGGCTAACTATAAAAAAGGCACAACTTAATTTTTTGTTTGCTTACAAGGGAAGAACAAAATTGAATAAAATCCGTAATATTTTAGATATAAAATAATTTTTAATGCCGTTTTTAATAATAAGATGTAGCACATCTTATAAATACTGTTTTTATATAGTGGTATAGAACTTTGAAATGGAATAAAACAAAGATGAAGTTTTTAAATCGACATGAAATTTACTTTATTAGAAAGGTTCTGGCATGATAATTTAAATATGACTTCGGGCATTCGACCGCCACGGCTGGCGCGGACGTAGTCTAGTCTGGAGGTCCAATCTTTGATGACTTTTTTCAACATTTGTGGCCGTAAATCGGCAATAGCGCGGCGAATGTTGTCCTCCAAGTGGTCAATCGTTTCGGGCTTATCGGCGTAAATTAGCGACTTCACATATCCCCACAGAAAATAGTCTAGCATCGTTAAATCGCACGATCTTGGAGGCCAATTCAAGGGTCCGAAACGTGAAACTATGCGGTTACCAAACGCTTCCTTCAATAAATTAATTGTTGCGCGAGCTGTGTGACATGTTGCGTCGTTATGTTGAAACCACAGCTCCTGCATATCAAGTCTGTTCAATTGATGAACGAAAAAGTCAGTAATCATTGATTCTTAGCGGTCACCATTAAGTGTAACGTTCTGACCAGCATCGTTTTTAGATAAGAACGAACCAATGATTCCACCAGCCCATGAAACACACCAAACTGTCATTTTTTCTGGATGTAAAGCTGTCTCAACTTACACTTGAGAATTAACTTCACTCCAGTTATGCTTATTGACAGTTTTGTTTATTGACGTATCCATTCAAACAAAAGTGAGCTTCATCGCTAAACAAAACTCGTTTATGAAAATCAGGATCATGGGCAAACTTGGTTTTGGCCCATTCACCGAATCTACGCCTTGTGCAGGCGTCAGTCTATTCATGTTGAAATGCCACACCGAACTAAATGTAAATCGCTTGACAGCTGACAAAATGACCGCCAGTTAAATTTTTTTTGTTAATTTAAAGTTTTATACCTTCTTTACTATATCCATCTGAAATGTTAAAGCAAGATGCATTTGGCAATTGTCTGCCAGAAAAAACAAAAAATCATTAAAAAAAATTAGCTACGCCTTTTTATATTTAGCCATCAATAAAGGCTGTTGTTGTTGATTGAAATTTTTTGCCATCTGCATTTTTTTTTTTAGATATTACAGTTTATGAGTTAAAAATCGTAAGCAGGATATAAGTTAAAACTAGGGTTGTAACGAATACCGATACCGATGCCGATATATCGGCGATACGTCACGTTTGCCGATATATCGGTATCGGCGATATTTTACTGTGGATATGCCGATACTTTTTTTACAGTTTGTTTGAACAAAGAATTTAATTTTCAATGCTCATTTGTTGTATAACAACTAATAGCAAAATATCGAACAGAATAATAAATTGTTTCTTTGGATTCTTAAGCTGGAGGTCGGTCCACGCCACGCGGTTTTCCTTTTTTCGAGACGCATGCTAAAGTAGAAAGAAGTCCTGCTTCATGCCTTCGATATGTATATATATTTACCGCGTTTGCTGTGTTTTCTGGGCATAAACGCATTGAATGCTTTGTGTGGACCTGCAGCATCGGCCGTTATGTTTTTCACGAAAATGGTAAAACGTACTCTCATTGATAAATCATGTATGTATTTATTCGTTTTAAGAATTTTCTGGCAATTCTTAATGTTTTTTTTAAAATAAAAAATCATTTCGCTACAAATAGTTCAGAGTCCCATAAATTGGCGACCTATGTAGCCTTAACTCTTAATGAAAAATTTGCGGGCTTAGAGAGTAATTAAATCTTTTGTTTATCTAAATCTCTCTACCTTCGATACAAAGCTAGAAAATTTCAAAGACAATAGATCGAAAAAACATCTTATTGGTATACTTAACATGACTCTGCATTCCTAAAGTGTTAAAGACACGGTCACCCCTACCTCTGATAAGGCTACAAGAACTGACCTTTCGAGCGTTTGTGAAAAACATAAATGATCCTTTGTAGTTCCCACGCTGTGGTTCATCTAAATTAGAAGTCTAGATATTCCTTAGATCTGCAAATTTACTGACGCTATTAAATATAAATATACTTAAGTTGTCAAATGAGTTCAGTCACATCTGAGAGAAGATTTTTTACTGCAGTAGTGCGATTTTTTATATATATATAACTTGAAAATGGCCATTGAATATTTTGCATTTAATTTAACAGTTAAAATGTTTTTCTTCCCTTCTTGAAAATAAATGAATAAAATCTGTTTAGTTTTAATAATTTGATTGTTTTTTTTATTCATCTTTGTGCTTTTCGTAATTTTGTAATTTGTTTGACAGTGATGCCACTTGACGTTCATTTTTATCTATGTTGTTAAGAAATATTTACAGAATCGCTATATCGTAAGTACAAACAACACAATAGGTTGACAATTTGTTGTTATCGGTAAAAGTTACAGAATCCCACTACAGGTCTGCTTCAAACGGAGTTGGGGAATTATGTCCGCAAAAGTTGAGAATACTTTGTTATTTATATTAATTTAAAATATTAACAATCTCTTACACTGTAATTTTGTATATTAAAGAAATTACTCTACTTGAGATTTGTTAATTTGAACTTGAATTTAAATTTAATATTCGTATCGGTATCGGTGCATTACCTGTGTTTTTAACTAAATTAAGATCAAAGCTAAGTCAGAAAACATTAAGCAATATACTGATAACAAAATTGAATTTGAAAGAGTTTAACGATTAAAATGTTTTTCGATGCTACTGAAAATGTCTGTAGTGAAACAAACGACAAATCAATTCAAAAAATGGCAGCCTTATTTGTTGGGCATTTAAAACATTTAAGAAATTTTTCAATAAAATTATTTTTAAAATGATTTTTGTCTTTTTCAAAGGGGTTTACTTGTTCTTAATAATATCCTTTATCAGTTGCTAGTATTTCCTAGCACATGTTATTAAACATTATGCAAATAAAAATGAAGGCAAATGCAGGTACCTGCACGAACAACTACTAAAAGTGACTACATAAATACATATATCGTACAAAGCGATATATACATATACATATTGTTACGAAAATAGATTTGTCTAAGAATTATTTATGGTTTTAGTTATAAGTTATCTTGTAAATTATAGTTTTATGTGATATTAGTTACTATTTTTATGAACGCCACTGTATTAAATTTTCTAGCAATTGTAATTGTAGACTTTAGATTTAGATGTATAAGTTATTTTAAAATAATTCGAACACAACTTTCTAGAAAATACTAGACGGTTCTTGAATCAACTAGGAATAGTTTTGAACTATAAATACAGGCTGACTCATGAAAGTTTAGTTTAGTTTGATTGGAGCCATTAATCGGTTCAAATCGATACTTATAATAGTGTTTAAAATTTGAGAACATTATAATTAATTTCAATAAAGTTTGTTAAGTTGAATTCGTGTGTGCATCAATTTTAATTTGCAATTAATATAACTTATAACTAAAACCATAAATAATTCTTAGACAAATCTAATTTCGTAACAATATGAAGTCAAAAAATAAGCACGCGTTCAGTTTACCTTAAGAAAATCTCGTTTCTCTCTATTTATTTATTTTTTCCTTTTTGCGAATATACGTAGGATTGGATTATTACGGACAGTGTGGACATTGTAGGGTAAACGGACGAATGGGAATTGCGATAGATTGACAAGATAAATGATAGATTGTGTTGCGTGTGCGTTTGTGCAGTTGAGGTGGCAGTTGAGAGAGTTCGACGTGACAAGACGTTGTGCGGTATTTCATATTTTGTACTATTATTTTAATACTTTTACTAAAAAATTAATGTAGGCATCATCCAATCCTACATAAATTAGACTAACAAATATTTAAAACGTGGCTTGGCAATTTTTGTCACATCAAAAGTTAAATTTGGCAACGCTGATAATAACATTAATGCTTTAAACACATTCGAGACAGCAGACTACCGACTTCAATATGTCAACAATAGAATACATGTGTGTATATGGAAATGATTATTTTAGCGACGACACGGCAAAATGGCTGCGGGTTGTTGTCTATGCTAATTTTGTCGTTGTAGTCGAATTAAACCAATTTCTATTTTTGTACACTACAAAACAGAAAAAGTGCTGCTAATATAATCAAAAATTAGAAGAATTAGTGCTTATAATATATTAATATAATTTTTTGGTTAAACGGCAAAGAACCGGATTGAAACAAGAATATAAGCGCGGCTCACCACCAAATCTATATTATTATTACTTTTTAGTATCCTTAAAAGGAGTTATATAGGAAGATGTTTGTCACGCCAACGCTCTTAGATTTAGCAGTATGCGTATCATTGAAAAATTGAAAGGGCTTTTCACATGGTGTTTAAAGCACACCGATTTATTAACCCATTAAGAGCCCATTTCAAATGCTCATACTTCTTGACTGACTTTTTTACTAAATTTGCTTTATCTTTAAATTATGTCGATATAATAATAATTATTTAACAATAATATACACATGTTATCAAAGTTATTACGACTTTGATTAATAATGTTTTTCTGTATTGGGGGTTTTCAGCCTTCCGGAACACTTTTCAAATATTTACATATTACTATATTTCAATATGTAACAAGTGCATAAACTATTACCACTATATATTTTAACTCAAACTTATAAATAAATTGTGAAGTTTTCCAAAATAAAATTTTTTTAACCCTAATAACTTTAAGATTTTATATGATGGAGTTTCTAAAAATATAGCATACAAAAACTTGGGGTGTTCTCTATAACATATTTTTTAACCCTAATAACTCTAAAATTGTATATGATGGTGTTTCTAAAAATATAGCATCAAAAACTTTAAGTGTTCTCTATAATGAGGAAATATTATTATACATATCGACAAAATTTTAAGATAAATCCTCTTAAGGGGTTAATAAATATTTAATACGTATATTTAATACATCATATGAAATGTTTTTCGAAAGACTTTATTATGATACCAATTCTTTAAAGATTCAGATTATATTTTTCTTTCTATACTATTTACGACCTATAATTCATAAACTTAGTGCGTTGAACCAAAAAATTACAGTAGAATCGCGATACAGTAATATTGCGGTCAAGTTAACCAAATTTTAGCGCTTCTGTGCCGCTGTAAACGTTAACTCTAAGTTAACTTTTCATATCGTATTAGTAAAAGTACTGATTTGTACAAACGATAACAAATTAGATTAAATTTTAAGCTGAAAGTTAAGAGTTTAAGCAAAATTGAGAAATAAATTAAAGAAAAACTATCGGCGTTGTATTATTGTATATCTGAAGTTGCCATCTCAAAAATTAAAACGAAACGTCACAAAATTTTCGAGGCTTTGAAGAATACATAGGAAAAAGAATACAGGAAAGCATTACAAAGGCCAAAATATGCCGATCTTAAAGCAAGTTTGTACAAATGTTTTCTTGAAGCATCGAAAACGTAATTGCGCAATCACTGTTCTAATTTCAATAGCAAAGCGCGAGTTCGTGTAACTGCAACCTGAAAAGACAATAATGTCAGTAATGGATGGCTGGCAAATGTCTAGAAAATACCCAGAATTCGCTATCTGAAAATTTTTAGAGAACTAATTTTCTAACAAACGTCATATGTAGCACCTAACACATAATACATGAATGATTTTATAATTATTAATTATAAATTATAGCCGGTACAAATTAGATCTAAGTTTCTTTTTTGTACAGATGAAAATATGCAAAAAATATAGGTACATATGTTTATTATTGCATTTTTTTACAATTTAGAAAAGTTAATAAATAAGACGAAAAAGTTAACAACCCTTAGGACATCAGTTTACTTTTTCGCGATTATACTGTATATTAGGATTTTTATATTCAACCTGCCATGAAGATGATATTCTTTATGAGTTCCAAAAACAATAAAATTAAAATATTTTAAATGTTTTTTAATAAATTCATTTGTTTTTAAGTTAAAAAATTTATCATAAATAAGTATTTATATTTTTGTAGGCTTAAATTAAGTTTGTGTACGAGTCTGCAATTATGCATGTTGTTAAATTTATAAAAATTAAAAATGATAGTGGCACCACTGAAATGTAAATACATAATAAAAAACACAGCTGTTTATATTTTTTCAATTGTAGCTGTCGTCTTCAAAATAATTCAGTAGCTGATTACGTGACTACAATTGCAGCATATGTAGTTGTGTCTTCGTGTTGCCTGCTGTCTCGAATGTGTTTAATGCATAATAAATGTTGTGCCTGTGTGCAAACTAGGGTATTCATTTAATCGGGCTCTTGATTTAATCGGTTAATCGCTCGATTAATTAACCGATGTTTTGGTTCAATCGGCTAATAATCGGTTAATTTTGTAGTTGATCGGTTCACCGATTAATAAGGTTTTTTTTGTATAAATTAAGTAATTTCAAAACATAAAAATGCATAAATTATTTATTATATGGAGTTTATTTTTTTAAAAAAAGCAATAACATAACAATTCTTGAGCAAACACGAGCAAACAAAAAAATAATTCATAAATATGTAATACATATTTTTAAATTAATACATAAATATTATGTAGTAATTAAAAAATAAACTGTAAAAAATAATCTTTTAGAAAAATGTTTACGATTTAAGCGATTTTTTTCTTTAGTTTTGGTAAATCTTGACTTGGAAGAGAATTCTTTCACTTTTCGTTGATGTTGGAGAAATCGAACGCAATCCATAATACAGAAAATCGAATTTCTCAGTCCTTTTGTTGGATTTCTCTAAACGTATAAAATCGTCCATTATGTCATTAGAGTCTTGTTTTAATTTTTTTAAGTCTTCAACTCTTCTAATTGTGTCGGTTATTTCTGTTTAAAGATTGATATGAGAAAAAATAAGAAGAAACAAATAACTAATCACATACATACATATGGGAAGTTACTGCGAAAAGTCTCCTTTATGTAACGTAACGCCAGAAGTAATTAAAATCGTTTATCAAAATTTGTATATGTATAATTTACTTTTTCATATGTTGTATAAAGCGCGACTAGCTCTATATTTAGTTATAAAAGGGATCACTTTTGAACAACATGGTCCTAAAATACAAGCTTATTTGCTCTCTGGCGTTACATTACAAAAAGTAGACTTTTCGCTGGAAATTGCCATATGTACCTAAAACGAGCAAAGATTTTTTAATTTGATAACTTGGAAAGTCAATCTTTATAAGTCCAAAGCTTATTAAAAAAGGTTTTATATAAAAAGTCTTGCTCAATTCGCAGACTTATGCAGTTATGGAATATAAGTCAAAATCCACTCCTGCATATTTTTGCTTATATCTTCAAATCCTTAGGGTTGATCGTTGAAATTTTTTTTCTGAATATAGTGCTGCTTAATTTTTTTGTTAATATAAAAAAACTTTTTACAAATTTGACTTCGTCATTTAATTTTTTTACATTTTTTCGTACAAATATCACGTCACGTCACAATGGAAATGCCCATATAAAAAGTACGTGAAACAAATAGCTGTTGCCAGCAAAGACCTATTTATAATTCTTTGTTTGTATGAAAAACTATTTTCTAAACGCATACCTTTTGCATATAATACGAAACAAATAATTAAAAACACAAAAAATTAAAATTTTGGTTACGTCGGTTAATCGGTTAATCAGCTGAAATTAATCGGTTTAATCGTTAATCGAAAATAGCCAATTTTAAATTAACCGATCAGTTAATCGGGTAGTAACTTATCGGTTAACTGATTAACGGTTGACCGAATGAATACCCTAGTGCATACTAGGGATGCCAATCGTGACTAATTTTTGAAAATCCTGGGATTTTGGGGATTTTTCGGGATCAATGTGCTTCTTTAAGATGCTACTTTTTTTTAATAAACAACACTTTTTGAATATTCAAAAGGTTTTATATATGTACGTAACATAAATTTTAAAAAATGAAAACAACAAAACAATTTATTTTATACATATGCTTATAACACTGGCCTCACCCATGATCAAAATGATCAGATTCTGAAAAAAAGCTTAAAAAATATACGTATCTCTTAGTTTTACTAGATCAATTCATTTCTGTTTTTTGACAGCAATTCAATTTTTAATGTGAATTAAGTTGTGACGACATTAATACACGGCAAAATGTAGTCCCTCATCGATCTCGATAGCTGAGGTAAAAACTGTAAAACTATGTCGACTGCAGAGTACACCTCCAGGGTGAGGGCGAGATTCATAATCAAAAATTTAAGTACGTTTGAAATTTATTTTAAAACAAAATGTTTATACAAATGTTTCTTTAAACAGATTTCAAGTTTTAATAATTTATTTATGAATACGTCAGATAGTGTTTAATTATAAAAAAAATTATTTTATTTACCGTATGTTTTTTAAGCAAATTTTTTATTATTATTGTACCGGAAGGAATATGAGCTATTTCATCAATATTACGACTTAATTATTATAATTATATCAACTTTTATTCTTTAGTTTCTGAATAAAACTTTAATTGGATCGTGAATAATTTTTATTTTTGCTTGATATATAACAATTATTTCTTGATTTCTATATTTTGCATAAAAATAATCATTTTTATTTTGGTATTATGTCTTAAGCCAAAGCTGAACTTGCTAAACGTTATTGTAAAAAAGGCTTGAGATGTGAAATCTTCAAATATCGTTTCTACTTAAAATAATAGTTTTTATTAAGCAAAATACAAAAATCCAGAAATAGTCGTCATATATCAAGCAAAAATTAAAAATTTAAAAAAATCGCTGTGTGCCAAAAGCAAAAATTAAACTCAAAAATAAGAATTATTTGCAATAAAAAATATAACTCAAATAAAATTTTTGATAATTTTTTTGTATACAGTATAAACGTTCAATAAAAATTAACAGTTTTGTACATAAAAGTTGATATGTTAAAAGTCCCGGGACTCATAAAAATAAATCCCGGTATTCGGGATTTATCAATCCCGAAAAATCCCGGGATTCGGAATTTCCCGTTTGGCATGTCTAGTGCATACACATGGCATAAATGCCTTGCGCATTTGATGAGCCATTCAGAAAACGCGCACCAACAGAATGCGCATACGCATGAGTGCTTAATACACAAATATAAAAGATTGCTCTTAGACATGCGCTGGTTTTTATGTGAGTGTATTTTTGGCTCAAGCGCATGAGTGCGCAATGCATTCGAAATAGAGAACTTTGACCGCAGCATCACACGTGTGATTTTAAGAGCACATCTGATTTGAAATCAAGTGATTTTCAGGACAGACCTGATAGTTTAGAATGTGATGAACGTATAAGGCGGCCAGTGATGCCAAGAGAAATTTCAAAAAAATCCCTACGTGTCGAAATAAAATTCCCTCCTTTTCCCTACAAACAAAAAAATTATCCCTACACTATTCCCAACGTTAAAAATGTATTGGTTTTAGCTTCAGGCAAACAAATATATTTGTATACATACTCTGCTAACATTTCGTTAATATTATAATTAAGGGATTTATTAACATTTATTAAAAAAAAAGCATTTATTAACATCAAGAAAAAACCAAAATAAACATTCTCACACATGTAAAAATTCAATTAAAAAAAAAAATACTGTGTGACAAATTTAATTTAATTTAATAATTTAATTTGGCAGAAACACCACTGTATATCCTTCAATCTAGAGTCAAAACAAAGTCAAACTGCGTGTTTGATTTTCATCTCCTCATCTTTTGTCCTTTTTAAAGGACTTAACCGTTTTCAAGAATACTTTTTTTATTAATATAAGTATCTAATATTTGTTACCAAATAAAAGGGAAGGCTTTGTTGAATATAAAAAAAAATCTTTATTTCAAAATTTTAAAAAAAATTCCTTTTAAATATATATCCTTCCACATGCTTAAAAGTTTTCATTAAAATTTTTTAAAAATTCCAAATTGTATGACTTTATTTCTCTTTCATTCATTCAGTAAACATTCTCCTTTAATATTCCCATATATTTTTAGCGAATTTGAGAGCAAATGCAAATAACAAAAATAAGCGATTAGTTCGCAAATGTGAACCCAAATATTCGGCTCCCCTAATATATACGTACATGATTGTGGCACTTGTTGAAGATTGCCAGGCTATTAGAGCTCTTAGTAAAATACTACATTTGTACCTAAATGCTATGGTATGTGAAACATTTGAATTTTTAAATGAAAATAATACGAATATTTACGTATTTTAACACAATATATTGAAAATGAGACAATATTTTGAAAATTCCCTACATTTGCCTTAAAATAAAATATCTGTCTTTTTTTCCATACGCCGTAAATTTTCCGAAAAAATCCCTACAAAAAGGGAAAATTCCCTTTTATTGGCATCACTGAAGGCGGCAAATGTGGCGATTTTGAAACTCGTTTGGCGGAGAGATTTTTCATTTGGCGATTTTTAAAAAAATTGTTATTTTGTTGGCTATTTTTGATGAGCCATGAATTTGTTTTGAGAATCGTTAAACTCAATATGAAAAAATTAATTATTCTTATTGTGGTAGTTTTATGTATGAAATTTGAAGATTACCTTAAACATGAGAATACCTATTTATTTATATTTATTTTGTTATATTATTTTTAGCCAATTTATTATCACAAGCAAAAGATTTTTAAGGATTTTTAAGTTTTGGCGATTTTTTTTCGCATTTTTTGGCGCTTTTTGATTGTAATATTAAACAAGTTTTTTTTGTGTGAATAAAATTAATTTTTAACATCCAAATAGGCGATGAAGCTCAAAAAAATCTGACATCACTGGGCAACAGTAACATGATTGTGATTGTTTTGTGGATCATTGATGGATGTTACCGCAATTTTATAGCGTTGACAATTATATCGTTAAAGTAACCGTAATATGTATGAACATTTTCCGTTAAAAATGGTTTATTTATCCGTGACTATATGAAAACCTCGCTATCTCTGAGTGTACCCATGGAATTTTCTTTTACTATTTTAAATTATATATTCATAAAATTTCTTTTTCTTCTACTATTACGTTCATTTGCTTTTCAAAAATGTTTTTCTTTAAACTATTGCTAGCAAAATCCTAAAATTATAAATGATATGGAAAAAAAAACTTTAAACGAACATCAAAGTAAACACTTAAAGTGTCAAACAGTGCAGAATAGAATTTACATGCGGGTTGTGTGTACGATATTTAAGCCCAGCGTGCCAAAAAGATGAAGGCAATAAATAATTTTGATTGTTGGATTTTTGTGGTTTCAACAACCGTCATATTGGTGATGTGTGGTAACAAGTAAAAAAAAAAAAAAACGAATGAAAATATTAAATTAAGCAAATATTTGTTCTGTGGTAGTTGCACGTTATTGTGTTTCTTTCATTTAAAAAAGTTGATTTTTTTGGACAGTAATTTATTTAATAACATCTGCTGCATTTAAAAAAAAAAAATAAATAAATAGCTAAATTACTTAATAACTGTTTTTTAATACCTTGTATTATAAGTAATTTGGAGATTTTAAGGCAAATATTGGCCATAAGTCAGTGGTGGAAAATATGTATGCTGTATGGGTAATTCCATGTCAAATCGCCCAAGAGTGGCACCCGACACCTTTCGATTTGCATGAAATTTGGTGAGAAGGTTCCTTTCATTCTCTAAGGAACATATATCAACGAAGAAAAAAATTAATATATATAAATTTTTTTTTTATTGCAAAAGTTATGTCATATTCAAAATTTCATAATTTCGCCGAATAAGCCAAATGAATGTGTTGAGTTTATTTTTTCAATATCTCAAAAACTACTGCACAAACGAAGATGATTTGTATGTCATTTTAAAGAGAATACTTGGGGCTACAAACAATATATTAAAAAAATTTAATATCTGCAAAATATAAAATTTTAAAAATGGATTAAGTCAAAAACCTAATTTTTTATTTGGCTGATTTTTTTATATAATCCCTCAAACTGTTCTTTAAAAATCCTAAAACGTTGAAGGAGGTGTTTTTTTTTCTTTCGCAACCTTTAAACAAATCTTCTTAAAATAATATTTTCATATTGTAATTTTGAGTAATATGTATTTATTAATGCTGATTTGTTTGATTTTTAAAAAAAGTAACGAAATTGATAAAGTTTATTTTGTTTATTTGTTGCATTTTTTTCTTGGAGCTCAATGTGGGCACTTTCCAAGAAATGTATACTCTTTGTCACGTTAAGTCTCCAATAAATTTATAAGCGAAATCGTTTTTCATTGCCTCCTTTCCTACCGTTCCTGTCATGGCGGCATTCCTGAATATTAAAAAAAAACTTTTTCTTCATCTAAATTGAAAAAATACTCATATCGAAAAGTTTATGAACGAACCAGGCTTTAAAAAAGGTATTGAATTATGCTTCAACATTCATATCATTTTAATTACTTTAAGGTTAAGAAAAAGCCGCCAGTCACCAACAATAGTAAAAGAGACAAAGAGGAAAACGATTTCGCTATAAACTACATATATATATATATGTGTGCAAATTAAACGGTCCATGTATGTAATCGCATCACGTGAGAATAGCTGGAGCGATTTGGATAATTTGTTTTTTATTCGCTTCGAAATTTTTAAGAGATTGTTTGTAAAAAATATTTTTTTGGGTTAAACTTGGTTTTTACTGTACTATTCACTTATAATTTTTTCTAAGCATAAGCTAATTTAAGGGGAAACGTTAAATATTTAATATTTTCCTAACAAAACACACTGTCTCCCTTTCACAATGTATAAAACTCATTTAATTTCTTGGAGACGCAATGTGACAAAAAGTGTTCTTTTCTTTGAAAGTGCCTACATTGACAAAAAATGCAACAAAAAATGCAACAAATAAAAAAAATAAACTTGATCATTGTCCTTACTTTTTTTAAATCACCTTAATTCAAACAAATCAGCCTTAATAAATACTTATTACTCAAAATTAAAATATGAAAATTTTATTTTAAGATTATTTTTTTACAGGTTGTGAAAGAAAAAAAATCATATCTTAAAAAAAACACCTCCTTCAAAGTTTCAGTATTTTTAAAGAACAGTTTTAGGTTGTTTAAAAAAAAAATTTTTTTTAATAAATTGTTTGTAGCCCCAAGTGTTCTCTTTAAAATGACAAACAAATCATCTTCGCATGTGCAGTAGTTTTTGAGATATGGAAAAAATAAACTCAACACATTCGGCTAATTCGGCGAAATTATGACATTTTGAATATGACATAGCTTTTAAAATTATTTTTCGTTGATTTTTGGTCCTTATAGGATGAAAGGAACCTTGGCACCAATTTTCATTCAATTCGAAAAAGGTCGGTTCCCACTCTTGGTCGATTTGACATGGAATTACCCTTATATGCTTTTTTTCATAGAAAATCCGTTTCATAAACCTTTTATAAAAAGTTTTATTTATTATTATTATTATTATGTTCTTTATTTAACCGAGCCCATAGGGCCATATATATCAGGCCTTTAATTTTTAGTGATTGTAAAAATGTACACAGAAAAAATTAAAAATTGTATCTAATCACCCAATTAATACGAAATTCATATGATCAAGCAAACAATTTGTTGATTTTGCACCTATTACCAAAATGATTATATTGTAAACATCTGCATGAAACTTAATAATGATGTTCATGAAACTTTCATTATTATTTTTTTTTGCTTCGTTTGTATTCAATATTTTCAAAAACATTTTTCAGCAATGTGTTTTGCTTGGAAGTACATAAAAAAGTTGTTAGGAAAAAAATTAAAATTTAATTAAAAAAATGCTTTACAAATTACATATATTATTGTAAAGGTATCAAAAAAGAAAAATTACATAAATTTACTAAGTGGCAACATTGCTATTGAGTATTTATATAAAAAAATGAGAGAGAGAGTAAAAACTGTAAAACGATAGTCATACAGGGCTGTCAGATGTGGCGATTTCTCGCCAAACGTGGCGATTTTCAAAATCTTTTGGCGACCTAATTTTTGATTTGGCGACATGGCGATTTTTTGGCGATTTATAAAATAGTTGGCGATTTTGTTGGCTATTTTTGATGAGCCATCTATTTGTTTTGAAATTTGTTAAATTCAAAACGAAGAAATAATATTTTTTTTATTCTAGTATTTCAATGTATGAAATTTGATGCATTCATATGTATTACCAGTATTTAAAACTAAATAATGTTGAAATGGCTGATGAAGATAATATTCGAGAAATTTTTTTTTCACATTTAAATATGCTCTTGAAAGAAGTAATAAGTAGAATTCTTTAAAAATGAATATAATGAAAGTTTATGAAAATTTTTCCATTATAAAATGTGACAAATTTTCACATAAAATTTGTGGTTTTTAAATATATTTTAAAGATTTTTTATGAATCCTAACTTACCCTTGGATGCTAATGAAATACAATAGAAAAAATACAGTTTGTTAAAAGAAAATTGTAATGATGATATTCAATCTAATTAAGATCAGTTTAGGCCAACAATTTATAGCTACAAGGATACGGCAGGTACTTGTATTGAAATATTGAAATTCACTAAATATCTGCTTTGAAGTAAAATGCGATATGAAGTTTTCGACACGTTTTTACGAATATAAATAGCACATGTTACATTTCTTTTCTACCTTCACAATGTATTTCAAAAAAGAAGACAACAAGTTAGTCTTCTTGGTGAACTATATAGCGTTTTAGTTATATAATAGAACTGCAACTACATACAAATATATTGTACATCCAATATATGTTTAATACTTACCGCAAAATCCTTTTTTTGTTACTTTAAGTAGACTACTATAAAATATTTTAAACATTGCACCTTTTTTGTTAAATAAAAATTAAACAAAATATATGGCGACTTTTTTTGAATTTTTGGCGGATTTTAGGGATACGGAACAAATTTTTTTTGGGATTTATGAAAAAATATTTTTAATTATTCTAAAAATACATATATTATTGTCGAAATCGAAAAAAATAAATGCTTTGGCGATTTTGGCGATTTTTGACATAGAATTTGGCGAAAAAGATCAAAATCAATCTGACAACCCTGTAGTCATACATTAAGGCTGAGTTAGGCGAACGTTGCTGTTCCCGTAACTTACTGTAACGGACTGCTTGCACGTTGGTGCACTTATAGAACAACTAAAAACGTGTCA
The DNA here is from genome assembly GCA_943735925.1 of Pollenia amentaria. Classification (NCBI taxonomy): domain Eukaryota; kingdom Metazoa; phylum Arthropoda; class Insecta; order Diptera; family Polleniidae; genus Pollenia; species Pollenia amentaria. The sequence goes on from OX031006.1 coordinate 49,332,509, forward strand.
TATGTTTTTCACATGCATAAACAAAAAAAGCAATAGTATACATAAAACAACACACACAGTGATGGGAAATCAAAAGGTTTTAATGTTGACCGTTGTGCAGATAAAGTACCAAGTGATTAAAATGGTATTAAAACAGTATTTAGTGTAAGTAAAAAAACATTAATATTTTAATATCTGATATTTATATTAAAGATTTACAATAAATAAATATGTATTTTAGCATATACAATGTACATATATTATTTTGTAAATGTGCATAGACAAAACAATATTTTGTAACCATTTAAAGCCTTTTATACATTTCTCATTTCTATGTGCATATACATTTGTTTATTTTGTACATCTAAGTATAAGTATATTTATATATATGGAAATATGTTGTATTATAAGTCGTTTTTTCTAAAGTCCATAGATATAATGGAAAAAAGTACAAAAAAAAAGAGCGAAAATACCCGCATTCAATTTAATATACAAGCAGGCCATCAGTGCTTTACAACTGTCACGTAACGACGGCAAGAAATTCTAATTTATACAGATTGAGACGTTTCGTTACGTGACATTTAAATTCGGTAAGCATTAACATTGTAAGCAAATAACAAAACGGACCAGACGTTTCGTTAGGGGACGTGGACGTTCGGCTAACTCTACCTTTAGGTCTGTCTGGGTACTTTTCCAGTAGCAAATACTCAGTAAATTTTTTTGGGAGAGTAAGACAAATTTTACTCTTTCGGCTGAGAATATCTCAAAAAGTACGCAGACAGTATCCAGTGAAATCTTGCAAGAAAACAGCTGATCGGTGTGTAAACAATTGAAATAACAAACGTGAGCCAAGATAGCGTTGAAGAAATAGCGTCCAATTTGGGAATTTAAAAACCGGGAAACCAAAATACCCAAATAATGGGTATTTGCAGTATAAACAAAAAGTTAGCATCGAATTTAGGAATTTAAAATAGGGAGTACAAATATAGGAACAAATCTAGTTTACCGAGGCAGCTCCAAATAAAAAAAAAGTACCCAGGGTGATGGAAAATGGAAAAATAAGAATTAAAAATTAAATAAAAAAGTTGGCGCAAACGCTTAGTTTTCGAGTTATGGACGTTTAAAGTTTTCATATAAATATGTGATTTTCCACTACAATTCTAAACGTATATGGCTAATATTCATGAAACAAAGAAAACAAGATAGTGCACTAAAATTAAAAAAAACATTCTTTTTCTGCGCATGTACGTCATAGTAGCAAATGAGCACAAACATGATCACACAAATACGTGTATGTGCTATGCTGAATGTTTGTTTACATTTAATTCTTTTTACTACAGTGGCGTGAAAGTGACGTCAAGATTAGAGCAAAAAGTTAACGGACCTGCGCAATGCACTATCTTGTTTTCTTTGTTTCATGGCTAATATTGGTATCATTTTAAAGCTCTTAAACAGATTTTTCTGGATATACATAATTTATTTCAAAATATTAAACTCTTTAGATCACATTACAGTTTTTTTCATTTTACGTCGAAATGTTACGGAAGTGCACTAGGAAAGAATGTAGTTTATTTAAATAAAAGTGTAATACAAATTTTATAAAATAACTAGCTTAACCCGGTGCGCTTCGCTACACTGGCAAAAAAAAAAATAAGAAAAAAATTACAGTATTTGTTTTTGTGATATAATTTATTTATTTACATACGTATTGCATTTAAAATTTTTTTTTAAATATACTTTTAACAAAAAAATTAATTTTATCTATATATGTATATATTAATTTATATTATCAAAAGCAGCTAACTTAATTAAATAATTCTTATTATGTATGATTATTGTAATGCTTTATGATATACAATATTTTTGGTCTTTCCTTCAAGGGCGTAAACAAATAAATTTTTAGGGGTTTCTACACGTGAGCATGCAACGTAAAGTTGTCCATGAGAAAAACATGGGTTTGATAACCACGTTTGAAGACTCTCCCTTTAATAGTTCTTCAGTTGAGCGATATTTAATGTATGCATCCTATGGGAGGTATTTCCCCCCCTGCGCCTACCCGCTTTATTTTTATTTTCAAAAGTGTAGTATACCATAAGAGCGACTTCTAGAAAGTTTGAACATTCTCACTATTACAGTTCTTAAGATATGCGATGTTAAACATTGGCGTCCTATGGGGTATTCCTATACCCCCGCTGCTATTTTATTTCAATTCCGGGGCTCAGAAGATCCTAATACAAAAAGTTCAGCAAAATGCGTGCAGCGGCTCTTAAGATATGCGATAATTAATATTGGCATCCTATGGGGGGTACCAATTCCCCTGCCCCTATCGAAAAAATAAGTAGCCTATTTTATTTTTAGGGCTCACGTGATGTTACTATAAAAATTTCAGGAAAATCGGTTCAGTAGTTTCGGAGTCTATAAAGCGACAAACAAACATACAAACATACAAACATACAAACATAATTCATTTTTATATATATAGATAAACACTAGCATCGCACAAAAAAATTCTTTGCATAGCCAGCCTTTGGCCGGTACGCAAGGATGTTCTTCTCTATGGTATAATAAACACCGGTTTCGCTTACTAAAGCTTCCTTGCATAGCCGGACTTCGGCCGGGCGCAAATATTTTCTCTCCTATGGTATAACTAATACCGGCTTCGCTAACTAAAGATTCTCTGCATAGACGGCCTTTGCCCATGGGCAAGGATTCTCTCCTCATTAGTATAACATAAACATAAAGAAGGTTTTACTTGTATTTTAATTAAAATTCTTAAATAAATTAGTATGTAGTATATACATTAGACCGTCTCAGTTTTTATACTTTTTTCGAAATTTCTTCATGAACATCGATTTTCTTTATCTACTATAAAAACCAAGAATTTTGGTGTATAACGCTTAAATAGTGATGAATGGGAAGTGGTCTCTCAAATCGATTTTTCATTTTTTAGGCAAAATCCCTTTTTTTCAAAAAATGAAAAAATCTTGATTTAGTAATTTGCCTCAAACTCAAGCAGTTCTGAATGGATATGCACATAATTTCATGCATTAGAAAGCTTATTAAATTTCCTAAATGTTTCTTAAAGCAACATTGCCATTTTGTTCGATGGTTTTTTATTCATAGCACTACAAATTCAGATTTTCAAATACAAACTTAACATTTTTTTTAATTTTTGCTTACCTTAACATATATAAAATTTGAACGAGGCAAAACTTTTATATTCTGTAAATGGAGTATGGTAGGAAATTTTAAAATAAAGATTTTGGTGTAAATAACAGTCGCATTCTGTTAAGAAAAACGGCAGTTTTAGTTGAAATGAGTAAAGTTGTTTATTTCTAAATATAAAAAAAAAATGATATTTTTGTAATAACTTTTTTGTACCTTAACCGATTTTTCCGAGTTTTTCAGCAAATATGTTCTACTGAAAATTTCCGATCTTTTAATATATTAGACATATCCATAGGTCATATAACAGCTCTAAAATTTTAGTTTTTATAAAAATGTTGATGCTTTTTAGCCCATTTTTGGAGTATTTTGCTAATTACTTAACCATTTCTTAACCGATTTGGCAGATTTATATACCTACGTCTTTAGGAAGAAATTTACCATTATTTTAGATTATAATACTTGGACTCGGGAAGATTTATTGTTTCCGAAAATGGGTATGTTTAAAAAAAAAATTTTATTTTGGGCATTACTCTTCCATTTTTGGGAAAAAACTTTCAGGGTTTTCGGGAAATATATTCTGCTAAAAATGTCTGATATTTTGATATATAAAACGTGTTCATATGTCATACTAGAGCCCTAAAATTTAAAATTTTGAGTATTTTCAATTTATCTTTGTACGGGAGGTACCATGCCCACTTTTCCAATCCCGCCCATATTTTGTGGGATGATGTATATTGATAACCGAAATGTTTTTACCTAATTTGGGAACTTTAGATCTTGTCGTTCTCCAGATATACAGAAATGTATAACGCCTTTGTATGGGAAGTGCCACACCCAAAACAATTTAATTTAAGTCATCGAGCATTTTCACAAAACGCATCCAAACTCCAACAAAAGCACAATTTTAGCAAATTTGAAAATAAAAAAACCAATATCTTCTTACTTTATAATGTATTTATGCAATAGAAGCAAATTTAGAAATAAACAACTTTACTCATTTCAACTAAAACTGCAGTTTTTCTTAACAGAATGCGACTGTTATTTACACCAAAATCTTTATTTTAAAATTTCCTACCATACTGCATTTACAGAATATAAAAGTTTTGCCTCATTCAATTTTTATATATAAATAGGTAAGCAAAAATTAAAAAAAATGTTAAGTTTGTATTTGAAAATCTGAATTTGTAGTGCTATGAATAAAAAACCATCGAACAAAATGGCAATGTTGCTTTAAGAAACATTTAGGAAATTTAATAAGCTTTCTAATGCATGAAATTATGTGCATATCCATTCAGAACTGCTTGAGTTTGAGGCAAATTACTAAATCAAGATTTTTTCATTTTTTGAAAAAAAGGGATTTTGCCTAAAAAATGAAAAATCGATTTGAGAGACCACTTCCCATTCATCACTATTTAAGCGTTATACACCAAAATTCTTGGTTTTTATAGTAGATAAAGAAAATCGATGTTCATGAAGAAATTTCGAAAAAAAAATGAAAAGTGAGACGGTCTAATATACATACATTAAAGAATTAGAAAAAATTAATAAATTTGTTTTTATGCTTACTAAAAAACTTTTGTATTTTGCAAACTCGTCCCACTTCTTAATAAACTAAAAATATTAAAATAAATTCTGTATGTCCAGAAAGACCTAGTGAAACGCTTTGCAATGATACCAATATTAGCCATATACATTTGGAAATGTACTGCAAAATCACATAAATATTTATATAAAAACTTAAAACGCCCATAACTCGAAAACTAAGCGTTTGCGCTAACTTTCTTATTTAATTTTTTCTTCCTATTTTTCCATTTTCTATCACCCTAGGTACTTTTTTTTTATTTGAAGCTGCGTCGGTAAACTAGATTTAAGCCCAAATATATTTATATTTTTAATAAAAATACAAAAAATATTTACCACAGTCTTTTGCAGGGTATAAACTATATATTTCTGAAAGTAAATAGTTTTCTGGACAAAATGAGCGATGCGTGCAAAAAATCGTTCGGACAGTTTCCGAGAAATCTGGGTTCATCCAAAATGGTCAGTAAAAATCTTTACTGATTTATGCAATGAACCACAGGCTTTTGCACGGTATAAACTATATATTTTTTGCACGCATCGCTCATTTTGTCCAGAAAACTTTTTACTTTCAGAAAATATACAGTTTATACCGTGCAAAAGCCTGTGGTAAATATTTTTAGTATTTTTATTAAAAATATAAATATAATTTTACTCCCCCTTTTAAAATTCCTAAATTCGACGCTAACTTTTTGTTCATATACTGTAAATCCCCATTATTTGGGTATTTTGGTTTCCCGGTTTTTAAATTCCAAAATTCGACGCTATCTTGGCACACGTAAACTCTTTCATTCAAACAGTATATAAAAACAGCTGTTCAAACTAGTTGCAAAATCTTACCAGAGGAAATTTCTCCAGTAACATTTTGCAAGTTCTCTAACTTCCAACTGTCAGAGATTTGGAATACGCAGTAAGAGATTTGGAGTACGCAGACAACATTTTGCAAGATTTTGCGACATTTTGTACAAAATTATGCAAAATATGTGTACGCAGACAGACCTATTGATCAAAGTCTTTGTGCTTGCCATATGAAACGAAATGTGTTTGCTAGTAGCGTGAATAAAACAACAGTTTGTTCAGTGGTCTGAAATTTATTTGAATACGATCTTCATTGAATAAACATTTCAGTATATTCATGATTACTAAAAATTGTTAAAATTTAAAATTATGAATATGTTTTTTTCAATAAGTAATATTTTTAATTTCAAACAAGGTGTTAATTGATTAAATTAAATATATGTAGCTCAGGTTTTTTTTGTTATTTAATTAACATTTTAATTAAAAATTTATTTCAAAACAACTAAAATATTTATTAAATCAAGATTAAATTTTTAATTTTCTTTCAACTAAAAAAAATAATTGATTCAATTATCACATTTATTAAATTTTTTTAAATAATTTTATTTATTGAAAAAAAAAAAAAACTACTGGTAATTTTTTATTTAAAGGAAAAAACTTTTACTGCTGTATTCATAAAAAATAAAATAGATTTCAAACGTATTTTAAAACAAAAATTCCATACAAATTTTCCTTAAAATAGATTTCATATCCAATTTAGTTTTTTATGAATACGGCAGTTAGAGTAATTGGAAAATTTTTTTTATTAATTTTTTTTTTTCAAATTTGAACACTTATAACTTCGAAAATACGGAACAAATTTTGATAAAATATATTTTATGCACTTCTGTTTGTAAATACGTTTAAAATGGTGTATCTTTTTTTTCTAGTCGTTGGGCAAACAGAGGAGAAAAGTATTCTTAACTGTTTTGCCTTTGCCGATTTATATATAAAAAGGTTATGAAACCATAAATGATATCCAAATTTTTATATTTTAATCAGGCTTAAATTCAGTGAAACTAATTTTCATTAAATTATTTTTATGAAGAAAGGTATTTTACAACATAAAATTAATTAAAATTTATTAATAATTTTCATTCTTGACTGAGCTGGGAATTGAACCCAGGTTTTCACGGACAGATTGCCCAGACTAGTTTCGATTGTAACCACACGATCTCTTCAGAGGGGTTTGCCGTTTAGCTCTCACCGCCATTGACGACGGATGACGTCATTAGTCAAACATCAATCTTTAAACCAAATGGTATTTTGCCCTGGTAGATCGAAATTTGCTTTGAATGAATGATAACCTATTTCAATTGATCCACATATTCTTCCTTACTTCTTGTTTTTCGTACTTTTTGGCAAGAATTCTTTTTGAAATCCAAAGTACATTTTTTGTCTTTCATGTGCTTGTCTTTCTTTTTTCTTGCTGACATTTTTCTTAAAGGGCAAATGTAAATTATATATTTGTTTAAGAATTCAAAATACATACTTATTTTCAAACTTACCAAAATTTTAAAAAAGTACCTACAATTTTCAGAACTTTAAAACACAGGCCGATCTACGATTTAAGGAATTTTTTATGAGATCCCCTACTTCTGGGAGCACTGGCTTTTAGGAAGTTAGGCCTTTATGGTAAAATAAATAACTGATTTTCTATACATTTACTTTCCAGGACAACAATACATATCGTTAGCTTAAATGCAAAAAGGCGTAACTTACAAAAAAAATCTAGTTTTTGATTGACTATTTTGAATGCCATTAAACTACATGTCTTGACAAAATTTTATACTTTTGTGATAAAAAAGGACGCTGTTATTAACAAAAAACGTTACTACAATTGTGTTAATTTGATAAATGCAATACGAATTAATAACACCTTTTTCCTAACAATATCTAATGAAATGATTTTCTTTAAAAATTGTTTGAATAATTCCATGAACGACTTTAAATGCCTGTTTTTCTGATGTGAGAAAAAACTTCGTTAAAAATTTTTAGATTTTTCATTTTACAACGTTTTTTTCTTATCCTGTTAAATTATGTTTTTGTTAGTTACGCCTTTTTAAATTTTAGCTAACGATATGCTTTGTTCATATGAATAACTTATTTTCAATCGGCTTGTATTATAAAATGTTGTCTTGCTTCAAAATGAGACCAATGCATCATTTTGGTTTACTTACATTTTTCCTTTCCCTTCAATTAATTAATGAAAAACACGTAACAAAATCTTTTTTCATTACATCAATTTCTTGTTTCTTATTAAAAAGTCAGTATTTCATTTTGTCTTGTCACACATAAAAGAGGCCAAATGGTTTATCTATACATCAAGCCTCCTTTGTGTATGGCATTATTCTATAGTTGAGTTATTTAACATAAAAAGCATGTCATAGTTAAGGAGTTTCATACAAAATCGATAAAATTTCAGTTTTGAAGTTTTTATTTTGTATTTTTTTTTTTATTGAATTCAAGTTAACACAGAGCGTGGTCAAGGTGGAATGGAGGGGCATGTGTTGGCCTGCTTGTTGACCTTAATATATTTTCAAATTTATTGCCCCATAGTAGTATCAAAATAAACACATAAAGCCAACTAGAAACGTGCTCAACTGCCTGCAGAATATTTACGCAAAGCTGTAGAAATTCATCTTCTGCGTTCATTAATAAATGATCTACAATAACCGATTGTCTTCTGACATTATTAGTTTATTTACACTATATGTTTTTGTTCCTTAAGTCGGTTATACTTATACTATTAGAGACAATTTTCAAATGACTATAAACTGCTTATTAGCAACTTTATAGTTTCAGTGCTAGGGATGGTTAAATGGCGGAATCAGGATAATCCCTAAAATTTCTGATATTATAGAAAAATTATGATGCTGAATGTTTCTCAATGTAAATATTTTTATTAATTCTTGCTGCACTTCTAGATAGTCCAGCTACTGCAGAGAGATTATTTTCTACTCCTTATGACATTATTGGCAGAATACTGTCCAATTGGGCTAACACTTCTTTCTTCCCTTTTAAAAACACATATCGATTCACGTGCACAGTGTCACAACATGTTTTGCGAGATGACATAAAAGTAGAACTGATTTTCACAGAAAAAATTAAAAATTGTCTCTAATCACTAAATTCATACCAACGTCAAAGAATACACCAAAGTGTGGTTCATTTACTAGGATTTATCTCATATTGCGTAAAGTTGTGTAATCTGAATAATATCATTTTTTGCAGATTCAAATGCTTTGAAAACAAATCGAACTTTTTGAAATTTGGTTAAAACAACTCTCAAAAAACTCAAATAATGATATCCTTGTCCAATATGTCTTAAATAAGGTTGAGATTGACGATGATTGCGAGAAATTATTGGTGGAGAAGGTACGCCTTTTCTGCAAGTATCTAGAAACAAAATGGATACAAATTGGAAGAAGAGAAAATCAGTTTCGAAATGAAAACTTTTCACGGCTAAATAGCGAGATATATTTCCAAATTGAAAAAGCAGCTATTAAAATTACTTCTTCCACTGTGGGAATATGGGAAAATAAGAGCAGCAGCGGAGCTTTCAACGGCTATATTAGAGCAAACTGATTTACTAGTACAAGCAGCAGCAACCTCAGCTAGGAAGGAAAGAAATGCTAACTTAGCTGCAGTTCTTAAGGAAACCATAGCAAGTCCAACAATACCTTCAAAAATTAAAAAGATGTACTCAGAAAATCAACCTAAACCAATTCCTCTTTCTGCAGATGAAGCGTTAGCTTTTTTCATAGAAAACCGTTTCACAACAGCACAGTATAACGCAATACGTCTTGAAAGTAAATCGAGAAACTGTGATATATATCCTCACTATAACCAAATTATAGCTGCGAAGTCAAAATGCCGACCAGATGGTATCAAAAGAACCGAGAACGTAGCAAGAGCTCCTTTAGAATCTGTTGTGTTACATACTGCCAATATATAGCCGTAATGGAATCTGAAAATTCTGATAATTTAAAATGTGAGTTAATTTTTAGCTTGGATTTGACAGTAGCATAGGCCAAGCCAAATATAAGCAGATGTTTCATACAACAGACTCATCCAATAATTCTGACGCTTCGCTTCTAGCCACAACAATTGTACCACTCAGACTCGTACTCTCCTCTGGAACACCTATTTGGAATAATAATACGCCACAGTTAACAAGGTTTTGTCGGCCATTTAAGTTGGAATTCCTAAACGAAGCGAAGGAATCTATTTTGAGAGAAGAATTGGACTTAAGAGAAGAAATTAATGCTTTACAAAATTTACTTATACATATTGGCAATGGAAATGGCTAAGTCCCTTACATTGTTGGATCTGTTTTTTTGAGTTCATTTTACATTTAGGCTAAAAAAGTAAAGTAAAAAAATGGCAAATACGGTCAGAGGATCACAAATTTAAGGTTTCAAAGAGAAAAGAAGAAATTAAAAAGTCTTATTGGAGGGAGCTGGGACTACGTGTGAATATGTCTAAAGTTGGTGGCTTCGGAAGCTCCAACCACGGAAATACAGCCGAGCTTTCTCTAGTGATGTAATTTTCACTGATATCACAGGTGTTAATCTGATCAAATTTTTCGCTTAACAATTATATTGATCTGCTTATCGTGTAACTTTCCCATAAATCCAAACAAGTTTGAAACATACTGTTTCCAGACAGCAAAATGGATACAAGATTTGTATCGTTGGCTACCAATGATCTCCACTGTGCACAAGGTGTTAATTCATTCGAAGCAGGTTATAGAGAACACTATACTGCCAATTGGTGGTTTTGGCGATTCGGCAGCTGTATCGCGCCACAAGATTTATAAATCCGACAAATTGCATTGTGACGGTAACGTCGCTCAAATTTAATCTAAATCACTACTTATTTAAATATGGTTTTTATGAAAAAATTTATGGACAATGGTTTTGTTTATTTTAGTTTTCTTTAATGTTGCGTATTTTGATATGTCATTGACATCTGTCATATGTCAATACTGAATTCGCCGTGAGGAACTACAATATGAAACATAGGGAGCGCGCAATAGTAGTAGTATTATTTAAAGGTTCATTCACAATAGGTATTGTGGGAATTTTACTAAAGGAGTTGGATTATTGTTCATAGGGACTGGAATTAATGCAAACTCCCGAAGTAATACAACTACCGATCGCAATGACAATTGAAGAACTTTGTGATCAACTCACATGGGTTATTGCGTGATCAGTCGTCAGTGAAGTACAAAGTGCCTTAAGTTTAAATTTTGTATAAAAACAGAAAATTAAAACTTGTGAAGTTATTTTTATTGAACTTTTGAAATTAAAAGTAGATAGTTAGAAGAAAAAGGAAAAAAGGTAAATTTAGGAATAGGAAAATAAATATTTAACCAACTTTAATTTGAAATTATATTAAAATAATTGTAATACCTTGTAGCCTGGGAAAAGACAGCAGTGTTTTTTCTGGAACGAAAATTTGCGTTTATGAAAAGAAAAATTTTAGTAAAAGTCATAATTTTTGGGTAAAAAAATATAAATTTTTCGCTAATTGCATTGCAGGCATTGTGCTACAATTATTTTAAGCAATTTCCAATAACAATTATTAAATTTAACAAACGGCTTATACGAAATTTTTTTTATATAGAAATATTGTATCGTAAACCTTTGTTAAATTGAAAGAAATGTCGTGTAAATACGGCTGCAATTCTTTTATACATTTTATGATAAAGTGTCTAATGTTGTTATACTAGGGGATCGCCAAGTGTCGGAAAAGAGCCATCTAGTAAGAAGCTAGGAAACTAATTTGTCAACTAGCGAGTACAGCTGCCAGGGCGAATTAAAGACAGTGGAAAGGCTTATTATAGCACCAGGTGCGACAACCCCACCTAAACCGGAGCTGGGAGACTGTCATAGGATAAGGGCTGACTGCCGTGGTAAGCTTGATTTGCACAGAAAGAAGAAAAAAAAGACTACCAATAAAAACGTACAACGAAGAAGAGAACCGTTATCCTAGGGGTTAGTAGTACGACACTAGTATTCTTCTTAAAACGGTACACATGACATTTGTGTTAAAGGGTACGATAAGATTAAGTAAAGGTCACGGTCAGTAGGTCACAAAGTCAATGTCAAGCGTACGCAAATTGAGAAATCCCGGTACTGGCGATAGAATTATAGCACACGCAAATAAAAAAACCAATAAAACAAACTACTTGCACAGTACCTTCGATGTAATTGACTCGTGGACTTAGTAAAGATTTGATCAATAGATTTTTGCTTCATGTTATTTGATATTATTAATACTATGTAATTAATGTTATTAAGATTAGTTAAAGAGAAAAGAAATAAAAGAGATAGACTAAGATATAAGAAAAAGGAAGGATACCTAATTGAAGCTTCGAAAAGAAAACCAGAAAACCTTTTTTTTATTTCTACGTTTCCAGTGTTTGAAATAGAAATACTGATTTGTATCTAAAAACACTAATGATATCCTTACTTTTTCTTTATAATTTTACGCCATAGGGCTGTTAGACCTATTACAGATTGTTCTAGTTATTTTATGACATTAAATTTAATAGTGACACTTAACTTTCTACGTATGTATAGGGATATATAATTAAATGAAAATAATGTAAATGAAGAGTTTTTGAAAGTGGTTCAATAATAATTAGTTGAAATAACAATATATAATACATAAAATACAAATAAATAAAGTAGATGAATCAAATAAAATAAGAGAATGAATAATCCAATAAATTAACTAACTACTAAATAAATATATCATTAAATCTATAAATCAAATAATAACTTAATTTCCGAGTAGATAAACAAACTAAGTAATAAAGCAATAAATAATAATAAAAATATAAAATATAAATTAATAATAAAAATATATATATAATGCATAAATTAATAAATAAATCAGTAAATTAATAAATAAATAAAAAAAAAAAATCATAAACAAACAAAACCACAATAAAAAAAAAAAGGAATTTTTAGAAACTAATATCCTCGTAAATAAAATTAAAATTTTTTTTTCTTTGTAATTCTCGATTAATCATTAATGCAGAAACTTTATTTTTCGGTAATCATTTTCTTTATTAAAAATTGTCATAAGTATTATCTTGTAGTTACTTTAGCACTTATTTACTTGCTTAGGCACATAAAACTATTTTATAAGTTGTGGATAAATAATTTTTTTTTAACTCTTTTCAAATAAAACTATCGATGTACAATACATATTGATGATAACTACATGAAAACCAATGCCTATTATTTAACAATGCAGGGCTAAAGCAAAAGAGGTAATGATGTGAATCGTGGTGAGTGGTAAGTTCTAAATTGCGGGGCTCTTAGAAAAATTGTATGACGGGTGAACCGGAGCCTAGGATGGCTGAAAGAGTGCCATGCCAGGGGTGGGCAACCCGAGAAGGTAATGTCAACTTAGCCTTCAATGACTCTAGGGACCATTTGCTTTTCTAGCGTGCTGTCATACGTCCGTCCGGTTACTTTGTTTATCTACACCTAACTAGGGGAAATTGTTCAATGTTTTAGATAAAAACGGCACGATATTTTGATTTAAGTGATGACAAACAGAGTGGAAAGAACCAACCCCATTTCCGACGAGCTAATGCCTTGCCCAGACCAGCGTGCCAGTTCCGCTCTCAATCCCAGGTTTGTCACACTTATGGCGCCCAACGTACGAGCATTTTTTTTAAATGCCATTTTTTACAATATAGTAATGTTTATCTAATAAACACAGGTCGCGGTAGGTGTTATATTTAAAACACCATGCCAGTGTTGTCGCGTTTATTTTATAATCATTAAAATATTGAGGAGCTGATCAATTCAATTCCAAATATTTCTGTTAAAGTATGTCATAAACCGTATATCTATAAGTTTAGAGTTTATTTGCACCTCTAAGGGGAATAATTTTGAGGAGATTTGGAAGGTTCTGTTGTATAGTCCTGTAGACGTCGCTTAATTCTATTTATGACAGCAAAATCCAATTAGAAAACAACACTCATAATTTCTTCCATCTATGCAAGGAAGTTTATTAAATTTTTTCAAGAGAAAATCATAATAAAATTTCCAATTCCTTTAATTAAACAGGTAAAACATTTTACTTATGATTAATTTCATATTATTTAGAAATGTGATTAAATACTGTAATAATAATTAAAATAGAAAAAAGGAAATGATTCAAAGAGTCACATTAAAAAAAAAAAAAAAAAAAAAAAGACTACCAGCCACATCATTGATTCACATCAACCAGTCATCGACATCTGGAAAAAAAAAAGAGAAAAAAATTTATTTATTCATATTTATAAGTAAACAGTAACATATCGAAACCATCAAACAAAAAAAAAAAAAAAGAAAAAAAAAGAAGCAAACTAACATATTGAGCTAGGTGGATACTGAAACTTATAAAATTAGTTTGTGGGAAAAAAAGGGAAGGGAAGAGAAGGAAAAGGAGACTTGGGCAAGACGAACCTAGACTTAAGACAGATTGGTACGCATATTTTTTTTATTTTTTTTTCTAAATATTTTTGTATAAGAATCATTAAAATTATTCTTGAATAATATAAGGAAAAACCTTATAAATTTTTCGCATTTTAATTAATAATTCCTTACAGATATATAATAATTCTTCTAAGATACAAACTGTTTTTTCGCGCTTGGTGCTTAAGTCGTTTGTTTCAGTTGTTTACTTGGTGAAAGGAAATTGCGTTTAGCCGCATATCTGCTTTTGCTTTTTGTTACCGAAGTTTTTGTTATTAAATAGCTGCAGTATTCTCTAGGAACCTAGTTATCAGATTTTGCTAGAATTTTCATTCAACAATATTAGGTTTTTGTTGGCTTTTAGGGAAATAGAGAAAACTATTTTAGCTTAGTAAAGTGCGTCAAAATATGGAACAGGGCAGAAATTTGAGGTCTAAGAGTAAAACTTCTAACTCGGCACGTAATCCAACAACAACAACAATAATGACAAGTACAACAACTACCAACGCCATACCATCATTGATGTCACTGGCGTTTCCACAAATTCCAATCACTGGGCACCAGAATACTACATCAACACCTCCAGCAGATAACAACATTACGTCTCCACAATATTCTAGTGCCACGGCCCAAGAAATTCGCCAGCAATTCAACGCTAATCAAGCGGCTCGAAGTATAAGACTCAGCCAGAATATCGACGAGGGAAACGAAACGGTGATTAATAGTGACGGGCTTACTTTAAGGGACTACATTAGTGCTTCCGTTGGGGCATCTCAGGCACAAGTTTTAGGACAAATTACAGAAGCTTTACAACAGCTGGTACCACGGATTGTTCAGGACGTAATGAGAGCTGAAAGAAACAGTTCCTTTGAGACAATGAATATTTCAAATCCACAGCCTCCGCCAAGACCTTATTGTAACACACAACCAAGAACATTTGACATACACAATCAACAACATCCTTGCCCTGATGTTAACAGGTACCCGAATTCAAGAATGACTGCGCCGATTGAATTAGAGAAATGGGGTATTAAGTTTGATGGCAGTAGGAAATCATTTACGGTTGAGGATTTTGTGTTTAGGGTCGAATCTCTACAGGTAGACTATAATTGTTCAATGGCAACCCTGATGAAAGGATTCCATCACCTGTTGGCCGGTAATGCCTATGAATGGTTCTGGACGTTTCGTCGAGAAAACCCTTTTTGTGAGTGGGCACAATTGAAACACCATCTGATACGAAAATTTAGGCGGTTCGAAAGCGATTCGGAGATTCAAAGATGTATCATGGAACGCAGGCAACACCCTTCTGAATCGTCAGAAGCCTTTATTGGGGAAATCATAGCGTTAAAAAATCAGCTCAGCCGCGGAGTAAGAGAAGATGAACTTGTGCGGATCGTTAAAGACAATTTAAAAGACGGAATATACCAACTTATATATCCAATTTCTATTAATAGTTTTGACCATCTGCTGGAAGAGTGCCGGCGAGCTGAACGTAACCTGAGCAAGCGCAGTAACCATAAGCAATACAGCACACGCAGAGTCAACGAGCTTGAGTTTAACGACGTCCAAGCGAACACAGAATTTAATATAGAGGCACTGAAAATGAATGTACCACCAGCCCGACAGTTAATTTGCTGGAACTGTAAGACCCCCGGACACTCATTTGTAGAATGTAATTCGGAACAACGCAACCTATTTTGTTACAAATGTGGGTTCGAAAACGTTATTACACCCAAATGCCCAAAATGTTCGGGAAACAGATAGGCGAACATGGTGAAGACTGGGGCGGCATGTTCGATTCTAAACCAGTAGAAACCACCACAATTGTTGCTACAACAACACCTCCAACCGATAGCAACATTAAAGAAACAAATAATTACAATCTAAAGGCAATGCACCGAGTAACAAAAACTGATAGAACGGTTACAACCGTCACAGATACATCACCTACCTATTTATTGTCCTACGAGGAACGACTGGAAAACTACAACAAGGCGCGAGATAGAATATTTAAAGATTCCGAGTACAAAGTAAGCAAGAAAATCGAGAAAACTCGTGAGAGGTACAAAAAAAGAAAGCTTGAGAGAAAGGAAATCGCTACAACATCACTTGGAACCGATACTGATATTAGACCATACATGGAAGTAGTGGTGAATGGGGTATATCTCAAAGGGTTAATGGACAGTGGAGCCTCGATTAGTTGCTTAGGGAAAAATTGTTTAGAGAATGTGAAAAGAATGAAGTGCGAAATATTGAACTTTAAATCCTCCATTAAAACCGCCGATGGGACTGATCAAAGGATAATAGGGAAAGTCAGAGTTACCGTGGAAGGTGGTTCAGCAAACAAAAACGTTATTCTCTACCTAATTCCTAACTTGAAACAAGAACTCATATTAGGGTACGATTTTTGGCAACATATGGGCTTAAAAATCTGTCCGACAAGTCCCAGAATAGAGGAAATTACAATAGATAACGAAAAGGTCCACACATTGTCCGCTCAAGAAAGAGAAATGTTGGAGCAAGTAAAGTTGTCCTTTAGATGCTACACAAAATACGGCCTAGGTAAAACTACTCTGGAGACGCACACGATAGACACTGGAGAAGCCCAACCTAAAAAGATGCGTTACTATCCGGTAAGTCCAGCTGTACAAAAGCTTACCTACGCAGAACTAGACCGGATGTTAGAGCTGGATGTAATCGAAATCGCAAAACAAGCAGACTGGAACAACAGAACTACACTTGTAATTAAGCCTAACAAAAACCGTCTGTGTTTAGACGCACGGGAACTTAACAAAGTGACCAAGAAGGATGCCTATCCCCTTCCAAATATTGATGGTTTACTCGCCAGGCTCGGGGACACTCAATATATATCGGCCATTGACTTAAAGGATGCATTTTGGCAGATCCCATTAGAGGAATCTAGCAGGGCCAAAACCGCATTTACTGTCCAAGGTAGACCCCATTATCAATTTAAGGTGATGCCTTTCGGCTTATGTAATGCCGCCCAACGCCTTTGTCGCCTTATGGACAAGGTAATACCATCCGAACTTAAGGATAGAATATTTGTCTACCTCGATGACCTCTTAGTAGTTTCGCCCAACTTTAAAGAACACATGGCGATGCTTAAAATAGTGGGGGAAAATTTGACTGCTGCCGGCCTAACCATAAACATGGACAAATCAAAGTTCTGTCACAAAGAGCTTAAATATTTGGGCTATATAGTCGGCGGAGGCAAGCTTAAGCCCGATCATAGTAAAATAGAGGCCATTATGAACATGAGTCCACCTAAAAACGCAAAAGAAGTCCGAAGATTCTTAGGAACCGTAGGGTGGTATCGTCGATTTCTACATGATTTTTCAACAATAACTGCGCCATTGAGCGATACCTTAAAAAAATCATCAAAATTCATTCTCACACCTGAAGCGTCCAAGTCATTTGAAGAACTAAAACGACGTTTAGTGTCTAGCCCTATTCTCTCTAGTCCCGACTTTACCAAACACTTCTTCATTCAATGCGATGCATCAAATATCGGAATAGGAGCGGTCCTTTTTCAAAAAGATGAAGATGGCGGAGAACACCCCATAGAGTACTTCTCAAAAAAGCTTAATACAGCCCAAAAAAATTACTCGACAACCGAAAAAGAGTGCCTTGCAGTTGTCCTGGCGATTGAGAAATTCAGGCAATATGTCGAACTAATGAACTTTACGGTGATCACAGACCATTCAAGCCTCAAGTGGCTAATGAAACAACAAGACTTGAACGGAAGACTAGCTAGATGGAGCCTAAAATTACAGGGATTTAAGTTCGATATTGAACATCGGAAAGGGAATAAAAACATTGTACCTGATATGTTGTCAAGACTAGAGGTAGAGGAAATAACATCAGAACGAATAGGCATGATTGATTTTAACTCCGAAGAATTTAAAAACTCCGATTACCTGTTCCTCATCGAAACCGTACAGCAAAACATGGACAGACTACCAGACATAAAAATAAAAGAAAATATTGTATACAAAAAGGTCAAGTTCTGTAGAGATCAAGACAATGAAGAAAATTGCTGGAAAGTATGGTTGCCGAAGTCGTTAACAATGGGCATATTAAAACAATCACACTTGGAAAACACCTCGCATGGGGGTGTGGCCAAAACGCTATACAATATCAGGCAGTATTTTTATTGGCCATCAATGGTTAAGGACGTTCATAATTTTGTTAAGTCTTGCGATATGTGCAAAGAGATCAAACACCCAAAACAAATTTTACGACCAAAAATGGGTAAGGAAGTTATGACACAAAGGCCATTTCAAAAAATTTACATAGACTTCCTCGGTCCATACCCAAGAAGCAAGGCGGGAAATACCTTTATATTTATTGTGCTAGACCATAAAACGAAATTTGTACTGCTGAAGGCCCTACCCAAAGCCTCCGCTAAAGCAGTCAATAAATTTTTAGCTGAAGAAGTCTTCTATAAGTTTGGTGTTCCCGAGCAAGTGCACTCTGACAACGGCAAACAATTTGCCGCGAGTGCTTTTCAAGAATTGCTAGAAACATTCGGCGTAAAGCACATCCGAACACCCATATACTCTCCGCAGGCTAATGCAAGCGAGAGAGTCAACCAATCCATCATCAGTGGCATAAGAAGCTTTTTACAAAACGACCAATCCAGATGGGATGAGAATCTTAGTAAAATCGAACTGACATTACGATCAACGCTACACGCATCCATAGGAGTCACGCCGTATTTTGCGCTTACAGGTTACAATATGATCACTCACGCCGACGCCTATAAAATCCTTAGGAAGTTACAGGCGATGGAAGATGGTGAAACGCTAATACTGCCTAAGCAAGACCAGATGCAAATTATACATGATAAAATAAATAACAATGTACACAAAGCTTATGAAAGAAACGTGAAATCATATAACAAAAGTTAACGGGTTAAGTTTAAATCCTACCAAATCGAAATGCATTGTAATACGCAAAAGAACACAGAAAATCATTGATTATCCCAACATTTTTATTAAAAACCAACGGATTGAAATCGTAGATAAAGCAAAAAATCTTGGTGTAATTTTTAATAACACTCTAACCTGGTCTGATCACGTTATATCTGCCTGTGGTAAAACATATTCGATGCTAAGAACCCTATGGCCTACTCAATATTGCACCCCATTGAAAATACGCTTATTACTTGCTAAGACATATTTGATACCAATTTTAACCTACGGATGTGAGATTTTTGCAAGTTGTGATGAAACCAGTAAATCTAAAATGCAAGTCACATATAACAACATTGCAAGGTACGTTTATGGGATCAGAAATTATAACATAAATGATACTTACATTAGTATTACACCTTATTCTAAAAAAATATTCGGGGTACTTTTTGAAGATTTAATGAAAATAAGAACATTAGTATTTCTTCACAAAATTATAACCACCCGTGAGCCAGGTCATCTTTTTAATCGTTTAAAATTCAGTCGACTCAGAAGAAATAGAAATTTAATTCAAATCAGACATCACACATTAATATCTGAATGGCAATTTTTCATATTTGCAATACGTCTTTGGAATAATATTACTACTCCAACAATAAAAGAAATCAGCAATGCGTTACAATTTAAGAAAGAAATATTTAAATATTACTCGTAGTCAACAAGTTTGTTTATAGTTCGGTATAGTTCAATATTTTTCAATATTTTTTGATTTTTTATAAATGTATTTATGTTATTTTGATATGTAGTTTTTCGTTATTTATTTGTTTGGTTTAATTTCAATAATTTTATTTATATCAATTTTGTAATAACCATACCTAGACTTAAGTTTATTATTTTCCATGTTTCCAAAATAACACCATAAGATTTCTACTGTTTAAGACTTATGTTTTGTTGTAGAAGTTACAATTTTTTTTTTTTAAATAAATAAATAAATAAATAAAAGGAGCAAAGATATATCGTTTAAAGAGGGGCAGGAAGTTTACCGTAAAAACTTTGTACAAAGCAACTTTGCAAAAGGGATTAATGCAAAACTCTGTAAGCCCTGGTTGAAATGCCGTATAAGAAAAAAAGTTGGAGTCAGTCTTTACGAGGTAGAGAATTTAAAAGGACAACTCATCGGAGTTGTACATGCACAACATTTAAAGCAGTAGTAAAATAATATGAATCTTGTACTTTCATCAGACTGATAAATAACAATATTTCTTTAGAATTATAATCGTAGGAAACAACATGCTACAGTAGCAAACAAAAATCCCATGGGCCTAAACTGCACAGTGATTACAAAAGTAGTTTTGAAGTATTTAGGACAAATTTTAATTGACTAACTTGAAAAAACGCTGAGAAACATTCTCCTCCCATAAAACCCCTACTAACGAAATGTTGCTTCCATTATCAAGAATTCTTACTGACTGAAATGCAGTCAATCTTTGAATGACACGGTTGAAAACGTGGCCGGTCAACATAAATTTTAGAACAAACAATATTGTTAATATTTTGTTTGTTAGCAAATTAAAAGGGCTTACGATCTTAGTTTTATACACCATTTCATTAAGTAAAAGTCTTTTGCTTATTTAAAAAAAAAAAAAAAGAAAAAGAAAATTCCAAAATTAAGATAAAAATTTTCAGACTTTTTTTTAGTCTATAAATGATTTACTTCTAAAATCTGTTTACAAAATTAGGAGAATAATTTACAAACAAATTTTGCCAGATGCCAACACTTTACGTTTACAAAGCTAAAAGTTTTGCGGGATAGGTTTACCTTAATATGCAACCGGCTACAACAGCAATAAGTACCAAGCCCATTCACATATACTTCTGCAAATCCGCAAGACGTAAACACTAATTAAATCCAACCCCCATTGAAATTGTTATGTGGTACACCTAGAATAAAAAGGAGAAATAAAACTTATTTAGAATTTCTTTCTTATAATTATCACCAGGAGAGAGACAAAATTGTCTTGGACACTTAACGTCTAGAATCCTCCGAAATATGGGCCTTAGTTGTACAGCATCTATGACTTGTTTGCTGGCTTCCAAAAAGTCTCGACCGTGAAAAGATAATAAACCTAATGTGTGTGTATGCAGTAAGGTTTATATAGCACTTGACTTACCTTCTTAAAAATCCGTTCCCGGACTCCGTTCATTTCCCAATTCATGTTACTGCAGGGGCTTGGCATCATGAACTGGCTTTGTGACGGTAACGTCGCTCAAATTTAATCTAAATCACTACTTATTTAAATATGGTTTTTATGAAAAAATTTATGGACAATGGTTTTGTTTATTTTAGTTTTCTTTAATGTTGCGTATTTTGATATGTCATTGACATCTGTCATATGTCAATACTGAATTCGCCGTGAGGAACTACAATATGAAACATAGGGAGCGCGCAATAGTAGTAGTATTATTTAAAGGTTCATTCACAATAGGTATTGTGGGAATTTTACTAAAGGAGTTGGATTATTGTTCATAGGGACTGGAATTAATGCAAACTCCCGAAGTAATACAACTACCGATCGCAATGACAATTGAAGAACTTTGTGATCAACTCACATGGGTTATTGCGTGATCAGTCGTCAGTGAAGTACAAAGTGCCTTAAGTTTAAATTTTGTATAAAAACAGAAAATTAAAACTTGTGAAGTTATTTTTATTGAACTTTTGAAATTAAAAGTAGATAGTTAGAAGAAAAAGGAAAAAAGGTAAATTTAGGAATAGGAAAATAAATATTTAACCAACTTTAATTTGAAATTATATTAAAATAATTGTAATACCTTGTAGCCTGGGAAAAGACAGCAGTGTTTTTTCTGGAACGAAAATTTGCGTTTATGAAAAGAAAAATTTTAGTAAAAGTCATAATTTTTGGGTAAAAAAATATAAATTTTTCGCTAATTGCATTGCAGGCATTGTGCTACAATTATTTTAAGCAATTTCCAATAACAATTATTAAATTTAACAAACGGCTTATACGAAATTTTTTTTATATAGAAATATTGTATCGTAAACCTTTGTTAAATTGAAAGAAATGTCGTGTAAATACGGCTGCAATTCTTTTATACATTTTATGATAAAGTGTCTAATGTTGTTATACTAGGGGATCGCCAAGTGTCGGAAAAGAGCCATCTAGTAAGAAGCTAGGAAACTAATTTGTCAACTAGCGAGTACAGCTGCCAGGGCGAATTAAAGACAGTGGAAAGGCTTATTATAGCACCAGGTGCGACAACCCCACCTAAACCGGAGCTGGGAGACTGTCATAGGATAAGGGCTGACTGCCGTGGTAAGCTTGATTTGCACAGAAAGAAGAAAAAAAAGACTACCAATAAAAACGTACAACGAAGAAGAGAACCGTTATCCTAGGGGTTAGTAGTACGACACTAGTATTCTTCTTAAAACGGTACACATGACATTTGTGTTAAAGGGTACGATAAGATTAAGTAAAGGTCACGGTCAGTAGGTCACAAAGTCAATGTCAAGCGTACGCAAATTGAGAAATCCCGGTACTGGCGATAGAATTATAGCACACGCAAATAAAAAAACCAATAAAACAAACTACTTGCACAGTACCTTCGATGTAATTGACTCGTGGACTTAGTAAAGATTTGATCAATAGATTTTTGCTTCATGTTATTTGATATTATTAATACTATGTAATTAATGTTATTAAGATTAGTTAAAGAGAAAAGAAATAAAAGAGATAGACTAAGATATAAGAAAAAGGAAGGATACCTAATTGAAGCTTCGAAAAGAAAACCAGAAAACCTTTTTTTTATTTCTACGTTTCCAGTGTTTGAAATAGAAATACTGATTTGTATCTAAAAACACTAATGATATCCTTACTTTTTCTTTATAATTTTACGCCATAGGGCTGTTAGACCTATTACAGATTGTTCTAGTTATTTTATGACATTAAATTTAATAGTGACACTTAACTTTCTACGTATGTATAGGGATATATAATTAAATGAAAATAATGTAAATGAAGAGTTTTTGAAAGTGGTTCAATAATAATTAGTTGAAATAACAATATATAATACATAAAATACAAATAAATAAAGTAGATGAATCAAATAAAATAAGAGAATGAATAATCCAATAAATTAACTAACTACTAAATAAATATATCATTAAATCTATAAATCAAATAATAACTTAATTTCCGAGTAGATAAACAAACTAAGTAATAAAGCAATAAATAATAATAAAAATATAAAATATAAATTAATAATAAAAATATATATATAATGCATAAATTAATAAATAAATCAGTAAATTAATAAATAAATAAAAAAAAAAAATCATAAACAAACAAAACCACAATAAAAAAAAAAAGGAATTTTTAGAAACTAATATCCTCGTAAATAAAATTAAAATTTTTTTTTCTTTGTAATTCTCGATTAATCATTAATGCAGAAACTTTATTTTTCGGTAATCATTTTCTTTATTAAAAATTGTCATAAGTATTATCTTGTAGTTACTTTAGCACTTATTTACTTGCTTAGGCACATAAAACTATTTTATAAGTTGTGGATAAATAATTTTTTTTTAACTCTTTTCAAATAAAACTATCGATGTACAATACATATTGATGATAACTACATGAAAACCAATGCCTATTATTTAACAATGCAGGGCTAAAGCAAAAGAGGTAATGATGTGAATCGTGGTGAGTGGTAAGTTCTAAATTGCGGGGCTCTTAGAAAAATTGTATGACGGGTGAACCGGAGCCTAGGATGGCTGAAAGAGTGCCATGCCAGGGGTGGGCAACCCGAGAAGGTAATGTCAACTTAGCCTTCAATGACTCTAGGGACCATTTGCTTTTCTAGCGTGCTGTCATACGTCCGTCCGGTTACTTTGTTTATCTACACCTAACTAGGGGAAATTGTTCAATGTTTTAGATAAAAACGGCACGATATTTTGATTTAAGTGATGACAAACAGAGTGGAAAGAACCAACCCCATTTCCGACGAGCTAATGCCTTGCCCAGACCAGCGTGCCAGTTCCGCTCTCAATCCCAGGTTTGTCACAGCATCATGCTCGCAAAAGCAGCAAAACCAACAATCTTCTGGATGTTTTCAACAGAGCTTAAGATACATCCGATCCAATAATTTCGACAAAATACTTAAGCAGGCGCATGCAACAACATAAGCCTTTAAAAGTTCTACATGAAGTTATAGAGCTTCTAAATTCCAATGATATAAATGAAAATGTGGCTGAAGAAAACCACTACGAACAAGGTACAATAATATTTTCAGTCAAATGTGTCTAGAAAATGAATTGCAGTCAACTGATACAATCAATTTGACTGAAAACTAAAGTGAAATTAGTTTGTTTTAATAAAAAAATAATATTAAAACAAATTGAGTTTTTTTTTGCATCTAATTGGTCACGAATGGGTTAATTCTTTCTTAGATTTATCCAAAAATGCATGTCTTTAGCTTCCCTCTCAATGTGGCTCCAAAAAGTTTAATATTTTAAAAGTTATTAATTTCGCACGGAAAAAGTAGGTGTTTGAAACAAAGTGCAATGTGCCAATTGATTTAATAAAATATAGCTCAGGTTTTGACAATTCCCAACAACAATTCTACACAGAAAAAAGTTTTTTATTAATTAAAAAAATAGTTTAAAAAGTATTTGAATTCAATTAATGCGATAACTGAATCAATTATTTTTGTAGATAAAAAACTACTGATAATTTTAAAATTTAAATATATTTATGACTAAAATATATATATGTATTAAAAATAATAAAATACTGTTTGTTTTATTGGAAAACTATTTTTAGATATAATTAAATTGTGTCCCGACTGAATTTTTATACCCACACCATAATATACCACAAATAGTGTAAAGGGGGTTACGCATTTGTGCTGATGTTTGTAACAGCTTAAAATATTGGGCCCAACTTTAAGTATACCGATCGACTCAGAATCACTTTCTGAGCCGATCTAACGATGTCCGTTCGGCTGGCTGGCTATCCATGGAACCTTATGTGCAAAGTACAGGTCTCAGTTTTGAAGATAGGCTTGGCACAAGGACCAAGGGACTTTGTGCCCACTATCACACCGATTTTAATGAAATTCAAAACGAAGATAGATCCATATTTATATGGACATAAGCTATGCATATATTAAAAAATAGGACCACGAGGGGAGATATGGGGCAATTTCTGCTTATCAAAAACTATCAAACCGATTTTAATGAAATTTAAAACGTAGATAGATCTATAATTTTGTTTTACTTTGATCCAGCACTCAGGGTATGCGCCCGACATTGTGTTGGTGTTAGGAAAATATGTTATGAGGATAAGAAAGTATGGAGCTGTGTTTGTGGACATTTAATTTTAAGTTTTCCAAATTGTAACCGACTCGGAAGACTTCTGCCGGGAGTCTATTCATGTAAAAATTTGTTCTTTTATACTCCCAGTATCCGGGCTTGACCGACTATACTTTCTTACTTGTTTACTATGTGATCCCTCCCCTAACCTGAACTGCTTGGTGCTGTTTTTATGCCGGCAGCGTCATCTATCTTATCTCTTGACGCTATGAATTTGGGCTACCAGTGATTCCAACAGGACGAACGAGTTACATAACGCAACAGTGATCGGAGCTCCGGTCTTGTACGTGCAATTAAATATTATTAAAGAATTTAATTTGCGATTGCAATACATTGCTAGTATTATGTTAACAATACAAGAAGAACTGCCGCACAACATAAAATTCATGATTTTGAGTAAATTTGTGCCTTCGAAAAACTAGATTTAGCTTTTTAATCATGTCGGCATTTTCACAACGGCCATTTAAACTACGTCGTTTTTCATAATGCGTACTTAACACTATCACACAAGTATGACGTATTCCTTACGTAATACTTTGTAAGATAGAAATCTAAAGAGTTTCAGTTTAAATTCACACTATCGCACATGAGCATGCTTTTCTTAAAATGCAACCCTGATTAAATGAAAATAATTGTTGTTTAGAAAAATTTCAAAAAAAAAAGATGAAGCTGAGTAGGATGTCAACATTTTTTTCGTAATACTTGTAAGTTTTGTAACACATTGCATTCACACTTTTTCAAATAACTTGAGTTTTTGATATGTATTAATTAGGGTATTCACCGATTAACGGTTAACCGATGAATAGCTACCCGAATAACTGATCGGTTAATTTAAAATTGGCTATTTTCGATTAACGATTAAACCGGTTAATTTCAGTCAATTAACCGATTAGCCGAAGTAACAAAATTTGTAATTTTTTGTAGTATTATAACATATTTTTTTGAGTCTTTAATTATTTGTTTCGTCTCATATACAAAAGTTACCGTAGGAACACAATTGTACCGTATGAACGTAGTAGTGTAAAGGCTCAGTTAGGCGAACGTTGCTGTACCGTATCTGTACTGTATCAATCAGCTGTTCGCTGTTTGGTATATGAAAAGCAATGCAAAAGCTTACCGAAATGTAACGTACCGTAGTTGTAACGTTTCATTCTGTATAAAATAGAATTTAATACCGTTGTTACGTGACATTTGTAAAACAGTGATGGGTTGCTTCTATGTTAAATTGAATGCGGGTATTTTCGCTCTTTTTTTTTGGTACTTTTTTCCAGTATATCTATGGACTTTCGACAAAACTACTTACAATACAAAATATTTCCATATGTATATAAATATACATATGCTTAGATGTACAAAATAAAAAAAAGCATATGCACATACAATAGAAATGATAAATATATAAAAGCCTTTAAATGGTTACAAAACATTGTTTTGTCTATGCACATTTACAAAATAATACATGTAAATGTGTATGTGAATGCTAAAATAAATATTTGTTTATTGCAAATCTATAATATAAATATCAGATATTAAATTAATAAAGTTTTTTTACATACACCAAATACTGTTTTAATACAATTTTAATCACTTAGTACTTTTACTGCACAGCGGTCACCATTTAAACCTTTTGATTTCCCATCACTGTGTGTGTTGTTTTGTGTATACTATTGCCTTTTTGTTTATGTATGTGATAACATATGACACGTTTTTAGATATTCTATAAGTGCACCAACGTGCTAGCGGTACGGTACAGTACGTTACGGTTACAGCAACGTTCGCCTAACTCAGCTTTAAGACGTAGGTACGTTGTCAATTTAAAACGTATAATATTTGATACAAAGGCACACAAAATGTGGCGACCTAATTCTATGTCATACGCCGGTTACGACCGTATTGTCATAGAAGAAGAAAATTTAAAAATATTAAATTAAATTATTTTTCTGTTTTCAAATTGAATATTTGATAACAAAATAAAAGGATAGAAAAATACACAATAATTTGAATAAATTTGGAATTTGTTAATACTATTTTCAAGAGAAAATAAAATACGTTTGCGACAATGCCGTCGGCAACTGAAGCGTGTTTTAAAAAATTTGAGGCGTTACGTCCTACGTTCATACGACGTACGACTCAATTGAGTTTATAGCATTATGTGCTTAGAAAATATTTTTTCATACAAACAAAGAATGTGTTCAATGATCTTCATTTTAAATAAGTGTTTGCTATCAACAGCTTTTTGTTTTACGTACTTTTTATATGTATGTTTTTAGTTGTTTGTTTATTCTCATATTTTCTTATACCAATCTTTTATCAGAATTAACCGAAACAATAAGAAGTTAAAAATTTAAAAAAATTAAAACAGGACTCTTATGGCATAATGGAAGATTGTATACGTTTGGAAAAATCCAGGAACATGACCGATAAATTAGATATTCTGCATTATGGCTTGCTTTCGATTTGCCCAACATCAACGATAAGTGAAAGAGAAAAGGATCGCTTAAATCATAAACAATCATTAACATTTAAACCAAATTATTTTTCTAAAAATTATTTTTAAAGGTCTCCCTAAACTATTTAAATAACTAATAAAATTACTTTACATTTTATATTTTAATTACTACATAATATGTATGTATTAGTTAAAAAATATGTATTACATATTTATGAGTTATTTTTCTGTTTGCTCGTTTTAATTCAAAAACTGTTATGTTCGAATTGTTATGTTTGTTATGTTATTATTTTTTTTTCCTAATAAGCTCCAAACAAGAAATAATTTTTGCATTTTTATTATAAAATTAACCGATTAAACCGAACCCTAGGTTAATTAATCGAGCGCTTAACCAATTAAAGCAAAAGCCCGATTAAATAAATACCCTAGTATTAATACAAAGTATTATACACTCAGGTCTTTTTTTTGCGGTATTTTTTTATGCGAATTTGAATTTAAGCGGTTTTTAAATATTCAAATTTTTTTTATATATTAAAATAATATTTAGATAATTTATAATACTGTAATATAGTTTTTGACATATAATGTGTGCTTTCTGTAAAGCTTTGAGATTTCTGTTAAGGTTTGTCCTTTCTGTTAAGTTAATAGGTTTCTGTTAAGGATTGTGCTTTCTGTTAAATAATGCGTTTAATGCGAATACCAGTAAAGATTATTTGAAATTTGGGATTTCCCTTATAGATTTTGAAAGCACGGGAAGAAGAAATGTTCTAACGTACGTTTGCAGTTTAGTTATTGAGCTGCAAAGGTAACAGTTGCATTATGCATTAAATTTAAAATATTTATTGTGGTGGAATTTTACTCAGATTTTTATATTTTAATTATCGAAGGTGTTGAAGTTTCGCTCCAAAAAGGAGGTGTAATTTTTTTATGGTTTCAATGCTAACATAAAATTTTCGGATTCGATTTTAAGATCTTGATATGGAGAAAAATAATAAAAACGACAAGCGATTTCTTTAGAGACCAAAATCGAAATTTTGGACCGCTTAGCAAATGAAGCTAAAAATAAGGCTCTGGCAGATCACTTTAAACTAGGCGATCATCAATCAGAGCCATCAAAAAAATATTTAATTTCCATAAGAAAATCTGTACTTTCAGGCACACAACTGAGCAACAAATATTCATATTATTCAAGAGACCCTATTATCGAAAAAATGGAGAAATCGTTAATCCTAAGGATTCATGCCAATCACGCATAATCCTATTTTATATTATTTTTCATGAGAACCAAAAACTGTTTTAATGTTATTTTTATCCTTTTTTAATATTTTATTTTGATTTACTTTATATACCTTAATATGAATTATTTTTGTTGTTAAGTTTTTTGTTTAGTTTTACTTAAATAAAATATTTGTTCACATAAAATTGCATTTATGAATATAATGTTTTGTTTTAATTAAATTAAAAGAAAAACCTTTTTTATGCGAATTAGGTTCATTTTTAATACTTTGATTTTAATTTATGCGATTTGTATGGAGCTAGAGTCTTTTCATATGCGATTTTTTTTATGCGGACCTGAGTGTAGTGTAAAGTAGCCTTAATAAATGAAATTGATTGTAGTTTTATTAAACAGAAAAAAACAAAAAAATCATA
This sequence comes from Pollenia amentaria, assembly GCA_943735925.1. Lineage (NCBI taxonomy): Eukaryota > Metazoa > Arthropoda > Insecta > Diptera > Polleniidae > Pollenia > Pollenia amentaria. The sequence goes on from OX031006.1 coordinate 49,361,978, forward strand.
ACTAAAAACAAAGCTTTTAAGTAAATAAACAAAATGAAATATTTCGTTATGTTATGGAGCTCCTCATTTATATTCGGACGACCAATTGCCTGTGGTTTCTCTTAGTTTCTAATTAATTTTTTCATGGCATTATTAATTGTGTTTAGGGGGTCATAAATAACTGAAGTAAATCAAGATAATAAAATGAAAAGACTTCTTAAATGAACTTATTCAAGTGTTTAATAGTTTCATATATTTGACACATCTTCGTTATTTTCGACTCAATAAGGAAAATGTTATGGAAAGATAGAAATATAGAGGAATGCAAAAAAGAGTCACAAAACTAATAATAATAAAGAGAAGATACACAGATTTATGTAGCTTTAAAATTCAAATTTTTTTTTTTTATTAATTTTGTCATTCTAAATAATCATGCGTTATCCTACAAAAAACTTACTTAAAAACAAAATCCATCGTTTTTAAGAAAAAGTGCATTGTTAACAAAAGAGTACATTTTCTTTTATACAAACAAAAGAAAAAGATTTTTTATAAAAAAGTATTTTTTCCAAAAAGAAATATAAAAAAAAAAATTAAATTTCCTCTAACGAGTCTGTGAACATAAAAACACAAGAACAAATTTAGGTATTATTATATTATGGGGCCTTAATAAAATAGTGGACCAAATAAGCACATGTTTTACTACCGAGAAGTTTCTCTATAAAAATAAATATTTGCACTTAATTTTATACGTTGGGAAAAATCCCTATTCGTAGGGATTTTCTTTTAAAAGAAAATGGCCGTAGGGAAAAGTATGACAGATATTTTAAATATTTGGCAATCTTCTTCGATTTGTGACTTAAAGCTAATAAAATTGTTGATACGGCAACATTACAAATTGTCAAATTTCTTTGAGTGAACGCTTGCCCCCCATTTTAACTTTGATTTTAAGGTAAATTTGTGAAACTCTCTTTTACAAGAATCTAATTTTTTTAGAGCAACAATAGACAACTTATTACACAGAAAAAAGTTTTTAATCATTTAAAGAAATGGTTTAAAAAGGACTTAAATTTAATTAATGTGATATTTGAAGCAATTATTTTTTTAGTTGAAAGCAAATTAAAAATTTAATTTTGATTTAATTAACATTTTATTTGTTTTGAAATAAATTTTTAATTTAAATATTAATTAAATAATTTTAATTTAATAATTTTAATTGACTTTTTTCGTTTAAAATAAAATAATTTAAGCTTGTAGAATTGTTGTTGGGAATTGTCAATATTTAATTAAATACATGAACACATTGTTTGAAATGGCAAAGTTTTTTGATAATTTTTTTAATTAAAATTAAAAATATCATTTATTGAAAAAAATTATTCACAATAATTAGTATTGTGGTTATTTTATTGAACTGTTAATGGTTTTTAATCCAAATTTAGATATTTTTTAATTAGGCTTAAGTTCATTGAATTTAATTTTCATTAAATTATTTTTATGAAGACAGGAATTTTACAACATGAAATTAATTAAAATTTTTATTGATAATTTTTCATTCAAATCACGTTTATTAATAACGAAGCAATTTGCATCAAATTTAGGCACCTCTACTTGTATCTCTCTCCAGATATGTGGACATTTATGCAGCCATGTTCTGGACATGGAATTGGAGTGAAATCGAACAATATTTTTAAACACATTTTGTGAATATTCTCTTTTATATACATTATGAGGACAAAAACTACTTTTCAAATCGGGAAAAGTAATGTTCATTTCAAAAAAATTTAATTAAAATTCTCCGCCGATTTCAATTTCACTTAATTTCGATTTTCAGAGCATGGCCGATATTGTCCTTATAAGGGATGTTCCACGCGTATGGTTTTAGTTGGTAACTATTACTGTAGCCGTTCTCCTAATAAACCCTTTTAATATTGTCTTTATATGGGAGGTGGCACGCCCACATGAAAAATAACAAATATTTATAGCCTACGTTAAGCGAAAAATCAGTTAATTAGTTTAGGAATCTATAGGCAACAAACAAACGCATTTTCATTTTTATACCCACATTGCAATAGGGGAGAGGGTATTATTCGTTTGTGCTGATGTGCGTGATACCATAAAATATTGGTACTAGAAAAACATTTAAGTATACTGATAGACTCAGAATCCCTTTCTAAGTCGATTTAATGATATCCATCCATCTGCCATTGTAGGCTTTATGAATGAAATGAGCATACAGTATAACCCCGCGGGGGGTATTGTTATTGACTCTTGACTTTGGCTGTTTTTTGCTATTTGTGTTAAGTTCTGGGCTTTGATGTTTCATATGTATCATATATCAGTTTTTTAGAAAATGAAACTTTACTACATATCTATATAATATATAATTTCTTAGTATGTCCGGATGTTTGTATGTATGTCCTATTCTCTTTCCGCAACTTTCTGAAGCCATCTGATGACATAGGAAGCTGAAATTTGGCATAACAAAAGTACTTTCTTTGCGGAAGATCGTAACGAAGACATATTTTTTTCGATCTATGGGCGGCACGTGGGGCTATTCCTGCCTGGCAGGGTCAGGCTTAAGAGGTAGTAACATATTGTTATGAAATTAGATTTGTCTAAGAATTATTTTTGGTTTAAGTTATAAGTTATCTTGTAAATTATAGTTTTATGTCAAATTAGTTACTATTTTTATGAACGCCACTATACTAAATTTTCTAGCAATTGTACAAGTGGAGGGCAGTGTTACGAAATTAGATTTTTGTATTAAATCGGGCCTTATAATAGAATGTGATGCCCCAGTGTCTACAGTAAAAATGCGTTTTCGTCCGTTAATATAAACGCAAGGAGTAAGATTATTGTTACTATGCTGCACAACTGATATAGAAATTGTGGGGCCATCAGATGTGGAAGCTAGTTCATGCCCCGCAGCGCTAGCTCTTTTTAGTTTAAAAGTGACTCTTGGGATGAATGTCGACAAGCTCTTTGGTTGTCTCTTTGTGGCGAAGCAGATCGGGATCGTCTTCTTGGTGACTTGCAGTTTCTTTGAATATGACCAGTCTAACCACAGTTATAGCATTTTACTTTGCTTTTGGTTTAATTTTGCTTGTCGGCCAAAGCTTGCAAAACTGCCTCCTTCATGCTTCTCATTTTCTTTAAAATATCTCCTTCGTCCTCAGTAGAGAAATAAAGCTTTCGTACCGTATACGATTGCGGCCTTGAAATTATCCTGGCGGTTTCTTGGGCAAGGGCAAATGATACCGGTTTTGCAAACGATGATTTCTGTGATGCACATACCGCGAGTTTTGCATTAGCATCTCGTATACCATTTACAAATGCTTCGGTCTTAAAGTGATCTAACAATGGATGACTTTCACCTGGATAAGTAAGCTGCACAAAACGCTCGATCTCTAGTGCGAAATCTTGTAGCGTCTCGTTTGCCTTACACAGAAAAAATAGAAAATCGACTTTAATTAAACAATTCGTTCAGACAATTAAATTTTTTACTAATTTTGCCCCTGCAAAAGAATTGATCATATCAATTAACGGATTTGTATTTTCGAGTCATGCCACACAAATTTAATCAATTAAAAAATTAATTGCATCAACTAAAAAAATACATAACTTATACAAAAATATTTAAATTTGTGTGTTTTGATTAAAAAAATTAATTGCAGCAAACAAAAAAAATAATTGAAGAAATTAATGTTCACCAATTAATTATTTAATTAAAAAATTCTTGGCAAAAATTTTTTCTGTGTTATGCACTCTGCCCCGTAATTCCATTCTGAATATTTCTTTTCTGTGTTCACCACCATACTTACGTTGCAATGCTACCATAATGTCATCATAATTGTTACTGCAACTTTCTGGTACATTTTCTAGAATTTCAACTGCAGTTCCTTTTAAAGCCAGAATCAGCTCTATGGCTTTTTCTTCATTGTTCCATGCATTTTTGTTGGCAACTGTGTCAAACTGGAACTTAAGCACATTCAATGGTGAGCTGCCGTCAAAACTTGGAGCTCTTATTCTATTCGAGACTTCTGGAAAAACTCGCACCGCTCCCTCTTGGTATTGAAGACTATTTACTTTTTCTTCCAGTTGATGTAGTTTTCCATCAAAAACCGTGACTTGTGTTTTACCATTCGTGACTTGAGTTTTTACATCAAATATCTTCTGGTTGAATTCTATCTCCATATCGTCTACTCTTTGCAGTAGAAATTTCTTAAAGCTTCGCAAGATTTTTATTAGTAGCCTGGCAATAATGGTGCTTGAATTTTCCATAACCGATTTCTCCATGCTTCTGGAATTTTCTGCCGAATTTTCTTTTACCATTTTCTTCATGTTTTTAGAATTTTCTTCCATCTTCAGCATCATTCTGCTAAGATCCATGTTGCTTGTTACTGCACGGGTAGCAACTCTCTATTTCTTCTTTTTCATCAAATTCATAAGCTGCGATGTCAGTATTGCGTTGCTTAAATTCATCGTTTAATCTTTTCTGCAGCTCAGCTTTATTTCCTGCAGTTGGCAGATCCAACTTGCCCAACTCTTTCTAATGCCCGAAATTTCTGCAAATAGATATCTAGCTGTGTATAGATATCTATTTCGTGACGTATTTTAAAACCTATTTCTTACCTACGGGGTAAAGTGTAGTGCATTTTAAACTATCGATTTTCGATAGTTAATTCACGTGGGCCAATTTAACGTTGAAATTGACAAAAAAGTGTTACTGGATAAGTAAAGATAACTGTTAGGTACGAACACGACCAGATATCTGTTAGTAGAAATTACGGGCATTAAGCTGTTTAAATTTTAGCTCATCGAATTTCATTGTTTATTAATTTTTTTTTTATTGCAATCCAACTTTTGACATTAATTGTTACGTTTGTACTTAATAAAACGCGTTAAGGTTTATTCCCTTCATAATAAACCTTTGAGTTCTTTCAATTGCAAATCAAAATAAATACACACACGGATTCAACTTAACAAACTTTATTGAAATTCACAAAATTTAACCACTATTGTAAGTAGCGATCTGAACCGTTTAATGTCTCCAATCAAACTAAACTAAACTTTTAAGAGTTAGCCTGTATTTTTAGTTCAAAACTATTCCTAGTTGGTTCAAGAACCGTCTAGTAGTTTCTAGAATATTCTGTTCGAATTATTTAAAAAATGTTATACATCTAAATCTTAAGGTCTACAATTACAATTGCTAGAAAATTTAGTTACAGTGGCGTTCATAAAAATAGTTACTAATATGACATACAACTATAATTTACAAGATAACTTATAACTAAAACCATAAATAATTCTTAGACAAATCTAATTTCGTAACAGTATATATTTGCTGATATATGTATGAAGTAAAGTTTCATGACCCACATTTTTGTGGAACATTTCATCCGCGCCTTCCACCTTCTAAGGGGTATTTTTACGATTTGTTAGAATAAAGCTAAAAATTACCGTTACAAGGGGAGTTAGAGGATTAATATGTTGCACAAAAATATTTGCCGTACAATTTTCTTCAAAATTGATAAGCATATCTTATACATGAAAGCAAAAAGAAAGTCGAAAATATTTTATAATTTTGTTGCTGCTTTCTACAGAAATTCATATTGCGCTTTAAAATTTTCAACGCCACAAGATATGCAGCATTTGAAATTTAAAAAGTCAATATGAAGTTCTGTAGAAAGCAACAACAAAATTATAAATAAATTTTACTTTGTTTTTGCTTTCAATGTAATTTTTAGCGTTGCATTGCGTTTTACACAATTAGGGCCATAGTTTCATATACCGATTTACTGCACGAATAGGCAAATAGGGGGAAACTTTAACCCGCTTTAAAATTAAATTCAGACGTGATCTTTTGAAACACTGACACGCGTATATATCGAACACTAGTAATGTAGACCTTTAGCCCATTATAGTGAAACACACCAGAGTCCCTGGTAGGAATCGAACCCGCAACCACGCTCTAATAGACTAGTTCACTACCAACAAGCTAACCGGTGCATCCAAAACGCAATTTAAAACTAAATTTATTTTCTTAAATATTCATTAAACAACGCCAATTATATTATTTATATTATCTGTAATTTTATTTTGTTGTAATAGATTTGACCGAATTTAAATTTTATGTTATTTATTTAATTCTTACAATGCTTATTCTATTTAGCAAATAAAGAATGCACATACACACATGTGTTTATAAATTTATTTCACTTTCATTTAATAATGCTAGAGAAAATCTTCTAAATTTAATCCACAATATAATTATCTTAAAAGGTTGATAGCTACGAATAAGCTTAACAAATTTATTAAATTTACTTTTATATTAAGAAATATACTAAATATTATACACACATACAGCCATACAAACATGTTTGTGTAAACATTTTCTTTTTTATGATCCTAAAATATGTTTACATAAAATAAGTAACTGTTTGTTTTATTTTATATAAAGAAATTTATATCATCATAAATTACTTAAAATGTTTTAAGACTAAATTTGGAAAAGTCAAACAGAAGATAGAAGTGCTAAGGATTTGACAACTTCTGCGAACAAGTTAATAAAGATTTAAATATTTGAGAAAAATATATTTAAAAAACTTACAGCTGAAAAGAAAAAGTTAAAATTTTAATGCTGTGGATTTGAAGCAACAGTTTTTTGTTCAAAAAGTGAACTCTGGCTTTTGTTTCTGCTTCTGCTGTGAAAATAAATATCATCTGTTTAAAAGTCTTTTATTGTATTTGCAGTCGTACGGTTTTGGTTTGCTTTTTAAAAGACTGTGAACTGTTGCTTTGATTTATTGATGTCAAATTAATTCAATTTCATGACACAATTGTGCTAGCTAAAATATCACACACAAGGTTAATGCTAGGAATTTTCGAATAGTCATATAAAAGGTCGTTTCATAAAAATAAAGTCGCAAGGAAAAGTCGTTTGAGAAAATAAAGGTAGAGTTAGCCGAACGTCCACGTCCCCTAACGAAACGTCTGGTCCGTTTTGTTATTTACTTACAATGTAAATTCTTACCGAATTTAAATGTCACGTAACGGAACGTCTCAATCTGTAAATATTAGAATTTCTTGCCGTCGTTACGTGACAGTTGTAAAGCAGTGATGGCCTGCTTGTATATTAAATTGAATGCGGGTATTTTCGCTCTTTTTTTTGGTACTTTTTTCCAGTATATCTATGGACTTTCGACAAAACGACTTACAATACAACATATTTCCATATATATAAATATACATATGCTTAGATGTACAAAATAAACAAATGCATATGCACATACAATAGAAATGAGAAATATATAAAAGGCTTTAAATGGTTACAAAATATTGTTTTGTCGATGCACATTTACAAAATAATATATGTTAATGTGTATGTATATGCTAAAATACATATTTGCTTATTGTAAATCTATAATATAAATATCAGATATTAAATTATTACTTCCACTAAATACTGTTTTAATATTTTAATCACTTGGTACTTTGTCTGCACAACGGTCAACATTTAAACCTTTTGATTTCCCATCACTGTGTGTGTTGTTTTATGTATACTATTGCTTTTTTGTTTATGTATGTGAAAAACATATGACACGCTTTTAGATGTTCTATAAGTGCACCAACGTGCAAGCAGTCCGTTACAGTAAGTTACGGGAACAGCAACGTTCGCCTAACTCAGCCTTAAAAGTCGCACATCTTTTTTAAACAAAACAGTCAGTTTTATTTGTTCGTTTTCAGAAGCCTCTTTGGCATTAAGAGTTTAAAAAAAAAATCAACAATTAAAACATCAAATTCTTGGAATAATTTGGGCAAATTAGTCTTTTGGCTTCCTTTTGATCTTTTTAAGCATGAATTTTACTTTTTAGACACAAATTTCAACTTTTTTTTTTATATATTTGTTATTATTTTTGCATTGGCGTTTCTTAAATATTGACATTATTTGTCAACAATTACACAAAAGTTAAAAAGGCGAATCATGAAACGAGTCTCGCAAGTTTGCCCATTTGCACAGATAGTAATTTCAAGCGATTTCATGAAAACCCTTATTATAGTTTTTTTTTTTGGTTTTCCATGTCGGTTTTCCATGTTCACTAAAAGCTGTTTGAAAACACTGCAAAGAGGTTGCTTTGACTCCATGTCCTGCTTAAGCCCTTTATACTTTACAGCTCCACCTAAATAAGAGCAAAACGCATTTTCTTTTCTAGCTGTCAAAAATCCTCATGTCCATACAATTTGTATGAGGCATCCCTAAATAGCGCGGCGTCAACACTAAAGGTACGGTCAGATATGGCAAACATTTGCCGAAAAACGTCAAATATTTGTTTGCCGTAATGTGACCACAAAATATTTATTTGCGACAAACAGGAAAACAGCTGATTTTGGGCTAATAAATTTGTTTGGTGTCAAACAAAAATGCTTTTAATGTGACCACTCAAAAACAAATATTTGCCTGTATTTTAAGCAAACAAATATTTGTTCTTACAATTATTTTGTAAGAGCAAACAGTAGCAAATAACTTCTGTTGGGAACAATTTAAAAAAAAAAATACCACTAAAATCAAATAAAAAAACACAAAGTATTGTAATAATATTTTTGTAAAATTTAACATATATCTAATTTATTTATTAAAAAAAAACACATGATTTTGGAATTACATTAAAGTCGTTTTTGATTTTCAGTATTTTTTGTTGTTGTAGCCAAATCGTCGTGCGGTTACTGCCTTGGATCAAAGATAAAAAAGTTATCTAATCTATATATATAAAATTGTAACGTTACTGATGCACTCACTGATTCATCATCGCACAGCCTAAACGACTGAAGGTAAAAACTTGAAATTTGGACCAGGGCTAGCTCTCCCCAAATCGATCACAAAGACGTGATTTTTGGAATTCGAATGTTTGGGGGGTAAAAACGGGTAAATTCGGTAACCTTATATCTCTAAAACTAAAATTTCATACTTATCGTTGTTCTTTAGAAAAATAAGCGGACAGGTGTCTGGTACTTTTTGGAAATTCAGCCCTTTAACGGAGTAAACGGGTAAAACCTGTATTTTGGTACTTTTTTGTCACTCCACCTATCTATTAAACCCATAATAAGAGAAATAAGGGTTATATCACATTTGAAACTTATCTAAAAAATCCAAATACAAATTTCGTACTTTTTCGAAATTCGGACGTTTAAGGGGTAAAAAGCGTAACTATTTTTGGTACTTTTTTACAAAACATTGTTTTTATTTATTGACATAGACGTATAAAATTATGGGCTCCCACTACAATATTTAATTTTTTTAATGCTTCAATGGGGAGAAAAAAGTACAAAAAAGGGGAAATAGGGGGTAAACGGGTAAAATCTGTATTTTGGACTTTTTTGTCACCCCATCTATCTTTTAAACCTATAAACATAGAAATAAGGGTTATATCACATTTGAAACTTATCTAAAAAATCCAAATACGAATTTGGTACTTATTCGAAATTCGGACATTTAAGGGGTAAAAACCGTAACTATTTTTGGTACTTTTTTACAAAACATTTTTTTTTAGTCAAAAATTTAGTACTTATTGTTGTTCAATAAAAAAAAAATAAGCAGACAGGTGCTTGGTACTTTTTTGAAATTCGGCCTTTTTGGGGAGTAAACGGGTAAAACTTGTATTTTTAAACTTTTTTGCTATGCCATCTATCTTTTAAACCAATAAACATTAAAATAAAAACTATATCACATTCATAACGTATCTAAAAAATACAAATAAAAATTTGGTACATTTTCGAAATTCGAACGTTTAAGAGGTGAAAATCGTACCTATTATAAAGTAGCTGGTTAAGACCTAGAAACATAAACTTTGGCGTAATATGTCCACGAAAGAAAAGGAGATGCTAACGAAGTAGCGGGTTAAATGCTAGTTATTGTATAAAACCATTTTTTGAGTAATTACCATTTTAAGATTTCAAAAATTGATTACGAAATATAAAAAGAACACTGAAATCATATATGTATAATCGATTTTAAACTCAACCTTTCAAAAATGTTTAAGCAATTTTACACGATATTTATTTTGCGGTGGGTTTGTCAGATGTAAAGTCCATATGTAATTTCACATGTCTGTCAAAATTGACAATTACAGAAGGTTAATCATTTTTGCTTTAACACGTTCCTTTTTGGTTTCACCTGACATAACATAAAAACATTGGCGCATATTCATAAATGATCACTAATTGTTAACTTTTTTAAGTACCTATTTAAGTTATTCACAGTTGGTTACTTTCAGCATAAAAAGTTTAGACTTAATTATGGGTAAAGCTGTAACTAAATGCTAACTAACTATTACATTCAAAGAACAGCTGATTGACCAAAAAAAAAAAAACACTTTTTTAGAGTTTGTATTAATTTTTTAAAGAACAGAAATGTTTTTTAAGAGCTTGGTAAGCTTTTTAATTAATTACAAAATATATCGTTCAAAATATTATCGACATTTAATTTTTTCTAAATGCCAATATACTCTGTTGCATTTCTTCTATTAGCTGAGAGCAGTTGCTACGTTAGTTATGAATTGTGAATAAGATCTATAACTATCTATAAACTATTTTTTAGTTTCTGTTTTGTTAGTTCCGATTTTAGTTATGATTTCTGAATATGCGCCATTCATATTAGCAAACTATTTACTGATTTATATTTATATTCACTTTTTATTGTATTTTAGTTCATTAAAAATTTTGTTTTTTTTTAAGAATATGTGTAAGTAAATAGATTTTAATATATATTTGCCTCCACAAACAGACGACTTGCAAAACAGCTGATGTCAGATGGTTTGCCAGATCAAAATAGAACACGCTCTAATTGAAAGAAATTCCTCTATATTTTCCATCACAATTTGTATAATAGTGTTTTGGCAAATAAATTTATATATTTTGACAGTTTGGTCAAATATTTTGCTTCGGCAAATATTTTTTTAAGTGTGACCATATGGAAAACATGTTTGCTAATATGTGTGTTTGCCGCTATTTGACATCTGTTCGAGCAAACAAATATGAGCAAATAAATGTGCGCAGTGTGACCACAAAATGAAACCTACATTGTTTTGAAAAAAAATTTGCCAAATAAAGGCAAACATATTTGGGGCTAATATTTGCCATATGTGACCGTACCTTTAGCCCTACTTTGTGATACAACGCTGACGCAAGAGGTATGGCATATCAGCGTCAAAGCGGAACAAGACGTTCCGCTTTCCACTCTTGCTTAGGTACGGCTGTTAGTTCCCAGTCTCTCGAATACCTGCAGCGCTTCCGTGGTTTCCTCAGCCTCTGAACACGTTTCTAGCTCCATTTCCTTTTTCGTTTTTTTTTCTATTCGTTTTAACAAGAAATCTAATTTTAAAGAATAAAAATTTTTTTATTTTTTTTAAGATAAAGCAAAATGTTGTTACATACCTGTTCATGTTTTACAACAACTTCATCTTTCATTGACTCGGCGGCTAGAAATAATTTTGCAAAAAAACACTGAAATTTTTTATTTAAAAAGCTTTTTTGCTAAAACGTTTCTTTGAAACTTTTACTGAAAATTTGCGAAAAATTTCGTAAATACATTAGCGGAGTTCAGTGTGAAGTGCAAATGGTCTTGCGAAAGAGCAAATGCAAAATATCATAGCTTTTTTGTTGAATCCAACAACAAAATACACAGAGTTCCCGTTAGATTTCATAAAAAAGCTATGAAATTTTGCACTTGCTCTTTCGCAAGACCATATGCACAAAACACTGAACTCCGCTATTGTATGTGACAAGGTAGCAAAAAAGTGATAAAAGTGTTGCCAAATGTACAAAAATCTTGTAATTTCTTTTAAATGTTAACGCATATTTTGACAATTTACTGCAAATCAGCAGTCTGAACAATGGGTTTCTCCGGATGAACCGGCTCCAAAGAAGGCCAAGGTAAGTTTGTCGGCCAATAAGGTGATGGCAACAGTTTTTTGGGATGCACGCGGGATAATCCACATCGATTACCTTCAAAAGGGAAAAACAATAAACAGCGAATGTTTTGCCAACTTATTGAACCGATTTTACGAGGATTTGATAAAAACGACCCCATATGGCCAAGAAAAAGGTTATTTTTCATCAAGATAATGCACGGGTGCACACGTGTGCAGTCTCAATGGCAAAATTACATGAATTGGGCTACGCATTGGTACCTCACCCGCCATTTTCTCCGGATTTAGCCCCCAGTGACTATTTCCTATTGCCGAACCTAAAGAAATGGCTCGCTGGAAAGAGATTTAGCTCCAACGATGAAATTATTGTTCAAACATATGCCTAATATATGGACATCGAAAACCCCTATTTTTTTCGAAGGGACACATAAATTGGAGAAACGTTGGACTAAGTGTATTGAACTAAAAAGAAGATTATGTTGAAATTCTTTTTTTTTTTGTAAAAAAACTGTGTTTCATTCAAAAAGTCACGGACTTATTCATCCGTCCTCGTAAATAAGTCGCAAAAGTCGGTGATAAAAAAAGTCTCACAAAAAGTCGCAGACCGCTAAAAAAGGGTCGAATTGCGACTTTAGTCGGGCAAACGGTAACGCTGATCACACACGTTCTTACTCTCTTTCATTCAGTAGTCGATTTGTTAGCGACGATTACACATGACAGCGGATGTATTGTTGGTTTTTTATTTTACTACCCAAAAAGCCATAACCACCAAAAGAAAAATGATATGCAAAAAATATTTTATGATCCACAATTCTTTTGGCAATATTCAATGAGTTTTATGTTACAAAATATTTATAGAAAGAAGAGTGATTCTTCTCATAATGAAAAAAAAAATCACAAAATTTTTTATATATTTTCCCATAAATTTTTAATTATACAATTTAGAGCAAAAAATTATTTGAGGGAGTTGTATGTGAAATCTTTAACTATAAAAACGCCAAAATTTTCGTATTCCTTATAGTTTAAGAGATAATCTAAGGAAACCACTCGCACCCATATTTTAAAGATAACGAGCGGCTGCTACCACCCTCGAAAACAACAATTAAAGCCCATGATCACACGTGTGAGTAAGCACAAAAATAATGTCCAGCTCATTCTCCAGTTCAGTTATATCTCGCTTAAGGAATGTTTAGTTGGGTAATTTTACTTTTTTTACCCACACAAATACAACAACAATTTTATTTTTGACATTAATGCTTTTATTTCACGTTGCAGTAGTAAAAATGAGATAAAAATAAAACTGAACAAAAGCAAAAGTTGAAAAGATTTTTAAACACTAAAACATAGATCAAATTTGTTTTATGTATGTCCCAAATACTAACTCCTCTTAATAAATTCTCCAAGCTCAAGGTCAATTTAATAAAAAAATATTTATAAGTCATCCAATACTTCTCCATCTAAATGAATAGTTTCTCTAGGGATTTTTTGATGTTTAATTTTTAACAAAATTTTAAAACAAAATTGTCAATTTTAAAAAATAATAATTGGATCAAGGCAAATTCATACAGGTGACATTTTCGAGTCATCCGCTTATTATTGTTTATTTATTTGTGTGTATACTGAATGTCAAGCTTTGTTTACATTTTCTGAACAAATTAGTTAAAATTTAAATTTCAATGAAAATCTAAATACGTGAAAAAAAATTATTTAAATTTTATAAAACAAAAAAAAGTGAATATAAAATATAAAATCAAGTAATAAAACGTGCGTAAGGAAAAAGTTGAGCCACAATAAATTTGCAATACAGGAAAAAGATTTACATTCTAAGACAATTGTATATATTTTAAAAACCAAAAAAATCCTTGTCTATGTGTTCAACAAATAATTTTTACTCTAACTTTTTACAAAAACAAAATACAAAGTATTGTTTTAAAAAAAGGGATAGTATCATAACTCTATGATGCGGTCACCTGTATAAATTCGCCTTGAATTGGATAATTGGAGAATTTATTAAGAGGAATTAAAAAGGTTCAAGAAATTAACCTCAATAATTATTGAGGTTAATTTATTGATATTATTTATATAATTTATTTACGAAAGAAATTTGAGAAAACAAGTAATTAGATATGTGGCAGATATCGATTTTAAAATCGAAACGATTTAGAACCGAACATTTTTTTTTTATATTATCGAAACTGGATTTCCAATACATTTTCCCCTTATTTCCGGTCTAATTTTTTTTTAATTATATGTAAAGAGTTTATGTCCAATTTCAAGTAAGAACACAAATCCTTAGTTTTATATGTACTTCAATTTATTCAAAGTATTCAAAAGTAAGTTAAATGTAATGAGTATTATGTAATTTTTGAAATGGATGTAATAAGTATTAGGTAAATTTCCAAATTAAATGTAATATTAGGCAAATTATAAGAATCGCAAACTTTATGCAACTTTTAAATAGTTTTCAACTTTAGGCAACTTTTAAATAAAATTCAACTTTCAACTTTATATTGGGACAACTTTTCACATCGACTGCCAATTGAATACTGTCCCTTAATACTTCTTCTTCTTTGCTTGTTACTTTCAAGGTATGGTGAATGTCGAACACTTAACCCGTTGAGGCCCTTACATATATATCAAATAGATTAATTGAACTAAATTTTAAATAACAAACTTATAACCTTTATATATAAATTGATTTTAAAATCACTCGAAATTCATCACACTTTTTAAAATCGATCGTTTTGAATTTGACTGATTTTCATTACAATATTTTTGCGCGTCCCGAAATTTTCGTTTTAACGTTTTGGCGTCTTATAAAGTAATTCGTAAATGGGTCGTATATGGAAGCTCAAACCGGTTGTGGACCCTTGTTGAAAAGTGGTTTACGTTTATATAAAAGTGAAATTTTGGACCAATCTTCACCAATTTCAATACGCACAACACAAGTAAGAAAGTTAAGTCGGTCAAGCCCAACCATATATTATCCTACACCAAATTATAAACAGGCAAATTTTTGAAGGTCCATGGGACCATGGGGTAATTATAGGCCCACCAAATTAAAATTACACTAAGAGCTTAAGGCTTAAGGTAACGCTAATATTACATTGAAAGCAAAAACAAAGTAAAAAATATTTCATAATTTTGTTGTTGCTCTCTACAGAAATTCATACTGCGTTTTAAAACTTTCAACGCCACAAGATATGCAGCGTTTGAAATTGGGAAATTCAATATGCATTTACTGTAGAAAGCAACAACAAAATTATAGAATATGTTTGACTTTGTTTTTGTTTTCAGTGTAATTTTGGCGTTGCGTTGCGTTTTATACAATAAGGGCCTGCGATTTAAAAAAGAGTTCATTTTGCGGAATATTATCTAAATATCTGCATCTATATGAGATTTGTTCATCTTAGAGTTATATAAGGGAGTGCGATTATATAGGGCTATGGTCATTTCTGGACCTAACGCACAACATTTTACCTCATGCTATAGTAGATATTTTAAAAGTTATCATCATGTTTGTGCTGGTATATAAACCATATAAACCAGTGTTCGAAAATAAACGTTAAATATCGCTCCTTAGTGTTCGGTTCAGTAGATTGGTGGAAAACACAAACTTGTATAGGAACTTATTAAAAAATAACTTTTCCCTGCTTGGGATCTTCGAACACAAAAATAATCCTGTACTTATCCAACTCAACAAAAAGATGAGAAAATTTAATTCCGTTCTGTTTTTTTTTAACCACAAACTTCGTTGTGTTCGGATCAGCTTATAAATGTTCGTTTGTTTTAGTTGTGCTTAGCGTCTTTTTGGCTGAAAAAACCAAAAAATTCTTCGTTGCTAAAATTTTTTGTTTGTTCATTTTTTTTTTACATATGTAAAAAAAGGAACACTATAGAACATTAAAATAAATATAATGTTTTTCTACAGAACCACTACAATTGCTATTTAATGTTCGGCTCTTTCTTGAAAATAGTTACGAACGGCATTAATCGATGTCTTCCGATTTGGATGAAATTTGCACCAAGGGTAGTCCTATTGGATAGTAGCTTATACACAAATTTTCAAACAGGTGTTCTTTCTCATACGTGTAACTTATTATCTATTGGTGTTAGCAAAATGTGTCTCAAACACATAGCAATATTCGACATACTATTAAGATTCATATAGTTATTCAAAATATTTTAAAGAAAGTTTCGTTAAAAACCTCAAATAAATTAATAAAAATAAAATAAAAACTAACCCCCATATTCATAAAAAAAATATTTTTCATAAATAAGAGTTTTATTGAACCAATTTTCATAGCTAATTCGTTTCATAAGCCTGCTATAAGCCTAAAATATTTTTTATGAATATGGGGGTTAAAATATAACTTATAACAGGTGATTCAAGTAGAGATAATTTTTTCAATAGCCTTTTTTTGATAGATCACGTGTGAGTCGTGTCATGCTGTCATGTTATTTTGGTTAAGTATTGTTTGGCATTTCATAAAGAATTACGCCTGGAAAACGTTTACAAAGCGTTCCACTTTATTACGAAAATTCACGTTCTGTGAGGAATGTGTTTCGTGCACTTTTTCGGCAAATTTTGTTCAGCGATGAGGCCCATTTCTGGCTCAATGGGTATGTAAACAAACAAATTTGCCGCATTTGGGATGAAGAGCAACCTGAAGAGATTCAAGAACTGCCACTTCATCCAGAAAAAACAACGGCTTAGTGTGGTTTATGGGCCGGTGGAATTATCGGTCCATATTTCTTTAAAAATTATGCCGGTGCGAATGTAACCGTCAATGGCGACCGTTATCGTGCCATGATAACCGACTATTTGATGCCTGAAATTGAAGCTCGTGATTTCGACGACATTTGGTTTCAGCAAGAAGGCGCCACTTCCCAAACATCGCATCAATCAAGGGATTTATTGAGAGAACACTTCGGTGAGCACATAATTTCACGTTTTGGGCCGGTCGATTGGCCACCAAGATCGTGTGATATCGCACCGTTAGACTTTTTCCTGTGGGGATGTGTAAAGTTTTAAGTTAATGCGGACAAACCCGCTTCGATTCAGGCCTTGGAGGAAAACATCACGCGTGTCAGTCGAAATGCTCGAACGATTCATCGAAAATTGGATTCAACGGATGGACCATCTGCGACGTAGCAACGGCTAACATTTGATAGACATAACCTCAAAAATAAATAAATGCCAAAGAATTTTCTTTCAAATGATAACAAACATTCTCGATTAAATTTGAATTTTCTGTATTTTTTTCTTTTAAACAGTAGGGAACCTCGAACTGGATCACGCTTTACTTCCATTTGTCTAGCGAAGGTGCAAACTGTTAATGTTCATACTTTGTATACTTTATTTAATAAAAAAAATCCTGAAATGGTACCATATGACAGTCTGTTTCTCAAATCTGTTTAACAAATGTTAACGGCGCTAAATATTTCTCGAGTAAAGCATTTTAAATGTTTAAGCAATCACAAAATTTATTACTTTTTGTTATACATGTTGGAAATATATCTTTCTCCAGGGGTTTTTTTTAGTATAAATACCTTCTTTTTCCAATAAACAGCGTGTTTCAAAGCACTTTGGAGCTCATATTTATCGAAATCAAATTGTCCATCTGGCGTCAATCACTATAAATTTTGTTCTTGATAAACTATGGAAATCTTATTGTTTTAAATAAACAGTGAATTTGGTTGAATATACTGTAAATTTTTTAGACTAACTATATCTCAAATGGTAAAAAATTTATCACTAAAACCAAATCCTTTAATAATTTAAAATAACACCTAATCTAAACCTCAAAGAAATTACCCGCGCTCTATCCACAAGAGTAAAAATTACACCAAATTCGGGTAATTACCCACAAAGTGGCAACACTGTTCCTGACATTTCTAGAGTCGTTGTTGGAATTTTATCCATCCCACATTCGTCTGCAAATGAAGAAAGAGTTTTTTTCTTTTCAAAATATAACAAAAGCTAGGGAAAGAAACAGACTAAATGTTCCAACATTATCAAGTCTCATACAACAAAAGGATTCAGTTAATATCGACAAATTCATGCTGCTTTGATGTAAAAATTCCAAATAGTTTATTAACTAAACAAATAAGTGCCTGATTTTTAACTCATTTATTTATAAAACTTTTATGTACCTTATTTTATTTATACATATACAGACCAATTATGAATAAAAATTCCCCGGCAGATTTTTCCCTTTTCACATTTGTACAATTGAATTTAAATAGGAAAAATGGGAGAAGGGGAAAAATTCCCCGGGAATTTTATTCATAATTGGGCTGATATAATGTATGCTAATGTAAAGTTTTGTTTTTTTTTCGTGTACAACTGAATTTTTATGTACTTTTGTTGTTGTTTTAATAAATTAAAAAAAAAAATGGTACCGCGAAGGTCCAAAAAGAAAATTTTTTTTGGAGGTTAGTAAAAAACTTAAAACCCCATTTAACATCTCTGCGGCACAAGATATACATCGTAGGCTCATAACATTATAGTGTTTAAGCTCATAACATTTTAGTGTTTGGGCGGGTTCGTTATTGCCAATAACACAGAAACAATTATTAAATTTCTCTAATCACCAAATTTGTTCTAAATTCATAATATCAAGCAAACAAGTTGTTGATTTTGCACCTATTACCAAAATTATTATATTGATTACTAAAAATTTTTAAAAAATATTTTCAATAAATGATATTTTTAATTTTAATTAAAAAAGTGATCAAAAAACTTTGCCATTTCAAACAATGTGTTAATTTATTTAAATAAATATTAACAATTCCCAACAACAATTCTACATGTTTAAATTATTTTATTTTAAACGAAAAAAGTCAATTAAGAATTTTTGTTATTTAATTAAAATTTTAATTGAAAATTTATTTCAAAACAACTAAAATGTTAATTAAATCAACATTAAATTTTTAATTTTCTTTCAACTAAAAAAATAATTGATTCAATTATCACATTAATTAAATTTAAATCCTTTTTTAACCATTTTTATAATTGATAAAACACTTTTTTCTGTGAAGTTTGAAATGGGCACGACTTAAAAAAATTGTCTGTATATAATATGGTGTAGGGTAACATATGGTCGGTATAGACCAGCTATACTTTTTTAATTGTTTCATTATAATCGCTACTTATATGGTTGATTGTGCTATATAAAGCCCGTTGCTAATTTGTAAAAATCGATTCACAACTTTCAAACAGAGGCAATATTAAATAAAAAAAAATCTTTAGTTCTAATGTATATTTTATAACATCTGCTGTAATAATAAATAAATGAACTAATTAATCTGCTGTTTTGTTTTTTTTTTTTTTTTGGTTAACCAGACTCAAAGCCTCTTATGCTAATCCCATTGGCAATCCAAATTAACTAATGCTTCTTCTGAAGCAATTTTGCTTCACTTTTATTTGCAAACAATTCTTTAAAATAAAATAAATATTTTCTTTAGTGGAACATTAAAAGTTTTTCTGCTGTTATTTTTATGTAATTGCCAATCAAAATATTTATATAGAATTATTCTTTTATTTTCCCTATTGTTTTAGTATTATTTTAGCACAAAGAAAGCAGCAGTTTAAAATTCAAAAATAGTATCGGCTTAATACAGAATTCGTGCCCTATTAATATACTACAAAAACACAGTATTAATAAATAAAATATTCTTAAAATAATACCCTCATCTGCTTTTAAGTGCCAAATAAATCGTACAAACAAATTGCTATGAATTATGTATAAAAAACATGAGATAAAGGATACAAAAATGCGTTATAATATGCTCTTTTGACATTTAACACACAACTACTGTTTTTGTGTTATAACATGTTGCAAGTTGGAACTTGTTATGGTTCGATTGCAGCTGAGTTATAGCAAGTGCTGTTAAAAAGGACGACAAAAAGAAATAATTTCTTTTCTCAACAGGTTATTTAAGAGAACAAAAAGAGAAAAATTATATTCCCCGTTTAATAAGAGAATTTGGCATTGTTGGTTTATTTTAGTAATAAATGCTACAAATTAAATGAGAAATATTGTAAAACTTATTTTTGAAAACGAATTCTTAACCAATAGATCGTACTAAACAAGTCTTTGAAAAGAAGTCTGTTTTATTATTGTACCCACCACAGATGGGTATAATCAGCGCGGTAAAGCCAAGTAAAATCACACGACAAATTTCTAGCTCCTGACTTTTTTTTTTGACCAGTATTATTATCGCAATGCGATAAAAGAACTTCTAGTAAACATACATATTTAAACAACAGATACTGGCCAGGCGAAATTTATAATTCAAAAAGTAAGAAAGTAAAGTCGGTCAAGCCCGAGCAAACGGTAATTGGTACCCATGGCCAATTATGGAACCGGCAAAATAAAATTATACTATCACATTAATAGAAAAATGCGTCTTCATATTGATGATACCCTGACATCAGAATTGTGACATCAATGTTATTACAAATGACATCAATGAGGCGAAAATTGAGATCAACTCAATGACGAAAGTCATCCTAAAATTTTGCTATATTTTATGCGTCATCTATGCTATATATATAGTGACATCAATTCGATGCCACATTTTGTGTACACTGATAGAAAAGGCGTCATAACGCTAATGTATTTTGACATCAGTACAGACAAACTGTTATCAGTGCGATGTCATAACTCATCATTTCATCAGTGTGATGACAAACTTTCATCAGTGGAATGACAAACTGTCATCAGTGGAATGACAAACTGTCATCAGTGCAATGACAAACTGTCATCAGTGCGATGACATAATATATCGTGTCATCAGTCTGATGACAAACTGTATAATAACCATAACATGTTTAGAGGCAACCATAATATGGTTGTGGCTTCTTGATGGAGGACTAATTTAACAATAATATGATTGTCGGTGACAATAATATGGTTAAATGAAACACAATTTGTTTAAAATTTTCTTTAAATGAAGTTTTGTTGGAGGTGACCATATTTAAACATATTTTTTCTCTGCGTGTATAAATCAACCAATCAAACTTCTTCAAAGATAGTTCATAGACACAAATACTATTACGCAAAGAAGTTTGTATGAGGGTCATATGGAATTCTGGAATGATTCTCACCATTTTACAAAATGCTTCGTCCATGTGACAATTAAGACGTACTTAACAGATTAGATCAAATTTGATTAAATATGATTGCGATCTTAACTTTGCACACAAAGTTGCATTGGCAGACAACTAAAGGCCCAACCATAATGTGCTTAAGTTGGCTTGAGCAAATGTGCGAATACATGTAAATCATATGAGGCAAACCATATTGAACTTAAGGAAACGTTTTGTAAAGTTTTATGACATTGTCATTTGCTTAAGCAAAGTGCGAAACTGATCGCACATTCCGTACGGAATCAAATGTTTTTTTATTTTGTTTTTGTTTTTTTAAATACATTTGAGAGACTTTTTGTTAATTTTTGACAGTAGGTTAAGCAAGGCTATGCATATTATGGTTGGGCCTTTAGCCGGACGAACGGTCAAATATAACCATAATATGGTTTTTATTCACCATAATTTGATCTAAATTAACAATAATTTGGTGAAAATAATGAATTGGTGAAAATCAACAATATTAAAGTTATTTGTTTCAGCCATTTTTCGATGTTCCTTCTGAGTAAAGTTGTAGTTATACCTTCACCACAATTGTAGAGAGGATAATATGCATTTGTGCTGATGTGTGAAGCACTTAAAAATATTAGCCCTAGACCAACCTTGCATTTATTTTTATTTTTATTTATTTTCATTTTTATTTACTTAATCGAGCCCCTTAGGGCCATATATGATTAATACAGTAAGATAATATGATCAAATAAATATACTTTGTACATAAAGATCTAAATGTTTTTTTTTTTTTTTTTTTTTTTTTTTTTTTTTTTTTTTTCTTCTAATCTATGAAATTTTTAATGTGTTCCAAAAGCTTAGGTCGTATTGTTGATATTGTATAACTAAAAGTTTTGAGTTGTCGTGGAAGTCTATTCCATATTCTAGCTGATTTCACTAAAAATGATTTTTCGAAAATACTATTATTTATTCGCGGTATAATTATTTCAGGGTTACGAGTTGAGCTGGAGAAACGAAAATATCCTAATACAGATGTAGGCTTCCGTGTTTTTACAATTCGATACAATGTGATTAAAAGCCTCATATTAATGAACTGCGGAAATGTACAACCTATGAAGTTAAATGAGTATGATGACACCGGGTCAAAAACTTTAATACGATAAATATATCGTAATATACGATTATATATTGTCCGCAAATAATTAATATTGGTTCGAGTGGTGTTGCCATAAACTTCTAAACAATAGAGGATATGAGTCATAAGTAAAGCATGGGATAATTTGATCCTAATATTAGTAGGTATGTAGCAGTCCAAATTATAGAGTAAACGCAGAGAATAACCAACCTTAGCAGCAACTGCCGATATGTGTTTCCTAAAATTTAGGTCCCTATCCAGTATTACTCCCAAAAGATTTACTGTATCAAAAAATTGCACACGAGTATTGTCAAAAGCTACACTCATAGAGTCATCTGGGTTCTCAATAGAGCCAAAGACAATGGCTTTGGTCTTATTCGGATTAAATTTAAGTTTATTTTCTTTTGCCCAGCCTAAAGCTCTTAAAAGTACATAATTAATGGTTTCGACATGACAATCGAGAAATTCCTTATTTCCTGTAAATAGCAGATTTATATCGTCAGCAAAAAGAAAAACTTGACATTGCAGAATACTGATGTGATCAATAAAATCGTTCATATATATAAGGAAAAGTAACGGACCAAGTATAGAACCTTGAGGAATGCCACTTGAACATAATTTAAGCGATGAGGTGTTTCCATTTAAACCAACAAATTGTAATCTATGAGCTATAAACGTGTAAATAAGTTTGCAAGCAGTACCTGAAAAACCAAACCCTGCATACAACTTGTTCATTAAAACGGTGTAGTTAACCGTATCAAACGCTTTACTTAAATCAAGTGAAACCAGTGTGGATATACATTTTCTATTCATGTTGTCACGAATTTGTTCAGTCATACTAAGCAACAATGAAGATGTGTTAGAGCCAGCTCGAAACCCGAAATGTTGGTCACTTAGCAATTTTCTAGTATCCGAACTATGTAAAATTTGCTCTTTTAATATAATTTCAAATACCTTCGACAAACAACAAAGTATACTGACTGGTCTAAAATCTTCCAAGTTATTATGGAATGATTTCTTTTTTATTGGCACTATACGTGACGTTTTCCATAAATCCGGAAACTGTGATGTAGTAATTATGGTGTTAAAAATAAATAGTAAATATTTCTCAATATATTGCAAATTTTTTTTTATAAATAGAATAGGTAGTTCGTCAGGACCAAGAGCATTAGATTTAACTTGAAACATAGCACTTAAAAGCTCTTCTCTATGTATGCACCTAAAGGAAAAACCAGAATTTGAAAAATCCATAGGAACACTATCATTAATCGTCTGTGACGAAATGAAATATTCATTAAAAATTTCAGGATCATAATGGAGAAATGGATTTTCCATTTTGTTACCACGTTTGTTATTAATTATTTGCCACATATCCTTACTACTACAATTATCAAAAACGTCAGTCCAGTATCTCTTTTTGTACTTTCTCAAAATATTCTTAACTTTGTTACGATATTTACAATAGGTTCTCCAGCTGGTATCACTTTTGTTTTCCTTATACGCCTTAAAAGCCAAATATCTCATATTTTTTGCATTCTTAACTTCAGGAATATTACAAAATTTTGGATCGTTTTGAGCTCGTCTTTTTTTCACAGGAACAGTATCATGTATTTTATATAAAAGTTGATAAAAAGTTGTCATTTGCTGATTGACATTGTTTGACTCAAAAATCTCATCCCAGTGATAAGAATCCATGATTTCATGGATTACGTTAAAATTTATAGCTTCGTAGTTCTTATATTCTATCGTATGACTTTTAACTATTACCGGAGTGTCAACACAAACATAAATAAAGGAGTGATGTGTGAGAGCAGGAGCCAGAAACTGACCAGATGCCTTAATTAAACTAAGGTCATTAATTAATTAATGTGTAGTCTATTAATGATGTTGAGGAATGTTGGGTATCGAAGTGAGTAGGCATTGAGTTGTGATAATAAAATAGGTTAGTATCTTCACATAGACGCCTTATATTTTCCACTCCCCGACAATTAAAAATGTTGTTATTAAAGTCTCCTATAATCACGATATTTTCATAACGACAACTTAAATCTCCCAGTACTACGTTTAATTGAAAAATGTTTCCCCTTGGAGAATATATTACACCTACTAACGTCTTGTCATTATCATTGTCAACCTCAATAAATAAACCCTCGAAGGTTTCAGGATCAGAAATAGTTTTAATTATCTTAGTCGATATACCCTCACGCACATAAAACGCTACTCCGCCACCTCTCATGTTGTCCTCTCTGTCATTTCTAATTATGTAATATTTGGGAATAGCAACAGAACTATCAGATATTCCACTCTTTAACCATGTTTCAGATACTGCGAATAAATCAAATAGTGAGCCGTCAATAATATATTTGAATTCATCAAATTTTGAAGTTTTTAACGTTGGCTTAAGACTTGTTATGTTAACGTGCCCAATTTTCAAACAAGCACTATAGTTTTTAAGTTTTTCACTTAACCAGTAGTTATTATCAACAATAGGACCTAAGTTTTCCAACAATGGATGATTTTCATTATTCATTAAACTATAATTATATAATAATAATACTAACACTACTATTTATAATAATAAACTTATAACTGCACTAGATCATATAAAATTATGCATGACTTAAAATTCATAATTTACAAAACAATAGAATATTAGTTAATTTTAATAAATGTATAATAGTCCCGAGTATATTTAAAG
Source organism: Pollenia amentaria (assembly GCA_943735925.1). Classification (NCBI taxonomy): domain Eukaryota; kingdom Metazoa; phylum Arthropoda; class Insecta; order Diptera; family Polleniidae; genus Pollenia; species Pollenia amentaria. The sequence continues at coordinate 49,386,817 of OX031006.1, forward strand.
CTATGTATAATCATAGCTTTAAATATAACTATTTTCAACGGAATTGAACTTAATAATCATGTAAATAGTTAATATGCGAAGGTTATTGTTTTACTTAAAATTTTCAACAAAAGCTTTCCTAAAAACAAAGTATATTATCTTTTCCAGACCACACAACTTTTACAAAAGCAGATAATTGCTTGAACTATTTATTTACGACTGATAAGAATTCCGTTGAAGACGTGGGAAATACCGAATCTGAACCATACTTTAAAGAGTTAAAGTATGATCAGAATGGTGAAATATTTAAGGTTAAAAATTAGATAATGAAATTTATACATTCATAACATTAGTTTGGAATTTAAATACTTAAATGATTACTAGTTATTTGATGCATCCTGATCGACATCCTCTGTTTCACCAGATTGTGCTGAGTTAGTTAAGTTGAAAAATTTATTTAGCTCAGGTAAATCAAAGATCTTTACACTTCCACCAACAAGAGTAATTTTTACTTTAGGTATGTCTGTGTTTAGCAACCTGAACTTAGAAATTTTTTTACTTCTTCGCAAATTTCGACAAATATAACAAATTTTTCCTGCTTTAGGTGTCAAATGGTCATTTAAATATATTCTTTTTTGAATCGCAGTTTCCCTTCCAAGCTGGTCGGAGACAAAACTAGACAATTTCAAATCTCTTTTTGCAAAGTAACACTTCATTATTGCATCCCTCTTTGATACAGAGTTGAATTTCACCAGCACTGAGTGACCATTATTTATAAAACAACACAGACTGATATCTTCTTCATTGACATTAACATTAAGCGATTTAAAAATGTTGACTGCAATATCAATCATATTTTCTTGGTGTTGTTTAAATCCATTGATGATAATATCAGCTCTATTTATATGTTTTTGTAAAATTTCATTTTGACCCTCTAAGCTTTGTATTTTTTTTGACATTGATGTGTCCAAATAATTTATCATTTTTTGACAATTGTTTACGTCGCTTTTAAGTTCTTTAAATTTGAAACCCAATTCATTTTTTACTTCTGCTAAGATAGTATCAAATTTTGTTTGTGTATCCGCAAGCCCATTACGAAGTTCCTCACGAATAGATCCTGAATTTGTTATAGGTGGGTTTTCTTTACAACTGTCACATGTGAATTTAAGGGATCCTTTACTCTTTGCAATAGCACTAAGTAAGTCAATGGGTATATTACAGCAACTCGCGTGAAAATATTTAAAGCATAGTTGACAATCCAGACTTCCTTGAGACTTGGTAATATTTTTATCGCAAGTTCCACATTGCGTGCTGGGCGACATTTTGTCAACTTATTCAATGTATTAACACAAAGTAAAAGCACAAAGCAGAGTTAAATTTGAGGTTATAAGATTTATTTTTTTTTCCAATTGTGTTTTATTCCTGTATATGCTCCAATCTATAAAACATTAATCGATTTCGTTTTCACCTTAATTATTCTTTAAATATTTCACGATTTAATTAATTAAAACAAGATATTGTTAGCAAATATGATTTTTATTTAAGCCACACGCGTTTTCTTTATCTGATCATTACGGTGTTGCCATATTTAATATTTAATATTTAATTTTTAGAATAACATTTTTTTTATTAACAATTTTATAAGCAGATCTCATTATATTTTGATTTTATTGGCTTATAAGTATGTGCTATACACTGAACACAATTTTTTTTTCCAGGAGCACAAGCAAAGCATCATTCTATATGTATATACAAAAGTGTATAGCACCAAAATCAGGTTAATTATTATAAAAGTATTTCAACTGGAACAGAAAATAAGTCGAGCTTATATATTTCGTTCTTTGTGGCTCAAAAGATTTTTCTTTCGACTTTTCTTTCCCTGCTTAAGATAATAATCCGATGTACTTAATTAATAGTAAGTATTAAGGATTAATATTAAAAGCTGATTTTGATTGAATACACATTTTTGTAAATAAAAAAACTAGATTGCTACTTTGTTTGTGGTTCTTGTAAATACATAATGTACATACCAATTTATTATACAAAATATGTATTATTATATTATATCCTTCACTGTAGGTAAAAGGGTACATATAAAAGTTTGTCCTTCCGTTTGAAATTTCAACAATATTGGTCTTAACCCTTTAAAGTATATATATTCAGGGTCGCTATGAGTAGCGAAGTGACTTAACGATTAACGTGCCTGTTCGTCTGTCCGTGTGTATGTTGAAATTGATTTCTCTGAAGACCCAAGAAATTATGGTAACTAGTAGGGAGATCGATTATTCGACTTTTTTCAATAACCGATTTTCGAATATTACGAATAGTTGCCATTTTAAAAAACCCGGTTTTCGGTTAAGCAATTTTTAAATAACCGGTTAACCGGTTTTAATTCGAATACTTTAAAACACAAAAATCAAATAAGTTTTTAAAATAAAACGTTAATTTGAATAAAAACAAAACAATTTGCAAAGGTAAGGAAGATCAGACCTAGCAAATATTTTACGATAAAGTCCAAGAAAAGTGGGACCAGTAAATTTATCAAACTTTAGCTAAATTTTCAAAAATTTTTTATTGATTTACTAAACTTTATTTGTAAGAAGATATTTGTATAATGTAATTAAGAAACTGTTGAATGATATTTGATCTAGACATACGTTTTGCAAAAGCAAGTAAATTAAAGGAATTTTATAAAGTTATTATTTGAAATATAGTTTTAAATAGTTTTAATATTTTGGTGGGTAAGCATGTCTATATAAATCAACAATATTTTTCAAAAGTTGCAAAAAAAACCTCTTAGCCAGGATTATCTATTTCAAATTATTTTGTTTCAGCATTATAGAAACGAATAGTAAAATGAACATGCTTTTTGTGTGAAATATTTGTCAATTCGTCAAATACAATTTAATTCCATGATATTGTTTGATTTCTTCAATTTTGTCTTTTAGTTCTTGGTGTTTTAATAAATAAAACTGGTAGAAATTTTTCCAATATCGTTGATTCCGCCGAAATGTTGTAGTTTTTAGCATGAAGAGAGGCTAGAACTTCTTAAGAGTTTTTAGTGCCTTAATGGGCATTTCGTCCTCGGCAACACAACGGGCTAATATTTTACCCAATGATTAATTTTTTGCAGCGTATTTTAGTAAGTTATTATTGGTCGTCTCCTAAGAACTACTTCGAACGGAGTTAAGTTTCATTTGGATCACATTAATGTCAAGCATGACTGAATTATTTATTTTTATAAGCAACTTTATTATATTCAACATTTTTCATTTTTCGAATTTATTCTATGAGTTAAATTTCAGTTATGTATTTTATAAAGCTTTTTGTAATAGCTCTATTCCTTAAATTTTTTTAGAAATTACTTTAATATAATAGTCTGTTAGTGTATAAAGTAATTTCTAAAAAAAATTTAAGGAATAGAGCTATTACAAAAAGCTTTATAAAATACATAACTGAAATTTAACTCATAGAATAAATTCGAAAAATGAAAAATGTTGAATATATTTTATATTTAGAATACTCTTGCACAAATTACTGTTTACTTTTTAACTCCACACGTTTTTGTAGTATTTTAAATAGTTTTTGGATTTTTTTTCTACAAGAACACACGTTTTTATAAGCGGTTTGTATTTACAGTGTTCATAATGTTTTTGACCTTTGTTATATTTTGTTTTGACATTCTTCATAAAAAGTTTAAGTTTGGCCAATATTCAATTAGAAAATACTTAAATTACGGGTACATCTACAACAAGAGTAAGGAAAATGTATGTAAATTACACAGTTCTAAAATAACCGGCTTATTATACCAAAATAACCGGTTTATTCGATATTCGAAAAATGGGCATTTTAGAATAACCGACTTCGGCAAAGCTAAAATAACCATATACTCCGTTAAAATTTGCTATTGAAATTCCGCCAGATCAATCCATAAATGACTGGGATATGAGCTATACACCATGACTTCAGCAATTTTGCTTTTTTTTACTTATAATAAAAAGCCCTAACCTGTAGCCCGTTTCTGTATTTCTCGCATCGTAAAATTTCAAGCATGAAACAAGTGAATTATGACAAAAACAGTGCAATATGAAACAAAAAATGGTTTTTCTCACATAAGTGTTTCTGTACTTTTACTTTGCGAGAATTATCTGTCATTTAAATAATTTTCCAGCAATTATTGGAAGGAAGTGAGAACAAGTGTTTCTGTAACAATATTTTGCAAAAAGTTTCTCACAAGAACTGTCAAAATAAGTCATATTTGAAATTGATGCGAGAAAAAAAAATTTTAAAAAATGGAGCCCAAATTATGTATGTATGTACACAAGAATGTGTATTATTTTATTTTATTTTAAAAGATAGAATTTAAATGATGAAAATAAGTATATAAAACACAATTGTTATATATTGTTATTAACATATTTTTAGCCTTTCATTGTGTTTGTTTTATGCAGGGCTGCCAGATAAATTTGTGAAAAAAACGTCAACATCCTAAGAAAAAATAAAAAAATCGTCTATTTTTTTCGGACAATTTAAAATTAATTTTGACGAATTTTGTTCGATTTTTATCATATAATCACAAATTTTTATCATATAAACACATAATCAAAAAAAAAAAAAAAAAAAAACATTAAGTTCATGGGTAAAATACATATTTTATACAGACATAAGCTTGAGGTCTATTTAAATAAAATTATTTATTTTCCTTAATCCGATAAGAGTTTAAAATTTCAGATTGTTATTTTTCCCTGCAGAAATCACACAAAGGAGTGACAAAATATTATATTGAAATAAAATAAACACTTTTGGACAAAGTAAAAGGCAAAAATTTCCTAAAGTGCATTGACTGACAAATGGGGTAATAGTTTAATCTTTTGATCACACAAACAAATGTATTAAATAATCCAAGCAAATAAAAATTAAACAGTTTTCGTTCGAAATTTTGCTATTGCCGATACATTTTTTAATCTGCCTTGTTTTTAAAGATATCGGTTTTCTGTGGTGCCTAATATACAAACACTGTATCGTCACTAGAAAAAAATCAGCAAATTTTCACTTTGCCAATTTTGGAACAAAAAAAATCGTCAAAATGTCGATAAATCTTTAAATCTGGCAGCCTTATTTTTATTATATATATTTCTTTCGTTGACGTTTCGCTTGCATTTGACACTTAATTACTGGAAGTATTCCAGTTAAAACAGAATCTGTGTTGTCTGTTCTCGCATTTAAATACAGAAACAATTTTTTCTCACAAATCGAGAAACGATGAAATTTTTTGCTTCACACTTAATATGAGAAAAATACAGAAACGAGCTACTGTAATAACTTTAAACATATGAATTCAAAAAAGCCATATTTAACTAATACAAATTAATAAAAAAAAAAAAAATTGTTACAGCATTAAATTTCCTAAAGAATTTGGAATTTTAGTTTTTTCCTTCTGTAAAGAAGGGAAAACGTCGGTTAGAGCTTCTCTAATTTTACCAATAAATACCTTGTTGTTATTACGTTTTTATTTCTATTTTCTATATATCTGATGAACGCCAAGATCTTAAATTTTCCAACTAGGTACAAGCGTCTTGGTTATCAATACTTAACGTCTCTAAAAAAATGAGTGGTATTGAAGAAGTGGGCGTGACACTTATAAATTTGACAAGATTAATTTCTGTATTTCTGGAGAACGGAAAGAACCAAACTTTTTTAAAAAGGTACAAACATCTTGGCTATCAATACAAAACATTCAACTAAATGTGGGCAAGATTAAAACAGTGGTCGAGGCACCTACCAAGCAAAGACATTATAGATTTCTGGAGAACGGCAAGAGCTTAAGTTTCCAAATTAGGTACAAGTATCTTGGTTATCAATACACAATATCGGACAAAATGTGGGAGAGATTAGAGCCGTGGGCGTGGCACACAATAGATTGATTTATATCTTAAAAATAGTATTTATATAACTGTCTATTCTAATCGCGTATATCCGACTTGCACTCATGCTTGTTCTTATATTCTTTTATAGTATTAACAAGAACAGTTTTTTTTTCTTAATAAAGCAAATTAAAATAAAAATTTTTGTATAATAATTTTCTGAGTAAAAGCCGTAACCGTAACCGCTTTATTAAAAATTTCAAATGATCGAACGATTTGAAAACCGGTTTCTGGAAAATATGGAATAATCGATCTCCCTAGTACATACGTCTATATCATCATGTCGAGCCTTTGCTGCAATAGAGTCATAACTCAAAAAACCTGATTTTTCAATTACTGTATTTCATTTCTTACTTTCCAGTGAAGCATTGGCTCGTCTACAAGCCAATAATGTGGAGTTAATCGCCATATCGTTTCTTCATATTGTGTAAAAATTTCATTCACATATCTTATGTGCTCAACTCTGGAGAGAAGAACTAAATTTTAAGATGCTAGAAAATTCAAATTTGAATTATGACTCTATTGCAGCAAAGGCTCGATATGGACAAAGCCTATTGGAAATGGCGAGAATCGGTCCTTAATAGCACATGACCTCCATGCAAACTTATTTCCGGAATTGGCGTTGTGCCCATAAACTATTTTCTAATGTTGATTTTTAGATAAAATTGGGCTCAAAAATATTTTTTTCAACATAAATCGTTTTATCAAGTTTTTTTAAAATCGATCAATAACTCCCATACAAACACCACTCCCGAAAATAGTTTTAAATGCTATATTTTTCTTACAAATGTTGCTATTAATATATATAATTTGGCGACTATAATTTGTATAAAAGGTATAATAATTTGGTTCAGATAGGTCCAGAATTGACCATGTGTCCCATAGAAATCCCCTCTTAAAAATCGCTCCAAAGCGAACAAGCCCCGAAAAGATGTTAATATTTAGATAATATTCGGCGCCAAGAACTCTTATATGAATCTTAGCCTTACAACTTAACTTTGTTTTACCGGGTCCATGATTTGCCAAGGGTCCCAAATAAGGTACCCTCTCGAAAATTTGTGTTTATATACTGTGGTGCAGGGTATCAAATTGTCGGGCTTGACCGGCTATACCTTCTTACTAGTTTAATTTCGTTTTTGCTTATTTCCATTATTATATTTCTTTTGTGGATTTGCTGTTACCAGCGAAACCTGCTCAACACTAATAACCGGAATACTACCACAAAACGCAAACATATTTGAAGCCGAAGCGGAAGCTATTCTAGAATCTCTAAAAATTTGTAAATCCAACCGAATGAAAAACGTTATCTGCACTGATAGCCGCTCTGTTTTTGATGCCACGCTTAACACCCGAAATAGAAATGAAACAATTGTCGCTATACAGCAGATGCTAATACAACTAAAAAATAGGGTAAAAATTATATGGATACCAAGCCATATTGGTATACTAGGGAACGAGGCTGCAGACAATGCCGCAAAAAATACTTGTATACAACCCACATACCTTTACATACCCCAGACAAAAAATTATATCATAAGATCCACGATAAAAAACTTAGATTCCACCATTCTCCAAAAATGGAGCAGATATAGTCATCTTTACCAAACAATAAACCCTAATAGAATACCAGTCATCCTTCCAAATTCAACAAACTGCCATAAAAATAAATGCTTTACAAGACTCCGTCTAACACACACTAGGCTCACACACCAACACTTGATATCAAAAGATTCACAACCTATTTGCATTTTTTGCAACAACGCAACATTAACAACAATTCACCTGCTATTAGAATGTCAGGCTCTATATAACACCCGGTTAAGAATATGCAACTCGCACAGTATTATAAATATACTCAAATATCCTTCAGAGGATAATATAAATAATACATATTATTTCCTACAACATCTTCAGCTACAAAACAAAATCTAACATTCACATAAGTACTTTATACTAATCCTTTTTGTATGAAATTTATTTTGTATATACAATACAAGCCGATAGCCTTAGTTGCTAGTGCTTTAGCTTTAAGATTTATTGTAATTTTAATTATAATAAATATCTAAATAAATAAATAAATAATTTCTTTTGATTGACAGTGAAGTATTTCATTTTTTAGCCCGCAACGATCTTCATCAGCATTCGTTCCGTTTTCCTGGCTTGTGCTATCTCGTTTGTTTCATGTATTGACAGTTTAAATCAATAAAAACTGGAGCTTCCACTGTAGCAGATTTATTGGGGAGAAACGAAGAGTTTCGCTTACCATATCACTTGCAGAAGACATGAAGATATGGCAAGTTCCCACTATGAAGAAAAACATTTTTGACACATAAAGCGCTTTGTTCATCGCATATAAAGATTGGTGAGTGTAACGATTAGTATTTTACTCTGAATTTTTTGTTGTTATCGTTATTTGTTAATATGCTCTCTTACAAACGTGCTTCGTGGTAAGGGAATGTCGTGGCTCTTTAAATGTTATATTTTTTCTTAATTTGTAACGAATGCGTTCACTTACCTTACTGCTCCTATGAATGTCTTATTCCGTAGCGCATAACTGTGTGCTAACCTTTTAAAACTTACTATTCCACAGAAAAAATTCTTTTTCCAATTCAAACGAAAAAATTTTAGAATTAAAACCTATTTTTTTAATAGGTCCTACAAACAAATTTGCAAATTCAAATTTTATTTTGCATTTTGTTTATTGAAAAAAAAAACTCTGATTTTTTAAAACAAATAGTTATTATTATTGTTTAAATTTGTGTTTGATATATAAAAAAATTTTCAAACAAAAAGTTTACACAGAAAAAGTTTAATATTGTCTCCATTAACTAAATTCATAGATCCGAGCAAACAAACAGTTTGTTGATTTTGCCAAATTCTTATATTGATTACTAAAAATTTTAAAAATTTATAATTATGGATATTTATTTTTCAATAAATAATATTTATTATTTTAATTAAAAAAAAAAATGATCTCAAACCTATACCTTTTCAAACAATGTATTAATTGAATTAATTAAATATAGCTAAGGTTTTGATAATTCCCAACAACAATTCTACAAGTTTAAATTATTTTATTTTAAAGGGGAAAAAAATCAATTAATATTTTTAGTTATTTAATTAATATTTTAGTTCAAAATTTATTTTAAAACAACTAAAATGTTTATTAAATCAAAACTAAATTTTTAATTTTCTTTCAACTAAAAAAATAATTGATTCATTTATCATATTAATTAAATTGAAATACAATTTAAAACAATTTTGAAATTAATAAAAATTTAAAACAAATAATTTTGATGAATCAAACAAAATTGTTTACTCCTTTTGCACGAACAATGACGCGAGTTACATCCACCTCACCCCAACTTACAAAATCTGCTGGTAAAGTGTAGGGAAAACTAGAAGTTTAAAGTTGCATTTTATTTTCCACTAGCTTAACCCGGTGTGCTTCGCTACCCCAATCGTTACAAAATGAAACAAAAAGTATTTATATATAAACAAAATTTTTTTTTTTTAAATTATTTATTAATTATTGCAATGCTTTAGAATACACAAAATTTTTAGTTTTTCCATCTGGAGCGTAAACATATAAATCAGTTGGTTTTTCAACACGCGAGCATGCAACATAAAGCTGTCCATGCAAGAAACATGGATTTGCTAAATTTAAGCCACAAACTTGTAGAGATTGCCCTTGGGCTTTGTTTATAGTCATCGCAAATGATAACCGAACAGGAAACTGTAATCGTAGGCGTGCCACTGCCTCTTTGTCCAACCACAACTTTACATAGCCTAGGGCTCATTAATTCATAACAACAGCCTACTGTGAGAATTTGATGAGGATCGGTTCAGTAGTTAATTAGATATAATCGACATAAAGGGGCGTGGCCCCTCCCATTTTTTTCATGCAACGTATTTCTATTCATAACAATACTATATATACCAAATATCATCATCCTACGCCAAATAGTGGCTAAGATATGAGGATTTTATGTTTTGGGTTGTATGGGCGTCGCAACGCCCCTTTTTCCAACCACATCTTTATATAGCTTAAAGTTCAGTAACTCAAGGCAGTCGCCTACTGTGAACATTTTATGACGATCGGTTCAGTAGTTTATTAGATATGGTGGTTTTTACTTTTTCTATAAAGGGGCGTGGCTCCTCCCTTTTTTTTCATGGAGCTTATTTCTTTTCATACTAACACCATATGTACTAAATATCATCATCCTATGCCAAAAAATGCCTATGATATAATGATTTTAAATTTTGGGTTGTATGGGCGTGGCATTGCCCCTTTGTCCAATATCCACTTTATATAGCCTAATGTCTCTTCCAGGGTCACAGTTATATTCTGTGGTCAAGTGGTTTGGCCTCCTATAAGGCACAAATATATATAAAAACATACATTCACTTTTATATATATAAATTCCCACATTTTGCCAGACAGCAACGTAAACATAAGTTATTTTTAGAAATTATAAAAAATTTAAAGACAGCGACGTAAGTATTTAATAATTACGGTATAAAATCCTTACGTTGCTTACCATAGTTAATTTTAAAAAAGGTTGAATAAGTAAGTCTTAAAATTAATTCAGTATATAAAACTACAAAAACCTAAGTTTCCGTTTGTTTTATTTATTAAAATTTCTGGGAAAATAAAATGTAACTTTAAACTTCTATTTTTCCCTACACTTTACCAGCAGATATTGTTAGTTGGGGTGATCTGGATGTAACTCGCGCACCCAGCAAGCAGTGAAGATATGGTGAACTGAAGATGATGTAAAGAGAGGAGGCGTGGCACGAGGCAGGCGACTGGCTTTGGGAAACATTTTTTTTTTGAATAATTTCTGAACGCCATTCGTCTTGTTATACACAATGTTGCTATATCCTTTCCTTGGCTACAGATGAAGAAATCTTAATTAAAAACAGCAGCAATACGGTCCGATAAGGTTTTGATCATCATTCTACTTTCAAAATTTGATGTATTTAAATAAAAAATGTTTTTCATTTTCTTTTATCGACAAAAAGTTCTGTTTTTTTATATAGTGTTATTATTGTTTCGAAACAGAGATTGAATCGTTTTTTACCTAATTTAGTTATTTTAACAACAAACTTCGCCACGCTATTTTATCGTCTTTCTTATTGTTGTAGCTTTTTAATGCGTTCAAAAATATACTGTATATCAGGAATGTCAGAGTCATACACAATTGTGAACAGGGCTGTCAGATGTGGCGATTTCTAGCCAAACGTGGCGATTTTCAAACTTGTTTAGCGACCTTATTTTCGATTTGGTGACATGGCGATTTTTTGGCGATTTATAAAATAATTGGCAATTTTGTTGGCTATTTTTGATGAGCCATGAATTTGTTTTGAGAAATAATATATTTGTATTCTAGTATTTCATTGTATGAAATTAGATGCATTCATATGTATGACCAGAATTTAAAACTAAATTATGTTGTAATTGCTAATGAAGATAATGAAAATCTTCGAGGAAAATTTTTTTTCACCTCCTTAAAAAAATGAATGTAATTAAAGTTTATGAACATTTTTCCATTATAAAATGTGACAAATTAGCACAGATAAAATTCGATATTTTAAAGATTTTTATGAATCCTAAAGTTCCTTTGGATGTTAATGAAATACAATGAAAAAAATACCGTTTGTTAAAAGAGCATCTTAATGATGATATTAAATCTAATTTAAATCAGTTAAGAACAACAATTCATAGCTACAAGGATACGGCAGGTACGTACCATTTTAAGGAACTTGCGTTTATATATATTATTGCGAACTATAGCGTTTTAGATATGTATTAGAACTGCAACTACATACAAATGTATTGTATATCCAATATTTGTTTAATACTTAACGCAACTATAACTACTATAAAATATTTTAAACATTGCACCTTTTGTTGTGTTCACTAATCATTTTTTACTTTGTTCGAATAAAAAAATTAAACAAAATATATCATGGCGACTTTTTTGAATATTTGGCGGATTTGAGCGTTACGGCTCATGTTTTTTTTTGGGATTTATAAAAAATATTTTTAATTATTTTAAAAATACATATGTATATTATTGTCAAAAACTAAAAAATAAATGCTTTGGCGATTTTGGCGACTTTTGACATTGAATTTGGCGAAAAAGTTCAAAATCAATCTGACAATCCTGATTGTGAAAGCAAAACTCACATGTACGCTTACGCTCTTTTATTTTGCGAGCGTAAAATATAATTGTTTACTGCAAAACACTCTCATTCAGCGGGAAATATCGCACGGCCTGTTTTGAGGCCTCAAACAGAAATAATATATTTATTATTTATTATCTTTTTTCTGATTTGTTTTATTTCTGTTTTTAACATTGTACAATGATTTAAAAAAAAAACAAATTGCTTGTGGTTTTTGTACGAGGTGTACTTGTTGTAGTATCAAGAATAGCTGTGATGAATTCGCCTTGATGTTGTGTTTATTAAGCTTCTGTAAACTTCAAATTTGAATTTTATTAAGTAGTCTTGTAGACAGCGATAACGAGCATGCAAGCGGATAAGTTTATTAAAAAAAAAAAAGATAAATGATGCCATATAAAAAATATTTTATGATAAAAAATGCATTTAATGATTTTCAATATCTGTTATGTTTTATATTAGTATATTTTTATAGGCTAGTAAAATCTTCTCTTTTTATAATGGTGGTTAATAATTATAGAATATTTTTAAACTTAATGGAGTTATTATTTGCATTAGCATGTGCAAATGAATTTTCATTGTTGGCATTCGCAAAAGTATGTTGAGCACAAAATTAAAAATATTGGAAAGAATTGTATAAGGTTGAAAAAAGACTTCAAATATTGTCCAGTGCTCAATTTTTCCAAAAAATAAGCAAAGTTTCTGCGAAATGCAGGTTCCAAATTAAATTTATTTAAATAATAACTGATTGTGTCTGTCAATAACTCAACATTTTTCGATAATTGTATTATTATTAGTTGCTCTTATGTCTTCATAGCAAAATATGTATGTTAATTAGGCCTCGTAATAGGCCTCGCAACCGCAGATTTCTCCCGCTGGGAATGTAAGAGACAAGAGTAATCGCACCAACACAATCATAATTGACACCACTGCTGTATATGTTCTTTGTTGTTGTTATTTTTTTTTTATGTAAGTAGTGTTGCTTACAATCAAAAAAAAGTACCAAAAAACGATTAATTTAAAGAGCGTTAAATATTCCATGCATTTTTGTATAGTTGTCAACATTTCAGTTGCTAAAATAAAAATCAAACAAAAATATTTATAGAAACAAAATTATATTGAATTTGATCAACTTAATTAAGCCTTATTTAAATATCAAAAACTTCTGTAAAAAACCAACAGTTCAATCACAATTAAATAAAAAATTTTTTTTGATATATAAAAAATTTTGAAACAAGCGTTTGTTTGAAAATATGTTAGCAATAATTTTTTATCACTAGTGATTCGCAAGTTTTTTTTATTGCGAAGTTAGTGTACATTCGTAAATGCATCCCTGCGCTGCATCAGTGATTTCAAATGTTTATATATATATCAATGAAGTAGATGCGGACCAAAAAATTGTCATATACTCCACAAAAATAATAGTTACACAATAAAAAAAATATAATTGCCTTTTTGTTTGCATTTAAAAAAAGTTTGCTTTTCTGATGCAGCGCAGTTATGCATTTACGTTCGTACCCTTACTTACAAAATGGTACAAACGAAATTGCCACAAGTAACTGATATGTGTAACAGAGGTACAAAAATAAAGTTTATGGGGAAAATTTAAAAGACAATGAAGATAAATTTTAAAAATTGGCAAAAATACCAAAATGCCTGCTCCAGAGTAGGTAATGTGCCAGTTGTGAATCGTGGAATAACGCTTTAAAAGCCACTAGTTATTATGCTTTGCATAATGGAAAAACGTTTTAACTGACATCGCCACTTTGGATATGAAATGTTTTTCCACTGAAAAAATATCTCAACATTAAACTGACATATAACTTTTAATATCTTGATTTTGTGCATAAAAATTTTCATAATGATTATTGGTGATAATGTCAAAAAAAAAAAAAAAATTGTGCATTTTCAAAAGTTCTTTTGCTGTATGTATCCCAAACAACGTTATTCGCGCTTTTGCTTCAATAAAAAAAAAAAAAAAGAATTCGAGAATTTTAAGAAAACCAAGCAAGTGATTGAAGAGCATTCAACCTCTACAAAGAACAAGGCAACCATTATTTTCAAACATATTATTTTTAAAATAAAACATACACTGCCGTATTCATCGACAACTAAACACGATTAAAAACGATTCGTATGAAAATTTAGTTTTAAAAGGTGTTATATTTTGTAAATGCGGCAGACAATGGTTAAAAGTATTATATTATTGTTGTCTTTCATAATACTTATGGTTCCAGCTAAATTTTATTTAAACATTATATTGTTAAATTCAATTATTGGAAGTTTCAAGGGAGGTAAACATTTTATGGTTAAATATAAGCAAACTGTAATTTGTCGCAAAAATGGTAAGGTTAGAAACCAGTGCTGCCAATCCCTGTGTAATAACACATATTGTGTGTAATTTCTACTTCCATGTGTAGCCCATGTGTAATTAGTTTCATGTAAAATCTGTGTGTAATTTCACTATGAGTTAAATTTGTTCAGTTGGCCGAGGTTTCTACATAGAGGAACTGTGCGTAAAAGTCTCCTTTCGCCTGCCGGATGGATGTAGTGTCCTGCAGGCGGAAATCTCGGCTATAAAGCGGGCAGCCAACTGGCTAAAGTATTATCGCGTATCGGGAGATATACGTATATTTACTGATAGCAAGGCTGCCATTGCCTCTCTTGCGGGTGTCTATACGACATCTAGGTTAACTGTGGAATGCCGGATGTCTTTGAATGAGATTGCTGAACATTCAGAGTTAACGCTTATATGGATACGCGGGCACTCAAACTGCCCGGGAAACCAGATAGCAGATGAGCTGGCCAAGGAAGGTGGTCGTGTGGATGAAGCATTCATTGATCAATTCATTGGCCTTCCAATGGCTCACTGTATGTAACTCATTCTGCGCGAGAATTATAGAATTGCGCAAGAGGGATGGACCCGTGAGTCCACCTGCTCCATATCCAGGGCCCTTTGGCCTGGTTATGATGAACGGAGAACCAAATCTCTACTTGGGTTCAATAGGAACCAAATCAGGACCGTGGTGTCGGTCATAACTGGACACTGGCCTGTTGGGACTCATGCTAGAAGAATGGGTCTGGTATTCAATGACTACTGTAGAAGTTGTCATGATGAGGAGGAAGAGGAAACTGTGCTTCACTTTCTCTGTCAATGCCCTGGGCTACGGGGCATCAGGGGAAAATACCTGGGAGAACCGGTGTTTTCTTGTTTGGAGGATCTATCAGAAATAGAACTAAAATTGCTTCTTCTCTTCATTAGGAAGACGAACTGGCTCAACACTGCAGTGACGCCATCTGAGTAACTGCTCTCTGGGATGGGCATTGGCGCTGGGTATCACAAAGGGACCGCTATAGGACCCAAGTGAGCTGTCTTTTGATGGCTGCCCATGGAACCTAACCAAACCTAAATTTTTTCATTAATTTTTTACAGTCCAGTTTTTATTTTCAAACATTGATTTTTTGTAATTTTTTCAGTCTTCTTCACAGTCAAGCTGGTTTTTCAAACCCTGTCTATTTTCATTTGATTTTACTTTCAAATCTAGAATTAAATGTTACATGGGGCCTTCACGAGCAATAAACTTGAACTTGAAAATGCCTGTCAAATTTCATTGTCAACACCATTTGTCCATGTGTAGACCGCAAAAATATGTATGTATGCACATAAACATATTGAGAAAAAATTGTTCAAATATATTTTTAGGAAATAATTTTTAACATAAACTGCTCGATTTGATTGTCATTTTCTTAACATTTTTTCCTTATGTTTTATTAAAAAAAAAAAAAAAAAAAAAAATAAAAAATGTGCAGTTTATTTTAAGACTATCGAGTGGGCAATACATTTTGCTTTGTATGTGTTATTTTGCTTTAAATGTGTAATTTGGGACATACAGCCATACCTAAACAAGAGCGGAACGTGTTTTCTAGCTGTCAAAAATCCTCATGCCCATACAGTTTGTATGAAGCATCCCTAAATAGCGCGGCGTCAACGCTTTGCAATCGGAAAAATCTGATTTTGACAGCGCGTTAAAATAAACAGGATTGTTATATTTGTGGTTTTTATAGCCCTGTTTTAATCTTTTGATAATAAATAATGGCAAATTAGCTATTTTTTGGTCAAACTAGCGGTTTTAATTCCATTTATTATTTCTTTCATGAGGGTTTTAGTAAGCACGAACGTTAACACTACTGTTTGTAACACAACGCCGACGCTCTTGTTTAGGTATGGCATATCAGCGAAAAGGCTACGCAGAAGAAAACGTTCCGCCTTCCGCACTTATTTAGGTATGGCTGATAGTCATGTGTAATTTCTGAATTCTTCATTGGCAACACTGTTAAAAGCAATAATAGTTTGTTTGATTGACTGTTTTTCGAAGTATTGTAGAGTATAATATTGTCGGGCTGGAACGAATACATTTTCCTTTTTTTCAGCTTTCATTTTATTTTTGATATAAATCTTTAAAGGATTCAATTAGACGCCTCATTGAGTACTCGCTGATACGAAGAAACTTAAGTAAACCTAAAATTTCATATTAAGCCTAAACTAAAATATAAATTCTTTCGTTTAATAAGAGCTTATTAGCATTAAAGAAATCTTTATGCTTCAAGCAACTTTATCTCTGCTTTTATTACGAGTAGTTCTTATCAAACAAAATGATGGTGCTTTATAATTTTTTTAATTTTCCTAACATACGAAGTTAATTTAAGGTGGGAGAAAATAAAAATATTTATACAAGTACCTTATTTAAAAAGTATTCACAAAAGCTGAAGAGCTTTATTATATTTCCCGGGAATTAATTGCGTGATTCCCGGGAAATTTTGAAGAAAATCTTTTTTCAAACTTTAGTAAATCTATGTCGGACTAGTAGTAGACTGTGTTTAATTTTACCACAATATTTAAATTTGCTACAGTTTAAGGCTTATTAAGCTAATTTTTGAGAATGGGCCTTATATAGGGCCTATGATAAATTATAGACCTATCTTCCAAAATTTTATTTCTTTATACACCACTGCTGATTAAGGGTTATAAAATTGTAAATAAATATGTTATTAAAAATATGTGGTAATTAAAATTTCTCCTTTCTGCTGATTTTGTTAAACGGTAAAATTGTTTCAGAATTCCTACTTCGTAATGTTATGCTTTCAGTTCGTAATCGACCTTCTAGAAATTTTATTCCACTAACGGCCAATTTCACCAAGTTTATCTGGAAGATAAGGTAACATTTAAGTTTTAACTCAGATTGATGAAATTGGCTGTAAGAGTTTAATACTTTCATTCTAATTATGCAAATGAGCTCCGAATTTGACAATGTATATACGTATATTGTTTTCTATGATCCTATTGACATAAAAATAACCTCTTAAGTATCTTAAAAATATTTTAATCTTAAATTTTTTACGTTTTTGTTACGTTTTGTTTTGTATATAATAGATACTAGACTTGATTGTTTTAAGCGTAATAGTCAGTAAGATATATTAGTTTCATTGGAGAAATAAATAAAAAATTTTGGGCAGAAATCCCGGGATCCCGGGAATTTGATTTTTATTTCCCCCTTTCCCAGGAAAGGAAATTTTGTAGCACCGTGTTATTTTTGTTCTCTTTTTTTTCAGCATTTAAAAAAATTCTTAGAGAATTTAATATGAATAACAAAACTATTGAAGTTTATTTAAATTTTTGCAAAATTTTTTTATAAATTTCATTTTGTTCAACCTTTACTTTTTAAATTGTTGTTTAAATTGAGCTTAAAAGGTTTTTCTTTTTTATATAAAATATTTTTAAACATGAACTGCCGTATTCATATAAAATAAAATAGATTTCAAACGTGTTTTAAAACTAAATTTCCATACAAATTTTTCTTAAAACAGATTTCATATCCATTTTATTTTTTTATGAATACGGCAGTTATTTTATAGCTCCAATATTTCGATACAGCAATGTGTATCATCATCTGGAAAAAAAATTTACCAATTAAACTTACGTTAATTGTTTATATGTATGTAAACTAAAAACCAACAATAAAAATGTAAAATTATTTATTTGTTTTACAAAAGTAAAAAAATTAAAATGAAAAAATATTGTCTTATCAGAAAAATTATTTACAATTAAGAAAATTAAAAGATTTTTTTTTGTTGTGCTTAATTCCTCTTTTTTAATAATTGATAAAAAATACTGAAATTTATTGTTGGAGGATAAGCTGTTGTTCCTATGCGCATTTCACTGGTTGCTTAGACCAGATCATCAGGAAACGTTCTCCTAAATAATTTTAGAAAAGCCCAAGCTGTCAGCAAACAAGACTACAGAGGGAATGAGAATTACCTACAAACACACAAAAAGTAATTTTTATAAAAATAATCTATTACATTCTAAGAAAAACCTCAAGCTCGATAAATTATACAACCATTTAAAAATTTTATTAAATAGCTAATATTTGAAACATTTTCTAAAAAAGAGTTAATTTTCAAATATTGAAAATTCTCAAAAATTTCCAAATATTGAAAATTTTAGCAAAATTTCCCATAAACGGGAAATGTTTAGAAAATTTCTTTATATAGAAAGTAAAATAAAACATATATTAGAAAAATTTCCTAAAAATAGCATATATTTTTTCTATAAAATATTTTAGCAAAATATTCTAAAAATGGCAAATTTTAACAAACTTTCCTTAAGAGAAATGCAAATACATATTCGCAAAATTTCCGTAAAAAAGAAATTTTTTCAATAATTTTCAAAAGCTAGAAAAAATTTCCTATAAAAAGCCAATTTTTTAAAAGTTTAAAAATATAGTAATTTTTAAAAAATTTATCTATAAAAAGCAAATTTTCTATAAATAACCATTTTTTTTTGCCAAGTTTTCGATAAATGAAAAAAATATTTAAAAAATTTCCCTAACTAGCAAATTTACCCCAAAATTTTATTCAAATAGTATTTGCTTTAGATTCCAAATTTTAAAATATATTCTATAAATAGCTGATTTGTAGACCTTTTCTTAAGGTAAATATTTCTTAAAACTTTTGGTTTCATTAAAGCTCCTTTTATACTATTCTACAAGTCTTAAGACTAAAGTATCCAATTATTTGACATTTGATTTTGCTCGAGTAAGGAATTAATCGATTTTTAAATTTTAATTATGCTCGATTAATCGAATAAGGTTTTTAATATGTTCGAATAACTCGAATAATTTAAGTAATTTTATTCAATGGGAAAAACATACATGTCTATTGGATTTGATAGTTTTATTATATTAATAAACAGAAAAAAACAAAAAAATATATCGAGCCTTTGGTGCAATACCGTAGTAAGTCAAAAAATCGCGAACTGAGAAAAATGCATTTGAAGTTTTGAATCACCTTTTTGATAGTATTTTCGTTTACTAAAGTTATTTTTTTACAAGTTTTTTAATAAAGAGGAATGTTTTATAATTAAATTACTAAAAATATGAAATATTTATTTATGATATCATTAGTTTTTTTTCGTTCATTCGGATTTCTCAGAAATTTGCACACGGTATTGGCATCGATTCTTGAAATTAAAACCTACACAGAATTTTGCACGCGTCCCACAGATAAAAAAATCGAGTATAAATTCTGGAAATTTCTGTTATAACGAAAAATATGTATACTTGTCCGTTTTTCAATAAAATGGATTAACTCGGTCAGATTCAGCTAACACAATTGTGTAGGCTGGGTCTGAAAGGGATACAGTGTTTAAGGCGCTAAAGAGACCGAAACAAGATTAAGGAAATAATATAAAAATACTCTAAGCATTACTTCGGTTACACAGACTATAAAATGACGTAAGAGTCAAAGTTTAATACATGCATAAGGCTTAGCAGCAGTCGGGGTCCATTAATTTTATTTCAGCGTATAATTTGTAATGCTAAACTTAATAGGGGAATTCAACATAAACTGCTATAAAGTATTTTTTGTATCAACATTTTCATTTTTCAAATTTATTCTATGAAATTTAACTCATAGAATAAATCCGAAAAATGCAAATGTTGATTATAATAAAAGTTGCTTATGAAAAGAAATAATTCCCAATATCTATTTGAATTTATTGTATTTTAGACTTTTTTGTCGCGGTATTTTTATTATTCGTAATTCAATTTTACTAATTTATTATTTCTGAAAATTAAGTAAAATTGAAATCAATGGAGATTCTCAGTTATTATTTTTTATATCACCTTATTTTTTTTCCTGATTTTAGGAGAAGTTCTGGTTAAGATAAGAAGTATGAAGTATATAAAAGGAACTTTTATTTAAACGTTTTACACTGGACCGCTTTCAAAGTTTGTTCGATTTCAATTTCACTCATATGTATTCGATTTACCGAACATAGCTGAACATTTTTTTTTGATTTAAAGCTCTACTCTTAAATTGTTAAAAGACAAATTACTATTCTGCGCCAACAGTCCGTGATTTTGTTTTCAACTGCCCATCTAAGGACTCTTCGGTTTTTAAGACGAATCTAACAATGGTAATAAAGAAATTGAAAGTCGGCTAAAAACAGGTAACCCATAATCTGACAGTGCATGGCTTACACATTTGTAAATGCTTATGCTTTTTTTGCAATGGACCACAAACTCAATATGAAAAAGCGCTATTTTAGAACGAAACTTCTTAGGTATGGAATTACTAGTTCATCGTTTATTACATCATTTTTCTCTCACACACGCGCATCTGAAAAGGGACTAAAATATGTTCAGAAGTGTGGTAATACAATAGATACAGAATATAACAACATGTTTTTTAGTTGTTAGGTATTTTATTAGTTAGAAATCTAAAAAAAAAATATTTTTATATTAAAAAAACAGAATTTTATAAGAAATTAATTTCAATCAATTAATTGACATAAATTGTTTGAGTTATTCGTTATTTGAAATTGTCTATTTTAATTATTCTATAAAATAATGTCGAAAAATTTATTCGATTAATCGAACAACGAATAATTGAGTGGATACTTTACTTAAGACGTTTGCTTTCACAAAATCCGATGATTTTTGGTCTGATTGTCAAAAAATTAAAAAGAAATTTTTTTAAATATATTTCACACTTCAAATAAAATGAAAAATCTTAATGGAAAATAAGCCGCTGTCAGCATAAAAAATACTTTTTACATATTATTTTAAGTACGAAAATACTAACGGCCTAAGTTATAAAAAATAAAGCATGTCAATAAAGGGTTTATGAAACGGATTTTGTATGAAAATAGGCCGTATCAATATAAAATGTTATTTATAAAAAATTTTATTCTGTTGCAGACGGCAACTTTTTAACAGCTGTTTTTGTTGTTTTCTTCAAGGTCAAAAAGGTCAAATTTTAAGGAATGCACTTGCGGTTCTCTCATCACGTCAAAGCCTTTGCAAACAACAAATTTTATGGTATTAGTCAAGGTGCGTATTATCCCATTAATACTATTTGACTGACCCCAATTCGCGATTCACGAAGAAGAGAAGAGTTGCTTAAGTCAATTCTGAAATCGATGAAAGATAAAATTATTATAAAGACGTTGAAATAAGCGCATTATTTTGAATGGTGGGCTTATTTAAATAGTATAAAAGGGATATTTAGAATGACTTTTCATGCCCTGCTTTTCTTCCTGTGCCACTCAATGATCTATTTGCATAGCATAACATTTTGTGTGGCTTCTACTAATTTTGGAATTACTGCATTTTCTGTTTTAATAATATAATCATTCCTAAACTTACTTCAAGAGGAACACATCTCATATAGATGTAGATATTTAAAATCTATTAGGCACAAGGAACTCCTATATAAATCTTATGTTTTGCGGGTAAATGATTTCCCATGCGCCTTAAATTGGGTATAATATCGAAAATTCGTCTTTGGGTACCAAATGGTCGGGCTACACCGTTACATATTTTTTTAACTTTTCATAACAAATTGCTTTTACTCTATTATACATTTTGAATTTATTTTCGTTTATGACATTTCGTAATACTCAGTATTATAGTAATATTATTCGGTTTTTTACCAATTTTTTTTTTAAAAAAATTCAAAAAAAATTGCTTTGTTTTTTGAGATTGTGGTTTTAGAACCATCACAACAAGACTCACAAACTAAGTTTGTTGTGGCATTTTCAACTTGGACATTTCAATAGAACTAATGAATTGCAGATTTAAGTTGCAAATATTTTAAAACAAAAAAATCAAAGGAATCATCTCTTTGTAAATTTAAGTAAAATAAAGTATTTATAAATAATGCTTATTAAAATGTATAAAAAAAAAAAAAAAAAAAAATTCTAGTGGTCTTTGCAACTGTTGCAGTGTTTTTGACTTACAAAATAATGGGTGATTCAAGTAGAGACACTTCTTTCAATTTCCTTTTTTTTTTTTTGACAGATCACGTGTGAGTCGTGTCATGCTGTCATGTTATTTTGGTTTAGTATTGTTTGACATTTCATAATGGAAAGAATTACCAGGGCTGTGGAGTCGTCCGAAAAAAGTACTTACTCCGACTCCGACTCCAAACGCTGAAATTTTTTAAGTGCGACTCCGACTCCGACTCACGACTCCTACTCTTACCGTGATGCGAAATGAATGAGACGTAAAATTATTTCTCTTTTGTGTAGAAACATCTTTATTAAACGAATTATGGGAATCCCCGCGTAATGTGCATAAGAAAAACATGAGTGTTATGGTAGGAATTAAAGGCAGGCCGATAAAGATGTTTCTACACAAAAGAGAAATAATTTTACGTCACAAGTTTTCTAATACATACTAGTATTTATGCGCTATAGCAACACTTATTCTGTACAATGTTGAAAATATTTCAGCGTTGATGGTTAAAAAATTCTGATATTAAAATTATTGGCAATTCCTGTCATTTACATTTTTTAGCATGAGTAAATTATTTAAAAAATCACACATCTTTTTCAACTAGATCAATAACTGAGTATAAGTTTTGCTAATGTAATTTAGACTTTTTCCCGCACGTATAAAAAATATACCTAAATATACTTAAATACTAAAGTACTTGAATCAACTATTTCTCATAAAATAAATTAAAATCTACTTATTCATATTGATCTGCAAAATATTGCATCGCCAATTTCGAAGAATTTTTATATTGGAAAATATCAGAAATTTTTTTAAATTTTTTATGCCGAAAAATTTTGGAGTCGGAGTCGCGCGTTTTTTTGGGTACTGCGACTCCGACTCCGACTCCGGTACAAAAACCTCAACTCCGACTCCACAGCCCTGAGAACTACGCCTGGACAACGTTTACAAATCGTTCAACTTTATTACGAAAATTCACGTTCTGTGAGGAATGTGTTTCGTGCACTTCGCTCAACTTTTGATCAACATAATCGGCCTACTGACCGTACTATTCGCAACACCATCACCCATTTTGAGACTCAGCATTCATTATTGGATAATATTCGACCGAATAGACCACGAGCTTGTGCAACAACGTAAGCCGCTCGACCTTCCCAAGCGACATCGCTTCGCTCTATGGGCTCTTGAAAAGTTCCAAGAAGATCCGACGTTTTCGAGGCAAATTTTGTTCAGCGATGAGGCCCATATCGAGGGTATGAATTGCGAGTCAGGTATGTTATATACCGTCGGAAAGGTGAATTTGTCTAGTTTCTCAGCATAAGTTTTAATTTTAAGATTTTAGAAACATTTACACACAATTAGGAAAAAATTTAAAATAGTGCATATGCTAAATATTTAAAAATCCTCGTCTTGACTTAGAAATAATTTTTTTTTGTACACAACCCACCCGCGGCCCAAAAAGCGACCAGAAATACCTTAAAGGAAAAGACCTAGGCTTCCTTTTGAGCAAAAAAGAAAAATACCCGCTTAAAAAAAAAATTAAAAAAAAAAAAAATTTTAAACATTTAAAAAAAAAAAAACAAAAAAAAAATGTTTTTCGAAAGATTGAAGAAATAGCTTTTTAATTTGTTTGGGACAAATTTTTCTAACACCAATAGATAATAAGTAACATGGATGAGAAAGAACACCTGTTTCGCCAAAATGTCAAATTTTGACCCCCTCTAACTCAGAAACTTTTTGACCGATCTTGCTGAAAATTTGTGTCTAAGCTACTATCCAATAGGACTAACCTTGGTGCAATTTTCAAAAGTTGGGTCAGTTAACATGAAATTGTGACAATGTGTATATAAATAATACTTATTAAAATTTATCGAAAAAAAAAAATTAAAATTCTAGTATCTGTTGTAGTCTTTTCGACATACAAAATACTATAATATATTAATTAACTTGGCTTATACCTGTGCACGAACTATTTATGGATTATAAGAATTTTTTCTGTAAGACCATCAAGGAAGGCAAAATTTTGTGTTTGCTCTGTCAGAAATATTTAAAGAGCTATTTATTAAAAAAATTTATCGTAGCTTTTTTTAGCAAAAGTAAGCACTAATAGCTCTAAAAAGGGGGTGAAATTAAATGCATCTACAAAAATTTAAAGGTATTTATTCGGATCTCACTTTTTACTGAAAAGTATCATCGATTTTGTTAATATCATTATATTTATTGTTTATTCATGCTTTGCATTTAAATGCATAAATATTGGCGTTTTATGTAAATTTTTATATTTTCGCATTTTTGTTTGTTCGATAGTTGAAAGCAAATGTTATTTGTAGCATTCACAAAAAAAAAATTTTTAAATTTCTCCAATCACCAAATTTGTTCTAAATTCATAATATCAAGCAAACAAGTTGTTGATTTTGCACCTATTACCAAAATGATTATATTGATTACTAAAAATTTTAAAATTTTGAAAGAATATTTTCAATAAATTATATTTTTAATTTTAATTAAAAAAATTATCAAAAAACTTTGCCATTTCAAACAATGTGTTAATTTTTTTAAATAAATATTGACAATTCACAACAACAATTCTAGATGTTTAAATTATTTTATTTTAAACGAAAAAAGTCAATTAAGATTTTTTGTTATTTAATTAAAATTTTAATTGAAAGTTTATTTCAAAACAACTAAAATGTTAACTAAATCAAAATTAAATTTTTAATATTCTTTCAACTAAAAAAAATAATTGATTCAATTGTTTAATTGATAAAATACTTTTTTCTGTGTTTAAGCTTAAATTAAAAAAAAAATAATTTTAGAAACACTTATAGGCGTATGTTTAATGTGCAGAGTTGACGTTAGAATATTTTGCACATTATTAAGCTAAAATGATAATATTTATCCGTTTTTTTTTTCTTTAGTTAATCTTTTAATAAATATTGATTTTTTTATACTTTAATATGATATCTTGATTTATTTACCTCATTTTATGCGCACATTTTCGCATATAAAAAGCATGAAACTTCCACCCTCGTTTTAAGTTTTTATTTGCTATATATTGGAATTTTTTTTACCTTACGCAACAATTGATATGGAGGAAATTACGCGTTTGCAATGGAATTCGTACACTTTCCTACTTGTTAAACCCACAATCATCAGAAGTGATAAAAGCAGGTATTTTAGGTTTGTTAATTCATTTGTAACACTAAGAAATACTTAACCAATACACTATAAAGTATATACAACATATTTTTATTCTAGGTCCTTGAATAATTCAATGTCGATTAAGTCTTGACCGTCTGTCTATCCGTCCGTTAAAAGCAAACAACAACATAAGAATTTTGGTGTTAAATCATTTGTAGCTTTTTAAGAAAATTGGAATTTTAATTCAGCGCAAATGGTTTAGTAGCAAAATATCCAATATCTATCCTATTAACACAGTGGTCATTATTGAGAACTGCATTCTTTGACCCGCCCATTTAGGTAGGTACCACCAGGGTTTAAAAAAACTGTAGTCGAAATCAAGTACTTTCGAACAAAAAATAAAATTTGTGTGTACCTTTTCGCTTTTTGAGTTGGTTTGACAGCGACTGTTTACATTTAATAAATCAGAAGTAAAAGCAACAGTTTTTTGGTTGGCTAATGACAAATGAAAAAGTCGAAGAAATGGCAGTTTTTCAACTTTGACTGCAGTTTTTTAAACGCTGGGTGCCACATTTTTCTTGATTTACAAGAATTTTCAGTGGTCGTCCAGAATCAAGAGAAAATTAGTTTGGTCAAGATTTTTTGAAGACCAACCAAAAAACAGGTTACTAGTTTTTAAATTTGTTAACAGTTTTTCATAAACAAAGCTGTATAAAAAGCCAAAAAATTTTTAGTTGTAGTGTATTTGTTTGGAAACTACGTTTCCTTTATTCAACACTAAAAATCTAACGGCACTCAGATACTGATATGAAACTGGAGCCCGTATCAATACTTGTATGTAATTCCGTGTCAATATGGAAAAGTAGCTAATGTGGAAAATTTTTGTTTCCAGATGACCTCAGTTTTCTTGAAGTTTTATTCGAGGGGTTCACAGAAAAAATTATCAGTAGTTTTTTTATCAATTGAAAAAAATTATATAAAAAGTATATTAATGTGATAATTGAATAAATTATTTTTTTAGTGGAAAGAAAATTAAAAATTTTATTTTGATTTAAAAACATTTTAGTTGTTTTAAAATAAATTTTCAATTAAAACAATAATCAAATAACAAAAACTCTTAGGCCGTGTTTTTGAGATGTGAGTTAAGTTTGAACGTAGTTTAACGTAGTCTGAAACTCGGATTTTTCCGTCGTGATATGATTTTTTAAATGTATTTCATAAAAGACCGAGGTTTTAAGAAAGACTAGGCTGTTCCGCCAAAATTTTGTTTACAAACTTGGTAAGGGCGGCACAAATTTGATTTCAGATTAACCAAACCTAGTTTAACTGAGGTCTCAAAACCACAGTCTTAACTGACTTTTTTCGTTTAAAATAAAATAATTTAAACTTGTGGAATTGTTGTCAGAATATTTAATAAAAACAATTAACCCATTAATTAACCCAGGGCTAAGTTTTTGAACATTTTCTTAATTAAAATAAAAAATATAATTTATTGAAAAAATAAAATTCACAAATTAAAATTCTTAAAATTTTTAATTATCAATAAAGGCCATCACGATGGTTATTGTGCAAATTTGCACTTTGTAAATTTTAAGTTCATATTTTTTGTGAGCATACCACTTTTATTATTATTGGTGCAAATGTGCTATTTTTCTAAAAATTTATTCTGGCAACACTACAAACGTTCTGGCAGCACTATTATAAGTTGTCAAAAATCTTCGTTTATTTACAATTATGCAAAAGCATAGGTATTAAAATAAATTTTTTAGCAAATAAGAATGCCTAAAACCAGAGAATAATAATTTTCTTTTTTTCAAAAGTTGTTGTTGGCTTTTATTTGCAACTGAGCAAATATGAACTACTATTTCTGCTCAAGGTGTTTTTAGTGCAAATGAAGCAAATTGCAAGAACGTACATTTTATTGTTGTGTTGTGCAAAAATTAATACATGAAAATTTAATTATCTAAAACAGTTCTTAAATTTTAAAAATTTTTTAATTTAAATGAAAATTTAATAGAAATAATTTACCTATCAAATTTTATATTGACTTATACAAAAAAAGATTTTTGGTCTATATACCAAATAAGGAGTAATAGATATATATAAATATTTAATTAATCAATAGGTAGCTATCGATACAGATCAAAAATAAAAAAAACAAATTCAATAAAGGAAGGTACTAAATTAAAGTTTAACTAGTCATGTACCTTCCTTTATTAGATTTGTTTTTTTTTTTTGATCTGGATCATTTGCAAACTCTGCACTACCCATCGGGATTACCCTTAATATAATCATTTTGGTAAAAGGTGCAAAACCAACAACTTGTTTGCTTGATTTTATGAATTTGGTATGAAATTGGTGATTAGAGGCAATTTTTAATTTTTCTGTGTTGTTTGCTTTAAGTCTGTATATTATCGTATTAGCAAGAGGCTGAAAGTCAATGTTAAAAAAATTTGGTAAATATCAAGGATTTTACACTTTTTCTTATTGTAATAACACAATTTTGTCTTATATCGATTTAAGCTGCTTTTCCGTATTATCCCAGAATTGTATTTTTTTGCCTTTAACTGGTTTAAACAATTGAAGCACAGCCGCGAATAACGTTATTTTCCAGGAATCAAAAAAACGTTTCTGACAGACAGGACTATTGATTTCTTAATTTGTTTTTTTGATTATCAAAAATAATGACAATAAAAACTTTTATGCAAATTATTAAGAAAATCGTATCTTGAATTTAGAGGCCATATTTTAATACATTTAAAACCATCGTTTTTGTTTTTTTTTTTCATATAAAAATAAGAAAACTTGTGATTAAAAAATTTTATTTATCCATCAAAATTTTTTTATATGAAAAAAAAATTTTTTTCTTTTGTTTTCGAAACAAAATTAAGTAAAAATCGTTTATGATATTTATCACAAAAGTTTAAAATTATTTTCAACTTTTTGCATCGGATGAAAAAATTTAAATATGTGACCTTCTCCGAGAAAGGGACCTAGTGTGTTAAAATGAAGTTTTGAGAAAAACGCATTTAAAGTTTCATAACGAATTATCACTGTGAACACATTTGGTATGGTTAGTTATGATTGGATGCCGATTTTGGTGACGTCATGCCTATGTGACGTATTTTTTTTCGCTTTAAGTGTGACAATACCTTTGCTATTGTTGCTGCTCTGTTTGTTATGATCTCGATTAATTAATCTAGAATATAGTCGCTCAAATGTAGATTACTACCAAGATTTTGAAGATGTGGTCAATAGATCTAGCAGTAATAAATTTAACAACGCTGTGAATGGAAGTGAATTAGAGTGGCGAGCATGGGATACTCATTTCGAAGGATTTTACAAAAGATTACGAGGTAAACTGTCGCAATTTTGTAATTTTATTTTTTCAAATTCATTTAAATTAATTTGGTAAACGTTTGCATTTTAGGTATTACCAAGTACCACCACTTTGACTTAAAAAAAAAAAATTGAATTGTATGTAAAGAACTTGTGGACTCGGAAGAAGAAAGATTTTATCTGCGATTGACGGCTGAGCTACCAAACGAATTACCTCCGCTTATTACACCAAGTTGTTTATCGTTCGATCCCAAATGGTATTTGAGAATGTCAGGGTCTTATGCACTGATTCACAGAAACGGTATTTTGTAGCTCCTAAACCGAGTGAACCCAAAGCGAAAGAAAAATCGAAAAATAAATCTGAACCTGCCGGCAAGAAAAAAAAATCGAAGCACCGGATCACGAGAAAAAGAAAGCTAAAGTTAAAGTGCCGAAAAAAGAAAAAAACTGAAATTGTCAAACGGAAGAATATCGAACCGAAAAAAGTCCAAACTCCAAAAAAATTTGAAGACTGACAAAAAAAAAACAATTTAAAATCAAAAAATCAAAAAAAGTAAAATTTTAATGTTATTTTTAATTTTTATCGATTTTCCCAAGTTCGTTTTGTACGTTTTTATGGGGTAAATAAATTTTTATCAGAAATCTAACTCATTTCATCATATTCTACACCCTTTTAGGTACCAGAATCCACTCTTAAGTCCAAACCCGTTTTTTGACACACTAGGTCCCATTTCTCGGAGAAGGTGGCATATAATAAAAATGTTCTGTGTAAATAAAAATCATATTAAAATAACAGTAAAATAAAAGACTGCTTAAATGCACATTTTGCCCCGTTTTCACAACTTGCCGATAGCTTAAGGTAGGAATTTATCGGCCTCATAGAATGTGCTCCGTTTTTACAACTTTACTTTAACCTTAAGTGAGCGTAAAATTAACGGAAGTTTCATCCTGCGTTTTTTATTCATTAATACAAGAAGATTTTAGATAAAGCCACCATAAATTAAAATCGATATAGGCGTTTGGGAGCCTCGGTGCCACAGACATACATATTCAAGAGAGTACAGCTAGAAAAGAGCAGTTAACTTCTAATCGGCTGTACCGATTTTCTTTAAAAAAAAGCTTATAATACTCTCGATCGCCACCTTTCAAGCAAACAAAATAAAACCAAAATCAGTCCAGCCGTTTTGACTCTACGACGGAACGGACAGATACATAGATACACACAAATATCTATCAAATTGGGCGGGATTAAAAACGATTGGGGTCCTTCTATAATTTACGAATTTTAGTTGCGTTTTATAAGAATTTTTTGTTTTGAAAAAAATTTTAATTAAAAATTTTTCAATTTCAAAGAAAATAATTGTATGACAATTTTTTTCTGATATTTATCGATTTTTATTTCTTCATCATGATGGATATTTATATTTTAAAATAAACATCTATGTTTTAAATTTTTCAATAAATGAAAATAAACTTTAATCAACAAATTTTTTTATATTATATGGAAATAAAAAATACAAAGTTTTCGGGTCTCTGTTTGAATTACATGCTAAATAACAGTTTATAATTCTTTTTAATGGAAAAACGTTTGATATCCAGAGGCTTTTAAAATGCTATTCCACGTTGCAAGACCATTTTGTTAGTAACTTACCACGTTCTTCCACTGGGCGACTCTTTGTATCGCATTTTGACGGCGTTAAGGTGCATCATTTTATATTGATGTTTAAATAGTGTTATTCCGAGATTTTGAAATGTTGATCAAGTTTAAGCTTAATTTAACGTAATCTAAAACTTAGATTTTCCCGTCGAAACATGATTTTTGTTGTTATTTCAGTAAAGACCATTAATTTAAGCAAAACTAAGCTGTTCCGTAAACATTTTGTGTACAAACTTGGTAATGGCGGTAGAAATCTGTTTTCAGATTAACTAAACTTAGTTTAACGGAAATCTCCAAAACCAGCGTTACCGTGCAAATATTTCAAAAAGGGGTACAAAAAGGGGATTTTCAAAAAATAAGTGGCACAAAAAGGGGAATTCTGAGAAAAAAGGGGCAACCTTAAAAACAAGAACATTTTTAAAAATCAAACATATTTATTAATTGATTTTCATCGAAAACATTAACATTAAAAAAAAAATAAACATCTTGCACAGAGAAAATATATCAATGGTTAATTAACATGGCGAAATGTTAATTGAAAATCATAGTCAATTTCTACAAAAGTATGGTCTTTATATTAAACTGTCAATGTTTTATATTAAATTTAAATGAAAGATGTCAAAATAACATTGTTCAAAATTGAGAAACAACAACAACACTTCAAGAAAAAAAAACATATTTTTTGGGTTTTCGTGTTTAATATAATATGTAAAAAGAAGGATAATTCCCGTATTCTTTTTGTTTAACCTATTTACTTAAATACATAACATTTTCAAAGTAGAATGATGACGATGGGCCATTCTGCTGGTGTCTTTTAATTGTGAGTGATTTTGTATACAAAGAGGAATACAAAAAAGGTGAAACATGTGTTACAGGAAAATAAATAATAGTATTATCCCTCTCTCTGGTTCCACGGGTAAGAGTTTAGAATTATTCTTAAATAAAAACATATGTTTATGTAGCTTCTTTTCACTTCCCCATAATGAATCTGTATGGAACCAGAAAATCACTTCATTGTACAGAACTTGATTTTTTTCACTTTTGTTTATCCACGAACGGCGGTTATCAATTTGGCCTTTGCTTCATTAAATCCTTAAAAGGTCAAGTTTGATATCTATTGCGTTTAGTGCTTCATTGCATGTTTCTACGTTTTTAGAATTGCCTTTTAAATAAAGCGCTGGAATATAAAATCCTTATAAACAAAACTTTATGTGTTACAGCTTTAACTTTAACTGATAAAATTGTCTTAAAATAATTAAATGCTACTACATTTTCTTTCACTAAACACGAGCGAATGCTGTGAAAATAATTTTCACAGAACCTTATTCTTATATTCCTATTTTCATCTTTTGGTATCGCCGAATAGAAAGTTTTTTGAAATAATTTATTATATGCAGACAAAAATGTATGAAAGTGAAATTTATATTTGAAAAATTGGATCATTCTGAAAAAAAACACGGTTTGAAAATTTATTATAAGGAATTTATAAAAAATATACGAAGTAAAAACATATGAAGATAAAAAAGCTGGCAGGCACACGTGCGTTCATAGACTGCCAATTAAACATTACCTTAGAAAAAACTCAATTTGTTATGCTTGTCTTTTTTGTTCTCAAAATGTGAGCAATTGTCAATACCGAAACAGTTAATTATATTTACTCATAACATGATAAAAGTGAGATAGATGGAAATCTCGTTTTGCTTGAGTAAATATTGGTCATTTCCTGTATGTACGCAGAGACATAACAAATTAATAAAAAAGCGTGTCTGAACTTTTTTTCTAGGCACATACTGATTTTCATAAAAAAGACAGTTCTTTCGTTTATATTGAACCAGTGAATAATTATTCGGTTGTTAGATCACCAGAATTTCCAAAATCTTACAAGACAAAATGAAATTTATGGTAAAATAAGCATATCGATTATCATTTCTTAAAAATGAAAGATAATAAATATTTTGTTTAAGCAAGAAAAGATGATATTGTTTGTGTTTTGAGTGGGCAGGTACTTCTGTTGTCTTTTGAGAACATGGGCATATTTTTGTATGGTTATCTTGTTGTAGCCCTTTACTGCCACTATAAAAAAAAATTTAGTTCAAAAAGGGGCAAAAGTGATACAAAAAAATACAAAATGATACTAAAGGAGATGTGAAAAAAGGGCCAAAGAAAGTGGCAAGTCAGTCAAAAAGGGGCAAAAATGCGACTTTAGACGCATAACGGTAACGCTGTCCAAAGCCCAGAGAAGAGTAATGTTAACGGTAATCTGCAAAAAAACAATTTTGGCAAAAACTGGATTTTACAACGTTATTCGCGACTTTGCTTCAATCGTGTTATTTTTATAAAATATTATTTTAGAAAGTTTTTAATTGTCAAGAATTCTTTTTAAAATCAAGATTTTTTTAGTGAATATCAAGAATGTTGCAAATTTGTATCTGGCAAGCCTAGAGCCACATAAGAAAAACCATGACACACATTTGTTTGACATGATTAGAAACTATGCAATCGAATCATAATTTATCAGAGATCCTATAAAAAGTTCACTACCAATAAATTCTTATTCCTAGTGAAGGGTATCTACGATTCCGCATAGACAAATTATATTTTTCAGGGACCGAAAATAAAAGTTATTTTGAAATTTTAAAACAAAAAAAGCATATACAAGTATATGCTGGCAAACTGATTCAAGTATAACATATTGATCCTTATGAACTTTTCTATGATAAAATATTAAGATTTTTAAAGTCTTAATTTTTATTTTTTCGATCAAAAAATACAGTAATTTTTGATTTATATTTTTTTTTGGCAAAAGTAACAGTTATTTTATGATTTTTATTTTTTTGAACAAAAATAACAATTATTTTTTGATGTTATAATATTTATTTAAATGTGTGATCATCATTGGGATTTCTTATGCGTACTAAAATAAATATTTAAAGTCAACTAAACAGTTATAACACGTACATATCTTTAAAAAATAATTTTTATTTTTGCTCGGAAAAATCAAAATCAAAAAAATAATTATTATTTTTGCTTAAATAAATAAAAATCAAAAAAAAAACTCTTATTATTGTTCAAAAAAATAAAAATCATAATATAACTGTTTTTTTTGATCCAGAAACTAAAAATCAAAATATAACTGTTATTTTTGTTAAAAATAAAAAGTTAAGTGTTATTTTTGTTCAAAAAATTAAAATCAAAAAATAACTGTTACCATCTGACTTTTATGAAAAAAGCAATAACTGTTACGGTCCCTGAAAAAAATAAAAATCAAAAAATAACAGTTATTTTTGTTCAAAAAAAATAAAAAGTTAAGTGTTATTCTTGTTCAAAAAATAAACATTAAAAAATAACTGTTACCATCTGACTTTTATAAAAAAAAGGAATAACTGTTACGGTCCCTGATATTTTTACATGTTTTATATTTTTACGCATCTGGGCTGCGTAGGGAATCTATAAGGCTATTGAACTTGACTTAAATATAATTTTACATATTCGTTTCGCTTCTGGCACAATTTTTTATATTTTGCAAGGAATTATTTTCCTCTTTTTTACGTTTCTACTATTTCAAATGTAAGAGGATGCTTAATAAGATGTAGAGAATTTAATAACAATATGCTGAAAATGTCGTTTACACCTTCTTGTGCTTTAACAGTTTCTTAAGTTGGTACTTCATTGTTTTCGTCTTTTTAAAATATGTAGATATTTTCTTCTAAGAGTGGAAAATTAGAAATTATTTCAATGAAGATATTGTAAAAGTTTCCTTAAACAAAACTCAAGTTAAGTACAATTTTAATAAATTACCTTTAAGTTATAAAACCTGTAGATATGAAAATATGTATAAAAACATTAAATAATATTGAAAAATATTTTTATACGTAAAGATATGCTACGAGTAAATATTTCATGCGCACACATTAACATTTTTATTTTAATGACTCATGTTAAATTTATGATACTGCGAAAAAATGCTTTTGAAGCTTTAGTTCCCTTTTTTTTTTCAAATTTCAACTTCAACACAGACATACATTGTATATGTATGAATGTAGATGTTTTTTCGCCCACATTTTCAATGCCAATCAATACTCGAATGTTAAAAAGAATATTTGAAGTAACTTTTTATAACTTATTTGGGGAGTGAAAAAATTAGGGTTCCTTTTGGAGAAGAAATTCTCGTGAGAGCAAAAAAAAAAAAATTGATTTCAATTAAAAAATTTGTGATATTAATTAAAAAATTAATTCGATTTGCCCAAGTAAACAAATTATTAGTATCAATTAAACGCTTACTTCACTTGATTAAACGTTTAATTCACTTGATTCAAGATTTAATTAACTTGATTACAGTTTTAATTAAAAGTGATTTTATTTTTGATTAATGCTTTAATTGGTGGAAAAATATATTTGAACATTTTTAGGCGGGAAATGTTAAGAACTAATTATAATTTATATTCGGCAAAAAAATTTCGGGAAAGCTTGACGAAATATTTTTTAAGTTCTCGGAAAATTCTTATATACTAGCGTTTGTCCAATAGTCGAACTTCGACCAAAAATTTATGTTAATATTAAGAAAACATAGAGTATAAATAAATTTACATGTTTCGAGCATATATTTTTTCGGTCTTAATCGATCTATTTGGGGAGCGACTAAGCTCCGGTCCATACGTAATCTTCCACGTGAGTTCGTTAATGCTTAATTTAATTTCGTAAGTTCAATATAAAAATATCAGAATGTACCAATTGAAAAACAAAAGATTATCAAACAGTACCCTCTTATAGATTCTCATCTTTTCAGGACATTGCTTGTTTCATTTTATGTATCTATGTCTAATATTGACGAAAATGGATCAAAGTACCAGATGTAGAACGAAAAAGTACTAAAAAGTACCCTCTTACATATTCTTATCTTTATTATATAAACAATAGACAAAAAGTAACAGATGAAGAACAAAAACGTACCGATAATTTTCTAGCATTTAGGTTCTCATTCACCCAGAACCCTGCACCTATAATTTTATGTTTCTAAGATCAATATTATAGAAAATTAATTTTCCTTATTTCCTAATGTCTTTGGAAATTGTTTTGACGAGCTGACCTCAGCAACCAGTGAAATGTGCATAGAAACTAGCTTTCCCTCAACAATAAATTTCAGTGTTTTTTTTTGTCAAAAATAAAAATTGGGAATTTAGCACGTCATAGAGAAATTTTATTAATAACACATAAAAATGTCGTTTGAATAGTAATGCTCTTATTTTTTTCCTACTGATAAAACACAAGTAACGGTTAAAGTATACATACAAGTTTTATTGACTAAAAATCATAGATGGAGGTAGTGCAAAATTGTTGCAACAATCATTTTGTTGATGTTGAGTGATGAATCGAAAATTAGCAGCCTCACTAAATATGAGTGATAGTGATGCTAAAAAATTTTGCACTCAAAAAAAATAGTTTAATTTAAGAAAAGGCAATCATCAGTTTATTTCAACTTTTTTGCTCTTCACTCATTTGAGTGCAAATTAAAATGTTGCACTAAATTTACAAACAAAAAAATTGTTTTTTTATGATTAAAGCCATATATTCCGTTATTGACAAATTATTGACATGTTATTTAATTTCCTTTCTTATGCATATCATAACAAGAATCAAAAATTATGCTCATACAAAATTACATTTTTCAAATTTTAGTGAGAGTCTGTGCTTTTTTGATTGCAAGTACAAATTTTGCACAATTTGAATTGAGTGCAAAGTTTTGCATTCAATCTTCGTTTATCACAAAATTTTTTTAGTGGTAGTTAAAAAAATAGCAATCAACACTTAAGCTGTTAAAAATAGAGTGCAAACAAATTTTTTTGCAGTTTTTTTAAGTGATAGTGCACTGCTGATTTAAATCAATATTTAGTGCACTACCTCCAACTATGCTAGAAATCAAATCATAAAACCCTCTGATGGTCGGCCCATAATATACCGTATGTCTAAAGCTAGATTTACACGATTGAAATTTTCTTCAAAATGCTTCAAACTCGTGTAAACAGCAAAATTTCCTCAAAATTTATTGATCAATATTATTGAAATAAATTTTGATCAATAAATTTTGAAGAAATTATGCTGTTTACACGAGTTTGAAGCATTTTGAAGAGCAATTTTGAAGAAAATTTCAATCGTGTAAATCTAGCTTAAGACTGCAACAAATTATAATACTATGAGGTCAGTTTTTATACAGATTGGTTGCTAATTTATAGATCAGATCTCATATTAAGCTCGCTCCTTAAAAATTCAAAATCTCAGTGGAGGAGTCAAAAAAAGCAATTTACTGTTTAAGAAACCCTACATATCGCACTTGTTCAACAATAGTGTATTAACTCAAAATTTTTATTTTTTCTCTTTTTGGAAAAAATCGACAAGTAATAATGAGTGATTCAAGTAGAGATAATTTTTTCAATAGCCTTTTTTTGACAGATCACGTGTGAGTCGTGTCATGCTGTCATGTAATGTTTAATTAGTATTGTTTGGCATTTCATAATGGAAAGACCTACGCCTGAACAACGTTTACAAATCGTTCAACTTTATTACGAAAACTCACGTTCTGTGAGGAATGTGTTTCGTGCACTTCGCACAACTTTTGGTCAACATCATTGGCCTACTGAGCGTACTATTCGCAACACCATCACCCATTTTGAGACCCAGCATTCATTATTTGGATAATATTCGACCGAATAGACCACGTCCAGCACGCTGTGAAGAAAATATAGCGGACGTAGCTGAGAGTGTACACGAAGACCGTGGAGAGTCGATTCGGTGCCGTTCGCAGCAACTCGGACCGTTATCGTGCCATGATAACCGACTTTTTGATGCCTGATGAAGCTCGTGATCTTGGCGACATTTGGTTTCAGCAAGACGGCGCCACTTCCCACACATCGCATCAATCAATGGATTTATTAAGAGCACACTTCGGTGAGCACATAATTTCACGTTTTGGGCCGGTCGATTGGCCACCAAGATCGTGTGATATCACACCGTTAGACTTTTTCCTGTGGGGATATGTAAAGTCTAAAGAGTATGCGGACAAGCCCGCTTCGATTCAGGCC
Organism: Pollenia amentaria; assembly: GCA_943735925.1. Classification (NCBI taxonomy): domain Eukaryota; kingdom Metazoa; phylum Arthropoda; class Insecta; order Diptera; family Polleniidae; genus Pollenia; species Pollenia amentaria. The sequence goes on from OX031006.1 coordinate 49,424,417, forward strand.
TTGGAGGAAAACATCACTCGTGTCATTCGCCAGTTACCAGTCGAAATGCTCGAACGAGTCATAGAAAATTGGATTCAACGGATGGAACATCTGCGACGTAGCAACGGCCAACATTTGATAGACATAATCTCTCTAAAAATAAATGCCAAAGAATGTTCTTTCAAATGATAATGAACATTCTTCATTAAATTTGAATTTTCTGTGTTTTTTTTCTTTAAAAAAGTAATGAACCTTGAAATGGATCACGCTATATTTATATCTAACCGGTGTAAAAATATCGTGCTACGAGTATTTTATCTTCTTATTGGTAATGAAACAGTTGGCTTAAAAAATATTTTCCATATGCCTTTAACGTTAAACTAAAAAATGTTTTGCTTCTACCAAAAATTTTAAAATTTTGAGTTAATACAGTATTGTTGAACAAGTGCGATATGTTTTTTTTCCTAAACATTTTTGTATTGTTGTTGTTATTGATTACATTTTAGTTATTTGCCTCATGTTCTCAATCTTTTTAATACTTTCCATTAACAATTTAAAATAGAACGTGATTATTCCTCGACATGTGTGCAAATGTAAAAAACATATTTTTTTACATATTATGCAAACAAATATGCATACAATTTTATTAACATACAAAGAAAAAGAACATTTTAAAACTGACAATTTACCATTTACATTATTTTTGTGCCATATTTTGTTTTTGTCTTCATCGCAATATATTTCAAAATTAATTCTCAGTAGGGGCTAAGAGTAAAATCGGAAGTTTACAATTAGAAAGTTTGTGTAGAAAATATTTTATGTATTCATAGCAGAGGTAAAGTAGAGGAAAAGAGTGTAGGAATATATTGTCTTTACAAAATTTTGAAAGAAAAATCCAAAAAAAAAAATTAATATTTTAATGAAAAGTATCTACACAGAAAAAAGTGATTTATCAATTAATAAAATGGTTTAAAAACTATTAAAACTTAATAAATGTGATAATTGAATCAATTATTTTTTTAGTTGAAAAAAAATTAAAAATTTAATTTTGATTTAATGAACATTTTAGTTGTTTTGAAATACATTTTCAATTAAAATTTTAATTAAATAACAAAAAATCTTAATTGACATTTTTTCGTTTAAAATAAAATAGTTTAAACATGTAGAATTGTTGTTGGGAATTGTCAATATTTTATTAAATAAATTAACACATTGTTTGAAATTGCAAAGTTTTTTGATAATTTTTTTAATTAAAATTAAAAATATAATTTATTGAAAAAAAAAATATTCACAATTTTACAATTTTTAGTCATCAATTTAATCATTTTGGTAAAAGGTGCAAAATCAACAAATTGTTTGCTTGATATTCTGAATTTGGTGATTGGAGAAAATTAATATTTTTTTCTGTGTAGCGACGAACATGACTTTTTTATCTCAATTATTTTTATTTGTTTACGATTTTCTTTTAATAAGTAAAAATAATTTAATATTTTATGAAATTAAATATTATTCCTTCGACCTTTTCGAGCCTCGAGCTCGAATAAACTTTTTATTTAATATTTTATGGCAAAATTTTTTAGCTGTTTTTTTCGGTTGTCTCTAAAATACAAAACTCAAAAGTTTAAAAAACTTTGAATCAAAAATTTTAAATATTTTTTTCTTTTTTAAATTTTTGATATTTTTAAATTAGGCTTAAGTTCATCCACAGAAAAAAGTGTTTTATCAATTAAAAAAATGGTTTAAAAAGTATTTTAATTTAATTAATAAGATAATTGAATCAATAATTTTTTTAGCTAAAAAAAATTTAAAAATTTAATTTTGATTTAATTAACATTTTAGTTGTTTTGAAATAAATTTTCAATTAAAATTTTAATTAAATAACAAAAAATCTTAATTCACTTTTTTCGTTTAAAATAAAATAATTTAAACATGTTGAATTGTTGTTGGGAATTGTCAATATTTATTTAAATAAATTAACACATTGTTTGAAATGGCAAAGTTTTTTGATAATTTTTTTAATTAAAATTAAAAATATAATTTATTGAAAATATTTTTTCAAAATTTTAAAATTTTTAGTAATCAATATAATCATTTTGGTAATAGGTGCAAAATCAACAACTTGTTTGCTTGATATTATGAATTTAGAACAAATTTAGTGAAAGGAGAAATTTAATAATTTTTTCTGTGTCGAAATTAATTTTGATTAAATTATTTTAATGAAAAAATTTAACAACATAAAATTATTGATAATTTTTGACTGAACGGAGGATTGAACTCGTATCGAATTAACATGTTTCGAGAATAACCACATTCTTATCATCAGAATTTTTTGCAGTTCCACTGTTTGCACTACTGCGGCGGCTGCCTGTTTTCAGTAAAATCAAGCTTTTAGCCAATATTGCTATAATTTTATTTTTATTCCTACGCTAATTCCGCGAAACTCTTCGCTTGTATGCAGGAGACCAGAGTCTCTGGCGGGAATCGAACCCGCAACCCCGGTACTGATAGACTAGCTCAGTACCAGCTAGCCTACCGGGGCATCCCGGCTTATTTATTTTTCAATTTATTTGCATGATTCTTCCTAACATCTGTTTTTGTTACTTCTTTTTATTCTTAGAAATGATCTTTCACTATGCGCTTCCTATCTTTAAATTTTAATAAAACAAATTATGTACTAGATATCATAAAATTTTTGTATTTGTTTGGAAGGTCTATGGATGCCATTATGGGCTCCATGAAATATGTCCCCACAAAATCAGTCCCCAAAAATAAAATGATGGGAATTTTTTTCATTTTGTTTTTGGCGTCTTAATTCATAATAAATAAATTCCCAGTTTTATCTAGATACCTAGATGTAGACATGAAAAAACTAAACAAAGAATAGAATATGCTGGTAGCTTCAAGTTTAATTATTTGCCGGAAAACATTAAAAACTGCAATCGATTACCAGTTTTTAAGAAAAGTTTAAAAAGTTATCTACTTAATAATATTGAAATGCTTCTTGAATAGTTCTTCTATTTTATTTTTCTTCTTTTTATACTTTAATTATACAGTTTCTTTAATTGTATTATTATAAATTGCTAATTTGTAATGTTATAATATCTATAGCTGCAATAAATTTTTTTCCAACTCGTCTCACAAAGCCAATTTTATGCGTGAGACAAACTTTATCTTATATAACGTACATTGAAATAAATAAAAAAAAAGGAAAAATTGTCCCAAAATTTCTCATGTAAATTTTTGAGCCATATTCCCTGGGGTGATTTTGCGCACCGCCGAAATAATACGCTAATATTTGGGTACTTATTTCATATGAAATTAAGACCCAAATTCGAAAATAAAATTAGGCTCCAATATAATACATTAAATTGTACAGTTTTGGTTTTACAAATCGCGGGATAGATAGCACGAAGGAGCTTTCGTCCAGGCGCAAGGATTTTCTCCTCTATAACAGCACAGACTTCGCTACCTTTAGCTTCAAGATTCGGGATCTTAAATATAGGATTTCAAAATTCGGTATTATGAAGTTCGGTATTATAAGATTCCAAATTCTGAAATTAAGGATTAAAAAAGAAATTCTCAGTTTGACATTTTGGTGTTATGAAATTAGGAATTTTGATAGGATCCCATTTTGTTTTACAGAATATATAGCGAAAAATAATTCGTATTGCTTACAATTTTTGTATAAATTAAAAAATGAACTAAGGCCCTTCAGGTTTTATTTCAATATTAATTTTTGGGGTGTTATTTCATACTATATAAGTCCTCAATACCAAAATAAAATAAGTACAAAAAAAAAAAAAAAAAAAATAAGTACCCAAAAAACCTTGTTGTTACCCTTAACGCTGAAGACGCTTTTTCGAATAAAAATAATAATAAGATTTAAATTTTATCATTTGCACGTGTTTTTGAACGCTTTAAATGTATATCCATGGTGAATTAGCGAAATAGTCCCAATAAATTCGACAAATGCAATATGACTGCTATCAACTGTCAAAGTTTGCCGGCAAGCCTTAATTGGAAGACACTTTGCAGATTTAAAAATTACATCGAAATTATTTGATTTTTCTAAATTTAAAAACTATAAAACTTTTTCTTCCTATTTAAAAAATTATTAATATGTAAATGTTATGAATTAAACCTATAAAAACGATTCTCATTAAACCTATAAAAACGACGCTCATTTACTGCAACGTCTTCATAACTCAAAAAATTTCATTTTGGAGTTAGTGATGCTGAATAGTTCGCTCTGATTTTCTTTGTATTATGTATATAATTCATCTTTATCGACAATTTGTATTGTGGTTATTTTATTGAACTGTTAATGGATTTTAATTCAAATGTCGATATTTTAAGTATGCTGAAGTTCATTGAATTTAATTTTCATTTAATTATTTTTATGAAGAAATTAATTTTACAACATGAAATTTATTGATAATTTTTCATTCCCAAAGTACATTTTTGTTTTTCATGTTTTTGTCTTTCTTTTTCTTGTTGACCTTTTTCAGCACAGCTTGAAGGACAAATGTTAACATAAAGTTTACATATAATAACCACAATACTAATTGTTGTTAACAGCTAAGACACGAGCTTTATGTTTACATTTGTCCTTCAAGTTGTGCTGAAAAAGGTCAACAAGAAAAAGAAAGACAAAAACATGAAAAAAATTTGCTTTGGATTTCAAGAAGAATTCTTGACAAAAAGTGCGAAAAACAGAAGAAGGAAGAACATGTAAATCAATTTATTCATTCAAAGCAAATATCGATCTACCAATATAAAATACATTTTGGTTTAAAGATTGATGTTTGACGTCATCCGTCGTCAATGGCGGTGAGAGCTAAACGGCAACCCCCACTAAAGAGATTGTTTGGTTACAATCGAAACTAGTCTGGACAGCCTATCCGTGAAAACCTGGGTTCAATTCCCAGCTCAGTCAAGAATGAAAAATAATCAATAAATTGTAATTATTTCATGTTGTAAAATTCCTTTCTTCATAAAAATAATTTAATGAAAAATAAATTCAATGAACTTAAGCCTGATTAAAATATCGAAATTCATCTTTATTTTTTATACTCTCCCAATGTGGGGACAAGGTGTCGTTATGTTTTCTAAGTGGTGCGGGCTTATCAAAAAGACGTTGCGGAAAATGAGTAATGTAAATAGGTTTGCCCATACATATTTATGCTTAAACTTTGTGCTGCATACTTGATGCATGACTTTAAAAACGCGATAAACAACAGATCTTTTTTTACTTAGTTTTTACCTTGATTAAGAGAAAAACATCAATAAATTATTCTCAGCTGTAGTCATTGAGCGAAAAGGTGTAAACAACAAAGTTTTTCCTTTGTCTCGAAAATTTAAAATTTTGTGACAACAAAAGTTTTCTTTTGCCGAAAGAGCGTCTTTACTTTTTCGATTTGAAAAAAGTGCAGCTTAAGCGCATCGATAACTAGCCGAAGCTTATCCTTAATATATTTAATCGGTTTCAGCGAGCAAGAAACAGCTTTTAGGGTTCAGTAGCGGTGATTTTTAGCACGGAAGACCAAGACCTAAAACGTCAGCTGCAGAGGTATAATCATGATAAATTAGAGGCATTCCCCCATTAAAATTGTTGTCAAACTCAAAAAAGTCTGTTAGATCTCTGAAAGCCAACATAATTCTGCCATTCACGACCTGTTTTTAACATCTGACTTTTTAGCTTTTCAATTCACATTTTATTCTGGATGTCTGTTAAAATTTTCGTTTAACAGAAGGTTTATTCGTTCCCAAATGTACATGTAATTTCTCCTGACATAGTTTCTGTTTTTTTTCGCATAGGTTTTGCAGACATTGTAGTCGTTCCCGGTTTCGAAATGGCGGCTAATTCTTTCGATTTCTGATACAATATGACGACCACATTCACGAAATTGTCGTCCATATTGTCGTTAATGAAGCACTTAAGAGAAAAAGCGTAAATTCGAGCGCTTCAATAAGGGAGCTCTTATACAGCAGTAAATGTTGGGTTAGTTGGGTTCATCCAAAGGCAAGAAAATTGGGTTTCACACGAGTTTAAGTCGAGAATCGTTAAAAAATAATTTTGCATGTCCGAAATGCAGCTTGAAGCCTATGAAAAGAAGTTATTTAGGCATCGAAATATCCCTGGCGATACAAAAAATTTATCTTTTACGGCAACTATGGTTCTAAGTCGATTTTTTATTTTTGAATTAATTAAAACAATAATGTCAGAACTTTTAATATCTGCACATTTAATGGAAAAATTTAAAAAAAAATAGTCAAAAATACTAATAATCATATTTGTCGAAACCCACATAGAATAGGCTTGTTGAAACCGCTCAAATTTATACTGCGGTAAATATTTTTGTATATTTGAATGAAAATTATATACATTTTGTTTTATTTGATTTTAATTGTTAATATTCAAATTTTTATTTTTATTTTTTTAAGAACCCAAACTATTAGTATACACCTTTGCGCCCGTTTGTTTTCCAAACCGAAAGCATTTCGGTACGGTTAATCAAAAGTTGTGCTAAAATAAAATGACAATTGTGGGAGTTTGCAGAAAAATTCTCGCGAGATATGAATAAAAACTTCTAAACACAACTTTTGGTCCGCGAAACTTATAGGTTATGCTTAGACTACAAAACTACACCATCACAATATCAAGAATTACGACAAGGGCTCCACAAAAAAATTTTCAATTAGAAAGCCTAACAGACCGGCGGTGTTGACAACCTTTTTTTTAAAATACATTTTCCTGATTGTGTTTTCCTGTGTTGCCATTAAAGAAATAAATTCACTCTTAAAGGCTAGATTACACTATCTCACAAGCCTTACGTATTCCATAATACTTTGTGAGATAGAAATCAAATGAGTTTTGTTTCGACTGTCAAAAAATCGAATGTAACTTTACAGTTTGTAGTCACACTATCACACATGAACATGCTTTTGTTAAAATGCAACCCTGATCCAATGAAAAGTATTAGCTTTTAGAAAATTTTCAAAAAAACAATGAAGTCGTATGGGATCTCAAATTTTTTTTCGGAACACTTCCATTTTCATGACACATTGCATTCACACTATCACACTTTTATATATTACTTGAGTTTTTGACATGTATTAATACAAAGTATAATAGTGTAAACTAGCCTTAACCAGGCATCAGAAATTAAGAACCAAAAACTTAAAATTTAAGTTTTTGATTTGAAAAATTCAAAACTCATGCGTACAAAATAAATTTTTTTTCTATCAGTTAAAAAAAAAAGGAAACACAAAAAAGATATTTATTTTTAAAGTACAATATGTGTTTTGTACATGAAAAGAAACAAAAATTTTAAAATATACACAAAAACGTTTTTTTTATTATTTTTTTTTTTTTTTTGAAAAATATTTATCATTGGTGTTCTAAACATGTTTTCAGCTGTACAAAAAAAAAAAAAAATTATTTTGTTTTATTTGTTCTTCAAAGTTCAAAATAATAAAGTTCTTAAAAAAAAACGTTTTTGAAAAAAATATTTTTTTTTGTTTTTAGAAACTAACAACTAGCTGCTTTAGCTGTACCCGCAACAGGCTGTGGAGACAGCCTTCAGTGCTTTGCCAATTATTATGACCAAAAACAGAGTAAATTTAAGTTCTGATCATGTAGAAAATTTATTGTTGCTCAAACTCAACATCAAGCTAATTGATAACATTACTATTTAGTTCTAGGATAATCTTTATCATGTTATAACTACTTATTATAAATTAGCTTTATATTTTTTACTATAACTTTTGAGTTTAAATTTTGTCAATTAAAAAAATTCAATTTTAAGTTTTCGGTTCATTTTTTTCTTTTCATGTACAAAATAATATTGTACTGAAAAAATATATATCATTTTTTTGTGTTTGCTTTAATTTTTTTAAACTGATGAAAAAAAAAATTCTTTTGTACGCATGATTTTTATAGTAAAAAAAAAAAATTAAATTTTCGGTTCGTAATTTTTTGTACAAAAGTACAAAAAAAAAATTTTTTTTCTAAAAACCTTTTTTTTTGAGAGCTTTATTATTTTGAACTTAAAGAAACAATATCAAACAAAATATTTTTATTTATTTTTGGATATTGTACAATTTAAAATATTTTTCGAACACAAATGATAAATATTTTTTAAAAAACATAAAAAAAACGTTTTGCGGTCCTTGCTCTTAACAATTAAATTTTTTTTTTTTAATTTTTGCCAAAAAAAAATCGACTAAGAACCAATGTGCAACCAACCCTATACTTTTAGCACTTAAAAGTGAAACATTAAAAATTCAAAAATTTTTATATAAAAATTGATTGATGCCATAAAAGTTGCATAACTTCATTAAAATTGAAAGTTAATTTTAGCTTCCCATAAAGCAGAATAAAATTGGAAAAAACGTATAACTACAATTTATGCAAATTAAGTTTTTATTTCAATAAAAAAGTAAAAGATTCACAAAGAAAAGAAAAACAGGGAAGTATTAAAGATTTACTGTTTCTAGAAATATAAAATCACTATAATAAATTAATGACATTTATTATTAAGTTTTAATTGTAATTCTTGCTAGTCATCAACGCTTTTCTAAATAACATGACAAAAGTTTTGTGTCAAGAATTGACAAAAGTTGATATTCGAAGAAAATGTGAAAATGTTCGATTTATAGAAAATTACGCAAAAATGTAAGACCCTTTGTTTACTACAACCAAATAAGCTGTTTTCTGGGAATGTACTGCAATGTGTTATTTGAACGCAATAATTTATTAATTACCCTGTCAATTAATCAATAAGGAGCATCTGTTTACAACAAAATGAAAATTGTAACATTATAAATGCCGCCTTGTCGTTCAGTCCTTTAAGTCACAAACTATTTGCTTCCTTCTTCATTTAAAATACAGTTTAATAATTTGTCACTTAAAACTAAACTGACTCAGCTTATTTTCGTTTTTCCTTCTGTGTTCTTTAAAATAAATCATCACTCAGGGAGTCGTTAATAATTAAAGTGGAAGTAATAAAAGAGCAAAACAAAAAGCATTTTATTAAGAATTTTAAATTAATTTATTCAAGTGTTAAATATGAATAGAATATAAGCACATTTGGTGGATTCAACAGGCATCAGATCTGAAGTGTACTTTAACATTTAGCACTTTCAACACAGAAAAAAATTTAAAATTGTCTCTAGTCACCAAATTCATAGAATCAAGCAAACAAGTTGTTGATTTTGCACCTATTATGAAAATGATTATATTGATTACTAAAAGTTGTAAAAATTTAATATTGTGAATATTTTTTTTCAATACATGATATTTTTAATTTTAATTAAGAAACAAGTTAGAGTGCTATTTTCGGCTGTGCCGAATCTTTGATACCCTCCACCGATAGGAGTGGGCTCTATATGAAAAATACCTAAATAAGCTTCACAAAAACGAACGTCAGCATTAAAATTGATTGCGGTTTAGATCTATATTATATAATTGACCGACAATAAGAAAGTTTTATGCATTTCTTGTTAGAACTTTGAACTGGCTTGAGTAAAATATCATGAATCGTAACAGTTTTAGCCAAACTAAGAAGATTTTAAGGAGGGTAATTTGTATTGGACCTTTATGGTAAATTATGGATTAATCATCCCAAAATTCTGAAGACTGATTTCTGGTATTAAAAAAAAATAAATTAGAATAAATTTCAATACAGCAGTGTAATTAGTTTTAGCGTTAACATTCACTGTTCACAAAATTGCATGATATTTTTTCTGGCCATATGAATCTAAGTTGGAAGAAATTTTACCGCAAGTTCTATATCTGTTGTGGTTTAAGGCGAATTTAATTATTTTCCCAAAGTGGGCTTTATTTGGTTTTAGGCGCAATAAACGGTTTTCCGAAAGAAGGGTTTATACGGGGCGTTGGGTAAATTATGGACCGATCTTCACGATTGGCAGTGTGATTTCTCAACCTATTAAACTGTGACGTACCGAATTTCATTATGATAGCGTACGGAGTAGGCAGTAGGGTTTATATGAGGTCTAGCGTTAATTTTGGACCGATATTCATGAAATTTAACAGAGTGATTTATAGTCCTAAAAAACTGTGCACCGTATCGAATTTCATTATGATAGCATTGTTAATTACGGTTTTAGGCGTACTAAACGGTTTTCCGGGAGTAGGGTTCAAAAAATTTTACAGTGTAATTTCTGGTCATATAAAACTGTGACGTACCAAATTTTATTATGATAGCGTTATTTATTACAGTTTTAGGCGTACTTAAATGTTTTCTGGGAGTAGGGTGTGTATGGGGTCTAGGGTTAATTATGGACGGATCTTCACGAAATTTTCCAGTGTGATTTATAGTCCTACAAAACTCTACCGTACCGAATTTAATTATCATAGCGCTATTTATTACGGCTTAAGGCGTACTAAACTGTTTTCCGCGAGAAGGGTTTATATGGGGCATATGGTCAATTATAGACCGATCTTCACGAAATTTAATAGTATGATTTGCAGTCGTATAAAGCGTCATTCCGTGTATTATTCCACCATTTATGTTAGTTTTTGTATCAAAATTATCAATTTTTTTAGGGTGGTGGTTCCACATTTTGATTCATAGCTCTGTTCCTACTGAACCGATGTTGCTGGATTTCAATCCCAAACTGCTTAGGATAACTAGAAGCAATTTGACCAAGTTTGTTCTATTCTTTTGCGTTTTTAGAAAGTGAGCGTTTTTTCAACCGACGGACAGACAGACAGACATGCCTAAATCGACTTAGAATTACTCAAGGATCCGGAGTATATAAACTTTATGGGGCCTTCGATGTATAATAAAAAGTTTCACACGGAAGAAATGAAAAACTTAGTATACCCTCATTCACCACTAGTGGTGGTGAAGGGTCAATGATCAAAAAACTTTGCCGTTTCAAACAATGTGTTAATTGATTTAATTAAATACAGCTCAGGTTTTGACAATTCCCAACAATAATTCTACAAGTTTAAATTATTTTATTTTAAGCGAAAATCTTAATTTAGATTTTTTGTTATTTAATTTTTTTTTTAAGTCAAAAATTTTAATTAAATCAAAATTATGTTTTGAATTTTCTTCCAACTATAAAAATAATTCACTTAAATACTATAAAAATAATTCAATTATCACAATAATTAAATTTAAATCCTTTTCAAACTACTTTTTTAATTAACAAAAAAATTACTGATGATTTTTTCTGTGAACGTGAATTTCATAAAAATCAAAGAAAGAGAAAGATACTCTTTAATAAATTCCTTAAAGAGTATTTTATTTTTAATAGACTACTTTAAGCAAACTAATTAGTCTATTTTTTTAATTGTTTTTATAACAACAATATTAAAATTTAATATTGTTAATATAAAAACAATATTAAAAGCTGATTTCATTATTTTTTGATTTTATGGGCTTATATGCATATGCAATACACATTAAGACAAATTGTTTCAGGAACACAAGCAAAACATCTTCCCAACAAACACGAAGTCAAACCTTTGATATGAAATGACTCTATCATATGACGTCAAACACAACTCTCAAAACTTTTTCAATTGTCTGATTTAACATTTGAATTCAAATTGATAAGGATTTGAATATAAACATTTAATATAAAAAGTGTTATCAATTTGATATCAAATTGTTATCAAATGTTATTCTCAAATCAAAAATAAACTAACCAACACTGAACCGAAAAAAATGTTAACATTAAAAAATGACGATTAAAGTAAAATTTGTTTTACAATTAAAGAAAAATTACATGTTATGTGAAGTTCATTCGCCTGTAGAAAAACCTTAATTTCTTGTGAAAAAAATATTAATTATTTGTGAGTAAAAAATTAATTATAAAGTGTAAGAATGTGGCATGCATACCCAACAAAAAAGAAGTCAAACCTTAGATAGGAAATGACTTTTTCATTTGACATCAAACACAATTTTCAAACATTTTTCAACTGTTTGATTTTAACATTTGAATTCAAATTAATAATAATTTGAATGTAAGCATTTTACAGACAATGTCGTATCAACTAGATATCAAATGGTTATCAAATGTTATTCTCAAACCAAAAAAAAAATTAATGTAAACATGTGTTTTACAATTAAAGAAAAATTACATATTTCGTGAAGTGCATTCGCCTTTAGAAAACCTTAATTTCCTGTGAAAAAAATTAATTATTTGTAAGTAAAAAATTAATTATAAAGTGTAAGAATGTGAATAAAAATTAAACGGGAAAGCGAAGAATATATAAGTTTGTTATACGGTTGCGGTGCTACGCCAGGACAATCTTTAAAAAAAGAAGCCAAGTATTTCGTCTTTCCAAGAATTTAAGGACAGAAAGAACTTTTTATTATCTTTAAGCTATGGTGCCGAATATTAAGTGGACAGAAAAAAACACAATATTTATCATTTATGTTCCACATTGTATTAAAATCCACATTTGAAAAACATTTGAGAATTACGTTTGAAAGCAAGTTGAAAGTAAATGCATTTTTCAATTTGAAAATAATTTTCCCTTTTTGTTGAGAATGCTATGATTTTCAAAACATTATCAAAATAAATAAAAAAATTTAAAATGATTTGAAATCAAACCTCTGTGTTTGTTGGGTATCCTATGTGTATATACCAGTGTTGCCAGGAGCTGGAAAAAAGAAGCTATATTTACCAAAAAAAAAAACTAGAAAAAGCTAAACAACTTAAAAAAAAAGTCAAAAAGGCTAAAATATTATATATTAAGATTTTGTTTTTTATTTATTTTTAAAGCAAAAATAAGGAACTATCCGGCCTGTTCTGAAAATCAGGTGATTTGAAATCACATGTGATTTTGAGGTGTTCTGCAAATCACACAGTTTTTGTGTTTTTCCGAATGATTTTCAATTGTCGAAAGCACAAGTAAACACAAGTGGAATGCCATGTTTTTAACGCCTTAAAAAAAAGTTTGTTCTACAAAATTATAGCTAATTTTTTAACGCCTTTTATGTTATTTTTCGACAATTTGTTGTTTTTTACCGATTAAGCCATCTCGAATTATTTTAGAGTTTGTTTCAAATTGAGAAATTTTTGCGAATTTTAGCCATGTTTGAAATAAAAGCAACTTAAGCCTCGAGTACACGGAATGTTAAAAGCCACATGCGCATGTGGTTCTGACGTAATTTTGACGTCAATGCAAAGCCACAATACACATTGCGTGTTGTGTGATGACGTCAAAATTACGTCATAACCACATGCGCATGTGGCTTTTTACATGCCGTGTACTATAGGCTTTAGCAATCTTTACCGTATTTTTGCCATTCCTTATAGTTTAAGGGACTTTTAATAAATTTTATGGCTTGTTTGATATATAAAAATTTCGGCGAATTATCGTTTTTTTTTGCAATTTTTACAATTTTTTTTATTTCCCGAAATTTTGTTTTTTTAACCCATCGATTTCAAATAAATTTTAGGGTTGGTTTACAAGTTTGCAATGTTTCGCCAGTTTCAGCCATAATCTCGATAGCAACAATTGCGAATTTCCGCTAACTTAGCAATATATACCATATTTTTGCCATTCATTAAAGTTTTAGGGACTTTTAATAAATATTATGGCCTATTTGAAATATTACAAATTTTCGTGAATTTTTGCTATTTTTGGCAATTTTTTTTTTATTTTCCGACATTTTATTTTTTTAATCTATCGATTTCAAATAAATTTAAGGGGTTTGGTAACAAGTTGCAATTTTTTCGCCAGTTTCAGCCATTTTTCCTGTGATTCTTTACAGCCTTTACGGTTTTAAATAAATATTAGACTTGGCCTAATGCCGCTGTTAGCAAATTAGCGATCTTTAATTCAACTAAAAACAAGCCTGAAATCACAACAGAATTGACTTCAAATATAATTTTTTTAGTGTCGTCGAATTTTTTTTAGTTTTAAATGATTTGTTTAGCTCGAAATAAATTTTAAATGACAGTGGCCACTCCAGATTAAGGAGAAGAGATACTGCAGGACTCATCCGACGAGAAGACCGCTAAACATCTACATATGTGAACAGAAACCGTCTAGCATTGGCAGTACAAAAATAAAGTATTAGTATAAGATTTGATTAATTATTGTTAGTTCATATTTAATATATGAAGATTCAATAAATAAATAATGAAAAAAAGTGATTTGTTGTAAATTTGTTGCTGCTTACTGCATAAAAAATTTAATTAACAACACATTGAATATTTTATCTAAGTAATTTATTATGACGGTCATGTTACAATAGTCGCAAAAATAACAAAGTGATTTTTGGTTTAGGTAGCTGAAGGTTTTGAAATCACAAACTAAAATGCCTTGAACACATTCCTTGTTATTTTAAATCACTTTGACAAAATGTGATTTTTACAACAGGCATTTATGTTAAAAAAAATCAGCGTTTAAAAAACTGCAGTCAATGTGGGAAAACTGCCATCTCTTCCACTTCTTCATTTGTCATTGGCAAAAAAAAAAAAAAAAAAACAACTCAAAAAGCGAAAAATTTTTCAAAAATTTTTGTTTCTTGCTCGACAGTTTTTGGTTTCGACAGCAGTGCTTTTAATCCTGAAAGAAATTCATTTAATGGCGATTTCTTTTCTGAGAAAAATGTTGCATAAATGGTAAATGCTCTACACAAAAGAGATAGAGCATGTACCATTTATGCAACATATTTCTCAGAAAAGAAATCGCCATAAGTTAATCAAGTCAAAATTAAAAAGCACTTGCTGATGCATTGTTTGCTTACTTTGTTTGGATTTTTTATAATTAAAACAACTCTGTGCTGCATTTACTGAATTTATCGTTGGTTGTTTTGATGTTTTCCTCCACTACATTCATAGCCCCTATTTGTCTTAAACCATTGATGTCAAATTCATTTAATTTCATAGCACAATTCTGCTAGCGAGAAAATCACACACATTCTTACTCTCTTTTTGATTCAGTAGTCGATTTAACACATGTATAGCGGATGTTTTGTTTGTTTTTCATTTTACTACCCAACAAACCATAACCACCAAAAGAAAAACGATATGCGCAAAATATTTTATGATGCACAATGCTTTTGGCAACATTCAATGTGTTTTATGTTACAAAACACTTAAAAGGCATTTCAATTCTTATAATAATGAAAAAAAAAAAAAAATAACTAAATATTTAATATTTTTTTCTATAACTTTTTAATTGTACACACGCAGAGACAAAACATGATTAATGAATGGTCACTACGACCATTTTTATTCATATTTGCCTAATATGTTTACCCTAATAAACTTATTATAATCCTTATTTAACTTGAAAAAATTAATTAAGAATTAATTTACTATAATAATATTATATGGTGTTTTACACCTAAAAAGTTACCATGATCTAGTTAAACATTTTAAATTATGTGAAATATTTGCAACTACAATTAAAATCATAATATTTGTTGTACACAAACGGTATGTTTGATATCATAATTTTTATTTTTTCTATGGGGGATTCACAAGGTGTGCTATCAAGTCATATCGTCATAATGTCCTAAATAATATTTTACAATTGTTTAAAAAAAAAAACATTTTTTTATGTTGTTTGAAACACAACAATATTTTTTTTTAAACAATTGTAAAATATTATTTAGGACATTATGACGATATGACTTGATAGCACACCTTGTGAATCCCCCCTATGTATTTTTATTTATCTATATTTCCATACAACAAGGCATACATCTTTTAATTATAGTATGGAACTAGAAGAAGTTATAGTTTAATACAATTTTACAAATTTAATACAATTTAAAAAGAAATATAAAAAATTGCAAAATTTTAAAAATTTAAAAATCCAAAAAAATTAAATTAAATTAAAATCAATTTAAAAACAACAAAGTTTAACAATAGAGAAAATTAATTATTAGTTAACAAAAATACTTATTAAGTAAATACAATATTTAGTTTAAAGAGTGAAGTTGCATTATATTATTGTTCAAATGTTTTGTTATTTCGGTTTCAAAAGTGTTCACGTTGCTGTTTGTTTGAGCTTTATTCGGAAGTCTGTTCCATAGATGGATTGCGTTATAAAAAAATTGCCATTCCGTTATCTTACTTCTGTATGCCATTGGTATAACCTTATTCCCCCTATTGGACCTTCCAAAAGTTATCCGATCGTATAAATATGACGGCACTTTTGTGTACATGATTTTGTACAGAAGCGTAAGTGTCCTGATGTTCACAAGATTATTAAAAGTCAAGTTGTAAAGTTTTTTACTTAAGGTTGCAATTCCATCAAGAGTGTGAACACTAGAGATGAGCGATCCTGTGATTTTTAAAGATAATCGTGATTAGTGAATGTGATTTAAAAATCACTGCTCCTTTAAACTGTGATTGTGATCACGGTTTATCAGTTTTCTGTTCTTTTAAAGCAATTGCGGCCAAGCTAAATGTACAATGCGCGAGCTTTTGCAAGAGCTTTTGTAAGCACTTTACAAAGAAACAACAACAAATTGTAAGAGCTTTCAAATCTGTTTACTTTCATATACATACATACTTGAACAAATAAATTTTGGCATAAAAAATTCTAATAAGATAGAAGAGGGAATGAAAGGAACAGCAATATCATTCGACATTTCATTCAAAAAACGCTATTACCCACACAAACAGTGAAATATCATAAATTTGTATGTGTAACAAAATACAAAAAGAACGACTTAGAAAGTACCTGTTACTTGACAAATTTGGTCACAACTGTGATTCGTGATTTTTCAGTAACAGTGATTAAATCACAGGTACAGATATATCGCTCATCTCTAGTGAACACCAAATACATATTTAGCAATGTTGTTAAAAAGAGTATTCAACTTCTTCTTACTAGTGGAATCACAATAAGCATAAACTTCGCATCCATATAGAAGAACCGGCATCAAATAAGTTTTAGCAATTAGCATTCTAATGTTAATAGGAGTACAAAAGTGTGTTGCCCAGAGAGTACGAAGCATTGAGTACGTTTTACCTACTAAAATATTGACGTGATTATCCCAGCTGAGCGTACTGTTGAATGTAATGCCCAAATTCTTTGCTGAAGTTACGATTTCAATTTTTTCATGGTTAATACGAATGTCTACATTAATATTTTGTTTTAAAGATTTTTTACGAATTATTAAACATTTAGATTTTTGTGCAATATCGGAAAATATTTAAATTATTTATGATTTCAAATATTATTTTCATACCACAAAATGCTGGCTTTAATAATATTAACAACAGAAAAAATTTAGTGTCAAAAAAATTTATTTAAACATTTTTAGTTTGTGAAAAATAAAAACATTTTGCAAAAGCAAATGTGCAAAATGTATTGGAAAAAATTATTACTTATGTGTTTGTGTCATAAAATTAAACATAAAGTGTTATATTGTGAAAAATTTTAAATTGAAAAATTTCAAATTTTGTTTTGTTGTTCTTATTCACACAGAACCTATTTGTGTGAGGGGTGAACTAAAAAATTGAGAACACTCTCTCGAGTTGGCATACTAGTTCTATACTATGATCGTAACCACAAACATTAATGATAGTTTGCGATTGTGATTGTATCAACCATGTTTTTTCTTTGCGTGCCATTAAGAATAAAAATTTATTTGAGGAATTTTTATATAATATTTGTATCTATAAAATGGCTTTTACCAAAATTTTCGTACTTTTTATAGTTTACGAGAAAATCTAAGAAAACTTCTCGAACACATATTTTCAAGATAAAGAGTGGCGGTTACCAGCCATGACCTCGTAAACGACAATTAAAGCCCATGATCACACGTGTAAGTAAAAACAAAAATAATTTTTTTTTTACAAGCTCATTCTCCAGTTCAGTTCTGTCTTGCTTAAGGAATGGTTAGTTGGGTAATTAAATTTTTTTTACTCACAAATACAACTACAATTTTATCTTAGACATTAATGGCTTAAACCAAACTCTCAAACTTTGCGTGCTCATTTATTGCAACAAATACAAAAACAAAGAAAAAGTAGATAAGGGTATAATTTTTTCCAAACAAAATATTTGTTTTTTGTGACACAGTTATTTTTTGTTGTTCTTATTGAGTATCTTCGCATGTAACTCGTTTTTTATTTGGCAATCAATTAAAATATCTGACATATATAAATTAAGACTTATAAAGGCTTTTTTTTAATTAAAAAAAGGCTAAAAAGATACGAAGATAAAACAAAAGCTTAGAGGCAAAAAGATAAATTTTATAAAATTGTAAAGTATGGCAAATGTTCTTATATTTTTGAAAACCTAAATTTTGGCAGATCTTCTAGAACCAAGAGTATTATTTGTCCAAATCATTATACTTAATATATGACCAGGTTAGGGAAATCGAACGGTTATTATTCGACTGGTTTTAACCGGTTATTTTAGCTTTTTCCCAAGTTGGTTATTTTAAAATGCCCATTTTTCCGGTTATTTTGGTATAATAAACCGGTTATTTTAGTAATGTGTAATTTATATACATTTTCCTTACTCGTAATTTAAGTATTTTCTAATTAAATATTGGCCAAACTTAAACTTTTTATGAAAAATGTCAAAACAAAATGTAACAAAGGTCAAAAAACATTATGAACACTGTATATACAAATCGCTTATAAAAGGGCTGTGGGAAAAATCGCCCAAAGAAAAATGGCCCAAATAAAGAAATGAAAAATCGCCCAAAAAATTCCATGTAAAATTGGGCCTAAATTCATATGAAAAGTGACCTAAAATTTTTGGGCTATTTTTCGTTATTGTTGGGTGATTTTTCGTTTTTTAAATTTGGGTGATTTTTCATAATGAAAAATCACCCAAAAATGTTGTATGAAAAATGGCCCATTTTTTTGATTTTCTCCTCTATGGTATAACAAACACCGGCTTCGCTTACTAAAGCTTCTCTACACAGCCGGCCTTCGGCCGGGCGCAAGGATTTTCTCCTCTATGGTATAACAACTACCGGCTTCGCTAATTAAAGCTTCTCTGCACAGCCGGCCTTTGGCCGGGCGCAAGGATTTTCTTCTCTATGGTATAACAAACACCGGCTTCGCTAAGTAAAGCTTCTAAAATCTGCCTTGTTTCCAAATGAAAGCCGACTATGCAGAGAAGCTTTAGTTAGCGAAGCCGGTGGTTGGTATACCATAGAGGAGAAAATCCTTGCGCCCGGCCGAAGGCCGGCTGTGCAGAGAAACTTTAGTTATCGTAGTGTCCATGGACACTATGACACTTTTTGGAGTGTCATAACGTCCATGGACACTATGACACTGGACGTTATAACATGCCACCGGGAAAAAATTCGTTTTTGCTTTTTGGGTCATTTTTCATTTTTTTTTTGGGCCCCTTTTCGTTTCTTTTGGGCAAAATTTCATATATAACTTTTTGGGTCATTTTTCATGTTCTGTTGGGCGATTCTTCATTTGGGCGATTTTTCATTTTTTTTTTGGGCCATTTTTCTTTGGGCGGTTTTTCCCACAGCCTTATAAAAGTGTTAAAGTGTGTTCTTTTAGAAAAAAAACCAAAAACTATTCAAAATACTACAAAAACGTGTGCAGCTAAAAAGTAAATGTGACAGCGCATAGAGAAAGGGACCAGTAAGGTAAAGGGAACAGTAAAAACCAACTACACAAAACAAGAGGTAGGGACGACCTACGCTTGTTTTCAAGGTTGACCAACACGTGCCTGACGTCATGAGATGTGTCGCTTTCAAATGAGACCAATACCAACACGTTCAGTGATGGTACACCAAAGATACACGTATTTAAATCTTTAAAATGGCACTCCTGAACAAAGCCCTTAGGTCCCTTTCTATTTAGCGCGTCACAAATAATAATTTGTGCAAGAGTATTCTAAATATTAAATATATTTTTATATAAAGGTTATCTCTAGATATTTTCCGAACTCGATTAAAAAGACAAAAATGAAAAGTAACAAAGGTTCTTCCATGTCATGCTTGACATTAATGTGATCCAAATGAAACTTAACTCCGTTCGAAGTAGTTCTAAGGAGACGACCAATAATAACTTACTAAAATACGCTGCAAAAAATTAATCATTGGGTAAAATATTAGCCCGTTGTGTTGCCGAGGACGAAATGCCCGTTAAGGCACTAAAAAATCTTAAGTAGTTCTAGTATCTCTTCATGCTGAAAACTACAACATTACGGCGGAATCAACGATATGGGAAAAATTTCTACCAGTTTTATTTATTAAAACATGAAGAACTAAAAAACAAAATTGAGGAAATCAAAAAATGTCATGGAAGGTCTTTAATTGTAGTCGACGAATTGACAAATATTTTACACAAAAAGAATGTTCAGTTCACTATTCGTTTCTATATTGCTGAAACAAAATAATTTGAAATAGATAATCCTGGCTAAGAGGTTTTGTTTGCAACTTTTAAAAAATTTGGTTGATTTATATAAATAGCTTATATATATATATGTTCCCATCGATCCTATAATGAGCATAGGGCCTCATATAAATAGCTTAACCACCAACAAATTAAAGCTCATCCAAAATAAATTTTAGAGAATATTTCAAATAATAACTTTATAAAATTCCTATAATTTATTTGCTTTTGCCAAACGGTTTTCTAATCAAATATCATTCAACAGTTTCTAAATTACATTATTCAAATATCTTCTTACAAATAAAGTTTAGTAAATCAATAAAACATTTTTGAAAATTTAGCTAAAGTTTGATCAATTTACTGGTCCCACTTTCCTTCGATTTTATCGTTAAATATTTGTTAGGTCTGATCTAAGTAGAGTTTTTTATTCCCGCACTTTTTGGATTCCCGGGAAAGCGGGAAATAAAAATCGAATTCCCGGGATCCCGGGATTCCCGTCCAAATTTTTTTGTTTATTTATTTACTTATTTCTCTAATGAAACTTATATTACTTACTGTCTATTACGCTTAAAATAATTAAATCTGGTATCTTTTATACACCAAAAACGTAAATAATTCAAGATTAAAGTAATTTAAGGACACTTAAGGGGTAATTTTAATGCCAATAGCATTTGCATAATTGGAATGAAAGTTTTGAAGTCTTAGTGGCATACAGTTTTCGGAAGGGCGATTAGGAACTGAAACCACAACATTACGAAGTAGGAATTCTGAAATAATTTTACGGTTTAACAAATTCAGCAGAAAGGAGAAATTTTATTTACTACATATATTTAATAACATATTTTTTTTACAATTTTATAACCCTTAATCAGCAGTAGTGTATGAAGTTATACTAAGGTCCGATAAAGGATTTGTATTGTGGGTTCTTCATTCGTTCTTGGCCGATTTAGCCATATGGGTGTCAAATTGTTTCTAGATCTTCTAAGCTGTTTGGGATTGAATTCGTGCAGAATCGCTTCAGTAGGAAAAAAGTTATGCACCCAAATGTGGAACTACCTCCCTAAACTAACATAAATTTGTGGCGAATGCACCTTTTATCATTAAATTTCAACAAGTTCGTTTTATAAGGCACCAAATTTCGTGAATATCGGTCCATAATTTACCTACGGCTCCATGTTTAGACTAATCTCGTAAATCATGTAAGTATGGCTTAAAGCGCAACGAATAATGCTTTTGTGGTGCAATTTAGCATAATCTACTTTCATAAGACTCAAAATTACTTGAAATGCCGCATATAAAGCACAATCTTGGAAAACACTTTACTACGCCCTTAACCGCAAAAACTTATACATAGTATTATTGTAAAATTTACACTTCAGTTTGATAAGACAAGAAATTAAATTTCGTGAAAATAGGTCTATAATTTATCATTGGCCCTATATAAAGCCCATTCTCGAACGATTAATAAGCCTTTAACTGTAGCAAATGTAAATATTGTGGTGAAATTAAGTTGGATTAATCTACTAAAGACAGTAGTCCGACATAGATTTACTAAAGTTTAAGAAAAAGATTTTCTTCAAAATTTCCTGGGAATCCCGCAATTAATTCCCGGGAAAGCGGGAATAGAAAACAATTGAAAAAACCCGGGAACAAACTCTAGATCTAAGTCATATCTGTGTATTTTGTTGGTTCCTTACCTTTGCAAATTGTTTTGTTTTTATTCAAATTAACGTTTTATTTTAAAAACTTATTTGATTTTTGTTTTTTTAACTATTCGAATTAAAACCGGTTAACCGGTTATTTAAAAATCATTTAACCGAAAACCGGGTTTTTTAAAATAGCAACTATTCGCAATATTCGAAAACCGGTTATTGAAAAAAGTCGAATAATTGATCTCCCTAGACTAGGTCTTTCCTAGTTAGAGTTGCAAGGATATGGAAAAACTTGTGGTGGCGACAATTTGTGATTTTGTCTTAGTAACTTATTTTTGTTTTAAAATTTGGGAAACGTTTAGTTATTTGATTAGTTTATTAACATTTTCTTTAGGGTGTATAAAAGAAAAAAAAAAATTTATTGTAATTATTGATAGACAGTTTTCAGAAAATTTTCATTCTTAAAATAAGTTTCATATAGAGAAAGTCATAGAAGAAGATAATTTGAAGAAGAAGAAAAGAACAACGATATTTGGAAGAATTTATTTGGAGTTAAATTGGTAAGGATGGTTTTCCATTATATTTATTTGGGCAAGGTTAAAATTAAAATTTTAAAAAGTTAAGGAATTCTCATCTGTGAAGGATATTAATTCATACATATTTTAATTTGGGTGGATGCAGAATTTGGAGAACTCGAAGATCAATAATATTATTAATATATTCTCTTTAAATTTTCAAGCAACATCGAATCACAACAAGGGAAAATTTTTTTTCTGTGGGGTGACCAGATCCTTTAATTTACTGGTGGTGGGGAAAAAGGAAAAGAAAAGGGAAAGGAAATTTTTTGAATTTTTTTTTATTATATTTTAATAACGAGTTCACCGAATAAATTTTTTTTTAGTGGCTGTATAAAATCGTGAATTTTATATATTACTGTTAATATTGTAAACCATTACACTTTAATTTGAAGCGATTTAATCTTTAATTTCTTAAATTTGCATATGATTTAGGTAGATTATATATTGTGAAGGTATTCGAAATTAATTGTATGACTTTTTTCCTTTATACACCTACACTCCACCCTAATGTGCATATACATACATATGTACACAGAAAGAAAAAACTCGTACTAAATTAACTGCCTGTTCGCCGATATCGAACGTTAACGTTCGCATAGTAAATAACATTTAAAACAAAAACAAAATTTTAAAAATTGTTTTTGTTTTAAAGTAAATTTATTTCTTCTTATCGTACTTAAAAATTTAAGTACGAAAAGCACTTAAAAGTACTAAGAACAGTCCAAAATGGGATAACTTTCAAAAAGCAATATTTGTGCATTCGCGTATATTTGTAAAAGTTTGTTGTAGAAACAACAACAACACTGCAAAGAAAGGCAAAAACCGATTGGCTTGGCTACAAGCAGAAAAATATACAATATTTTTATGTTTAAAAGGTAAAATAAAAAGCAATAATTCCCATATTCTATTTGTTAAAATTATTTAGTTAAATACATAAAATTTTCAAAGTAGAATGATTGCGATGCTGGTATCCTATAAGTGAGACAAACTTCTTCTGTAAACAAAATTAAAAAAATGTTTCTAATCACCAAATTCATAAAATCAAGCAAATAATTGGTTAATTTTGCACCTATTACGAAAATTATTTTATTGATTACCACAAATTGTAAAACTTGAAAATTGTGATTTTTTTTTACAATAAGTGATATTTTAGTTTTAATTAAAAAAAAAAATAATCAAAAAACTTTGTCATTTCAAACAATGTGTTAATTGATATAATTAAATATAGCTCTGGTTTTGACAATTCCCAACAATAATTCTACAAGTTATTTTATTTAAAGCGAAAAAATCCATTAAGATTTTTTTATGGAATTAATATTAACATAAAAAATTTATATTGTTGTATAATTTATTGAGCTTGAGGTTTTTTCCTTCTTATAAACAAATTTTTTTTAGATTTATTTTATAACTCCAATATTTCGATACAGCAATGTGTTTCATCATCAGGGTTGAATAAAATAAAATTTATTTCAAATTAAATCCAAATTTTTAATTAAATCAAAATTTTATAAATTTTTTTTTCAACTGAAAAATAATCAATTCAATTATCACATTAATTAAATTGAAATACTTTTCAAACAATTTCTTTAATTGATAAAAAATTACTGAACATTTTTTCTGTGTGTGTAAAGCCTCGTACACAATAGGCAGCAACCTTTTTACTGGTGTTCAAAATAGAGCAACAATTTATTTCGTAACGACAATCATTTTCAGTTAAGAAACCGTTTGCAAATTATGCCCACAAAAATTTCAAGAATTTATTATTATTTTTTAAAACATTTTGTTAAAATTTTCATTCAAAACTAAATAAACCTTTTAAAAACGTTATCAACAATTTCACACAAATTATTGCTGAAATAGAAGTGGACTCAAATTTAAAAAAAAAACTTTAGTTACATTTTTGTTGTTAGCATTGTATACGAGGCTTAAGGCCCAACCATAATATGCATGAGGCCGCTTAAGTCAACGTAATCAGCTGTGCGAATACATATAAAACATATGTGGGCAACTATAATGTACTTAATGAAACTTTTTGTTAAGTTTCGTCAAATGTCATTTGCTTAAGCAAAGTGCCAAACTGAACGCATATTCCGTACGGAATCAGCTGTTTGTGTGTTGTTACAAAAAATAAATTGAAATGGATAAAGAAAAACAAGAATATAGAAAAAGGGGAATTTTACATATATTAATTTTGTATAAATTTTTATTAAAAAGTATGTAAAACAATCGCCAATTTTTTCCTTTTTAAAACGTTGCTGGCAAATTAAATAAAACAAATACAGGGCTGTAATTTTTGGCACTTCTTTATTTGAAGTACTCACAAGAAAACTAAATATTGCACAAATATGCAACATGGATCTTAAGTTTATGTAAGTACATTATGGCCACCTTAAATTCTCCTTTAATTTTCTCATGCATTTGACAGACTTTTCGTTCATTTTTGACAGTACTTTAAGCTAACTTACGCATATTATGGTTGGACCTTTAAACGGGTAAGTAAAAAATAATAGTCTCTCTATCTCTGGTTCTCTGGAGTGAAAGCGTTTGGGTTAGAATCAGTCTAATCTCACTTTTGGACCTTATTTTGTAAAACGCAACCCAACGCCAAAATGACATTGCAAGCAAAAGTAAAGTCAAAACTATTTTGTAATTTTGTTGTTTCTTTATACAGCAATTAATACTGCGTTTTAAAATTTTCAACGCCACAAGATATGCAGCGTTTGAAATCTAAAAATTCAATATGAATTTTTTTAGAACAAATTTATAAAATACTTTGCTTTCCATATAATTTTTGGAGTTGCGTTGTGTTTTACATAATTACAACCTAATTTCAAACCCTTAATAAGACTATAATTAATAGGGATGGGCAAATTTAAATAATGCGATATTTTTTAAGAGTATCGATATTTATTTATGAAAAATATCTATATATCGATGTATTGCACGTATTAAGGTGAAATTATTACCAAATTTAAAAACTTAATAAACCTATGTCAATACATATTTACATATCGAGCCTTTGGTGCAAGACCGCAGTATCTCAAAATTTGAATTTTTTGAACTGGGTATGCAGTAATGATCTTTGGGGATATATCTATCTGAAGAAAAGATTATGGTTCTATCTCTAACTGTTCAGATTTTACAGCTAAAAATCGCTTTATTGCCTCTAGCTTTGTCCAACAATATTTATTTGCAATAATGAAATATTTCCTTTAACTTACAAACAGAAAACAAATTGTGAAAAAACAATAAGGCAATAATTTTTTTTGCTACGTTTTAGGCACAAAAACACAACTGCATAATTTGTGTTCTTTTTTACTTGTTCGTATTATTTCACAATTCATCTTTGTTGAAAAAAAATTAGTTATCATTTCTTCCTATGCTTTATTTGCTATATCGATATATTCCGAATTAATTCATAATTTTGTCGTTAATTTTGTGACAATAACGATACATTATTGATAGGTTGATACAAAATACTTAAATATAAATAAATATTTCATATTTTTAGTAATTTTTTACCTAATTTAATTATAAAACATTCCTCTTTATTAAAAAACTTGTAAAAAAATAACTTTAGTAAACGAAAATACTATCAAAAAGGTGATTCAAAACTTCAAATGCATTTTTCTCAGTTCGCGATTTTTTGACTTACTACGGTATTGCAACAAAGGCTCGATATGTACAAACATATCACATGTAATTCCATTCTAACTTTTTATTGTTTCTTTTAATTTTAAATTTACTGCCTGTCCCTCGATTTAGAAAGAAATTTTCATTCGCTTAACTTTTATTTAAAACAAAAACCAATTTTAAAATTTAGTTGTTAAAGTAAGTTATGCGAATTAAGTTTTCGTTTGAAATCAAGGGACCGGAAGTTAATTCTATAATAAAAAAGTAAAGAATACAAAAAATTTTTATTTATTTGCCATATGAAATCTGAAAAAAGTAAAAAAAATTATTTGGGATTATATAATGCCGGATTATATACTGCCGGTAAACGAAACTTGTGACACATACTATACAAGTAAACTGTGCAATATTTTATTTTTAATATATCGTTGGTGGCATGTCATAACATCCAGTGTCATAGTGCCCATGGAAACTGGGACACTTTTGAAAGTGTCATTATGTCCATGAACACTATGACACTTTGCAAATGGACATTATGAATTATGACACTTTCAAAAGTGTCATTAGGTCCATAATTACTAAAGAAGTTAAATACAAAAAAATTATCTGCATACACGCAGAGAAAAACATGTTTCATTATGGTCCCAACCAACAAAACTATTTTTAAAGAAACTAATTTAACCATAATATGGTTGTCGGTGACAATGATGTGGTGAAATGAAACATAATATGGTAAAAAAAAATTTTAAAATGGTTTTGCTGCTTTTTCTCTGGGTGTTAATATTAAATATATAACGAATATTTAATATTTAACAATATGTACAAGAACATGCTCCAATAATAAAAAAAAACTAAATATATTTTTTTATTACACTGTGAGACAAATGGTAGGGGTCAGTGATCGGGAAGGGTTCAAACTACCGGGGAAAGTAATATCGGTAAAAAAGAAGTTATACGTGTCCCGGCGTTTTGCTGGGTCACGTCGAGGAATCGAGATATATCGATTTGAAGTTAGTAACTATCATATAGGGGAAATTGTGACCTTTGGTGGTCTTTTTTTTACATAACTCGAGAACGACTAGTCCGATTTTGCTGAAACAAATTTAAAAAAATTAGGAATCTGTTCACACAACGTTTCGCTACATAAGCAACAGTTTTGCAGTTATAAATAAATGTATGAAGAAAAAAACTATTTTTTGCCTAAAAAATTGAATTTTTTTATTTTTAATTCATAAAAAATCCAAAACGGTAAAAAAAAGTGTCAAGTCTTATTAAAATCATGAAAATCGCTGGACGCGTTTCACTTTTATTCACAATAAACCTAATAATTACCTGTAATAATTTTTAATTTTACGTGTTAATAATTATAATAAATAATATATAATAAATATTATCCAAATTCATTGAAACATAAAATCAATATTCTAGTCAAAATGAGATACCTTCACGTAATTGTGAATAAAAGGAAACGCGTCCATCGATTTCTTCATACATTTATTTATAACTGCAAAACTGTTGCTTATGTAGCGAAACGTTGAATGAACAAATTAAAGGAATTGTAATTACTAATTATTTTAAATTTATTTCAGCAAAATCGGACTAGTGGTTCTCGAGTTATGTAAAAAAAAGACCACCAAAGGTCACAATTTCCCCTATATGATAGTTACTAACTTCAAATCGATATATCTCGATTCCTAGACGGACCCAGCGAAACGCCGGGACACGTATAACTTCTTTTTTACCGATATAACATTTCCCGTTGGTTTCATCCCATCCCGATTTTGACTGTCGCATAGTGTTATTAACATTCCAACTTTTATGAGTCTATTGCTACTAATACGATATAATTAAGGCGATTGTTTGCATAATTCTAGTGAAATGAAACATAATATGGTAAAAAAAAATTTTAAAATGGTTTTGCTGCTTTTTCTCTGGGTGTTAATATTAAATATATAACGAAAACACTTTTAAGCGCAAGGATTTTCTCCTCTATGGTATAACAAATACCGGCTTCGCTAACTAAAGCTTCTCTGCATAGTCGGCTTTCGTTAGGAAATAAGGCAGATTTTAGAAGCTTTACTTAGCGAAGCCGGTGTTTGTTATACCATAGAGGAGAAAATCCTTGCGCCCGGCCGAAGGCCGGCTGTGCAGAGAAGCTTTAGTTAGCGAAGCCGGTGTTTGTTATACCATAGAGAATAAAATCTTTCCGCCCGGCCGAATGCCGGCTATGATCCCAAATTGGTTTACATTCTTGCTTGCAAGAATTTTTGGCATTATACTTACTTATTTTGAATATCAACAATATTATAAGTTAAGTTGTGGACATTATGACACTTTGCAAAGTGTCATAACGTCCGCGGACGCTACGACATTTCTTTGATGGACGTTATGACACTTTTGAAAGTGTCATAACGTCCATGGACACTATGACACTGGACGTTATGACATGCCACCATATCGTTACCTTAGTCGGAAAAAGTGCTAAGTCCATTTTTTCAAATTATTCAGCACCCAAAGAAAAACTATGTTTAAATATGGCCACCTCCAACAAAACTATTTTTAAAGAAATTTGTAAACATATTATGGTTAAATTTAACTATATTAAAAGATTTTGTTTGTTGTGCTTAATTCCCTTTTTAAATAATTGATAAAAAATACTGAAATTTATTGTTGGATGATAAGCTGTTCCTATGCGCATTTCACTGGTTGCTTAGGCCAGATCATCAGGAAACGTTCTCCTAAATAATTTTAGAAAAGCCAAAGCTATCAGCAAACAAAACTACAGAGGGAATGAGAATTACCTACAAACACTCAAAAATTCTTGTTTGCAACGATATCAAAGCTTAAACAAAATACCAAACAATAAATCAGTGATGAGTTTTATCTTTTCAACAATAATATGGTTGTGCCTTCTTGATGGAGGACACATTTAACCATAATATGGTTGTCGGTGATAATAATATGGTTAAATTTAACCATAATATGTTTACAATTTTCTTTAAAAATAGTTTTGTTGGAGGTGACCATATTTAAACATGTTTTTTCTCTGCGTGAGGAGAGACAAAAAACTGTGCAATTTTTTTTTTAGTAGACATTTTGAAAATCTGTAAATGCAGTTCTTTTCTTTAGTTCATCCTCTTAAATTACCAGTAGTCGTAGGATTTTAAAATAAATCATTTGCGGACTAACAGGCTTTTTTGGACTTAGCGCATTTGCTCTTTGAAATTTCATTATTTTAGTAGGGATTTAGCATATTTTCCTTAAATATGTTTTCTTTTATTTCTGGAATTTAATATAAGGAATTGTTCCTTATGAAGCATAATTCGTTACAGCGGTGTTCGCTGTAACCAAAAAAGCTCAATAAAACTATTAAAAAAGTAAATGTATTTGGTGTTTACAAGAATGTAGTTATTTTATTGGTGTTGATAAACAAAATATTTATTGGTTAACAATAAATAAGAATATGAATTATTAGTTTAAAAAAAGAGCTAAATAATAATAAAAAGGTATATTTTTGCGATAAAGGGAACATCCAATTGCTTAAAATTATACGATTATGTTGAATTCAATAGTGTATTTATTTTAAGCAGAAGCTTTCTATGTTAAAAAAGGTACAGAATATTTAGAAAAACAAATCATAGATGAGGTAGATCAGCATAAAAACGGTGATGGTCCTTGGGTAAAGTTAGTTATAAAAATTGCAGGGGTTCATATTTTCTTGCCGTTACTTTCCTTCTTTCGTTATAGAGTGGTTCCAAACTCGAAAAATGAATAGGTTTTATATTTTTATTTATTTTCTGTGGTAAATTTTTTCACTCTTCGGTGAAACGAAGTTAATACTTTATTTCACAATTTGGTGTTTATTTAATTGCACGAATATCCGTTACCTTGTGATCTCCTTTACCTCGTCCAGGCCAATAAATAATACAATACAATAAATAGTTACCTTCGGCGTGAAAAAAATTGTATAATTATGGTATTTTGCCATATTTTATATTTTTTGTTAAATTCACAAACCCGTATATAATTCGACTGAAGACAGTAAATATTTAAGATTGTATTTCGATGTGTTGTTATAACAAGGACGAAAAAAATATTGAAAATAACCAAAATGCTCAATGCATGCAAAAGCATTTAAAACTGTAATCACTTTGATATAAGAATTATATGAAATGCAAAGTAGATATTTAATATTGCAGCTATTGCCAAATTGCAGTAATTCTTTATAATCCAACTTGAAAAGAAAAGACTTTGGTGCCTATTATGAACTTAATTCGATTTTCGACAGCAGTCGAATTAGTTGATCGAACGAATTTTCATTTGGTATTATGGCACACATTCGATAAAAAAGCACTATTGTGATTTAGTTTATTCACAGTAGTACATTTTCTATCAGCTGTCACTTTAAATACAAATTTTTTGTTAACAAATTTAAAAAACAAAACTAATATAAATCATAGCTACGACGGAATTATGGTACGATAATTCATCTGATGAAGATGAACGCTTACTGGAACTGGCCTGTACCTGTAGCCTGAACTTTTGTAAAAATTCCTTTTGCCAACAAAGGATTTTGTTCCATAAGGGAAACAAGCTTTTCCAACTGCTGCTTACTACTGTCGACTTTAGACCTGCATAAAATAACCAAAAATAATTAAGAATGTGGAATTTGCACACTAAAACTAACAAATTAACATAAACTTACATTTTCAAAAAATTTTTTTTTAAATTTTTACACCGTCGAAAGCAAATCTGTTTTCGTTGAAAAATTCGATGCTCAACGAAATTTTCGACAGTGCTTCCAACTCATAATACCAAATTAACATTCGATAGTCGATGTTCGATAGCCAGCGAAAATCGTTTATCGAATGTAACTCATAATAGGGGCATTTATTAAAAAAAAAAAAAAAAATTGTTTCTTTCAACTGGACTTGGCATATTTTTTTACTTATTAAAATTTTTTTTTGGACGTAGCATATTTGCCTACCACTGCATTCCAGCAAGAAAAAACAAAATAATGGGATTATTTTTTCTTGTAAATGATGTATTTTGAATTAAACTAGCAATCTACATCAAAATCTCAATTACGACGAAAAGTGGACTTAGCACTTTTTCCGACTAAGGTAACAATATGTACAAGAACATGCTCCAATAATAAAAAAAAACTAAATATATTTTTTTATTACACTGTGAGACAAATGGTAGGGGTCAGTGATCGGGAAGGGTTCAAACTACCGGGGAAAGTAATATCGGTAAAAAAGAAGTTATACGTGTCCCGGCGTTTTGCTGGGTCACGTCGAGGAATCGAGATATATCGATTTGAAGTTAGTAACTATCATATAGGGGAAATTGTGACCTTTGGTGGTCTTTTTTTTACATAACTCGAGAACGACTAGTCCGATTTTGCTGAAACAAATTTAAAAAAATTAGGAATCTGTTCACACAACGTTTCGCTACATAAGCAACAGTTTTGCAGTTATAAATAAATGTATGAAGAAAAAAACTATTTTTTGCCTAAAAAATTGAATTTTTTTATTTTTAATTCATAAAAAATCCAAAACGGTAAAAAAAAGTGTCAAGTCTTATTAAAATCATGAAAATCGCTGGACGCGTTTCACTTTTATTCACAATAAACCTAATAATTACCTGTAATAATTTTTAATTTTACGTGTTAATAATTATAATAAATAATATATAATAAATATTATCCAAATTCATTGAAACATAAAATCAATATTCTAGTCAAAATGAGATACCTTCACGTAATTGTGAATAAAAGGAAACGCGTCCATCGATTTCTTCATACATTTATTTATAACTGCAAAACTGTTGCTTATGTAGCGAAACGTTGAATGAACAAATTAAAGGAATTGTAATTACTAATTATTTTAAATTTATTTCAGCAAAATCGGACTAGTGGTTCTCGAGTTATGTAAAAAAAAGACCACCAAAGGTCACAATTTCCCCTATATGATAGTTACTAACTTCAAATCGATATATCTCGATTCCTAGACGGACCCAGCGAAACGCCGGGACACGTATAACTTCTTTTTTACCGATATAACATTTCCCGTTGGTTTCATCCCATCCCGATTTTGACTGTCGCATAGTGTTATTAACATTCCAACTTTTATGAGTCTATTGCTACTAATACGATATAATTAAGGCGATTGTTTGCATAATTCTAGGAACCCTTTCAAGAATATTCTTCCGCGCTTATTTTTGTTGTTGTCTTCTCTTAAAAAACCAAGAAATGTACAATGGAGTAATTTTCTTAATATTAGTTAAAAAACACATGATGCAATTCTTAAAAAACAACACTATTGCAATAGCAAAAACTTTACTTACCTGGTAAGTTAGCAAGTAATATTGGAGACATATGAACACTACTTATTTTTCGGCTGAATAACTACTTATTTTTGTTCGGGTTGTCCACAGAATTCAGTAGTTACAATACACTTACTAGAAGTCACAAAATATCTAGTTATTATTTAACTACCAGTAAGTTGAATTGTAAGTACTTACAATATACTTATTAGAAGCCAAAAAATAACTAGTTTTTATTTGAATGGCGCTAGTTAATAGACCTTATAAGTAGTTATGGAGCTAGTTACCAGTAAGAAAATATTCAGCACTGAAAACAAGACAACTAATAAGTAGTTATTTAGCTGATTATTACTAAGCAAATATTCATAACTGAAAATAATAGTAGTAAAAAGTACTTACTGAGGTCATTACTAGCAAGTACTTATTGAGGTTTTCAGAATAATGACAATTGTAATGACAACTACTTACCAGGTAACGTATGAAATAACTACGACCTATTACCAAAATTCAAAAAGTTTTTCCTGGGTGTAAGCAGTTGAGCAACGGTTAAAATGTTGAATTTTATTATAAAGAGATCTATAAATTTTGAATACAATAGTCGTAGATAAATATCGATGTATCGATATATGGGTATTTTTAATATCGGCGATATATATCGTTTTTATTTTTATACCCTCCACCACCACTGTGGTGAATGAGGGTATACTAAGTTTGTCATTCCGTGTGAAACTTTTTTATTATACATCTAAGACCCCATAAAGTATATATATTCTGGCTCCTTGAGTAATTCTAAGTCGATTTAGCCATGTCCGTCTGTCCGTCTGTCCGTCTGTTGAAAACAAGCTCACTTTTGAAAAACGCAAAAGAAAAGAACAAACTTGGTCTCAAATTGCTTGTAGTTATCCTAAGAAGTTTGGGATTGAAATCCAGCAACAGCGGTTCAGTAGGATCAGAACTATGAATCAAAATGTGGAACCACCACCCTGAAAAAATTGATAATTTTGATACAAAAACTAACATAAATGGTTTATTAATGCACGGAATGACATAAAATTTTGCTCGAATTTGGTTTGTACGACTGCAAATCATAGTAAATTTCGTGACGATATAAACCCATCTCGAGGAAAACAGTTTAGTACGCCTAAAACCGCAATTAAAAACGCTAGCATACTTAAATTTGGTACGTCACAGTTTTATAGGACCAGAAATCACACTGTAAAATTTTTTGAAGATCGGTCCATAATTTACACTAGTCCCCATATAA
Source organism: Pollenia amentaria (assembly GCA_943735925.1). Taxonomy (NCBI): domain Eukaryota; kingdom Metazoa; phylum Arthropoda; class Insecta; order Diptera; family Polleniidae; genus Pollenia; species Pollenia amentaria. The sequence goes on from OX031006.1 coordinate 49,458,181, forward strand.
ACCCTACTCCCGGAAAACAGTTTAGTACGCCTTAAACCGCAATAAATAACGCTAGCATACTTAAATTCGGTACGTCACAGTTTTATAGGACGAGAAATCACATTGCCAAATTTCGTGGTGGTTGGTCCATAATTTACCCTAGGCCACATATAAACCCTACTCTCGGAAAACAGTTTATTGCGCCTAAAACCAAATAAAGCCCACTTTGGGAAAATAATAAAATTCGCCTTAAACCATCACAGATATATTTATTGCGGTAAAATTTCTTACTTAAATTTATATGGCCAGAAAAAATATCATGCAAATTTGTGAAATTTTCTGTTAACGGTAAAACTAATTACACTGCTGTATTGAAATTTATTCTAATTTATTTTTTGTAATACTAGAAATCAGTCTTCAGAATTTTGGGATGATTGGGCCATAATTTACCATATGTCCAATACAAATTACCCTCCTAAAAATTATTTTAGTTCGGCTAAAACTTTTACGAATCATGATATTTTACTCAAGCATGTTAAAAGTCCTAACAAGAAACGCATAAAATTTTCTTATTGTCGGTCAATAATTTAATTCAGGTCTAAACCGCAACTTATTTTAATGGTGACGCTCGTTTTTGTGAAGCTTAGGTAATAATATATGTATTTATCATATAGAGCTCACTCCTGTCGGTGGAGGGTATCAAAGATTCGGCACAGCCGACTATAGCACTCTAACTTGTTTTTTTAAATATCGATATTTTGGTATATCGATATTTATTTTGATATATCCATATTTATTGCCAATCCCTAACAAGTAAACTTAAACTCGACTACAACTAGATTATGTTGATTCTTATCCACATCTCTGCCTTTAGAAGTGCAAAAACAAAATATTTAATAAAATCTTCCCACACATTTTGGAACAAAAAAACATTTTAAGCAAACGTTGACATATTGACAATGATTTGACATCACAAAATTTTTAGTTATAATACTTTAACATTAAGATTCATTTGCACAGAAATAAGGCATGACATGTCAAGCTTAAGAGTTTTGTAGCAAATGTTAAGCTAAACATGTCATTCACTTTCAGTTGTAGCCCTGTAACCCAGGGCTACAACTACGCATTGTAATGAACCAAAATCAGTTAAATGATAAAATGAATATATTTTCTGTTGAACTTGTGGTTAATTTCTTATACATTTTGTTGAGGTTAAACCACAAATATTATGCTGCAGATAACCTTATTTTGTTTTAAATATTTCCTTTTTACAAGAAAATAATTTTGTAATTCAACTCTTTGAAAATTGTTTGTAACACTTTGGAAATTGTTTTTTTTTATAAACTTAATGTCTCAAGTACTACATAGAAAGTTTGTGTTCAAAATTTACCCTTTCCTTGAAAAGGCTCTTTTGAAATTAATTGAAGTCGTGTTAAATGGGCGTTGAAATTTTTTTTAGGTTTGTTGCTTTATTTTTAGCACGTTTTCTCTATTTTTCTTGAAAACTTAAATACACTTTATTACAGCGTTTAATTAAATTTTATGTTATCAAAAGAAATCTTAATTTGATTTTCATTGAGGCATAAAAGGCAAAAATGATTTTAAATAAATTAAGAATAAAAAGAAGCGATGGTAATTTGACACAAATATTCTGAAATGAAAATATTTAGGATACCTGATAGCTTAGGTATTTTGTTGAGTACCCTACAGGATGGAAAATTCGATTTTCATTCAGTTGGTGCTTTATGAAGATAAATATTCGAAGATTATTTTTAATAGAGAATAATGTGGAAATGATTTATATGAGCACCTACCATTTGACTTAATCTTATGGTGTATCTGAACTTCTAGGTGATATACAATAGTTTTACCAACCATCCCCGTGGGTGCAGGATACCTTTGCAATTGTGCACGGACGGATACAGGTTGCAATTTCGGGTGTGTAATTCGACAAAAATTATAAACTCACCCCGGGGCCAGGGCTACACTGAAAGAAAAACGCTTCGTTGATGGAATGAAACCCCGGGTGCCCCGGTAGGCTAGCTGGTAGTGAGCTAGTCTATCAGTACCGGTGTTGCGGGTTCGACTCCCGCCAGAGACTCTGGTCTCCTGCAGACAAGCAAAAAGCTTCGCGGGATTTAGTGTAGGAATAATAAAAAAAAAAAATTACTTTGGCCCCTTTTCATTAATGCAATGTAAACGTTCATTACTGAGACTAAACTGTTCATTGTAGTAATGAACTTTACATTTTTTACAAACACAAAAAAAAAATATAAAAATAGCATATATATTAGGGTATTTATTTAATCGGGCTTTTGCTTTAATCGGTTAATCGCTCGATTAATTAACCGAGGATTTGGTTTCATCGGTTAATTTTGTAATTGATCGGTTAACCGATTAATAAAGATTTTTTTTATAAATTAAGTAATTTCTATACATAAAAATGCATAAAGTTTTTATTATCTGGAGTTTATTTAAAAAAAAGCAATGACATAACAAACATAACAATTCTTGAGCAAACAAAAAAATAATTCATAAATATGTAATACATATTTTTTAATTAATACCATAATATTATGTGGTAATTCAAAAATAAACTGTTTGATAATTTTATTAGTTATTTCAATAGTTTAAGGAGACCTTAAAAATAATCTCTTAGAAAAATGTTTAGGATTTAAGCGATTCTTTTCTTTAGTTTTGATAAATCTTAACTTTGAAAAAATTCTTTTACTTATCGTTGATGTTGGAGAAATCGAACGCAATCTAATTTCTCAGTCCTTTTCCTGGGTTTCTCTAAACGTATAAAAGCTTCCATTATGTCATTAGAGTCATGTTTTAATTTTTTTAAATTTTAACTATTCTAATTGTTTCGGTTAATTCTGTTAAAGGTTTTATATGAGAAAATATTAGAAGAAACAAATAACTTAACACATACATAAATATGGAAAGTTCCAGCGAAAAGTCTCCTTTTTGTAACGTAACGCCAGAAGTAATTTAAATCGTTTATCAAAAATTGTATATGTTTGATTTACTTTTTTACATGCTGTGTAAATCGCAACTTGCTCTACATTAAGTTACAAAAGGGGTAACTTTTGAACAACATGGTCCTAACATACAAGCTTATTTACTTTCTGGCGTTACATTACAAAAATCGCTGGAAATTCCCATATGTAACTAAAACGAGCAAAGATTTTTAATTTGATTACTTGGAAAATAAATCTTTATAAGTCCAAAGCTTATTAAAAAAGGTTTTAAACAAAAGGTCTTGCTCAATTCGCAGACTTATGCAGTTTTCTTATGCAAGTCAAAATACATTTCTATTTTTTGTAACGTCTATATCTTTAAATCTTTAGGGTTGATTGTTGTAAATTTTTTTCTGAATATAGTGCCGCTTTATTACTTTTAATTATAAAAAAACTTTTTACATATTTGACTTCTTCATTGAATTTTTATACATTTTGTCGTACAAATATCATGTCACGTCACAATGGAAATACCCATATAAAAAGTACGTGAAACAAAAAGCTGTTGACAGCAAAGACCTATTTAAAAAACACAAAAAAATATGTTATAATACTACAAAAAATTAAAAATTTTGTTACGTCGGTTAATCGGTTAATTGACTGAAATAACCCGGTTTAATCGTTGATCGAAAATAGCCAATTTTAAATTAACCGATCAGTTAATCGGGTAGTAATTAATCGGTTAACCGCTTAAAGGTTAACCGAATGAACACCTTAATATATATATACATAAGTCGTAAATAGAATGATACAATTGGTTCATGTAACACTTTGCAATACTTTAACAAGATAGAACGGACACACAAATAATTTATAAACTCGTATAATTTGTAGTAAATATAATAATTTTATGAGCTTTGTCGTAAATAATACAATGATCTCGGCCTTTATATAACGTAGTCTATCATTTTATGTTCAAAAACAGACAACGAAAATGAAAAAATAAGAACCGAAAATTCTCACATTCTTTTTCCTTTAACTGGTTATTAACTGCCTGTTTTTAGAAAATAAAAACGAAATTTCGTGTTCGAATATATTTTGAAAACAAAAACAAATTTTCTTAATTAATTCATTTATTAATGATGTGCTAATAATCCCAATTTTTGAATGAAAACACTGAAATTTATTGTTGTGGGAAAGCTAGTTTCTATGCGCATTTCGCTGGTTGCTTAGGCCAGCTCGTCAGGAAACTTTTCCAAATACTTTAGAAAAGCTAAAAATATTATACAAGTAAGACCATAAGGTGAATAAGAATTTTAAACACTCAGGTCTTACTTGTTACAATATCAAAGCTTCAATAAAGACACAACAATAAACCGTCAATTTTTCTTTTTTACATTCCCCTACAATTGGCTGGTTTTTTCGTTTTTATTCGTTTTTTCACACGAAATTTTGTTCTAATTTTCTAAAAACAGGCAGTTAAAGTCACACAATTTACGTAGTAGTCGATACCAGCAAAACAAAAAAAATGCTGATGAAAGTCGTCGCAGGTTGGAAAATTAATAACATGCAATTACCCTGCGGGAAATTTGTGTCGATTGTGTCACCAGAACTGTGGTACGATTCACTTACTTTTAACGATCCGACAATCGTAATTTTTGTCGACATAAATATTCGCTTGCAGTAACGATAGTGTGATTCTGTAATTTATTTTTAACGATTGTAAACAGCTGTAGTTTTTGTAACATCTCTGTCTGCAAAATGTTAAAATAAACGGAAAGCACAAAAGAGAGTTAAGAAATAAAAAATGAAATTGTGCTTACGTTTTTTTTTTACGTTTAGAATTTTGTTTTTGTTCATAATCTGCTTTTTTTTGTACATTTTGATCTTAGAGTATATAGTATGTAGTATGTATACATGTCCCCTTTTAGACAGGCAAAGTTTACTTTGACAAAGTTTGTTAAATTCCCTTTTAAACTTTGTTTCGTGCTCAGACACGCAAAGTTTAATTTGAAAAATTTTTGTTTTCTCTTGTTTGAATATAATATATAAACAGCGTTGCCAGAATGATGATTTTATCATATGTTGAATTATTTTTGACACAAAAATATGATTAAAGATTGTTTTCTCAAATGATGATTTTTTATTTTTATAAATTCTGATTTTTACTTAAATTTTGCTTATACAAAATACACGAATATTTAAACAGTAAATTTTTAAAAAAATTAAGTTTTGAAACAGCTTGATGTGTCTTGGTGCTGCACACTTTTGTACCCAGTATCTAGAATACACAAAAGTGCATCATTAATTCTGGACTGGATTATAATCTATTTCCAATGTGCGAAAGAATTCCTTCTTTCGAACAACTACAACAAAATATGATTTCTTTCGCCATATCACAATTTTCATTCCAAAGAGTCTGGTAACGCTGTATATAAATATAAAGTTGCAGTCAACTTCAGGTATAATCTACGAATGAAAAACAAAACGAATTTGTGAGTACAGCAAAGTATGTACTCCCCCGCTATTCTCTTTTCACTTCTCTTCTATAAACTTAAGACTTTGCAAAGTAAACTTTGCTTGTCTGAAAGGGGTCCATGTAAGAAGTCGGGCCTCAGCCACTTTAAAAATAAAATACATTTTATCGAATAAATAAACACAACGTAAATTATTGTCGTTAAAATAACGAAAAAAAAATCAGCTTAAAGTAACAGCTGATTTTAATCGACAGCGAATATCGTTAAAAATGTTACTGAATAGCAAATTCGATAAATTTTCGTTATATTTATTTCACCGATACGATTATGGTAAAAAAAGTTAGTGAATCGCACTACTGGTCCTGGGATTAGTGAAAATAGAATTAGAATAAAAAGAAATAGCTAATGACATGTGAAAGCAGAACTAATCACTTCAACTGATATATTAAGTACAGACAAAACGGTAGTTTTTTTAATTTTGTATTAGTTTTCTTTTAATAATTTTTTTTATATAAATGGTTTTTTAAAAGATTTTGTTTGTTGTGCTTAATTCCCTTTTTTAATAATTGATAAAAATACTGAAATTTATTGTTGGAGGATAAGCTGTTCCTATGCGCATTTCACTGGTTGCTTAGGCCAGATCGGGGAAATTAAGCACAACAAACAAAATCTTTTAATAAATATTTGTATTCCCAAAAACAACTTTGATAATAAAAAATAAATGGTTTTTGTAATATATATTAGGACCGTTTTTGTCACAGGTTCAGCATTCACCGGTGGTGTGATACATTTGTTTGGTACTATTTAAAAATTTGTTCTTAAAATTAATTCTAGAACTTTTTTTATTGGAAAATACCAAGGACTAGCATTGTAGTAACTAAAACTAAGCACGTCGATTGAGAATAAATGTGTGACTGGTCAAATGGTGTCTGTTAGGTGTCAATTAACCCCCTCCAATGACAGCCCAATGTAAAAGTGATAGGTCCCAATCATATTAAGTGCTGGAACTAGGTCCGGTCTCTGCCACCAAAGAACCTATCACGGGGCTATTTTAGTGTCAGTTCGCTTTCCTCTAGAGAAACTACTTCACTGTCAATTAAAGGTAATCTTACGAAATAGCGATGGGGAATAAATATCGATATTTAAAAAAATTATAATCGATATATATCGCCGTTAATAAAAATGCCCATATATCGTTACATCGATATTTATCTACGATTATCGAATTCGATATTTTTAAGATCTCTTTATAATAAAATTCAACATTTTAACCGTTGCTCAACTGCTTACAATACTGTTGTTTTTTAAGAATTGCATCATATCGTCGGTTGATAATTTATATGTCGTATGTGGATTTTTTGCGGTTTTGAGTTTAGATCGATTCCTTAGGATTTCCAACCTGATCTTTCATTTAGCGTAATCCGTTTTTCGATACCTTATACGGGTTTCGAGATATGGAGTGTTGAGTTTGTCGTATGTGGTATTTGCTGAAGCAATTTTCATATTAAATGTCGTATGTAACTGCCACATACGACAAATTTCCATATAAAACGACAAAAAAATTAATTTATTATTTAAATGTCGTATGTGGATTTTATAAGAGATCAAACTTCAAACTCAATTTTCTCGAAACTATCGGAATCCACATACGACAATTAAATTATCAGCCGACGAAATATTTTTTTTTTAACTAATATTAAGAAAATAACGGCGTTTTTCAATTTTACATTTTAATAGATTACACAGTTCAGTTTTGTCTCGATTTTTTAAGAGATGACAATAAAAAAATAAGCGCGGTATAAATATTCCGGAAAGGGGTTCTAGAATTATGCAAACAATCGCCTTAATTATGGCGTATTAGCAGCAATAGACTCAAGAAAGTTGGAATGTTAATAATAAAAAAAAAATATTTAGTTTTTTTTAATTATTGGAACATGTTCTTATATATTAAAAATAAAATATTGCACATTTTACTTGTATAGTATGTGTCACAAGTTTATCGGCAGTATATAATCCGGCATTATAAAATTCCAATAAATTTTTTTTTTAGATTTTATATGGCGAATAAATAAATTTTTTTCTTGTATTCTTTATTTTTTTTATTGTAGAATTAACAGCTGGTCCCTCGATTTCAAACGAAAACTTCGTTCGCATAACTAAACTTAAAAACTAAATTTTGAAATTGGTATTTGTTTTAAATGAAAGTTAAACGAATGAAAGTTTCGCTCGAAATCGAGGGACAGGCAGTAAATTTGAAATTAAAAGAAACAATAAAAAGTTAGAATAGAATTACATGTAATATGTTAGTACATATGTAAATATGTATTGACATAAGTATATTAAAATTTTAAATTTGGTAATAATTTCAGCTCAATACGTTCGATACACCGATATCTCGATATTTTTAATTAATAAATATCGGTACTCTTAAAAAATATCGATATATTTTTTCAATTTGCCCATCCCTATTATGAAATGTGGGACATAACATGATGTTACAGGAATACAACAGCGAAATCAAATTTTAACTTGATTTGTAACAGGAATAAAAAAAATACAATAGTTAACTAAAAGGCACATTGAAAAAATGTGTTAAAATAAATAACACCAATAATATGGTTAACATTGCATAAATGTAAAATTACATTACACTTATAAACTTTTTTCATTGCATGAACGTAAAACAATTAAGACTTTTATTGGATTTATAAAATAAAATACATTAAAATACTTGATTTTATTAACCAAAAGTTACATCATTTGAACTAAATAACTTGATTGCGTTAATGATACATTAGATTTCAATAACGACAATTTACGTTGCATTGTTGAATTTAATTCATAGAATTAATGAACAGATCACATTATATTTATGACAATTTCGAACTTTAGAAAAAAAAAGATTTTTAAAAATAATGCCAAAATTCATGGAGGAATGTAATAAATCATTACATTTACGAAGTTTTTTCCCTAAGTGTATCTAACCTCTACTGCCATTAAGAATTCAGCAGATTCTGTCGAAAAGCAGCAGTACCTAGGGAGAACCGCCACCAAACTATCCCTCCTGGGTGAAAAATCAGCATTTAATATGGAACTGTAGTTTTGGGTATAAACCACAGTCATGACGTGATCCCCGAAAGTTTCTCTCCGCGGCATTTTTTTTAGCCCTTAAAAAGCCACATAACCAGGAAATGGCAAACAACTAAATATGAAGGCACTTGTTATCAGAAATATAAAGCTACCGCAGAGACAATCATCCTGGAAGACAGGAAGCATTTCCCGCAAGAAGCCTACTAACGAGGACCTCAACCAATAGCCAGACCGGTGTCTCGCACTCACTAGGGCTACTGACTGTCGTGGCACTAGAATGAGAAAGTACTCTGGTAAAATTTTGGAATCAAGAAATCAGTAAGACTTTAAGGGCCCTGTCTGTTTGGATCCTTGTCTAACTCCAGGTATGCATACACCAAACCGGAACGATGTAAACCCAAAAGTTGAAATAACCTTGAGATGATCCCTACAACCCCGGGGTGTTTCAAATGCGAAGTTGATTGAATTTTAATTTTTAAACAAATAGTCAAAAACAATGTGCTATTGAAAGTTATGATAATTTAGGAAAATAGAGTAACAAATAGTTGCACAGGCAGACTATACTTTTTTTCATGTTTTCGCCTCAGTTCTTTTTGTTTTTATAAAAATAATGAAGAGCATGGGAATAATAAATTTACCCTTTCTTAAAAGTATTTCAAAAATTATCTTCTCTTTGGGTGGTGGCTTCCATTTGTTCTTGATCCCTCGCCAAATTAAAAAAATATAATAAAAACAATGTAACAATGAATTTCAAGTCAAAGTTGTAAGCCAAATCTTTAAAATTCTAAAATGAAGAAATACAAAAATATAAAACACGTGATGACATTATTTTTTATTATTTTATTAATCAATGTCCCATATATTCTTTTTAAGAAGGAAATTTATGCTTCAAATACAAATTGACTATTTGTTTTTTACTCTTGTAGCAGATTTGCCACCCATGGTCGTGATGATTGTCGTCAGTAGTTTTAATGATTGTCGGCAAAAGAAAATAAAATCCTTAAGAAGGGACAAAGTGTTTTGTAAATTTTGTTCTTTTAAAATAAACGTCACACGAGGCAAAGTCTTAAATATTTTTTATTATTAGCAAAAATGTAATTAAAGTTTTACAAACACTTTAAGCTGAAATAAGAAAAACATGTTATACTAAAAATACAGTTTCAAAATCGCCTAGAGCACGTCGCATTCCATCTTATGCAGCCCGTTTTCTTTTGTTCAGAATTTCGATCTTAAGTTATCGATATCGAAAAACATTTTTTTCCTTTGTAACTTTTCTTTCGATTTTCTTGGCGCAACATGTCAAAGAGCTTACAACACAATCGAATTATTAAAAAAAGAATTAAAGAGCTGATGCAGCGGAGCCAATAAAACTATTTTAAGGAACATTTTTAACCCTGGATGGTTACTGTTCGCAAATCGCCGATGCTCATTTACTCCTTATCATATACATTTTTTATGCCGAAACCTTAAAAAAGTTAATTAATAATATTAGTATTGTGGTTATTTTATTGAACTGTTAATGGGTTTTAATCCAAATTTAGATATTTTTTAATTAGGCTTAAGTTCATTGAATTTAATTTTCATTAAATTATTTTTATGAAGAGAGGAATTTTACAACACGAAATTAATTAAAATTTTATTGATAATTTTTCATTCTTGACTGCGCTGAGATTTGAACCCAGGCGTTCACGGACAGGTTGCCCAGACTAGTTTCGATTGTAACCACACAATCTCGTCAGTGAAGTTTGCCGTTTTACTCACTCGGCTATTGAAGCCGGATGACGTCAATAGTCAAACATCAATCTTTTAACCAAATGGTATTTCACCTTGGTAGATCGAAATTTGCTTTTGAATGAATGATTATCTATTTTAATTGATTCGTACCTTTTGTCAAGAATTTTTTTTTGTTGTTGTCTTTCTTTTTTCTTGTTTACCTTTTTCAGCACAACTTGAAGGACAAACGTAAACATAGCTCGTGCCTTAGCTGTTAACAATATTAGTATTGTGGTTATTTTATTGAACTGTTAATGGGTTTTAATTTGATTCCGCTTTGTATGACAATCTGCAACCAATGAATACGTTTACTGGAGAGTTCAATTTTCAATGTTTTACACCTGTTGATGTTGCTGAAGGTTTTGGAAATGTGAAATCTAACGCTATTGGCTTGGACATCATTAACCAAAGGCTTATTAATCTTATTCTTCCCTGGATAATACAATATATGTATAAAACATTTGTTTACTACAATTATCACCACAAGCATTTTCTCAAATGAATGGAAAATAGCCAAAATCAACCCCGTGCCTTATATTTCCAAAGTTTTCGTACATTTAATACAGAAACAAGTATTTTAATATTTGACCTCAAACAATTTATTGAAAGAACACCAATTGGGCTATAGATCTATGTACAGTAGTGTGTCCCAAAAAAAATTTTTTTTTTTGATTTTTATAGGTACCCCAGCATTTTTTGAGAGCTTATAGGGTAAAGTATTTTTGTGATTTTTTTCAGATTTTTCGGAAGAGGTTTAAAGGTCGCTAAAATCGAATTTAACCCAAAAATTGGGTTTTCTCGACTTTTTTGAATTTTGCTGATTACTCGGCCCATTAGCACGATTTTCTTTGTTACTAAGTCAATTTTTTTAAAGAAAACTTCTCAAACCTTACTCTGTGCAGATTTTAAAAGTTTCCGTTATTTTTTTGCTCATTTGGGTCCCCTTAATCACATTTTTTTGTAAATTTGGCATAAATTTGAAAAATATTGCTTTGTAACTTTTAAAATTTATATTGAAATTAAAAAAAACTAATGATTCAGTTTAAAAGGTGGATAAATTCTGAGTCATTGGAAAAAAAATAATTGAATTTGCATTTACTGTTCCAAAGTTATACCCTTTTTAAGTTTTGTACCCATTTTGTAAAATTAAAAATATTGTAATGTGTTTGCCAGTTATGCCTCGGATTTGTTTTAATGTTAGATATTTAGATATTAGGTATTCTTTTAAAATATTGAATATGGGTGGTTTTTTGTTCTGTTGCACAGACTTCAGCAATGCGAGTTCAAAAATTTCTAGGCAGCTTACTTCTCATACCCAAAAAATAAATTAAAAAACTATTTTTTTAGCTTTCAATTATTTATTAGAGCTATTACGATGAAGCTCTATGCCCTGCAATAAATTCTGAAAATCTGTTGCAGATAAATTCTGAAAATCTGTTGCAGAGGTTGTTAGATTAATGTTAGTATTAGCTAAGGACATGCCGCGTTCTGCGACATCATTTACCACGTGCAATTGCTGAACTTTGTTCTTTGCTTCATTAAATAATTTGTTTGTATGCCATTTTTCCAAGTAACAAAGAAAATCGTGCTGATGGGACGAGTAATCAGCAAAATTCAAAAAAGTGGGTTAAATTCGATTTTAGCGACCTCTAAACCTCTTCCGAAAAATCTGAAAAAATCATAAAAATACTTCACACTATAAGCTTTCAAAAAAAGGTGGGGCATAAAATAATGTTTTTTTTTTTTTGGGACACACTAATGTACAGTAGACCGACTGACTCACCTTGAATGAAGCTGAAAAAGTGTTTTTGTTACCTTCCGAAATTTCAGCTTGATATGTTTTATGATGATTCCCAAAATATTTTGATTCTAGCGTTGATCATCCGTGAGCTGGACCTTTTTAAAAAATGTCTTTTTTCAGTTTTACGAATTTTTTTGTACTTTGCTCCAAGACGACATAAATAAATTTTGGTATCATCGAAAAGAGTTTTTGAAGCAGCATCCAATGCTATATAAAACTTAACCACTTGCGTTATTGAGATATTTAACTAAACACATACGTTCGTTTCGGGTTTTCATACAAATTCTACATGTGTGGAAATAATGTTCTGCTTTTCAAATTGAATCTGTTTTAAAACGCGAAAATCGCGATGTATTTTATCTTTTTTTCATATATATCAAATATCAAATCAAATTTATTCATTTTTATTTATAATAGCTTGGTGATAAGAAAAAGATCCGTTTTCAAACCCTCGATGCTGTGAGATTAATTTAAATTTTAAAATATTAATTTTTTAATTAAAAACATATTAAACTACTAATGACAGGAACACCATAAATTTATAATTTTAGACTTAAAATAAATTTACGAAAACACTAAAAATGGATTTTTCTCCTGTTCAGCTGAACAAAACTAATCTTCCGACAAACTGTGACATAATCCAGCATTTGTTATTTTTGCGACAGCAGTGCAATAACCAGTCATATGGACTCTCAACATTTTATAAAGCAACGATTACGGTGTTGTCTGAGTTATGGAAATTGGTTCAAATTCCGGTAAAAAGTTTTCCAGCTATATGGAAGAAGGTGGAATACCTCACAAGGAGATATCGTTCTGTTATCGAAAGTAATCGACCAGGTCATATTGCAAACAAAATGGAATAGTGCAAACTTTATACAAATATAGAATCGCGAAAAGATTATTTATAAATTTTATATTTTTTATTGTAATTGTATTTTTCACATTTTGATAAATTGAAAAATGAAAAAATTTGATACCCATATTGTCTATATATGAAGAAAAAAAGATAAAATACATCGGCATTTTCGCGTTTTATGTGAATAATTACAAAAAAAAAAAAAAAAAAATAAATTAAAGGGTCCGCCATCTAACTTTTTTTTTTCAACAAGTGCTTATTTCGTGAATGATAACACTTAGCTCATGTCTGATTTGACAGATAATTAGTTTTATCCTTCCGCTGAACGAATATGGTTGTGTATACGCTTGAACAACGCTGGGAAATATTGCGACATAACTTAGAAAATCATGGTAATGTTGCAGAATGTGTGCGAAAATTTCGTACGGCTTTTGGAAGAATAGAAGCACCGTCAGCTCCGTATGTTCGTTATCTTGTGAAAAAGTGAAAGAAACTGGCATCCTCATCGATAAACCAAAGCGTGAAAAGCCAAAAACAGTGCGTACACCCGAGAATACTGCTGCTGTGGCAGAAAGTGTGCGTGAAGCGCCATCAACATCAATTCACCGTCGTTCTCAACAATTGAACATTTCGGAGACATCATTGAGACGAATTTTGCATAAAGACATTGGTATGACGCCATACAAAGTCCAATTGGTTCAGGAGTTGAAGCCAACTGACCGTCCAATGCGTTTTCGCTTCGCTAAGTGGCCAAAAAAAAATCATCTTTTCAGATGAAGCTCATTTTGATCTTGGCGGATATGTAAACAAGTAAAATTGCTGCATTTGGGGCACAGAAAACCCGCACGCATACATTGAAAAGCCGATACACCCAAAACGAGTCACTGTTTGGTGCGTATTTTGGTCCAGAGCATAATTGGGCCATTTTTCTTCGAAAATTAGCAAGGAGTGGCCGTTACAGTCAATGGCGATCGTTATCGGGCCATGTTGAACGAATTTTTGTTCACAAAAATTGAAGAGGAGGATATTGGCAACATTTGGTTTCAACAGGACGGCGCTACGTGCCACACAGCCGAAGCTGTGACATCAGCCGCAGAGCTGATGTCGTTTGGCCACCTCGGAGCTGCGATTTGACACCGTTAGACTATTATTTGTGGGGTGCCGTCAAAGATAAGTGTTAAGCCGACAAGCCAGAGACAATTGACGCTTTAAAGGACAATATTCGTGAAGCCATTGGTGAAATACAGATGCACACAATCGATAATGTGCTTAAAAATTGGACCGATCGTGTAGGCTACTGCATAGCTAGCCGAGGCAGCCATTTGAATGAAATTATTTTCCATTATTAACCGGAAGGATTGTACTTTCAAATAAAAAAAGAAATTTGAGAAAATATTCAGTAGTTTTTTTTAAAGCATTTTCAAAAAAAAAAAAGTTATTTGGCTGACCCTTTATAATTAAATATTTGTGTATACGTTTATAGATTGAAAGCTTAAATGATCACCATAAGCTATGTTCACGCCTATCAAATATTTGACGTCCTACATGTAACCCCTAGTTTTATCAAAAAATGTTTGCTTTCGGCAAGTTATTGTATTCGGCAAGTGACTTGCGCAACTAAATTGCTGAGGCTGAAAGGGGTAAAAGGTAAAATTTCCTGATTTTTAAAACACAACAAAAAAAAAATATAAAGAATATTTGAGCTGACAGTAATCAACTTAACCTGTTTTGAATGGGCCATATTGAACCAAAAGTCTGAGTTCGGGGGATACTTGTATGGGGGCCCTGTGAAATAATGGACCGCTTTGTTTCGTTTTTAATATTTCATACTCTTTACATTTAAAATAAATATGTTCACACCTATTAAATATTAGACGTCCTACATGTAACCCCTAGTTTAATTAAAAACTTTTTGCTTTTGGAAAACGTTTGGCTAGATAAAACATCATTTAACAGTTTCTAGATTACATTATACAATTATCTTTACAGAAAAAATTATCAGTAGTTTTAATCAATTAAAAAAATGGTTTAAAAAGTAATTGAATTTATTTCAGGTGATAATTGAAAAAATTATTCTTTTATTTGAAAGAAAATTAAAAATATAACTTTGATTTAATAAACATTTTAGTTATTTTGAAATAAATTTTTAATTAAAAAAAAAAAAAAAAAATTATATTATATATAACAATATATAACAAAAAATCTTAATCGATTTTTTCGTTTAAAATCAAATAATTTAAACTTGTAGAATTGTTGTTGGAAATTGTCATAACCTGAGCTTTATTGAATTAAATCAATTCACACATTGTTTTGGATGCAAAATAGATGCAAAATCAACAAATTGTTTGCTTGATTCTATGAATTTGGTATGAAATTTGTGATTAGAGACAATTTTTAATTTTGTCTGTGCCAGGGACCGTAACAGTTATTCTTTTTTTCATAAAAGTCAGATGAAAACAGTTATTTTTGATTTTAATTTTTTGTGAAAAAAATAACAGTTATTTTTTGATTTTTATTTTTTTGAACCAAAATAACAGTTATTTTTTGATTTTTATTTTTTCGACCTTAGATAACAGTTATTTAATGGTTCTTATATTTTTGAACAACAATAGCATTTATTTTTTTATTTTTATTTATTTGAACAAAAATAACAATTATTTTTTTATTTTTATTTTTTCGAGCAAAAATAAAAGTTATTTTTTAAAGAAATGTACGTCATAATTATTTAGTTGACTTTAAATGTTTATTTTAATGCGCATAAGAAATCCAAATGACGATCACACATTTTAATAAATATTAATATTATTATCTTTAATGAAGAACTTTTATTTTTGCTCGAAAAAATAAATATCAAAAAATAATTGTTATTTTTGTTCAAAAAATAACTGTTACTTTCAGGGCTGTGGAGTCGGAGTCGGAGTTGAAGAGCCGGAGGTGAGGTTTTTGTACCGGAGTCGGAGTCACAGTACCCAAAAAAAAAAAACGCGCGACTCCGACTCCAAAATTGTTCGGCATAAAAAATTAAAAAAAAATTCTAATATTTTCCAATATAAAAATTCTTCGAAATTGGCGATGCAATATTTTGCAGATCAATATGAATAAGTAGATTTTAATTTATTTTATAAGAAATAGTTGATTCAAGTACTTTACTATTTAAGAATATTTTTTATACGTGCGGGAAAAAGTCTAAATTACATTAGCAAAACTTATACTCAGTTATTGATCTAGTTGAAAAAGATGAGTGATTTTTTAAATAATTTACTTATGCTAAAAAATGTTAATGACAGGAATTGCCAATAATTTTAATATCAGAATTTTTTAACCATCAACGCTGAAATATTTTCAACATTGTACAGAATAAGTGTTGGTATAGCGCATAAATACTAGTATGTATTAGAAAAATTGTGACGTAAAATTATTTCTCTTTTGTGTAGAAACTAGAGATCTGCATTTGTGCGATTAAACGAAACATGAATTCACATACCAGACTGGCCAGTAGTATGTGATTTTAGAATCATACACAATTTATTGTGTGTAAGAAATAATCTATGTGTGCAAAGCGTTCAATTATTTATGTGAGTGTTGTGAGAGAAATATTTGATACAGGTATAAATAAAAATTATGTTCTTTTACACGAGTAAATACACTTGTGGGGCGATGTACATATTGTGTTTTATCAACACAACATGTGTTTTGTGTTTTTGAAATTTTTTTTTCGTATCGAAAACAAAATGTTAGTAAAAATATATTGCATTAAAAGTGATACCAACTTTTTAGAGGCAAAAAGTAGTTTTAAATATATTTTTAAACAAATGAAATTTTTGTTAATTTTTTTGTTTTAATTTTTTTTAAATCAAGAGAACTTATAACTTATTTTTAAACGTTAATAGATTATTTTTATTTTATAACGAGCTTTCTTTCTTAGCTTTGATAATTTTTTTAAGTTTTAAGTTGAACAATTTTACATTTTTTTGACATTATTTAATTTTTTATCGATAATTTTAGTAAAATATTTGACGGTCTGCATAATAATAATTTTTTTATTTATAATTTTATTACTGTTATTGTTTTTGCATATAAAAAATATATTTTTTACAACCATTTTATTTTCTTACTTTTTTTGTAACGAATGGGAAAATTATCAAATAGGGGAAAAACCAATTTTAACAAAACAAGAAAGACAACAAACACACGAATGATTAGTGTGATTTTTAACTTAACTCAGGTTTTTTTATTGTAAGATGTATGAATTTGAGTTCATCAAACAACAAACAATAAAAGGGACACACGCACAATTAGTGTTAGTGTATGTGGCTGTGTTGATCTCTCATTTAAAATGATTGAGCGTGAATGACTAGCTCTCATTTTTTTACACATTTGATTTGAATATCAAATCCACACACAACAATCATTTGGCTAGCAAATACATTTGTGCAGACCTCTAGTAGAAATATCTTTATCGGGCTGCCTTTAATTCCTACCATAACACTCATGTTTTTCTTATGCACATTACGCGGGGATTCCCATAATTCGTTTAATAAAGATGTTTCTACACAAAAGAGAAATAATTTTACGTCTCATTCATTTCGCATCACGGTTAGAGTAGGAGTCGGAGTCGGAGTCGCACTTAAAAAATTTCAGCGTTTGGAGTCGGAGTCGGAGTTAGTACTTTTTTCGGATGACTCCACAGCCCTGGTTACTTTTGTCCAAAAAAATATAAATAAAAAAATAACTGTAATGTTTGATCGGAAAAATAAAAATCAAAACTTTAAAAATCATAATATTTTATCATAGAAAAGTTGATAAGCATCAATATGGTATACTTGAATCAGTTTGCCAGCATTTACTTCTATATGCTTTTTTTGTTTTAAAATTTCAAAATAACGGTTATTGATAAAAATCGAGCTAAAGTTTGATAATTTACTGGTTACGCTTTTTAGGATTCTTTTATCAAATATTTGTCAGGTCTGTACATACCTTTACTAAAGCTGTTAGATAAAAGTATAAATCGGTGGGAATTAAAGCCACTGCAAAAATTTTTGTCCTGAAAGCCCTAAAATGCGATTATGAGAGATAACTTTCAATATTTAGGGGTGCATTGAAGATCGAAAAATTACAAACTTATCTATGATATAAAACTATACCCTATATCATTTAAATGTGCATATGTTTCTTTTATTTTGCCACACAGTGCCATTTGTGAATGTAAGCTTTCTTTATTTAATTTTTAAAAAAATACGTAAAACAAGCATTTAGTCTGTTTTACAGTCTGTTTGTCAACATAAAATAAACATTTTCGCTTGTGAAAATTTATTGAAGCAACAATAAAAAAACTCAAATTTGTTTTCGTTTTCAATATAAATTTTTGAACGAAAATTTTCATTTTAGTTAGAAAAACAGGCAGAAAGTGTTAACAATTTCGTGCTTAGGCAAACATATTCATTAAGTTCGACTCTACAGGTCTTGAATTTCTAGGAGAGAAGAGAAAGGAGAAATGAAAGGGGTACAGACTTGACCGTACTAGCCAATTTTTGTTTTTCCTTTTGTCTTCATATTTGTAATATGCTGGATGAATTAAATTTTACTATAAAGCAAAGAACGAGAAAGTGGGCGACACAAGGTAACTGCGTATGAACGAACGTATACACAGGCTTAAAATGGAATTAAAGAAAACCTGTTTAAACAAACCTGACGTGTGTGAACTAGTACATTGATGAAGAGAAAAAAAATTTTATACATTGACGTCAAATATTCTGTATTAAATTGCATTCCATTCAAAGCTCACTGCATTTTATCTTTAAAGGATTATAAAATAAAAAAATTATACTTAGTTAGATATGTAAATGTTTATATTATATAATTATATTTAATTTCCTGACGATGCTAACCAAAGGTTAGCGAAATATTGAAAATAAAAAAATAAATATTAAAAAGACCTAGAGCTTAAAATATATATAAACATTTTAAATTAAAGGTTAATTGCATTTTAATTACTGAACACATATGACACTTACAACAAACCACAATTTTATGATTATTAATTATGAGGGCTGGTTAAACACCAGTAAAATTTATTAATTTTATTAATTGATAAATCAACTATATAATAGAAAGTACAGTGGCTAAGAAAACTTAAAATATTTTATGAGAAACTTTTATAGGGGCTAAGCACAATCGTTGCCTTTTTTATTTGCTCATACCCAAATACCCAAAAAAAAAACCATAGCAGGTTTGAAAGGACAAAAAGTAAAACTTTTGCTTACCAAAGTGAATCATATTATGACCAAATATATTCTTAATATAACATCATAATATTTTTCCATAATCGTTATTTATTTTTATTACATCATATTATAATTTAATGTAATCATATTATTATCATGTTAATCATAATAATATAAACGGACACGTTTTGGAAATCGAATACTGAAATCGAACAAATTTTGAAAACTTTCCTGAGCTCAAAGTTCATTAAAATATGTCCCTCATAAGAAAACATAATTCAAGATCTCCATCGATTTAAATTTCATGTGATTTATATTTCCAGAACATGGCTGGTAGATTAATCTAAAACCGAAAAATATTTTTAATATATTTATATGCTTATTTACTTACTGGCAACCTTAACGTAAAACTCTTACAGATATTTCACATCATAATATGATGCAACTTCACACATAATCAGGCATGTCATAAATTCCGTTCGGAATGGAAATGATTCCGTAGTCATCATTCCGATCGGAATGGTTTTAGCTTCTATAGATTCCGTTCGGATTCATTAAACCTCAAAAAAATATGAAACCACTTTTTGTGTATTAAATATGGCAACACTGCAAACAAAAACAAACAAGAAAACAGCTGATCCTGAAAACCAGCCAAAATGTACGTCGCTGAACTAATCATAAACGCGTGGTGCGATTTCAACCAAACTTATACACTACGTAGGCAGTGGCCCATATATGGTTTATATGAAGTTTGGTTGAAATCCGATAACGCATGTGTGTGCGGTGCGTATGTGAAGTGAGTGTGTTTTTGCCGCAGGCATTTGGCAAGCCTTCAGTTCTCTTTATCTACACAACAACTCATGGCAAAACCAAAAATGTTGTCTACGAAAGAGCTCTAAGATAGTTTAAGTGATACATAGTCTAAGATTGTAAGAAACTAGAATTAAAAGTTGAATAATAGGGAACAAAACCAACTTTATTAAAAACAAGTGTGTTTCTTTTCTTATTTTGTTTTGCCGTGCGAAGCAGGCAACGGGCCCGCTAGTAAAATTATATTTATTATAGATAAGGAAGCAAAAAGACAGCGTGCTTTACTGAAAACAATATATTTTGAATAGTTTGTACACCTGAAAAATGCTTAAAATATGAATTCCACCTTGAAAAATGAAAGTGGTATAATTCCGAAAAAAATTTTCGTTTTAAATTTTCCATTGAAGCAAAATACGGAATCAATTCCACTTCCGAACGGAATTAAGCTCTGTGACATGGCAATATTTGTAACGTATTTTTGTCGTAGGTCGCAATTATTTTTAAGGGTAATTCCATGTCAAATCGACCAAGCGTGGGATCCGACCCCTTTCAATTTGAATGAAATTTGGTAAGAAGATTCCTTTTATCCTCTAAGGAACATATATCAACGAAAAAAAATTTTAAATTTTTTTTGCAAAAGTTATGGCATATTCAAAATATAATAATTTCGCCGAATTAGCCGAATGTGTTGAGTTTAATTTTTCAATATCTCAAAAACTACTGCACATACGAAGATGATTTGTATGTCATTTTAAAAAGAACACTTGGGGCTACAAACAATTTATTAAAAAATTTTTTTTTAAAACAACCTAAAACTGTTCTTTAAAAATACTGAAACTTTGAAGGAGGTGTTTTTTTTAAGATATGATTTTTTTTCTTTCACAACCTGTAAAAAAATAATCTTAAAATAAAATTTTAATATTGTAATTTTGAGTAATAAGTATTTATTAAGGCTGATTTGTTTGAATTAAGGTGATTTAAAAAAAGTAAAGACAATGATCCAGTTTCTTTTGTATTTGTTGCATTTTTTTGTTGGAGCTCAATGTAGGCACTTTTAAAGAAAATAATACTTTTTGTCACATTGCGTCTCCAAAAAATTAAAGAAGTTAAATCAGCTAGTAATGTATGAAAGGGAGACAGTGTGTTTTCTTAGGAAAATATTAAATATTTAACGTTTCCCCTAAAATTAGCTTATGCTTAGAAAAAATTATAAGTGAATAGTACAGTAAAAACTTAAATTTTCCAAGTTTAACCCAAAAAAATATTTTTTACAAACAATCTCTTAAAAATTTCGAAGCGAATAAAAAACAAATTATCCAA
Organism: Pollenia amentaria; assembly: GCA_943735925.1. NCBI lineage: Eukaryota > Metazoa > Arthropoda > Insecta > Diptera > Polleniidae > Pollenia > Pollenia amentaria. The sequence goes on from OX031006.1 coordinate 49,479,474, forward strand.
ATCACTCCAGCTATTCTCACGTGATGCGATTACATACATGGACCGTTTAATTTATACATATATATATGTAGTTTATAGCGAAATCGTTTTTCTCTTTGTCTCTTTTCCTACCGTTGGTGCCTGGCGGCTTTTTCTTAACCTAAAAGTAATTAAAATGATATGAATGTTGAAGCATAATTCAATACCTTTTTTAAAGCCTGGTTCGTTCATACACTTTTCGATATGAGTATTTTTTCAATTTAAATGAAGAAAAAGTTTTTTTTTTTAATATTCAGGAATGCCGCCATGACAGGAACGGTAGGAAAGGAGGCAATGAAAAACGATTTCGCTAAAATAATGCATAAAACTCATTAAATTGGAGACATAACGTGACAAAAAGTATACATTTCTTGGAAAGTGCCCACATTGAGCTCCAAGAAAAAAAATGCAACAAATAAACAAAAGAAACTTTATCAATTCCGTTACTTTTTTAAAACACGTTAAATCAAAAAATCAGACTTAATAAATACTTATTGCTCAAAATGACGATATGAAAATTTTGTTTTAAGATGATTTTTTTAAAGTAAAAAATCATATCTTAAAAAAGAAAAAAACACGTGCTTCAAAGTTTCAGGATTTTTAAAGAACAGTTTGAGGTATTATATAAAAAAAAATCAGCCAAATAAAAAATTAGGTTTTTGAATTAGTCCATTTTTAAAATTTTATATTTTGCAGATATTACATTTTTCAGCGCCAAGTATTCTCTTTAAAATGACACACAAATCATCTTCGTAAGTGCAGTAGTTTTTGAGATGTTGAGAAAATAAACTCAACACATTCGGCTAATTCGGCGAAATGTTGACATATTGAAAATGACATAACTTTTGCAAAAAAAAATTTTTTTTCGTTGATATATCTGTGGTTTTCATGGGTAACCGCGTATGTCTTAAAATCAAATTTTTCAGGAGAGCGGAAAAACATTCTAGATCGAACTACAGGCTAGGTATTGTACTTTTTGAAATTGTTCATTACGTAAAAAAATCGGAATTGGTCCATATTTTTTTCAGAAATTTTATGAACCATGTCCAAGAACCTTGGACCGTTTAAAATTAAGCAATATGGCATCATCACTCAAAATCGGAAAAAATGGACATACGCGGTTACCCATGAAAACCACATATATGTTCCTTAGGGGATGAAAGGAACCTTCTAACCAAATTTCATTAAAATCGAAAGGTGTCGGGTACCACTCTTGGTCGATTTGCCATGGAATTACCCAACTTTTTCACAAAATTAACAGAGTACAACTCTATCAACATAGTTTCATAGAAATTCCATACAAGATTTCTTCATATGAGTTTTGATAGCATTTTACGTAAAATGTTGAACAGAGTACTAGGCTTTAACTAATAATCACTACAGGCATTAAGAACAAAACATTAAAGTATTTAAAAAAAATTTAAAAATTTCCATTATTTATTCATGTTTAATTATCTCCAATGCATTAATGTCCATTTCGTTAAAACAAACACAACAATCTCCAATTATCACATTGGGTATATTCATAAACTTCGTAGTTCATTTGTTTCAAACGTAGTTTATATTTTCCTCTGATTGATTTGCAGCAAATAGCAAAACTTCATACAAAAAACTATGAAAACAAAAGTTTTTGTTATTCAGAAAGAAACTACAAAAATTGAGACAGCTGCCTTTGTTTTCATACCGCTCATTTGATGTGGTAGGTTATAGTATAGTCAGACTTACCCCTTTATATGCTCTTACCTTTACAATAGTTTTAAATATAAATTTAAAATGCAATATTCCAACTTGTTGTGTTTTCAAATATTTAAAGGTTTACCAGCGCCATAAAGGTCACATTTTCGTTATATTGTGATTAATAGCGAGTAAATAAGAAACATTTTTTAATTGCATAGTTCATGTGTCGCATACATGTTGTTGTCCTTTTTATGGATTAAAAGAGATGAATTTTTACACAAGAGCTTAACGAACTGAATCAAATCGCACTTGATCAACAAGAGGGTACTAACCCAAAATTTTCAGTTAAAATAAAATAATTTTAAATTCACTATGGCATATGAAAAACAATTTTTAAACTAACCAACTAAACATTTTTACAGCAAGTAGATATGAATATTACGTTTCGACTTTTGAGTTAATACCCTCTTGCTGATCAAGTGCGATATAAAGAAAATAAGGTTTTTATTTATTTATATTCTTAAATACATATTGATGATATTTTTTTTATACACAAAGTATTTTGCATTATTGCTCCGATTGTTTTTTTGTTTCTCTGATTTATTTTTAAAATTAATTTTATTAAAAATTAGCTGATCCGGCAAATATTATTTAAATATTTTGGTTGTTAAAAAAAAAAATAACGAATGTATTCTAAGTGTGTAGGGATGGGATCTGTAACAGCTGAAGACGATGACCTCTGAAAAAAAAAACTGCAATAAAAACTCCAATAACAACAATAATATCTACTAAGTTGATTATTTTTGTACAAACAAAAATTTTTGGCATGACATGTTTAAACATTTTTTTTTTGGATATGGACATCCTAATGACCTAGCGGTTTGAAATATCGAGCCATAACCGCAAAAAAAGCGTAAGTAAGATTTTAAATTTTCATTTTTTTTAATAAATGAATTAATTGGCAACACTTGCATCATCTCCTAAAATCTCATGGTCACAGAAGGAACCGTTAAGATTTTATAGCAAAAACAATTTTAGTTTAAGCGCCAATTTTCATACAAAATTTTTGTGAAATATAATAAAAAATGGCTTCTTCTTTGTTTTTGTCGCTTGAACTTTTTTTGCGGTTATGGCTCGATATACTTTCCAACATATTCTCATTCTTACCAAATGTACACAAAACATTCCATAAAAATCGGATGAGCCGTTTAGGAGGGTTCAAACACAAACAGTGTTTCACGTGATTTTTATATTTTAGAATAATATTTCTACTATTTTTTTTTTTTTTAATCTTCTATAAGTAGTTTTATTCTCAATCGATAAATTTAAGAAAAATTTTGTTTTGTTTAATTAAATTTATGTTTTATGTTGTGTTTATGTTAAACGAAATGTGTGTTAAATATTCAAAATGCAAAACTATTGACGAAAGATTATATGTGAGTAATATTATTCCTGTAGAACTAAGTTATCGTTGTTGCTATTAAACTATTATTTTTTAATTGTGTATTTATTTTGATGTTGCCAGATCTAATAAAATATCCCTGATGATGTTGGGAATCTCCAACGAAACGTCGGAAAAAATTATGAAATAATCTTTTATTTGCATAGAATACATGACCTTAATAAGCCCGATTTAGAATTTTCTAAACAAATCAATAGTAGAATAGTTTTATTTATTAGGGAATTGTTAATCGTCTGAAACATAAATAAAATGAATTACTTGAAACGTTCACAGAAAAAAGTGTTTTATCAATTAAAAAAATAGTTAAAAAAGTATTTAAATTTAATTAATGTGATAATTGAATCAATTATTTTTTTAGTTGAAAGAAAATAAAAATTTTATTTTGATTTAATTAACATTTTAGTTGTTTGGAAATAAATTTTCAATTAAAATTTTAATTAAATAAGAAAAAATCTTAATAAACTTCGTTTAAAATAAAATAATTTAAACATGTAGAATTGGTGTTGGGTCAATATCAAAAATTATTTTCGGGAATGAAATATTTTATTAATTAATTCATTTATTAATGATGTGCTAATAATCCCAATTTTTTAATGAAAACACTGAAATTTATTGTTGTGGGAAAGCTAGTTTCTATGCGCATTTCGCTGGTTGCTTAGGCCAGCTCGTCAGGAAACTTTTTCCAAATACTTTAGAAAAGCTAAAACTATTATACAAGTAAGACCATAAAGCAACCAGCGAAATGCGCATAGAAACTAGCTTTCCCACAACAATAAATTTCAGTGTTTTCATTAAAAAATTGGGATTATTAGCACATCATTAATAAATGAATTAATTAATTGTCAATATTTATTTAAATAAATTAACACATTGTTTGAAATGGCAAAGTTTTTTGATCACTTTTTTAATTAAAATTAAAAATATCATTTATTGAAAATTTTTTTTCAAAATGTTAACATTTTTAGTAATCAATATAAGCACAACAATTTTGGTAATAGGTGCATAATAAACAACTTGTTTGCTTGATATTATGAATTTGGAATAAATTTGGTGATTGGAGAAATTTAATAATTTTTTCTGTGTTGCAACCTCTGAAACAATCTATTATTTTGTATGTATGTATCAGTGATGTCAGTAGAAATTTAAAAAAAATCCATGCGTGTCTAAAAAGGTGGCATGTCATAACGTCCAGTGTCATAGTGTCCACGGACATTATGACACTTTCAAAAGTGTCATAACGTCCATCAAAGAAATGTCGTGGCGTCCGCGGACGTTAAGACACTTTGCAAAGTGTCATTATGTCCACAACTTAACTTATAATGAAAAATATTAAAATGTGTTATATAATCAATGTGTGTAGTCTTAATTCTTTGTAGTCTATGTTGATATTCAACATAAGTAAGTATAAAGCCAGAAATTCTTGCAAGCAAGAATGTAAACAAATGTGGGGTCATAGCCGGACTTCGGCCGGGCGCAAGGATTTTCTTCTATATGGTACAACAAATACCGGCTTCGCTAAGTAAAGCTTCTAAAATCTGCCTTGTTTTCGAACGAAAGCCGACTATGTAGAGAAGCTTTAGTTAGCGAAGCCGGTGTTTGTTATACCATAGAGGAGAAAATCCTTGCGCCCAAAAGTGTTTTCGTTATATATTTAATATATACACCCAGAGAAAAAGCAGCAAAAACATTTTTAAAAAATGTTTGATAGTAATGATGCCTTAAAAAGAAAAATTATTGTTTATTTAAATTCAAATTAGTTAATATCATTATTCTATATTTATTATATGTACTATAATTTAAGCACTTATGTCTGTAAGGTTTTTTAATCTATAGACTGGAAAATTAAATAAATAAAAAATAATATGGTTGTCGGTGACAATGCTTTGGTTAAATGAAACATAATATGGTGTGTAGTCTTAATTCTGTAAAACATTTTTTAAAAATGTAAAACATAACGTCCATGGACACTATGACACTTTTTGGAGTGTCATAACGTCCATGGACACTATGACACTGGACGTTATGACATGCCACCATTAAAATGTGTTATATAATCAATGTGTGTAGTCTTAATTCTTTGTAGTCTATGTTGATATTCAACATAAGTAAGTATAAAGCCAGAAATTCTTGCAAGCAAGAATGTAAACAAATATGGGATCATAGCCGGCCTTCGGCCGGGCGCAAAGATTTTCTTCTATATGGTATAACAAATACCGGCTTCGCTAAGTAAAGCTTCTAAAATCTGCCTTGTTTCCGAACGAAAGCCGACTATGTAGAGAAGCTTTAGTTAGCGAAGTCGGTGTTTGTTATACCATAGAAGAGAAAATCCTTGCGCCCAAAAGTGTTCCGTTATATATTTAATATATATACCCAGAGAAAAAGCAGCAAAAAATGTTTTACCATATTATGTTTCATTTAACCAAAGCATTGTCACCGACAACCATATTATGGTTAAATTAGTTTCTTTAAAAATAGTGTTGTTTGTTGGGACCATAATGAAACATGTTTTTCTCTGCGTGTATGCAGATCATTTTTTTGTATTTAACTTCTTTAGTAATTATGGACCTAATGACACTTTTGAAAGTGTCATAATGTCCATTTGCAAAGTGTCATAGTGTCCATGGACGTTATGTAACTTTCAAAAGTGTCGCAGTGTCCATGGACATTATGACACTTTTTGGAGTGTCATAGCGTCCATGGACACTATGACACTGGACGTTATGACATGCCACCTCTAAAAACCCTTCCTTTTATCCTACAACCAAAAAATGTTCCCTACAACTTTCCCTACGTTCAAAATGTATTGTTTTTAGAAACAAGCAAGCAAGTATATGTTTTGTTAAGATTTTGTCAATATTATAATTAAAGGATTTATTGACACTTATAATTAAAGCATTTATTAACAACAAGAAACAAAACCAAAATAAAAATGTACACGCTATACACACCCATATAAAACTTTAATTCTAAAAAAAACACTGTGTATCAAATTCAAATATTTTTCTTTTTGGAAGAAAGGCCACTATATAAAACATTAAATCTAGAGACAAAACATAGTCAAGATGTATGCTTGCGTTTTCATTTCTCTATCTCTTGTCATTAATAAAGGACTTAAAATTTTTCAAGACTACTTATTAAAAAAAAAATTTTATATAACTATCAATCTAATATTTTTTCATTTTAATATATCGCACTTGGTCAACAAGAGGGTATTAACTCAAAATTTTTATTTTTTCACCTTTTGAAAAAAATCGACACGTAATATTCATATCTATCCGCTGCAAAAATATCGTGCTACTTTGTCTATTATATGGTAATGAAACGGTTGGTTTATAAATTCTTTTTCATATGCCTTTAATGTAAAACTAAAAATAGTTTTGCTTCTATTGAAAAATTTCTAATTTTGAATTAATACCCTCTTTGTGATCAAGTGCGATATATTCTTCCATATCCTTACAAGTTTTCAATAAACATATTTTAAAAGTTCGAAATTTTATGATTTTATTCCTCTTAGTTTAAACGGTGTGATGGTTTTTGTCTCGGTACAAAATTAATTTCTAAGTAAAAATTTCATTCATAAGTGCGAATGTAAATAGCATAAATAAGCGAATAGTTCCCCGTCCCCCTAATGTGGCTTTTGAACTTGGGGAAGTTTGTCAGGTGGTTAGGACTCATAGTATAATGATTCTGCTTAAAAATACTACATTTACACTTAAATGCTATTGTATAAGAAAAACTTTTTTAAATGAAAATAACTCGAATTTTAACGTGATTTTACACACAATATTTTAAATGAGAAATAATTTTAAAAATTACCTACATCTGCCTTAATATAACAAATCTGTCCTTTTTTCCTTACGCTTGAAAAATTCAGAAAAAACCCCTACAAAAAAGTATAATTCCCTACTATTGGCATCACTGCTATGTTTATGGTTAATTGGACTTTTTATATCTTTTTTCTTTCTGCTTTCATTCACTACCCAGCAAAAACTTTGCTTACAAAATAAGCAGAAAAATAATGAGAAATTAAGGAAAAGAGTACTTATTTTTGTACAACCTAAAAAATAATATCTTTATTTTATACAAGACAAGATACAAGAAATAAGTACTTTCAAAAAGGTTAAAACACACTTATTAAAATTGCTCTGGAATCTTATGGAATTTTTGGTTGAAAAAGTGCACCCAATAATTAATTTATCGAAATGTAAGAAAACATTTAATAAAGAGTGTTTTGGCTGCACAAATTCATTTATAGCTCTAACACTGTAATAACAATGTGTTTATTAATATATGTAAATAGACGGGCCGGGCCTGTCACAGAAATCAATTTCGATCGAAAGGTTTTTTAATTCCGAGAAAGCTTCTTCATAAAACGAAAATCGATCAATTTTCTCGGAATGAAATCACTTTAAATTTTTCGATTAAAAAAAGTTTTTGTTTTGGTTTGCACAATATATCCACATTTAACTTAAGAATAACAAAATTTAAATTTGTCGGAATTACGAAAATCGATCAAAGTCTGAAGAAGGTAAAACAAAATCGATCGAAATGAAAATACGGATTCAAAACTATTCCGAACAATTTCTGTGATAGGCCTGATTATGCTCTTCAAAAAAACATCGTTTTCATTAGAATGATATCACTGCTAGTATTATAATAACAAAAATATATTGTGGGAGTAATTTTGGAACATATTTATGTTCATATATATTTTCATACATATTTCACATCGAAATTATTCTTAAAATTTTATAATATTACCGTGTATCTAACAAATATTAATGGAATATATTGCAAATTGATTCAAATAATTCTTTAAAATCATATAGTAATAACCAAAGAAGACAAAAAAAAGCAAAAACCAAAGTGTTTACAGCAAAAAAAAATATATAAAAAAAGCACAAAAATTTAGAAAAAAAAGCAGCAAAAAAAGCATTTTTATTTTTTTAATATATACATTTAAATATAAAAAATTACAGTTATTCTATTTCTTCAGATTCGTGAAAACAGTTACAATAACCAATCATGTGGGCTTTTATATTTGTAAACGTCATGTTTCTTCGTCTTTCTGTTAAAAGTGAATTGTATAAGTAAAAACTTCTTTCCCCGTCAACGGATGTTGTTGGAGCAAATTTATATTTCAAAATTTCATTTCGTCATCAGGTTAAGCACCAGTTTGAAGAATGTTGCTTATTTGTCAAATTTGTTTGAACCCCGGATTTCTTTGAAATACATACTGCATTAAATTTCTTCATACATATTTTTTCATGTAGATTCTCAAGAGCTTATCGTACATTTGACACAATATTTACAATTTCGTGAATAGCTAACCCAACTGTTTGTAGCTTTTTTCTTTATAGAAGACACAATAATTGAAAAATTGTTTTTGATAAACGCAAGTTGGGAACTTAATCCGGGCAAGTTATATATTTCCTTGGCGTGCGCGATCGAATCTGAGTCTTCACTTTTCAGTTAAGAAATAACAGCCTTTACTTTATCAAGGTATTCTGCATATGCATTGTGGCTTCTATCCAAGTACCCCAACGTGTAGGGCATGAGAACGGTGGAAGAGCCAAATTGGGATTCATTTGTAAAAATAACTGCTTTCTACGAGGAGGCTATGGAAATTAAAATTTTAGTTTGTATGTGTGTAAATACGAGTTATTGAAAAATTAACTTAACAAAAACGGAATTGGTTAAAGATATTAATTTATTTACATGCTGAAAATCTAAGCGCTGCATCAGTTACCATTAGCAATATTTTGTCGTATTGAATGCCTAGATTAAATTAAAAAAAAAAAAATTATGAATCAAATATTCACTTACCATCAGGCCATAAAATTTGTAATGAATCGTTGAAGAAAGATGCAAGGAAGCCCTATTTCCATTTTCGAGAACACCCATGTTCAATAAAAAAGGTTTATTTCCAACATCGTCATTTAAAATACCAAATATAAAGTTGGCCACATATCTTTGTTCACTGTCTGTTGTTTCATCAACAGAAATCCATATATATTTACCTTTAGCCTTTTCACGCATTTTTCCCAAAGCTTCCGTATACATTTGAGGTATGTATTTACCTCGAATAGAACTTTCGCTTGGAACTGACAAATTGGCGTACTTTTGAAATTTGTTTTTGAAACTGGGATGGCTTACTTTTTTTCACTGGTATATTTGTCTCCAACAAAAATTTACATATATCTTCTTGAAATGTATTGGCAGTAATAGTAACAGGAAATTCCTTTATAAGTTTTTGTGGACGATTTTTTTGGCAAGCAGCTTATTTGTGTTTTTGGTACAAAAATGTTGCTCCCCATTTCACTTTTTTTCGCTATTAATTTTACTCGAACACACATTACAAAAAAGCCAATTTTTTTCACCTTTAAAAACTTCAGTATACAATTTTACCATTTTTAGCAAAAATAACATATTTGACTTTTCTTTCGGCATTTTTTTTTTATTATTTTTTCGTTCACAACGGCCGGGTTACTTATTTTGTTTTAAACTCAAATAAGTAACACGGCTGTTTTTTTTTGGGATGGTAAGTTTATTAATTTTAGTTGTAATAAAGCGTATTGAATATGGCCCAAAAACGTTGAGTCCACAACTAACATATTTTTGTTTTAACCCAGAAAAAAGTTGTCAATTATTTTTTTTTCTCATGTTTTCTCAAAAAAATATTTTTTTCGTAAAAATTATGTTAAAAAAAGCTAGTTTACAGCAAAAACATAGGAAAAAAGCAAAATAAGCACCATAATAACAAAAACAGCAAAAAAAGCAAAAATGGGCAAAAACAGCAAAAAAGAAGAAAAACAGCAAAAAAAGCAAATTTGTCTTCTCTGGTAATAACTTATTTAAATCACTATATTAAAGTATTCTTTTGTTATGTATAATTATGACTTATTTAAGATATAATAAGAAAGTTATTATTAAATATATAACTAATAATGCAAAAAGTGGCGAATACGGCTACAAAGTAATGAACTCAGGAAGTCATTAAAAATAGCATTGGAAGTTAAGTTTTTGCTGGGTATTTTTCTTCAAAAATTTTAAATATTACTATAATTCCAATAACGTACTGTGGCAATTATGATTTCAAGGTCTCAATGAAGAGACTAGAAGATGGACTTATCAGAACAAAAATCTAAGTCATACACATATCAATAGTTGCTACCTCTTACCCGAATGCACATCTAACTGAGTGCGAACCATTCTGGTACTTGTCAATTATGACGTCTCCCAAATATTTAGAAGAGGGAAGTGGGGCTCGATTGTCGACTTTGCATTTGTTAGCCCTGCATTTTTCAAGACGTTTATACGAAATATTAGCGATCAGCAGAATATAAAATTAATATTTTTTTTTTTTTTTCAGTATTTGTTTATTGAATCTTCATATATTAAATATGAACTAACAATAATTAATCAAATCTTATCCTAATATTTACTTTATGTCCTGCCAGTGCTATTTTTAATATTAATATGGCGAAATATTACTAACCCTGCGAGAAGGATAACAGTTACACCCTATTACAAAGGATGTTGATATGTCAAGTTGGACTCAGAATCGTTGTTACAGGAATTTATACCAAGAATAATACAATAAAAGAAGAGGAAACAAACTACTGGTGGAAATCGATATTGCAAAGCGGTGAAATAGTGCCTTTAAGCCAGGCGACTTTTTTAAAGAAGAAGGTCAGTACAAAAACACAACACACGGCGACAATCATCCCTGCGGGAAATTTGTGTCAATTGCTCTTACAGCACTTATCCCGTGACCAGTGAACAAAACTTTATAACTAAAAAGAACGAATTGTGAAAGGTGAAAACAAGACCTATCAGTTAAATGGTGGTAATGTGTTTAGAGTGTAGCTAGTCCAGAGGAAAGGTAATTGGCACAAAACTATTCATGTGACTGGATTTTGTGCGGGAAGTGGCCGTTGGTAATAAATAATCCATTACATTGCAGAACTTATTTCAAATTAGAATTAGTAGAATTGAATAATAAGAAATAAATAGCAAAATTATTATAAAATGTTATGATATACCATACTTTCCGTTTTACAATAGAGAGAAAAAATTAATCTCTAATCACCAAATTCATAGAATCAAGCAAACAATTTGTCGATTTTCCACCTATTACCAAAATGATTATATTGATTACTAAAAATTGTACAAATTGTGAATATTTTCTTTTTATAATCGATATATTTAATTTTAATTAAAAAAATTATCAAAAAACTTTGCCTTTTCAAACAATGTGTTAATTGATTTAATTAAATACAGCTCTGGTTTCGACAATTCCCAACAACAATTCTCTAGAATTTAAATTATTTTATTTTGAGTGAAAAATAAGTAAGATTTTTTATTATTTAATTAATATTTAAATAAAAAATTTATTTCAAAGCAACTAAAATGTTAATTAAATCAAAATTATATTTTTAATTTTCTTTCAACAAAAAAAAAAAAAAAAGTAATTAATTTACATTAATTAAATTAAAATATTTTTAAAACAATTTTTCCAATTGATTAAAAACTACTGATAATTTTTTCTGTGTAGTTAAAATGTTAAGTAAATAAATAAATTTAAAGAACCGAAATTCAAATACGGGCTTAAATGTTATTATTTCATATCGCGCGTCATCTTTTAAGCACACAAACATTTTAACATTAAACATATTTCTTGCTTTTATTTCATTTCTACAAATCTCCATTCAAAGTTAAGTAGCAATACCATATATGATGTTTAAGTTTTGTATTCACAGAAACTTGTGTGGGGTTTTTTCAATGCTTTTTTTTAATCGTACTGAGAAAAATATTTTTAAATATATATGGTTTCCAGACATCGTACAAATGCTACCAGCATAATGAGGTATGAAGAAAAAACCACATACTTATCGCAATTTCATGGAAATGATTCAATTTATATTGAAAAATCAAAATACTGAGTTTCAAAGTTATTCAAGTATAGGCATCTGCGTTGATTGGGTATGTACAGAATATTCATATTTACATATCGTACTTGATCAACAAGTGGGTATTAATTCGAAATTTAAAAATCTCAGTTGAAGCGAAGCTTTTTTTTTTAATATTAAAAACATATCGTCAGCTCATTATTGGTTTTGCGCATATGCCAAAAAGTCAGAGTGGAGTGGAGTGTGGAAAATGACAAAGAAGATTTACATAAAGATTTCTCAAAATATGCCCAATAGATTTTTTTTATATTTTTACCACTGCTTCCGGCCTATGTTTTGAAAAAAATGTAAATTTTGTGAACTTTTGTAAATGAAGTAAGAAATAAATAGTATTTTATTCAAAGTGAAATATCGTTGGCTTAATATGCAAACCTGCTAAATCCCTTTCGGCACACTTTACAGGAGCGACAAAAAACTTCTTACATTTAATATTTGCAGCATCAGTAATTAATAAACACTGAACTAATAATGTATTGGATTTAGCCGTTTTTCTTACAAAAATTTTTCTATGAGTGCACTTAGCAGTTTTTCATATCAAACCTTTTTTCACACTTCAAGACTTAAATTAAAGAAGAACTGCATGCTGGTCAACGAGGCGTATCTTTCACTACCACACGGCATCAAAATCTCAATTTACTTAAAAAGTGGATTTAGCAGGCTTGCACATTAAGCCGACGATATACTGTTTTGTGCCGCATACGCCACTTTTGTAAAAAAAATTAAAAAAGTTGCTTTTTGTGCTGCATACTAATACTTATTGCTGTGTATTGAGTAACAACATGTAGTTCAGATGAAAATGCATATGGGAGATTTCATGTCAAGTGACCCAACTTTTGAAATCGATGGCTTCCGATTTGAATCAAAGATCGGTCAACAAGTTTCTGAGTTAGAGGGGGTCAAAATTTGAAATTTTGGCCAAACAGGTGTTCTTTCTCATCCATGTAACTTATTATCTATTGGTGTTAGAAAAATTTGTCCCAAACAAATTAGATAGCTATTTCTTCAATCTTTCGAAAAAAAATTGTTTGGTTTTTTTTTAATTTTTTTAAAAATTTTTTTTTTTTAAATTTAAAACTTTTTCTTTATTTTTTTTAAGCGGGTGTTTTTTTTTTTGCTTAAAAGAAAGCTTAGGTCTTTTCCTTTAAGGTAGTTCTGGTCGCTTTTTAGGCCTAGAGTGGGTTATGTATAAAAAAAAAATAATTTCTAAGTCAAGACGAGCATTTTTCAATTTTTAGCATACGCACTATATTGAATTTTTTCCTATTCGTGTGTAAGTCTTAAAAATCTTAAAAATAAAACTTATGCTAAGAAACTAGACAAATTAACCTTTCCGACGGTATACCTAACTAGCATTTCAAACCCTCGATACTGTAATACCCACAATATGTTACTCCCAGGAATAAAGCTTTTTTTCTATAGAGATGTTAACAAATTCTTTTTTTTTTTTATTTATTTGTAATAATAATTAAATTAATATTCAATAATAATAATAAAAACAAAAAAAATATATAATCTAAAAAATTTAATCTTAATCACATAAGATCGTTTTATAAAATTATTAAAATTTTTTTTTTTAATTTAAAACTTTTTTAAATTTTATTTTAGGGGGTACCGTTTTTTTTTGCTCAAAAGAAAGCTTAGGTCTTTTTCTTGAAGGTAGTTCTGGTCGCTTTTTGGGCCGCGAGTGTTGCAAATTTCATCCAAATCGGAAGACATCGATTACAAAAGTTGTGACATTTGACATGAAATCCCCCATATATTTTCAATCTAATAAAAAGTCAACATTGATGAATTTTTTTTCTTCCTTTATTTGGTTTTATTTTACAAAAAAAGTTCAATTTTTATAAATTTTAGAAATTTTTACTTTTCATTAACACGTGTTTATTATTTAACAAAACTGTTTCCCACAAATATTTTCTTGTTTTTTATTTTGCTTTTGCTCATGGTCTAATTATTCGGTTTATTCAGATATAGGCGCCAAAATAAACTTCTTCGAATAATCACAGTCGCTCCCTGGTATGTTAAAAACTCAAATATTCACAATGCGAAGTATGCAGTAAAATATTTAAAAAGGCTTGAGTCGCACCCAAATCCACTAGCTCGAAATATTTTAAATGAGAGCGGCCGCTCTAGATTAGGGAGAAGAGATACAGCAGGACTCATCCGACGAGAAGACCGCTAAAAATCTACATATGTGAATAGAAACGGTGAAGAGAAAAATTTTCGTCTAGCATTGGCTGGACAAAAATAAAGTATAAGTACAACATTTGATTAATTATTGGTAGTTCATATTTAATATATGAAGATTCAATAAATAAATAATGAAAAAAAGAAAAAAAAAATTCAGATGTACAACAACATTATAAAGATTTCACAAACAATTGCTACAAAAATAATGGCATTTAAAAGAACAAAACTCTGCAAAACGTTTTCTGCAGACGTTTTGCGTATACCTTCTGTAAGTCACCCCAATAACGAGCTGACGATATGAAAAAAAAATTTTGAACCAGCCGTTTCAATACCAAAATAAGGACAAATTAGCACTATATTTGTACAGTGGGTTTTTTTTCCCAAAAAGAGAAAAATTAAAAATTTTTAGCTAATAATTTTTTGTTGGTCGTGCAATATGTACATATTCATAAATCGCACTTAATCAACAAGAGGGTATTAGCTTAAAATTTTTATTTCTTCACTTTTTGGGAAAAATCGACACATAATATTTATATCTAACCGCGGTAAAAATATCGTGCTATTTTGTCTACTTTTTGTTGATGAAACGGTTGGTTTAAAAATTAATTTTCATATGCCTTTAATATAAAATTAAAAATTGTTTTGCTTTTACTGAAAATTTTTAAATTTTGATTTTGTTCGAGTAAGGCATTAATCGATTTTTAAAATTTAATTTTGCTCGATTAATCGAAAAATAGTTTTAATATGTTCGAATAGTTCGAATAACTCGAATAATTCAAATAATTTTATCCAATGGGAAGACTGTTTGACTTTATACTTTTATTATATTAATAAGCAGAAAAAAACAGTATTATATATGTATATATTAGGACGGGTTGATTTGTATGGATGAAACAAAAAAATTAAAAATCGTATAGCAAAAACGTAATCTACATAAAATTCTGCGAAGAAACCATGGGTCTAAAATCAAATCCTAATCCGCGCCTCTTGACTTGAAAATTTTTTTCCTCTTCTTTCGCTAAAATTATTTTCTTTTTTTTTTAATATATTATGTTTTATTATATTATAGTTTATGCAATACAGGTTTTATTTTGAGACTAATCAAAATATTAAAATTTCAAAAAAGAAGTTGAACCCCAATTTGCATCTCCTCTGGTTTGCGTTCTATATAAAAAATAGTTAGAACACGTTTTACCTAAACTGAAATATTGTTTGAATGAAAACACTTTTTTTGTTTGTTTTTATATGCATTATAAAATAAGAATTGTTTATCGAAATAAAAAAAATTTATTTTATAAATACTGAAAACAATTTTTGAGTGTAATTTTTTTTTTGTATTTACAATTTTTTTCATTAAATTATGAAAGAAATTTTTTTTTATCTATGTTCCTTATAAAAATATTAACTGCCTGGCCCACAATGTCGACAGGAACACTTCTTTCGTATTTTTATATTGAAAACAAAAACAAATTTAAGTTTTTTATTATTGTTTTCAAAATAAAAATGCGAAAGAAATGTTCTTGTCGACATTGTGGGCCTGGCAGTAAATATAAAATTATATACGAACTGTTTTACTTGGGTGAATATTTTCAAGTCGAGAGGCGCGGATTAGGATTTTATTTTAGATACATGGTTTCTTCGAAGAATTTTCTTAGAATTTTATGTAGTTTACGTGTTTGCTATACGATTTTGTAAAAAAAAATCGACCCGCCCTAATATATATATATAGTGAAACAATAAATAACAATTCATTTATACTTTTAAATAAAATAAATAATTAAAAAATGAAGTACTCTGCTGCAAAGCATACAGTTTTTAAGGCGCTAAAGAGACCGAAGATTAAGGAAATAAAATATAAATTAACTATAAACAAAGTTAACACTTCGTCGGTTGAACAGACTATAAAATGATCTGAAGGCCAAAGCTTATACATGCATTAGGTTAAACAGCAGTCAAGGTGCATCAATTTTATTTCAGTGTATAGTTTGGAATTATGTCCTGCCTGCTAAACTTAATACCGGAATTCAATATAGGATTTTCACCTCATATTTTTTTTTTAATAATCTTTGAATTACTTATTTTATTTTAGACTTTTTGTCGCGGCATTTTTATGAGAGGTCCAGCCTTTTTTATACAAACGTACTATTCGTAATTCAATTTAACTAATTTATTATTTCTGAAAATCAAGTAAAATTTAAATCAAATGAGAACCTCCGTTAATGTTTTTTTAAATCACCGTATTTTTCTTGATTTAAAGCGATGTTCTGGTTAGGATAAGATAAGGAACTTTAACATAAACTTTTTAAAGTGGATCCTTTTCAAAGTTTGTTCAATATTAATTTCACTCACATATATTTCTTCATTTTAAAGATCTACTCTATAGGTTTGTGCAATTTGTTTTTTTCAACGATTTAGTATTTGGAACAACAATCCATGTTTTTCTGTTTAACTACACAGAAAAAAGTGTTTTAAAAAGTATTGGTTTAAAAATGATTTAAAAAGTATTTAAATTTAATTAATGTGATAATTGAATCAATTATTTTTTTTTGTTGAAAGAAAATTTAAAATTTAATTTTGATTTAATTAACATTTTAGTTGTTTTGAAATACATTTTCAATTAAAATTTTAATTATATAATAAAAAATTTTAATTGACTTTTTCGTTTAAAATAAAATAATTTAAACATGTAGAATTGTTGTTGGGAATTGTCAATATTTATTTAAATAAATTAACACATTGTTTGAAATGGCAAAATTTTTTGATCATTTTTTTTATTAAAATTAAAAATACCATTTATTGAAAATATTTTTTCAAAATTTTAAAATTTTTAATAATCAATATAATCATTTTGGTAATGGGTGCAAAGTCAACAACTTGTTTGCTTGAAATTATGAATTTGGAATAAATTTGGTGATTGGAAAAATTTAATAATTTTTTCTGTGTACTTATCTAAGGACACATTTATCTAACAATACATAAAATGTCATAATTCAGCCCTTTGGATGGTACGAGGTATTAAAGAAACTGAAGTCGGGTAAAAACTTGTAACCCATAATCAGGCAGTGCATGGTTTACACATTTAAAAATGCTGATGAATTTTTTTACAATGAACGTCAAACTCGATTTTAGCACGAAATTTCTTAACATATGAAATTTGTAGTTAATCGTTTATTACATAATTTATCTCACACATACCCACATCAAAAAAGGAACTAAAATATGTTCAGAAGTGCGTATAACACAATAGATACAGAATATAACAACATGTCATTTAGTTGTTGGGGTTTTTTTAGTTAGAAATCTAAAGACAAAATAGTTTTTTATTAAAAAAGTCGAAATTTCTAAGAAATTTATTTTAATCGATTAATTGACATAAATTGTTCGAGTTATTCGTTATTTGAAGTTGGCTTTTTCAATTATTCGATCAAATAATGGAGAAAAATTTCTTCGATAAAACGAACAACGAATCAAGTGCGAAATGTTAAATCAAACCTAGTTTTTTTTAAATTTTTCAAAACTTAACATTTATTATTCTTCAACGCCACAGATGGTACTGATATGATGTGTTTGTGCTGATTAGTTTACCAAAAATTCCTAGATTAGTGTTGCCAGAAGTAGTGAAAAACCTCGTTATACAAGTGCATTCTTTTTAACGAGCTCTTATTCAACTCTCAATGTATGCATGTTTGTTCGGGTGAAATATTGCAACTCAATTTTGAAGCAGATATCTTCAACCGATTGTGCTGAAATTTTGTATACACATACAGTTTGGATGAAATAATAGGGCTTGCTGAGAATAGGAATGTGAGTTTTAATAAATAAATAAAAAAATCTTTTGAGAAGACCATATTTTATTTACATGCGCTGAAAAGAAATAGATTTAAACTAAAAAACCTTTTTTAGTAGCAAGAGTTTATTTAAATGAGATAAAAAAAATTAACTTTGTATTTACAACTTTTACTATCAAATTATAACATCATTGCACAAATTATAGAATATAAAAGCTTGTCGTTACGCAATTTATATAATGATAAGCTTGGGCGGCATGAAATAACCCCCCAAAATATAACGCCCCAAAAAAAATATGAAATAACCCCCCAAAGTGTGGGGCGTTATTTCATATGCAATAAAACCCCAATTTCAAAAATGAAATAAACCCCCAATGAAATGAAATAACTCCCAAAATCAAAATGAAATAAGTCCCCAATATTTAGGGACTTATTTCATATGAAATAGTTCCCCAATTCCAGAAATGAAATAAGACCCCAATATAATACATATTGTTCAGTTTTGGTTGGGCGCAAAGACTTTTTCCTCTATGGTATAACAAACACCGGCTTCGCTAACTAAAGCTTTTCTGCATAGCCGGCCTTCGGCCGGGCGCAAGGATTTTCTCCTCTATAGTATTCCAAACACCGGCTTCGCTAACTAAAGCTTTAATGCATAGCCGGCCTTCGGCCGGGCGCAAGGATTTTCTCCTCTATAGTATTCCAAACACCGGCTTCGCTTACTAAAGCTTTTCTGCATAGCCGGCCTTCGGCCGGTCGCAAGGATTTTCTCCTCTATAGTATTCCAAACACCGGCTTCGCTAAATAAAGCTTTTCTGCATAGCCGGCCTTTGGCCGGGCGCAAGGATTTTTCCCCTATATTGTATTCCAAACACCGGCTTCGCTAACTAAAGCTTTTCTGCTAACCCGGTCTTCGGTCGGGCACAAGGCATTAGTTAGCGAAGCCGGTGTTTGGAATACTATAGAGGAGAAAATCCTTGCGCCCGGCCGAAGGCCGGCTATGCAGAAAAGCTTTAGTTAGCGAAGCCGGTGTTTGAAATACCATAGAGGATAAAATCATTGCGCCCGGCCGAAGGCCGGCTATGCAGAAAAGCTTAAATTAGCGATTCGGGATTTTCGAATTCGAAATTATAAAGTTCGGGACTTAGAGATTCCGATTTCTGAAATTCAGGACTTAAAAATAATCCCAATTTTTTTAGGATTCTGAAATTATAGTTTTTGATACTTAGTCCCTTTTTATGTTTGGTAAACGTATGCAGTGAATATAACAAAACACAATTTGTCATCATTATGACTTTTAAAATATGTAATTTAAAAATTAAATAAGTCCCCAAAATATTTTTAGGGACTTATTTCATTTCAGATTTTTGGGGAGTTATTTCATATGAAATAATCCCCCAATTGAAAAAATGAAATAACACCCCAAAAAAAAGAAAAAAACCCCCAAAAATCGTTTTTGTTGTTCTCTGTACAAATTTTTGGGGGGTTATTTCATATTTTTTTTGGGGCGTTATATTTTGGGGGGTTATTTCATGCCGCCATAAGCTTGTCTGTAGATTTACTCGTGTAGATAAACAAGTAAATCAAATAACTTGATGTGATTGATTTTAACTGTATAACAATTTTCAAACTAAGTAAATTTGAGTGTGTACTTAAATCTCGCGACAAGCTATTATTTCCTACAAATTGTTTAATGACAAGCGACAATCTTTTATATCCTATAAATTTTGTAATGGCGTTGTAAGTTAATAGTAAAAGTTTTACTTACAGCCATATTCATTAAAACATTTTTTAAACCGTTTAAACGCGTTTTGAAGTAAAATTTGATAAAGTTTAATGAATAAATGGTTAATTGGGTTTTAAACCATCGATAAATCATTTATAAAATCAAAAATTTTATTGTTGGATTTACCCCTCTTAAAACCAAAAATAAAATGACATTTTGATAAATCGTCGGTTGATAATTTAATTGTCATATGTGGATTCCGATAGCCAATACACCAACTCTATTAAATATGGGTGAGATTGGAGAAGTGGGTGTGGCACTTGCCATACAAAGACGTTATATTCATATCTGTATATCTCGAGAACGAAACGAGCTAAAGTTTCCAAATTAGGTGCAAACACATCGGTTATCAATACACAGCATCCCGCAAAATATGGGCGTGATTCTAAAAGTGGGCGTGGTACCTCCCGTACAAAGGCATTATTGAAAATACTCAACATTTTAAATTTTAGGACTCTAGTATGGCATATGAACACGTTTTATATATCAAAATATCAGACATTTTTAGCAAAATATATTTCTCGAAGCCCCTGAAAGTTTTTTCCAGAAATGGGAGAGTAATGACTAAAATATTTTTTTTTTAAACATACCCATTTTCGGGAACAGTAGATCTTCGCGAGTCTAAGTTTTATAATCTAGGTAAATGGTAAATTTCTTCCTTAAGACGTGAGGATATAAATCTGCCAAATCGGTTAATAAATGGTTAAGTTATTAGCAAAATACTCCAAAAATGGGCTAAAAAGGAACAAAATTTTTATAAAAACTAAAATTTTAGAGCTGTTATATGACCTATTGAGACGTATATTTAGAAGATTGGAAATCTTTAGTAGAACATATTTGCTGAAAAACTTGAAAAAATCGGTTCAGATAAAAAAAAGTTATTACCAAAATATTATTTTTTTTAAGAAAAATACCTATTTTCGGGAACCGTAGATCTTTCCCAGTCCAGGTTGATTACTAAGGTAGATGGTAAATTTCTTCATAAAGACGTCGGTATCTATAAATCTATTAAGTCGGTTAAAAAATGCCCGAGTTATGAAATTACTGAAATCCCAATATTTATTTTTTTTATATAAATAAGTTGTTGGAAACGGCGAAGTGAGTACCAGGAATTTAAAAAATAAACTTACTTTTAAGCATCGTACAACAACGTATGACCAAACACAACAAGAGCAGGCTGTTGACTAGAGCTACAGAAAAAATCAGAGTGTTACGCGTAAAGAGGCATAAGAAAACCCATTTCATATGACAGTCTGGTTTCGATTTGAAATGATCAGCTGGGTTTAGGAAAGCTGTCTGCTAGACAGCCGCGTTTGCTCTCAAGTGACCAAAAACGTAATCGTGTGACAAATTCAAAGGATTGTTTAGAGTTGTTTAATCGCAATTCGAATGAGTTTTTGTGGAGTTTTGTAACTGTGGATGAAACATGGATCCATTACAACACTCCGGAGACCAAGCAGCAGTCTAAACAATGGGTTTCTCCGGGTGAACCGGCTCCGAAGAAAGCCAAGGTAAATTTGTCGGCCAATAAGGTGATGGCAATAGTTTTTTGGGATGCACGCGGGATAATCCACATTGATTACCTTCAAAAGGTAAAAACAATAAACGGCGAATATTATGCCAACTTATTGGACCGATTTAACGAAGATTTAAAAAAAAACGACCCCATATGGCCAAGAAAAAATTTTTTTTCATCCAGGTAAAGCACGGGTGCATACGTCTTAATGGCAAAATTACATGAATTGAGCTACGAATTGGTACCTCATCTGCCATATTCTCCAGATTTAGCCCCCAGTAACTATTTCCTATTCCCATTTTATGGAACTCGAAAAATCCTATTTTTTGGAAGGGATACACAAACGTTGCAGAAACGTTGGACTAAGTGCAGTAGTCTATTAACACGTGGTACTTGATGGGAGCAGTGTTTTATTTCAAATAACTACGAGGGAAGTTCGAAAAGTCGCGGACTTATTGATCTGCCCTCGTACATATATTCCGGCTTGTTGAATTATAATTTTTCCCATTTTAACTTTTGGTTTTATAACTTTTGCTGATGGGTAAGTTTGTGAGGGTCTTTTGACTTTCAGAGTCATTTAAGGTCGTCATAAAGAGTACTCCGTTTAAATAGATTTTGAATTAAAAAAACAATTTACAATTATTACTTTATACTTTTGTGTTCAATATTAACAACTTAAGAGAGAATCTGTGAAAGTTCGTTAACATAAAACAACAATTTAAATTAATTAAGTAAATGGAAAGGTGAAATTGGGTTTCAAGATTTTGTGAAATAGTCTATATATTAAAAATACCCTTTAAGGGGTTTTCACAAAAATTAAACTTTTAACATTTTTTTTTTAATTTTAACTCAAATAGAAGGACAATCGATGCCATTAATTATTGAATAGCACATTGTGCAATTGTCTGCCTTGGAAATGTAGACAACAGTGATAACGTTGTGCTCGAGCGAAAAAATCTGCCAAAACAACTGGAATTCTTTGTTCGCCATTGGCCTGCAGCTCTTCTGGCATCATTGAATTGTTGCCAGAATCCACATTTTTTATCTTACTACACGCCCCCCCCCCCCCAAAAAAAAAACAAAAACAACAACAACAACAAATATAGAGGTGTTATAACACATTAACAATGCGGCCATTTGCGGCCTGCTCTCTCGCTAAACTTGATATTCAGTAATTTTTATTTATTTTTGTGTACTGACGTTCTGAACTATGAATCAATTGCGAACAAAGTTCACTCGTTTTCGAGAATTGCTAAAAACGAAATGTGTACTACCTTCTGAGAAGCCCTTTACAAATACACTTTTCTGTAATAAAAGATAAAAGTGTTACAAGATTAATTGCAGGTATTCATTTCTAGTTCAGTTAAAATATAAAAAACTAATAAAAAAATAAACTTTTACTGCCGTATTCATAAAAAATAAAATAGATTTCAAACTTATTTTAAAACCAAATTTCCATACAAATTTTCCTCAAATTTTTTTATGAATACGGCAGTTAATATTTTTGAAAAACTACAGAAATTATAATAAAAAAACTGATTGCAAAAAGAAAATTCCATAAAGAACACTGTGTTGTATACTTGATTTTTAATTAAATGCATTCAATAATATTGCTCATACGCAGGTTAATGCAAGTACTCATAATTTGTTATGCATGTCAGTTGATTAGTAATTTTTCAGTAAAAAAAAAAAAAAAAAATGCAGTATCATAAGTACAACGTCCTTGATACTGACATTATAAAGAAGGATGGCATTAATTCGAAGAAATTTTCTTCTTTATACCATTTATTTACTACGAATAGTGAATGAGGGTAGTAAATTCAATTTTTTATTTCGTTACATTTCAATAAGAAATATGAATCTAAATGAAGCAAAAAAAACCGGGTTGTGAAATCTTAAAAACATTTTCAGGGTTCCAAGTTTAATTTTTTTTTTTTTTTGATATTAGAAAATTTGTTTATACGTACCAGAAAATTCGGATATGGATTTCCTATTTGTAACACATATCAGATGATATGCTGATGATTTGAAAATATATTCCAAAATTAGTTTTTTGACTGATTCCATAAAACTACAGTGGATACAGGATATTGATAAATTAAATACATGGTGTGTAAAAAATAATTTAGGAATTAATATTTATAAGTGCTATCACGTTTCATGTACAAGGGTTTGTAATCTCCTTCAGACTGTTTATAGACTTGGCAATGAAGTAGTAAGAATGGTAAATGAAGTTGATGATTTGGGAATTTTATTTGATACAAAACTTACTTTTATACACTTAGAAAAATTAATACCTAGTGCATATGCTATTCTTGCTTTTAAACAGAGAAATTCTGATCCATATACATTGAAAATGTTATGTACCATCATTTGTCAGATCTACGTTGGAGTTGGTTCCATAATTTGAAGACCTCACTTCAACATTCATAATGGTTGAGTTGAGAGAATACCAAAATGTTCATTGAATTTAATTTTCATTAAATTATTTTTATGAAGACAGGAATTTTTACAACATGAAATCAATTAAAATTTTATTGACAATTTTTTATTCTTGACTGCGCTGAGATTTGAACCCAGGCTTTCACGGACAGGTTGCCCAGACTAGTTTCGATTGTAACAACACAATCTCTTCAGAGGGGTTTGCCGTTTAGCACGCATCGCCATTGACGACGGATGACGTCATTAGTCAAAAATCAATATTTAAACCAAATGACATGTCACCTTGGTAGGTCGAAATTTGCTTTTTGAATAAATGATTATCTATTTTAATTGATCTAAATGTTCTTCATTACTTCTTGTTTTTTCGTACTTTTTGTAAAGAATTCTTCTTGAAGTCCAAAGTACATTTTTTTGTTTTTCATGTTTTTGTCTTTCTTTTTTTCTTGTTGACCTTTTTTGAAAATAATAATAAAAAAAAATTAAATTGGAAGAATAATAATGCGGAATTATTCCCAATATATCGCGCTTAATCAACAAGAGGGTATTAACTCAAAATTTAGAAATTTTTAGTAGAAGCAAAACCATTTTAAATTTAAGATTGAAGGCATATGAAAAACAATTCTAAATCAAACCGTTTCATTACTAAAAAGTATACAAAATAGTAGGGAGCAAACTACGGCATTCGATATCCATCGAAAATTTCATTTAAATTGTATTATTATTATTTTCGATCGAATGCCGTAATTGCCCCCAGGATTTTTCTATAGCGGGTAAAATGAGAAATATAAATTTTGAGTTAATACCCTCTTGTTGATTAAGTGCGATATGTAAATGTTTCAATAAACATAAAAAACATGATTAACATGCGGATCCGTGACTTCACATTTGTGTAAACTTGACTGTTCGAAATTTCGAACTCGGGCGCTTATCCTATAGTTACTGACTGGCGATGACATTTAAATGACAGTTTTCATTCTTTGCCTTATATTTAATGCGCATTAGTTGTGAAAAGACTCTTTTTAAAATATTTTTCTTTTTTCGAGTGTTTTAAAATTATAAATACAATTTTTGAATCGGAATGTGAATATGATGTACAAGTTAACAGTGAATTTCGAGTTTTTACGGGGCTTATATTATTTTTTGTTATTCATTTGTGCCTCGCATAAAGATAGTTTTTTCTATGAAGAAGTTCACCCAGCTACTGTGCTGTCAATGAATGACATGGCGGTCGGTCGATTATCATTAACATATGCATTTAAAAAATACAACAAAATATATACGAATATATTTAGCTCTTTAGTGCACATTTTTCGATTTCGAACGTTAACGTTCGCATAGAAAATTACATTTAAAACAGCAACAACATTTTAAAATTTAAATAAAAGCTAAACAGACAGTGAAAAAAGCTAATCAAATGTCTCGTTTTATTGAATTACAATTGATAATTTCTGATTTACAACTGACGCTTTCTGAATTGGAAAAGGTGTACACAGAAAGAAAAACACTCGGGATAAATTAAGCTTTTTATACTCACTTTAAGTACGAGTCGTTCTCAAAAATTAAAGTACGAATAACAGTAAAACGTACTCACAAGAATCCTAAATGGGATGACTTTCGAAAATCAATCCCGGAATTTCTTAAAGTAAGTAATAAATTCTTAAACCAAGTACAAAAAAGATTGAATTTTTCGTTGGTACTGCCACTCTGAGAGTAAAATTACAAATTGAGCGTCTTAATCTCATATTCAAATTTGTTGTAGCCACTACAACAACACCACACAAGTACCTAAAAAACGATTTGCTTGTTGTGTGTAGAAACAACAAAACAACAGAACAAGAAGAAAACACATTATTTTCATTTTTAATCCTAATGAATTTTACTTTTTAAAGTTTAAAAAGTAAAATTGTCTTGCCTTCAATTTCTCTTTTCTCATTTAGTTTATATTCTTAGCTAAATATGTACATTAAGATTTTTAAGTAAAAATTATATCTGGCATGATGGTGGTGTTTTATAATTGGAACTTTGTAAGTTGTGAAACAGGTAAGTAAATTAATTTTAATAATATTCTTCTTCTAATTTCAGTTTTGATTTATTTAAAGTACGAATTCGGGATTAAATCAATTTTATAACTCTTGAATCAAGCGCATTTTGAGAGTGATTCAATCTCAGTTTTACTTAAATCAATCTCATTTTCGGATTATTTTAAGTACGAATCCGGGATTGAATATGGATAACTTGAGTGTTTCGCGATTGAATAATCCGTACTTGAATCAATCTTTCTGTACTTGATTCAAGAAAATCCGTACTCACCGTACTATTGATAACGATTCGGATTGATTTGAGTACAGATGGATTGATTTTTCTTTTGAGTGTAGTTCTCCTAGACACTTTGGGATTTATAGACAGCACAATCGGTGCAGTTGAATAAGAGTACTTCATGTTTGTTTCGTTATTTCTAGTTTTTTTATTGGTTAATTAAAAAACAAAGGGGATTTTTAACCAAAAATATGTTTTTAATTAATTACAATTTTTTAATTCTGTTTATTTAATCTTTTTCTATTTATTTTTTTTATCAGTTTTTATTCACTTTATACAAAATATAATAAAAAAAAGAAAATTCTGCAGAACTTTCAATTTTCATTTCTTTCGAGCAGTTGAGTATTTTTTCATTTCTGAGTCTTATAAAAAAAATTGCATTAATGACTTTGCATTGTGTGAAAATTTTATGATGTTTGTGTTTGCATATTCATTTTAGCCTGACATGTTCATAAAATGAAAGCAATAAATCTTTTTCCTTTCTTGTCTTTTATGGCTTCAACAAATGTCATGTTGCTGATGTATTTACTCTAGTGAAAACACTTTTTTTGTGATTGTTTTACTTTATAGTTGTTTTCAGTTTTATTATTAATTTTTGTTTATAAATTGCAAGATTTCTATTAAATGTACAGAATTTCATTAAAATTAAGAATAAAATTTCTATTCGGGCAAAAAAAAAAACCCAGAAATTCTGAAGAAAGTATATTTGAAAAATAAAAATCAGGAAAATTTAGGTCAGAAAAATCCGACAACTTGTTCTCAAAGTTTTTTATTTTTCATTTAAGTTTTCATGAAATTAAAATGATACTTAATGCTAACCAAGGCGAATTTACTTCAGCTGGCGGCGAAGAGACAGCAGGTTATTTTTTTTTACCCTGCCTTTACACATGCAAGTAATTACTTGCAAGTAGTGTATATGTATTATCAACGAAAATGTCGAAGAAATAGCCGAAAGTCTTGCAAGTAACTTGAGTGTTTACACAGTCAGTTGTAAGTTTATTTTTCAAATGTTCTCGAAGCGAAAACATCTTATGAAAAAAGCTTCATATTTGGGTTAAAAAAAACATTATCATGTCAATGTTATCACGAAATTTATTTAATAATATTAAATTTATATTTATTCATTCAATTATTTCTTTATTTTTTTTTTGTTCCATCTTGATGAAAAACTTATGTTTATTTTTAAAATTTGTGAATCCAGTATTACCGTAGTTATCGATATCATAAAATTTCTGAGAAAATATTTTGATTAACAATTTTTTTCTAATGCTTGGAATTTATGTTTTAAAAATACCATAGAGGTGTGTTACTTGGTTTATGTTTTGTTTTTTATTTTTATAAATACTCAGAAAATCAGCTAACCACATAACTTTTATATTACTAAGAACAAGCAAAATAATACCAAATGCATCCACGGTAACACTGTTTCTTTATTTGTCATTTTAGTTGCTGCAAGTGCAAAAAATTAACTTGCAAGCAAATTCTCTTGCAAGTTGGGCTGCAAGTACGAAAAATGTGATGGTGTTAGTAAAAATGTGTGAGTGTATTGAGTTTTTCGAACTTGCACTTGCATGTGTAAACCCTGGGTTAGTCAGGCGAATTGTCAAAAGTTTTGTTTACATGTGCTTTTTAAAATTGTATTTTTAAATTAAATTTTAGCTTGCAATTCATTAATGAAAAAGTAGAAAATTAAAGAGATGATTAATGAAACTATGTATGAAAATTAGCTACAGATCCTTTCTAGGTCACAAAAACTAATTTTTACCATTATCACTATATCTTAAAGGTATTTTTATGTTTATGTTCGGTTTTCATATTCAAATGCATAAACTGAACACAGAACAGAACGAATTAAATTATTTTCAATACAATGTTCATTTTAACCGAATTTGCCATTTAGTGATCACAAAAATTGCACAAGATTATGTTTTAAAAACTATTATTTTCTTAATTCTAAAAATAATTTAATATTTCTTATTTTTTGATTAAAGTGTTTTCGTT
Source organism: Pollenia amentaria (assembly GCA_943735925.1). Lineage (NCBI taxonomy): Eukaryota > Metazoa > Arthropoda > Insecta > Diptera > Polleniidae > Pollenia > Pollenia amentaria. The sequence goes on from OX031006.1 coordinate 49,507,642, forward strand.
TATTTTAGTCTACGGCTGCCAAGTACATGTTTTCTTCAACCCCAAATTTAAATCAAAATTTCTTAAAATATCCCCTCTAAAAATAAAAGCCCCCAAATGAATTATTTTTAAATAAATTATTAAGTTTTAATATTATGTACTAATCAGTGGGGGTTATTTGTATCTTAAATTCATATTAGCATAGATAGGGATCCTAAAACTATAGTGTATTTTAACCAATTTAACAATTCGGTAATTGTCTTTCAAATTCTGACCAAAAATAAACGTTATAAAGGAAAAGGGAAATTTTTATCATTCAGTTAATCCAAAATATTATAAATATATGTTCTTTAAATTTCTTGTATGACTGCTGGCTTAAATAAAATTCTTAATGCGTCAATCATACCTTTGGCATTTATTGTTTCAGCCTTAAAATCCATGTTTAACAATTTTATATAGTTTATAAACTTAGATATTTTAATTAGGCTTAAGTTCATTGAATTTAATTTTCATTAAATTATTTTTATGAAGACAGGAATTTTACAACATGAAATTAATTAAAATTTTTATTGATAATTTATCATTCTTGACTGCGCTGAGATTTGAATCCAGGCTTTCACGGACAGGTTGCCCAGACTAGTTTCGATTGTAACCACACAATCTTTTCAGTGGGGCTTGCCGTTTTACTGACTCGGCTATTGAAGCCGGATGACATAAATAGTCAAATATCAATTTTTAAATCAAATGGTATGTCACTTTGGTAGATCGAAATTTGCTTTTGAATGAATGATAATCTATTTTAATTTATTTACCAGTTCTTCATAACTTCTGTTTTTCCGTACTTTTTGTCATGAATTCTTCTTGAAATCCAAAGTACATTTTTTTGATGTTCATGTTTTTGTCTTTCTTTTTTTTCTCTTGTATAATTTAATGAAAATTAAATTTAATGAACTTAAGCCTAATTAAAATATCTCAATTTGGATTAAAAACCATTAACAGTTCAATAAAATAACCACAATACTAATATACTTTTTAAACTTTTGAAGCTGTGGACAGCGTTACCGTTGGTGCTACTAAAGTAGCAATTTGCCACTTTTTCGATTGCTTGGATACTATTTTGCACTTCTACAAAATGCACCCAAATGTGATCCTTTTTTTAATTGTTGCTACTTTTTTGGTACTTTTTACTTAATGATGAGATACTTTTTGAACTTTCTGTTTTATCACAACTCCCAGCCTTAATATAAACTGTCATTATTTTAATATATATGTAAGGAAGCTTATCTGAAATAATTTTTTGTCTATCTTAAAAAGCTTATGCATTTATTGCGAATATATTATGTAACATGTCTACATATTAATTATATACGGTATACCATGATGAAATTAATACTTATACCGTGGCGTTTACTTATGCCTGTATAAATCAGGGTTGTCAGATTTTTTTCGCCTTCGTGACCAATACCGAATATCGCCAAAAATCGACAAATTAAATTTTCTTAACATTTGTGTTATGAAAAATTCGCCAAAAATCGCAATATTTGATTATAAAACATTTAAATAAGCCGTTTTATGGTTCATGGCTTATTTCATTCGTTATATACTTAGCTTCGATAATTTATAAAAATTTAAAATTTTTTGCTTTTATAATTTTTTTTGGAAATTTTTGAAAACGTTTATTTTTTTTTTTTACTCGTGGCTTTTAGATTAATAATTAAAATTTCAAAGTTTTGTCCTTATAACTTTTGTATGAATTTTTGAAAACAAAGATAGTACTAATTTTGCAAAAAATATATTGCCACTAATTTCTGAATAACTTCGAAACAGTTGAAAAAATAAAAAAAATTATATGAATGAATTAGTAGGTCTGCGCGAAATGCCTGCTGATTTTTTTTCTGCAGAGTTGTGGGTTTTTCGTGCAATCGCTTTTGTTGCAACTTTTTTTCATCTCTATGATTTTCTAGACAGTTAAATGCGGTTGGTTATGACATCTTTGTCATGTTTTACACAAATAAAATGAGCGTTGTTTTTCCTATTGGTGCATTGTTGTAGTTTTACGTGGACCTACTCATTTGACCGTGGCTTTTTAGATACTCAAAATTCTTCAGCCGATATATTTTGAATAAAAAGCTGATGCTGCGATCCGTTTTCATCCGTCCGGTATTGAATTTGCATTATAATTTGTTTAATATAAATTTTATTGAAATGAGTTTTTTAACTAAGCATATGTTATAAAGGTTAGCCTGTAAAAGAAACAAAACTTTCATTAATTTCCCCAAAAAGTCAACTGTTTAAACATTAATTGCCTGGAGTAAATCCAAGCACAATTTCAGAAATTAAACTTCGTGTTTCGCGTTTCTTATGACTAGGACAAGTTTTCAACATCATTTGTAAAATGATAAGAGTTAAAGCAAATCATTAGCCACACACAAAAGAAAGACGACGAATTTTGAAAAATATATGTTGGCGAAGGACATCACAGTTAAGTTCATGTTTCACAAAATCTGAACAAAATGTATTTCAAAATTAAAAACTAATGTCAAGTCTTCTGATTTTACGCTAATGCAGGCAGATATCATGACGAATGTTTCCCTAAATAAATTCCTGCTCTATTGCAAAAACTTTTCTGAAATTTTAATGGGAATTTTTCATTTCTATGCCAAATATTTTGAAATAAAAAGGCGGGCTTCTTCTTATGTCACCCTACTCTTCAACTATTCTTCTGATCTAAGCATTGTTTTTGGTTTCTCGGGCGATGTCAATCCTTTTATAGTAATGCTGTTACCCTAATGCTGGTCATGTTATATTTTGAAAACATATTCTTTCGAAGTATATAACCTTTCCAACGTCAATTATGTTTTTAATTTCTATTTTTGTGTTTTAAATAATGTATTGAGACAAAGCACTCATATAAAAAAGTTTTATATGTGTTTAGAAAATATTTTTTCATACAAACAAAGAAGGTGTTCAGTGATCTTCATTTTAGATAAGTGTTTGTTGTCAACATCTTTTTGTTTCTCGTACTTTTATATATATATATATACGTTAAATTATTCTTCTCAGAATTAAAGGAAACAATTAGAAGAATTAAAAAATTAAAACAGGACTCTAATGACGTAGTGGTATTTTTATAAGTTAAGAAAAATCCAGTAAGGGGACTTGGAAATTAGACATTCTCTATTATGGCTTGCGTTTGATTTCTCCAACATCTACGATAAATGAAAGAATTATTTCAAAGTCAAGTTTTATCAAAACTTAAGAAAATAAACGCTTAAACCATAACATATAAACCAAATTATTTGTATAAAAAACTATTTTATAAGATCTTCCTAAACTATTAAAATAAATAATAAAATGATTTTACAGTTTATTTTTTAATTAAAACATAATATGTATTAATTAAAAATATGTATTACATATTTATGAATTATTCTTTTATTTGTTCTTTTTAGTTCAAGAATTGGTATGTTTGTTATGTTATTGGTTTTTTTTTACTGATTAAATCCAAATAATATATAATTTATGCATTTTTATATATTGAAATTACTTAATTTATAAAAAAATACACATATATCGCATTTAATCATGAAGAGAGTATTAACCCAAAATTTTTAAAATTTAAAATTTTTTGAAAAAATCAACATGTAATATTCATTCATACCCGCTGAAAGAATATCCTGCTATTTTGTATACTTTTTGGTAATGTAACGGTTAATTTTAAAATGGGGTTTCATAGGCATTCAATGTTAAATTAAAAATTGTTTTGCTTCTACTCAAAAATTTTAAAATGTTGAGTTAATACCCTCTTGTTCGCTGAGTGCGATATGTTAAGTATACATAATTAAATAAAAGTAAAATTAAACAAATTTAATTTTACTAGTGTTTGCACACTGGTCGAAATTCGTCCATACATTTTTATGTCAATATGAAGAAAACATAGTACATCTAAGTATACATATATGAATTTACATGTTTCGAGCATTTATTTTTTCGTCTTAATGGATAGATTTGGCGAGGGACTAATCTCCTGTGGCCTATAAGTTAGTTTCCTCGTGAGTCCGCGAATGTTTAATTTAATTTTGTAAGTTTAATATAAAAATTATCAGAAAGTACCAATTGAAAAACAAAAAAGTATCAAAAAGTCTCCTCTTATAGATTACACTGCGGAACAGCCATTTTGCGGCCTGGAAACTTTGTATAATTTTTTTACTAATTTGAGGTCGCTGATTCCAAGTCTAACCTTCATTTTTCTCTATCAGCTCCAGTTTTAGAGATATACCGTTATGTCCAAAATTAAGGCACTTTCAGCACATATATTGAAATAACATGAAAATGGTGCATCATATTCCCTTAAGAAAAAAAACCGAAATTCGCTAACAATATTATCTTTAAGACGTACTAACATTGTTTTAAATTTGGCCAGTAATTTCAGAGATATCGTTGAAGTTTTTAAAAAACAAATAAAAATTTAAGAAAAAAAAAAATTTTTTGTTCTTTAAAAATTCATAAAAAATAAATGTGCAACAAAAGTCACAGTATTTAGATCAACATATTTCGAAAGAAATGAGCTTTATTTCATTGCAATCGGTGCACAACTTTTGATTGTGGGAATATGATGCACCATTTTCATGTTATTTCAATATATGTGCTGAAAGTACCTTAATTTTGGACATAACGGTATATCTCTAAAACTGGAGCTGATAGAGAAAAATGAAGGTTAGATTTGGAATCAGCGACCTCAAATTAGTAAAAAAAATTACACAAAGTTCCCGGCCGCACAAAAAAAGTTCAATTTTGTTCCGCAGTGTTATCATACACTCAGGACATTGCATATTTAATTTTATGTTCACAGAAAAAAGTGTTTTATCAATTAAAAAATGGCTTAAAACGTATTTAAATTTAATTAATGTGATAATTGAATCAATTATTTTTTTTAGTTGAAAGAAAATTAAGAATTTAATTTTGATTAAATTAATATTTTAGTTGTTTTGAAATAAATTTTCAATTAAAATTTTAATTAAATAACAAAAAATCTTTATTTATTTTTTTTTTTTGTTTAAAATAAAATAATTTAAACATAATTGTAAATATTTATTTAAATAAATTTACACATTGTTTGAAATGGATCATTGATCATTTTTTTAATTAAAATTAAAAAAATCGTTTATTTAAAAAAAAATATACACAATTTTTAGTAATCAATATAATCATTTTGGTAAAAGGTGTAAAATTAACAAATCGTTTGCTTGATATTTTAAATTTGGTATATATTTGGTGATTGGAGAAATTTAATAATTTTTTCTGTGTTCCAATGTCTAATATTAGCGAAAATTTATCGAAGTACCAGATGTTAAACGAAAAAGTAGCAAAAAGCTTTCCTTACATATTTGTATGCAATCAGGACCATGCATGCTTAATTATTCTTTGTATGTCCAAATTTAACAAAATTCCAAAAAGTACCAGATGAAGAACAAAAAAGTACCAACATTTTTAATCTTATAGGTTCTCATTTCCACATGCCACTGTCAGTTCGAAAAACTCGGCAGCAAAATTTGCATGCAAGTGGAAATTTGGCACTTTCATGCAACTAAATGTCAAAACGTTAACAATGTTACCCTGTTCAAAATGTAATGCAAACTTAGTCGATTGTTGTCAAGTTGTAATTAGTTTTAACTTGTTAAATGTATTATTATGTTGGTTTGCCTTTTTCTATAGTCAAAAAATTCGAAAGTCGGTTTCTGAAAAATTGCGAATAATCGATCACCCTATTATTTTTCTTTATTATTTGATAGAAAAAACTTCAAATGTTTTATTTATGAACGTGTTTTGCATATGTATTAATAGCAAAATTGAACGCTTATATCTCCGAAAATATTGAACCGATTTTGATAAAATATATATTCAGCTCTTCCGTAAGTAAATACTAGGGTATTCCGAATAACCGTTAATCGGTTAACGGATTAATTACTACACGATTAACTGATCTTTTAATTTAAATTGTTTTTTTTTCGATTAACGATTAAACCGGTTAGCATCAGTCGATTAACCGATTTACCGATGTAAAAATTTTTTTTAATATTTTGTAGTATTATAGCATATTTTTTTGTGTTTTTAATTATGTATTCAGACGAAACACTCATATATTAAAGGTATGTATTCAGAAAATATTTTTTCATACAAAAGAAGAAGGTGTTCAGTGATCTTCATTTAAAATAAGTGTTTGCTGTCAAAAGCTTTTTTTCACATATTTTTAATATGTATGTGTTTAGTAATTTGTTTCTTCTCATATCAATCTTTTAACAAAACTAACCGAAGAATTAGAAGTGCTAAAAATTTTAAAAATTTGAACGGGACTCTAATGGCATAATGGAAGATTTTATATGTTTAAAGAAATCCAGGAAAAAGACTAAGAAATGAGATATTCTGTATTATGGGTTGCGTTCGATTTCTCCAACATCAACGATAAGTGAAAGAATTTTTTCCAAGTCAAGTTTTATCAAAACTAAAGAAAGGAATCACTAAAATCCTAAACATTTAAACTAAATTATTTGTTTAAAAGATTATTTTATAAAATGTGTATTACATATACATATATGAAATATTTTGTCGTTTTTTGCTCGTTTTAGTTTAAAAATTGTTATGTTGTTATGTTTTTATTTTTTTTTGTACTGATTAACTCCAAATAATAAATCATTTATGAATATTAATTTATTGAAATTAATTAATTTTTACAAAAAATTATTGTTTAAGTCCGCACCATTTAAATCAAATTATTTTTCTAAATGATTATTTTATAAGATCTCCTTAAACTATTGAAATGACTAGTAAAATAATCACACCGTCTATTGTTTTTCTAATTCATAATATTGTTACGTTTTTACTTTATAAAAGGCGTTAAGGTTTAATCCCTTTATAACACTATGGAACATTTTTGGGATTATTGTCTGGGGGGTGAGAAATTCCAAGTCAGGGTGATGGTACTAGGTCAGTATAGTAAAACCCTCAAAGGGTTTGGCGTTCGTATGTGTCAGTTTTTTTTATGACATTTAAAATTTTTTCCTTATCTTGATGTTTTTTCGCTTAGTTGTAACATTTTGGCAAAAACGTAGTTTAACATAACTCGAGAACCACTTGTCCGATTTTGATGAAACAAATTTAGAAAAATTAAGAATTACAATTTCTCTAATCTGTTTCTATACCGTTTTCCTATATGTGCAACACTTTCGAAGTTAAAAATGAATGTACGAAGGGATAAAAGTATTTTTTGCCTAAAAATTTAAATATTTTTTTTTTTTAAATTCATAAAAAATCCAAAATGGCAAAAATGTGCCAAAACTAATTACTTTCGCGTAAAGTCACATAACTCATGAGCAAAAAAAGGCATAGATCATGAAAATCGATGCACGCGTTTCTCATTTATTCACAATTAGGTAAATGTATGAATTTCAAAAATTTGCTCCAGATATGCACAACATTATTTGGAGAAAACATTGACACTCACAAGCCGAACTCTCTCATATTTTTCTACTGTACTAAAAGAGAAATATTGATGTGGCAACACTGGTTCTGTAATGTTCACATAAAACATGTATTGTCATTATACTTCTTTTCTTTCTCACACTGGTTCTGTGATTTTTGTCATTCAACAAGTGCCGACGAACGCGAACAGTAAAAGTGATTTTTCTCCAGTTTTTTAAAAGTGAACAAAAGAGAACAGAATATGGAACTGTGCAAGCCAGATATAAATAGCTTTTGCTATTTTAATAAAACAAAAACTTATAGATATAGATGCAAAAAGTCGCCGAGTGCAATAATTGCGGAAATTTGCTGGTGGAGTAAGCTTGTGTGGCAAGACAAGGATGATCTTGATGATAAAGAATTTTCAGGAGATGCAGAAGGGCCAACAGTGGAGTCACACATTGACATCATGTGTGGTTCAGAAACTGATGATAGCGATGAATGCGATGCCACTAGTCCCGAACAACCACCATCGAAAAAGTCTAGGCAATATTTATTAAAATAAATAAATAAAATAAAAATAAAAAATTATAAAAATGTTTACTTAATTTTTTTAGTAGTTTATGGCCAGAAGTCTGGAGTTATTGGGGAAAATTTATAAAAAAGGCGATATATGACACTTTTTTTAATAAAAACAAATATCAATATTCTTGTCAAAATGGGATACCTTCACTTAATTGTAAATAAAAGCAGAACGCGTTAATCGATTTCTATGATCTTTGTCGCATTTTGTTTATAGGTTATGTGACTTTACATGAAATTAATAACACTTGATCCTTTTATCCGTTTTGGATTTTTTATGAATTTAAAAAAAAAAATTTTAATTTTTAGGCAAAAAAATATTTTTTTTTCTCCATAAATTTATTTTTAAACTGTTGATTATAAAGAAAAACGTTATATGAACGGATTAAAGAAATTGTAATTCTAAATTTTTTTGAGTTTGTTTTAGCAAAATCGGACAAGTGGTTCTCGAGTAATGTTAAACTACGTTTTTGCCAAAATGTTACAACTAAGCGAAAAAAGATCAAGATAAGGAAAAAATTTAAAATGTCATAAAAAAAAACTGACACATACGAACGCCAAACCCTTTGAGGGTTTTACTATACTGACCTAGTACCATCACCCTGACTTGGAATTTCTCACCCCCCAGATTGGCTGTTGTACTGTGTAATTAACCTTTGAGTTGTTTTAATTGCAAATCAAAATAAATACACACACATGTATTCAACTTAACAAACTTTATTGAAATTAATTATAATGTTCACAAATTTTTACCATAATTGTAAGTAGCGATCTGAACCGTTTAATGGGTCCAATCAACCTAAACTTTTAAGAGTTAGCCTGTATTTATAGTTCAACACCATTCCTAGTTGATTCAAGAACCATCTAGTCGATTCTAGAATTTTGTGTCCGAATTATTTTAAAATTACTGTTATACATCTAAATCTAAAGTCTACAATTACGATTGCTAGAAAATTGAGCACAGTGGCGTTCATAAGAATTTGAACTAATATGCCTTAAAACTATAGTTTACATGATAACTTATAACTTAAACCATAAATAATTCTTAGATAAATCTAATTTCGTAAAAATATGTATTACATATTTATGAATTGTTTTTTGTTTGCTCGTTTTGGTTCAAGAATTGTTATGTTCGTCAAGTTTTTTACTAATAAACTTTAAATAATCAATAATTTATGCATTTTTTACTAAATTTGCTAAATTTGTAAAAAAAACGGTTTTAATCGGTTAACCGAACAATTACGAAATTAACCGATTAAACCAAAACCTCGGTTAATTAACCGAGCGATTAACCGATTAAAGCAAAAGCCCGATTAAATAAATACCCTAGTAAATTGCTTTTAAATGGTGTATTTTTTGTTCTAGTCGTTGGGCAAACAGAGGAGAAAAGTGTTCTTAACTGTTTTGCGTTTGCCAATTTAAACATTGAAAAGAAAAATAAATTTGAGTTTTTTTTGTTATTTTAACTAAGAAGAGATTGCTTTCTAATATTGTTGCAATTAGTATTCATGGCTATTTTTTTTTTATCTTTCTTAAATGTTTTTCTTCTCTTATAACTGGCAAGACTGACCTATAAATCATATTATTTTTCCATGAACTTTTTCAAGATTTATTAGATTATTAGTTAAACAGTAGAATTTCCGAGAATAATGACACTCATTACCTGATACCAATTTAACATGTACTATTTATCTCTGTTAACTATTAAGACAATTTTCCACAAAAGAAAAAAAAAAAACAAAGTGATTTTATGAGAATATTAGTCATAGACACTTAGATGGATTATTACCATAAAAACATTCTATTTAACATGATAATTAACATTTAACTATGAACATTTTTTATATACTTTAACTACATAAAGGCTTTTACCAATACTAACTTTTTTTACGAATAAAGAGGCATGATAATTATTATTAATATAGTATTTAACACTTTTGCACAATTATCATAAAAATTTCAGTATGAAAAATTTACAGAATTAGAGAATTACATGGAAAACAGTAGTTTTACCAATGTTTGCCTTGAGTTGATTATTATGAGCTTTCTTTCTTTTTATAAAGACGTCATTAAGGATACATTCTACATTTAACATAAAGTATTTGTTTTCTTTGGAAATTTTTTGATTTTAAGTGATTAGTTAAACGGCATTTTCTTGCTAAACATTATCATATCTAATCATATAATTTATTTATTTTTTAATGACGTGCTAAATTCCCAATTTTTATATTTGATAAAAACACTGAAATTTATTGTCAGGAAACTTTTTCCAAAGACTTTAGAAAACCTAAAAATATTATACAAATAAGACGATAAAGTGAATAAGGCCCGTTTTCACAATTTACCGATAGGTAACGGCAGAATTTTATCGTCCGTATAAAAATTGTTCCATTATTACAACTAAAATTTTACGAAAAGTCAGTGCTAAGTTAAAGGAAGGTTCATCCATTCTACCTGTTAGGTAAAAGTTAAGTTGTAATAATTATTTTGTATACGGCCGATAAAATCATACCTTTAGCTATCAGGTCTTACTTGCAACAATATCAAAGCTTCAACAAAGCCACAAAAATAAACAGTGAATTTATATTTTCTTACATTCCCCTACAATTGGCTGGTTTTTTTCCAACACGAATTGTTGTTTTAAAAGGATAAAAGAAAAAACAAATTGCTTAATAAAGCAACTTGCCATTTCAGTTTTTTATTTGCCGGGCACATGCAAATCTATTATCAAAAGTTATTTTCGGGAATACGAAAATTATTATTATTAATTTATTTATTAATGACGTGCTAAATTCCCAATTTTTATTTTTGATAAAAACACTAAAATTTATTGTTGAGGGAAAGCTGGTTTCTATGCGCATTTCGCTGGTTGCTTAGGCCAGCTCGTCTGGAAACTTTTTTCAAAGACCGTGAAAAGCACCTCAGTCAGGAATGAAAAATTATCAATAAATTTTAAATCATTTCAAGTTGTAAAATTCCTTTCTTCATAAAAGTAATTTAATGAAAATTAAATTCAATGAACTTAAGCCTGATTGAAATAACGAAATTTGGATTAAAAACCATTAACAGTTCAATAAAATAACCTCAATACTAATTATTGTTTACAGCTAAGGCACGAGCTATATGTTTACATTTGTCCTTCAAGTTGTGCTGAAAAAGGTCAACAAGAAAAAGAAAGACAAAAAGTACGAAAAACAGAAGTAAGGAGAACATGTAAATCAATTAAAATAGCTAATCATTCATTCAAAGCAAATTTCGATCTACTAAGGTAAAATACCATTTGGTTTGAAGATTGATGTCTGAATAATGACGTCATCCGTCGTCAATGGCGGTGAGAGCTAAACGGCAAACCCCTCTGAAGAGATTATGTAGTTATAATCGAATTTAGTCAGGGCAACCTGTCCGTGAAAACCTGGGTTCAATTCCCAGCTCAGTCAAGTGGGAAAAATTATCAATAAATTTTAATTCATTTCATGTTGTAAAATTCCTTTCTGCATAAAAATAATTTAATGAATATTAAATTCAATGAACTTAAGCCTGCTTAAAATATCGAAATTTGGATTAAAAACCATTAAGAGGTCAATAAAATAAACACAATACTAATTAAAGCTAAAAATATATTTTTATTTCTGTTTTTATATAAATGTAAAGAATTTGATTACTTAATAGTGAAATTAATACATTAAGTAGCAATACTCCAAAAATGTTGCAATATACGCAAAAACTTATTTGTCTAGCACACAACTTGAAAAACTTGCCCGTTTTATATTTGCGTAAAAATATTTAAAAATATTTTATACATTTTTATTATATATTTATTTCTTATTAATTTGACTTCTCATAAAGTTCAAAAAAATAAAAGTCTGTCAGTTATAATAACACTGCATTTATTAGGGGTTTGGAACTTGTAATAAACAAGTGTCAGTTAAAGTGAAAACTTTTTGCAACATCTGTAGAAACTCTTGGAGGGAAAAATATTTATAAACACATTTGTCAGTTTGTAAAACTTGATATTTCTGTTCCACAAAAAAATATGAATGGAATATTATACTGCGCCAAATATTTTATTTCCTACACCATGAATAAATTTTTTTTTGGTGTAGCATTTATTCGGTATCAGTAGTGAATTATGAATTAATTTTTGTAAAATTTGACAGCATCATTTCCAATCATATAAAAGTAACGTCGGCTTAGTTGCATTTTTTCCGAAAACGAGCTTAATATGAGATATATGTAGTTTTTAGTCTCATTGAACTTAGTTAAAACAAATTTTATTGTAATATAATTCGTTAAAGTTTTTGCCGCATCCAAGAAATTTTTACTGGGCATTTACACATGAAAGTAGTTTCTTGAAAGACGCAATACACTAACACATTTACATTTTTCTACTTTCAGTCCAACTTTCAGCTAGCTTTCAATGAAAATTTCAATTTAGCGATTTCATGAAAGTAAATGACAATAACTAAGCAGTGTTGCCAATTGAATTTTTTTCGTATATACATATAAAGAATTTTAATATATTTTTTCAACTAAATATTAAGAACACAATGATTCTAATTAAAATTTATAAATATCATGAAAACTAATAAAAATAAATATTATTTTGAACGAATGCCAAAAGTTCGTCGTGAATAATTGGCTCGATAGCTCTGAAACTTAAAATAAGCAAAACAATAAAAGAAGAAGAAGAGAAATGTTTGATAGAAGTTTGCCCAAGGCGAATTCATTTTTCAGGTGGCGTTGAAAGCACAGCTCTGCTACTTTTTATTCTTACTTAGCGAGAGAAATGTCAAAAGTTGCTTGTGTTTTTGATATATCGATCAACGAAAGCAACAAAAAAATACATTGTTGTGTTTTTGGTGTTGTTACTGGTTGTAGTATCGACACCACCGTATACATGAATTCGCCTTGAGTTTGCCTTTGACGACATTTTAAAATTAAGTTTCACTTTCATATAAATTTTATTATTTTTTGTGAAATTTGTGGTGACAAAACGTAGACAGAAATTTCATGAAAGTACATTCATGTGTAAATGCAGCGTTAGATAGGAGCTTTATAAGGAATTTATGGTGAATCGATCGCTAGAAAATTTAATAGTGTAATGTTTAGTATATTATCATTATTTGTTGGAGTTTAAAGCGTGACTTCGGGAGTAATAGTTAATTATTGGAATATACTGTTAGCTATAGACCAATAATTATCATTTAAATTCTTTATAACTTTTTTTAAATATATAAGTAAATGTTTTTTTTTTTTTTTTGTGGGCTTGTGGATTCATATATAAAAAACTATACAATCGAACAACGAACAAAAATAATTACACCCTATTAATAATTATCAAAATGACGTGTCTTGGTTGTGTAAAAAACACGATGGCGAAAGAAAGAGCTATATGGTTTGAATTCTTTATAACATTTATTTATTATGATATTTCTGTATTGTTTTTTTTTTTCAGAATTTTGTGATGAAGGCTTGGGGAATTAATGGTGAATTTATAGTGTTCTCCCAAAACTTTGCGAAAAGTTATGGAAAATAGAAAATAGAAAATAGAACACAAAAAGAACACATATACTCGAAGCAGAAAATGGACATCACTTACCGGATATCATTTTTCAGAACTTATTAAAACAAATTCCCCAATAATATACTGTATTCGAAAACAAAAAAAAGTAATAACAATCGCATAAATAAAAAAGTTATAAGCAATTTAAGCCATATAGCTTATTCTGCGCCACCCTGTAGAAGGAATCTACCTTAAGTTTGCCACCGATTTCAAGTAAATTTTTGGTATTTTGCCGCGTAAAAACATGGAACCGCCGACCTTAGCGATAGGATCTATTTTTTACAGCCAAAAAAAAAAGCTACTAATATTGGTTTTAAGTAGTAAATACTACTGATATTACGAATATTCGTATTCGTTTTCGGAATGACGAGCATTCGCCTATTTTACAACATTCGTATTCGCCAAGTTCAAGCGAATATTTCACGAATATTTTGTTAATGCATTCCAAAAAAAAAAAAAAAAATACACAAAATGAAACCAAAAATATTAATTTTTAATAATTTTTATTAAAAAAAAATGTTTGTCTTTATCGCAAAATAAAATCTTCCATTATAAAGCAAAAAACAAACGAACATTGTGCCGCCACTAAAAAAATTTATGAAAATTTCTCAAGTTGATTTTAACGATTCCTAGATAAACTAACATTTGCAGCAATTGTCTAATAATCAATGAAATATCAAGATAATTCCGACCCCATTATATAATCTTAAAATGCGTTCACTGCTGTCGATTGACATTTAACATTTATGGAAAATTCGTGAGATATTTTCCTTCTGCGTATTATACATTACTATATCCATTACTGAACACTGTGAGAAACAATTTTAAGCAAAATAAATTGAATACTTGAACACCCATAGAAAAAAGTCGGCCAATTAATAAGGAAAAGCGCAAAAAGAGTGAGAAAACGAAATTTAAAAGTATTTAAGTATGAGTATCAGTGTTAAAATTTAAGCATTTTTGCAATTAAATTAAGCATTCAAAATTTCGATTTAGCTGCTAAACTTTCATTTAGCATTTCGGAAATTTATTTATGAATTTTATAAAATGTTTTCAGCTTTTTTAGCTTTATCTGTCCTTTTTTTATAAACTTTTTTAAATTTAGACTACTAACAGTTGCACTCAAAATGAAATTTCTTATAAAAATTGATTAGTTTTAACTTATAAAACGCACAGAAAAAAGTTTTTTATCAATTAAAGAAATGGTTTAAAAAGTATTTAAATTGAATTAATGTGATAATTGAATAAATTATTTTTTAATGGAAAGAAAATTAAAAATTTAATTTGATTTAATAACATTATAGTTATTTTCAAATAAATTTTTAATTAAAATATTAATTAAATAACAAAAAAATGATACAAAACAAGTAAAAAATTGGTTTTTAAAAGTTTGTTAAAAACGATATGTTTATATTATATTAAAAAAAATCAACAATAAGGTCAAATAAAATATAAGTTCAATATAAATTAAAATAAATGAATCTTTTTAAATAACGTTTTGGCTATAAAAATATTTTATTTATTTTTAATGTTTTTTTTTAATTGAAACGAATTATTTAACTACATCATACTAAATTGTTTGACCAATTTTTCGACCAAAAAAATACATATGCAATTGTTAACAAAATTTTGGAAGAAAGAATATGCTTCACTCATTTTAAAATTAAGTTATGAATTTTAGTCGAACTATTTGGGTTTTAATCTAAAGATACATATATAATTATTCTGGTTTAGGTTGATTACATCTAATTTTTTTATTTAAATTAGTTTTATTTAGAAAGGAATTTTAAAGCTTATAATAATGGAAAGACAAAAATAATTTTGGCTGCACATACATACATACATATGTACCTTCAGCCGTAAATGTGCTAATGCCAAAATTTTTGAAAATTAAGTTTTTGATGCAGTTTAATAGAGTAAACAAAAATACATCGTTTGCGGGAAAAATACAAATATTTTTTTCTAGTTCTTGATTTGAAACGATATGTAAAAGTTCTAAGTCCAAAAATGCTAAAGAAAAAGCGCTTGGACCCATTAAAATTTGAAAATTTCAAAAAAAATTGTTAATATTTGTAAATAGTCAACATTGAAATAAATAAAATAATTTTATAGTATATTTTATTTTTTGCAAATTGACATACTAAAATGTACATTAAAAGTCTAAAGTATATAATAGAAAAGGTGATAAGTCACAAAAAGCTATGTAAAACATAAATGTATTATTTTTAGTTGGTTTGCAAGCCAATAAAGAGTCGGCAATGAAGCAAAACTGAATTTACAGACTTAAAATATATTCCAAACTAAAGACTTTAGAAAGTTTTTTCTCTCTCCTATAAAATTTATACATTGGATTTACATTCTTTACGACTAAATGATATATACTTATATAGGTAAATTATATTAAAAAAAAAAATACGGACACACCATTGTTTCACTAATTTTTATGTATTTTTGTATATCAAACAGTTATATAATTCTTCTTTGGTAAACTTTTACTAGACCAATACATATTTTCATATGTATATATGGGAAGGTAGAATGCATATACTAAGGCTTATTAATAATTCAACTGCTCGCATTTTCAACCCAAACGTTTATTTTTCGGATATAGATGGCACTTGCTGGGATTGAATGTAGAATAATATGTATTTAAATACAGTAAACCAGATGTTTCATTGGAAATATATAATAAATAACTATAAGGATAAAGGAACGTTCTGACTGATAAAATATTTGAAAGCAAACATCAAATATTTCATTAACGTAGTCTGAACACAAAATATTTTTGAGTATCAAATAAAATAACATCTGATTTTAAGCAAATAAAAGTATTTGCCGGCAAACAAATATTTGTCCAATGTGAACATAGTGTGAACACAAAAAATCAAATATTTTAGTCATTTGTGAGCAAACATTTATTTGATATTACAAAAAAATTGTAAGAGCAAACAACGACAAATAATTTTAGCCATGTTCCGGATAGAAGCAATTTTTCCTGTAAGTTTTCGGATTCTTTACAATTTTAAAGATTTTTTATAATTTTTAGACTTTGCTATCGTGCCGCTATTAGCAAATTTTTGCGAATTTTTATAGAATTATTGCCATTCCTTATAGTTTTAGGCGCTTTTACTAAATTTTATGGCTTGTTTGAAATATTAAAATGGTTCGCGAATTTTCGCTATTTTTGCAATTTTTTTTTTGTTTTTCCCCTAAATTTAGTTTTTTAACCGATTTAGCAATTTCAAATATATTTTAGGGTTTGTTTCCAAGTTTGAAATTTTTCGTGAATTTTAGCCATGTTCGCAAATGAAGCGATTTCTTTCTGTGATTCTTTGCAGCTTTAACTATTTTTAATAATTATGAGTACTAAACTTTGGTATCATGCCGCTATAGCAAATTTTTGCGAATTTTCGCTAATTTAGCAATTTTTACCGAATTTTCGCCATTCCTTATACTTTTAGGGACTTTTAATCAATTTTATGGCTTGTTTGAAATATCAAAAATTTTCGCGAATTTTCGCTATTTTTGGAAAAACAATTTTTTTTTGTTATTTTCCGACAATCTGTTTTTTTAACCGATTTCAAATAAATTTTAGGGTTTGCTTCTAAGTTTGCAATTTTTCGCGAATTTAAGCCACGCTCGCGGAGAAGCAATTTTTCACTGTGAATCTTTAGAGCTTTAACGATTTTTAATAATTATTAGGCTTTGCTATCATACCGCTATTAGCATATTTTTGCGAATTTCCGCCAATTTAGCAATTTTTATCAAATTTTTGCCATTCCATATAGTTTTAGGCACTTTTAATAAATTATATGGCTCATTTTTACTATTTGTGAAATATATTTTTATTTTTGAACACTTTCATTAAATAATTATTTGATGCAAATATTTGTTTTAGCCTGAACGCATGGCAAACATGATTTAATTTATTTTATTTGAAACTATTTGCCAATTGTTCTAACAAACAAAAATTGTCAAATATTTGAACTTTGTTTGAACATTAAACAAAATATTTTTTTGTTTCACATAGTTTGAAGCAAATATCAGAACAAATATTTTCGTCAAATATTTCATTAGTCTGAACGCACCTTTAAGGATACTTATTGAAAATTTGCTTAGAGATTCTATAAAAAACAAAAAAAAAAACTTGATGGGATTTCCAAAAATTTTGTACATTCGGAAATTCGTGTGTTATCGAAATAAGCAAAACCTATTTTTATAATTTATTACATAAATGTCCAATATAACGCTTTATGCTACAAAGTTCATGCCACATTGACAATTGAGAATGAGCGCTTTTAGCTCACGGTTATCTCACAAAGTTTTACCCCGTTAGGTTTTTTCATGTGGGATTTTCTAAAGCCGCAGGCCCATGCAATTAAACCACAGATCTCACGCTGTGGATCACATTTAGGCGGATTTAAGCACCAGCGTCATAGAAGAATAGACATTTCGTATGCATGGCGTTCAGTGAATTTGAATCGGACATTTGTACGTTCTTATATTTCATACATAATGGCAACGACAGATATTTTAAATATGCTCTGTTGTACTTAAATTAAGAACTAAGGAAGCGCTTAATACAATACCCTTTATTTTTCTACTTGGCTGATTGGGCTCGATTTTAGTCCTAAGCTGCTTGGAGAACTACACTGATAGATGCCATAACATCAGAATTGTGACACCAATGTTAGTACAAATGGCATCAATGAGACAAAAAGTGACATCAACCCAAAGACGAACGTCATCATAAAATTTTGTCATGTTTTATGCGTCATCTACGCTATGACTACAGTAAGATCAATTCGATGCAACATTATGTGTGTCGAGGACCGATCGTCTGATGACCTAGACGACCAGTTGATCGACCTCGACTGAGCAGCATCGGCTTCGGATAAACTTACGCCACGGGAAGGTGGGCTCGTTAGTCTTCGACTGCAAAAAAATCGAGCAGCAGCTTAAATTAAATTAAATTAAACATAAAAATAAAAATCAACAAAAAAGAAAATAAAATAAGGCAAGTGAAGTAAACCAATTAAAAGACACATATACGTGGAAACCAACAAGACCAATTAAACCAAATACATGAATTTGAACAAACCATAACAATTAAAACAAACACATAAACCTACACAACCAAGAACAATCAACCTAACACATAAATTTTAATAATTAAAATTGTGAGCTAAAACACCAAGTGTAATTTCGATACACACGAACACACATACTGAATTCAAACATCTATTTTCTTTGCTATAAATAAATTCTACATTTACAAACCTAAAAAATCTCCTTGCTTTTTATCAGCAAACCAACAAACAAGTAAGTAAATTCAAGTTCTTTGGATACAATATTAACTGATATCTAACACCGCTTCTGTACCCTACATTTATTACATTTCGTGTAATAAATTGTTCTAATTATATGTAATGGTTTTGCCAAATAGAGACAACAAGCTCTAATTCACGGTTGGAATTTATTTATTGTGTATTATTAACATTTTCTTCATGTTTAAAAAGTAATGAAAGAAGCAAAAATTCCCATATTCTATTTTTTTAAATTATTTATTTAAATACAGGGTGGCCCAAATAAAACCAGCTGATGTGAAACATAAATAACTTTTTTTATTTTTTAACATAATTTATTTTTTCTTTTTGCAGATTCTCTTGAAAATTTAAAATGAATACGTACAGTCAACAACAACAAATACGCTATTCGCTTTACATAACGAGCCACACAAAATGATTTTTTAAATAATCTTTTGATGACGGATGAAGCGCATTTCCATTTAAGTGGTTATGTGAATAAACAAAACTGTAGGTTGTGGGGCACCGAAAATCCCAGGGCAATACATCAGCATCAGTCACACCCAATCAGATGCACTGTTTGGTGCGGTGTTATGGAAACAAAAATCATCGGCCCATATTTCTTTGAGAATAAGAATGAAACGCCAGAAACGGTCTCCAGGGCTTCTTACAGAACGATGATCGACAACTTTTTGCGGCCGATGGTGGAGCAACATCCTAATTTGTGGATTCAACAAGATGGAGCCACTGCGCATACTGCTAGGCAAACTATGGACATGCTGCGTGAAATTTTTGGTCTTATTTGGGCCACCCTGTACATTAAATTTTCAAAGTAGAATCATAACGAAAACCATGCCCGGCATGCTGGTGTCTTTTAATTGAGTGTTCTTCTATTAACAAAGGGCGGAATACAACAAAGGTGAAACAAACTTGTGTAACGGGTAAGTCAATTATAATATTCTCTCACTTTGACTTAAGTCAAACTGTCATTAAATTTGGCCTAGTGAGTGCTTTCGACGATGTCACTGAATCATCGCACTGATGCCATGTTGCATTAAACTGACTTCGATTCGTTTCTGTGATGCCGATGTGTCATCCCGTTGACGACATAGTTTAAATTTTTGACCATGATGACAATTTGGCCAAGTGATGTTAAGGCTGACATCAACATGATGAAACGTGTCTTGGGGTCAAAAACGAAGACACTCGTCATAGTACTGATGTCAAAATACATCAGCGTTATGCCGCCTTATCTATCAGTGTAGGAAGAACAATAGATTTATTTGTGGTTAATTCATTCGGAAGTTTGCGTGTTTCCCATAGATGATCTTATGAATATAGGAAGTGCGACTAAGAATTACTAAGCAACACACGTAATTATTATTATAATTGAGTCCTTGTTATAACTGAGAGAAGCATAGGGCTACGACACATGTTACACAACCAGGTTATTCACAACACGTGACGGTGGGTGGTGTAAAACATTCAACTATTTATTTGTTGAATGAGTTGTATACTCATATTAGCTTAATTAATAATGATACGTATCAGGGTTTTTTTACTTGAATTATTATTGCATAAAATTAACCATAACCTTATTAAATAAATACTATTTTTATATTGTACAAGAACTGTTTTTTTTTTTTTTTTTTTTTTTTTTTTTTTTTTGTAATCTGCTTTACACCTACACACGTATTTATGTAACTTAATGTTTGTTTAATCTCTGCAAACAAAATTATGTAAATTGAAATTACCCAGCAAAAACTTTGCTTGCAAAATAAGCAGAAAAATAATGAGAACTTGAGGAAAAGACTACTTAGTTTTCTACTAGAAAACGTACTTATTTTTGTTCGCGATGTCCCAAAAGTAATCCTTTATAATTTGGCCAATTAAAACCTAAAAAATAATACCTTTATTTTATACAAAAGTTTTATAAAAATATGTAGTTACCTAAAGAGACAAGAAATGAGTACTTTCAAAAATGTTAAAACACACTAATTAAAATTGCTCTGGAATCTTATGGAATTTTTGTTGAAAAAGTGCACACAATAATTAAGTTATCGAAATGTAAGAAAACATTTAATTAAGAGTGTTTTGGCTGCACAAAATCATTTATAGCTCTAACAGTGTAATAACAATGTGTGTATTAATATATGTAAATATACGGTCCGGGCATGTCGCAGAAATCAATTCCCATCGAAAGTTTTTTTAATTCTTCAAAAAAAAATTTAGTTTTGGTTTGCACAATATTGCCACATTTAACTTAAAAACAAAATTTTAATTTAATTTTGTCGAAAATACGGATTCAAAACAATTCCGAACAATTTCTGTGATAGGCCTGATTATGTTCTTCAAAAAAACATCGTTTACATTAGATCGATATCACTGCCAGTATTTTAATAACAAAAATATGTTGTGGGGGTAATTTTGGAAAATTTTTATGTACATATCGTCGGTCACAGGTTGACAACTCTTAACTCGCAAAAAAATCGAATCGGGGGTTTTGAAGCCAAAAGACTGTGTTTGTCCTTCTGCATGTTAGCATGTTGTTTTTTTTTACACCATCTTACAATAAATATCTCCTACTAATTTTGGTTTATTTTTATTTACTTCCAACACGGTTTAGTAACGGAGTAATAAACGTTTTTTTTTTGTCTCCTGAAAAGTACAAAAAAACATGTTAAGAGTTGTCAGCCTTTGACCGACGATTGTATATATTTACATACATATTATTGATTTTTGGATTTCCCATGAATTTCACATCGAAATTATTCTTAAAATTTTATAATATTACCGTATATCTAACAAATATTAATGGAATATATTGGAAATTGATTCAAATAATTCTTTAAAATCATGTAGTAATAACTTATTTAAATCACTATATTAAAGTATTCTTTTATTATGTATAATTATGACTTATTTAAGATATAATAATATAGTAATTATTTAACCCATTTTGTACCAGCGGTCGAGATGTCGACCACAAATTTTTGCCATTTTTCATTAAATAATTTAAAATAGTAGGAAGTGTAATTATATTAATTTGTATTATTAATAATTTAGTTTGGCTTGTTGGCTTTCTGTTCAGGACTTTTTTACCAAACCCCTCCCCCTTTTAAGAACCCCTCTGGGGAGCACAAAAAAAAACTAAAAATAGGCCATTGTTAAACCAATTATAACGACTTATATACAAAAGAAAAATAAAAAAAAATTATTGATTTAAATAGCGAACAATTAAAATGAATTTTAATGTACAAATTAAAACTACCTTGCTACTCCTGCTGGCCGCCAGACAGCCTTGAACATAGCTGGTCGAGATGTCGACCACTGGGATAATTAGTGCACTAAATTTTTTTATTCTTATCTATTATTTTTTTATTTTTGATTACTTGTTGAAAAAAATGTGGTAATATCAACTGTAGTACTTTTATTGATGCGAATATTAAACATCAAACACCTATTCTGTATATTTTTTTATAATGAGGTTTCTTAGTGGATGAAACAAGCTGGTGTGCTGCTGCACAACATAACAATTTATATGAGCACAATGCGTCGATTCTCTGGGGTATTGCTTTTTTCCGGCTATAATTCCGTTTCTAAAGTGCAGGACCATTGGAGCAATGAATCAATCGCTATCATAAATCAAGCAATGATACGTAATAATTTTCAAAACTTTAAATCAAACTTCCATGTTGCCAATAACGACGCACAAAAATGACAAGTAAGACAACTGTTCGATCTTTTGAATACTCGGTTCATGCGGTTTGGTGTTTTTGAACCAAAACTGTCTATTGATGAGCAAATAGTATCATATTTTGGTCGCCATAGCTGCAAGATGTTTATCAAGGGAAACCAAAGGATATCTTTTCCAATGTCAACCATATGATGGAGCTTCGGATATCTATGATGAACAACTGGGCCTTGCTGCTATTTGTGAGAATCCAAGACAACATAACTTTCATTTCGACAAATTTTTTTACTGGACACCATTTGTTTTGCCTTCTAAAAGAAAAAAGATTTTTGTGCAACTGGCACAATCCGCGCAAACAGATTGGTAGGCGCAAGCCTGAAAACAAAATTAGCTCGGCATGATATGGACTATGCATTTGATAAAGAACATAAAATTGCATTGGTTGGACCGAGATATAATGCAGAGGTCACTTTGGGTACAAAAACGTGTCCCTGTGCATAGACTTACATAATAATGCTATAGGTAACTATCGGATTAAAATAAGAGGCAAGAAGTGGTGGGGGTCACTTTGGGTTACTTGCTTGGACAGCGCCTGTATTAATGCATGGAAATTGCATTGCATTTTTACTGAAAACCTCAAAAAGAAGCTCATGAGTCAAATTGATTTTAAAAACTTAATACCGAAAACGCTGTTGCTATCCTTCGAATCAACAAACAACGAAATATCTTCGTCCGATGCAGAAAACGAAAGTGAAGAAGAGTTCATAAGCCGCCTAGTATCACCGTCCAAAGTAAATGGTATGCCCATGTCTGCATGTGTCATGCGCTGCCAATGCAAAACATGCAAGAAGTATACTGCCTATACTTGCCCTAAACGCAATGCCAATTTCCATGTCGGAAATTGTTTCGAGACTTACCACAAAAATTTAAAATAACTTGTTTATTCAATAAATTAAAATATTTAATAAATTGTTTAATCTTTTCAGTTATCTTTAGGCTTACACTCATAAAAAAATTGACCCATTCGTACATAAATTTTGAATTTCGGTTTTGACTATCTATCAGTGTAGCTTTTATATTTGCTTATTTTAGGTAATACCCCTTCATTACGACATAATTTCATTTGTTTTTGTATCACAATATATGGTATCACACAGAAAATTGTTTGCTCTAATTATCCCAGTGGTCGAGATCTCGACCAGCATTTTTCACAGGGAGTCCCCGGCAAAAAAAAATAAAAAGTTACAGAAGTTATTTTTGGCCGATTTCTAACTAGCCATTAAAATTTAATTAGAATGTTCAACCATTTATGTAGCTTGGTACAAAATGGGTTAATATATAACTAATAATGCAAAAATTGGCGAATACACCCAGGCAGAAATTACGACTTTTCTAAATATTATGTACCGCCACGGCCCTGTAAATACAAAATTTTGACTCTTCCAAAAATATTGTACCATCACAACACTGTAGAAACAAAATTATAACCTTAATTTTTTATAACTGTTTTTACAAAAATTCTACACCGAAACAACACCCTTAATAAAAAAATACGACTTTAGTTTCGTAAGATCGTATTTACAATAAAACTATACCGATACAATACTGTATATACAAGAAATTAACCTTAATTTCCTAATACCGTATTTACAATAATTCTACAACGCTACAACGCTGTTTATACAAATATATAGTCTTAATTTATAATAATATTCAAATTTTCTGCATAATTTTGTTTGTTTATTTAACGAATTTATGAAGTTACATATGCACATTACATTTAGTAATTTATGTATGTAAAAGAGTAAAAACTATTATTTCATCATTTAACTTAGTAAGAATACATTTTTGCTCAACTGTCTGTATGTTAAACTCGACGATATTATTGTCTAGTCTTTTGACGTTATACAATCCAATTTCTTTTGATGAAAGTGGATATTCGAAAAACTCAATAATTTAAAGAAAAATTTTACCTCTTAAAAAAATTTCATTGAGTTTGTTCTGAGAAAATTGTTAATTTTCTTCTTTTTTTCTTTAATAAATACTTTTTTTTTTCAATAGAACAATGAATTTTTATAATAGAATTTTCCATATAAAATTCAAATATAATTTTAAAATGTTTTCTTATTTAATAAACATCTGCATGAAACTTAATAATGATGTTCATGAAACTTTCATTATTATTTTGTATTTGGTTCGTTTGTATTCAGTACAATGAATAACTACGAAATGAAAGCAACAAACACACGAAATTTAAGAGACGAATAAGATGCGGTGTTTTTGTTTACTTAAGCAAGAGAATATGAATACAAACAGCTCTGAAACAAAACAACCACTGAATAAATGTCGAATAAAATCATGGAAAAACACATTTATTTTAAAGTCAGTATTGCCAGTTGAAAGAAATGAAAAACATTAGGAAAAATAAAAAAATAAAAACAAAAATAACCATGAAGAGTAAAATCAACAAGATAAGGAAGTACATTAATATTAAAATTATAAAAATAATACAAATTTGACTTTGTTTTCAATGTAAATTAATTGTTAACAAATTTGGCTTCGTTTTCAATGTAAATTAATTGTTTTTAATGTAAATTTTTATACTTCAAAAAAATTTCATTTTATTTTCCAAAACATTTTCAGCAATGTGTTTTGCTTGGAAGTACATAAAAAAGTTGTTAGGAAAAAAATTTAAATTTAATTTAAAAAATGCTTTACAAATTACATATATTATTGTAAAGGTAACAAAAAGAAAAAAATTACATCAATTTACTAAGTGGCAACATTGCAATTGAGTATTTATATAAAAAAATGAGAGAGAGTGAAAACTGTAAAAGAAAATTCGTTTCATTGAACAAAGTCTTTGTGTTTGCCATTTGAAACGAAATGTGTTTGCTAGTAGCATGAATAAAGCAACAGTTTGTTCAGTGGTCTGAAGTTTGTTTGAATACGAACTTCATTGAATAAACATTTCAGTATATTTATGAATGAAGTTATTCATGCAGCCCTTTATTATTTAAGAGGTATTGCTAGGGTGCAAAAATTGCAAATACACAACATTATATGGGAACTATATTTTCAGATTTTCAACATCAGATCAAGATTAATATTATACTTTTGTGCTTATTGATTCAATGTTGTAAATTTAAATTTACGGTGTTGTGACATTATTGAAAACAAGAGTAGGAAGACGCACATTTGGCGTTATCATTTTAATATTGTGACTACGTTGCAAATTCGTGAATCCAATATTGTAAATTTAAATTAACAGTATTGTGGCAACATTAAAAACAACAGTCGGAAGACGCACATTTGGCTTTATTATTTTAATATTGTGACTACATTGTAAATTTGGTAAACGGTACGTTGTAGTGATGTTGATAGTACCCCCATCAACATCGGCACAGCGTCGTCCTGATTGTCTTTTTCTGCCTGGGCAGCTACAAAGTAATGAATTCAGGAAGTCATTAAAAGTAGCATTGTTAGTTAAGTTTTTGCTGGGTATGTTCAAAGTTTCAACAACAAAATAAAATAACATCAAGTTTTTGTAACAAAAAAAAAAAAAGTTGTACTCCGGACAAAATTAAAATTTATTTAATAAACAAATAATTTTTTTATACACAGAAAAAATTATTCGGCAATGTGCTGGAAATCGCATGATTTGAAAATCACATGCGATCTGAAAATCGCCAATTTTATTTAAGCATGTGCTAGAGTTCACGCGTTTTGCCGGCAGCTTTTATATTACGTGTTATTTCATTAAAAAAACTGTATTTTAAAAAAGAACGTATCAGAAAACGTCTTCTAAGGGATTATTACAACCCAAGAGATATTCCTGAACAATGGTAAGTACCATAAGTACATGTTGTTGATAAATGGTTATAATTTCTTACATAGTTTTTTCGAAGTTAAATAGAAACAGCTGCTCACAATCAAAACGCAAATTTAAAAGAAATTGTTAAACAACAATCAGTATTAAAACAATGTTGTTTTTTAATTTTATATTTTCTATGAAAATTTTCTCAAAAGATTATGAGTTTTTAAAATAAATGGAAAAGAAAAACATTAAATTTCCTTTTAATATGCTATTTATTGATGTTGAAAATAAATTTTAAAGGAAATTTACAAGTTCACATGTGGATCACATTACTGTAGGCTAGGGATTTAAAATCGCCAAATTTAAGGCGATTACGAACTCCAGCACACCTTCTTTGCGATTTCAAATCGTAATCACAACTTTCTTGCGATTTCTAGCACATAGGCGATTTATATTCTCCAATCACTAAATTTATACCAAATTCATAATATCAAGCTAACAATTTGCTGATTTTGCACCTATCACCAAAATGATTATATTGATTACTAAAAATTTTAAAATTTTGAAAAAAATTTTCAATAAACTATTTTTAATTTTAATTAAAAAAGTGATCAAAAAACTTTGCCATTTCAAACAATGTGTTAATTCATTTAAATAAATAATGACAATTCCCAACAACAATTCTACATTTTTAAATTATTTTATTTTAAACGAAAAAAGTCAATTAAGATTTTTTGTTATAATTATTAAAATTTTAATGGAAAATTTATTTGAAAACAACTTAAATGTTAATTTAATCAAAATTAAATTTAAAATTTTCTTTTAACTAAAAAAATAATTGATTTAATTATCACATTTATAAAATTTAAATAATTTTTAAACAATTTTTTTAATTGATAAAACAATTTTTTTCTGTGTAACGTTTTGAAACCAAATGAGTTTTGTTGTAAGTAGCTAATTTTTAACATAAGTTAACAGGTTTATCTTATTTG
Organism: Pollenia amentaria; assembly: GCA_943735925.1. Lineage (NCBI taxonomy): Eukaryota > Metazoa > Arthropoda > Insecta > Diptera > Polleniidae > Pollenia > Pollenia amentaria. Next base: position 49,535,033 of record OX031006.1, read on the forward strand.
AATTAACTTGGTTTTCTGGCCTTTTCAAACCAGTTGAAGAGACAACAATAACAAATTTCTAACAAAAGCCAAATACATACTTATTTGTTGAAAAAGTAAACTTTGTTTTCTACTCCGCTTTTTAATCGTCTTTTTTAACTTATTCCATAAAAACAAACGATTCTTTTTCCAAAAGTTTGGTTAAGTTTGTATTCTGTTAAGCACGAGACATTCATTTTCAACTTAAAGTCATATTATTTTATTACCTAACAATGTTTTTCGAATTCAGCATATTTTTTTCTTTTGAAATAAGGCAAGCAATTTTACTTCACAGCGCTCGTGATTTTTAAAGAGGGGAGACCTCCTGTTTTTTTTTTTTTTTTTTTTTTTTTTTGTTAAAACAAAAGAAGCCATGTTGGTTGATAGCATTCTTGCCAAAGGCATACACATATTTATTTTTATTAGAAAACTTTTTCAAATACACTCTGTACAAAAATGAGATTATATCGTCACATTAAATGCAAACATTTTTATATATTTTTTAAAGGAGAAGCAAAAAACTTTACGAAATCAATAATAGCAAGGTGATCTTGGAGTTTAAATTTCTTAAATTAAACCGCTAATTTTGATCGCAGGAATCTAAAATGTAGTTAAATAAAGCGATCAAAAATCAATCAAAAACTCGATTTCAAATTTTTGTGTAGTTATGTCCGTTTGCAATTAAGGTGACGATATGGACTTAAGTTTTTATTAACAGGTGGTGGAAGCAAAATGAAAACAAAAGTTTTTTGGTATACAATAAGTGTATAATTTTAAAGGAATGTTGCCATAACTAACAAGATTTAAAAGTGTTTAGTTAATTAAATGACTTGTTTCTTTCCTTATGGTATAAATAAGTCTTTAGACAATTTACCTGAACACGCAGATTTTGTGACAGTTTGCAAAAAAAAATTTAATAAATCGAGAAAGGCATCTTGCAGTTTTACCTAGATATTAAATATTTCGCTCTTTTAAACCATTTATAATAGAAAGAAATCTAGTAGATTTCATTGGAAATCTGCCTCAAAATCTAGTGCGTTTACATTGTACTTCTTTGGCATTAGCGAGATTTGGTTTGCATAACAAAAACAGTTGACTAAAAGTTTTTTGTGCAACTTACCTATAACAAATCAAGAATTTTAAAATTTGCATTATCTTTTTTTATAATCAACTGCATTTATTTTATTATTATTATTCGTCTTTTCTAGTTTTTACCTATTAAAAAAAAATCATTTTTTTTTTGTTCAACATTTTTTTATTTTTGGAATTTATTCTATGAGTTAAATTTCAGTTTTGTATTTTATAAATCTTTTTGTAATAGCTCTATTCCTTAAATTTTTTTTAGAAATGACTTTATGCACTACCAGACTATTATATTGTATTTACTTGTTATATTTTACCTTATCTTTCCGTTGGATAGCAATGAAGTATTTTTATGTACAGAAAAATTTACAATTATTAGACACCAGCAGAATGTAATGCATTTTCTGGCCCGCTACGGCCTTCGTCAGCATTCTTTGTGTCACACTGGATAGTGAATAAATTCGAAAAATAAAAAAATATTGAATATAATAAAGTTGTTTATGAAAAAGAAATAATTCCCAATATCTATTTGTTAAAAAAGTTGAGTAAAATACATTCAATTGATAAAGTATCACTATCCAGTGTGACACAAAGAATGCTGACGAAGGCCGTAGCGTGCCAGAAAATGCATTACATTCTTACAACGAGCTGCTAACTAGAATGCCGATTAAGCTTAGCAGCTTGTTAGCACAAAGTTTATTCATAATGAATTTTATCCGTCTGCTAACTTTTAATAAATCAACTCTGAATAATCACATTACAGTGCTCAAAAGTGCAACACGTTTTGCATAAATCATCGCTGGTTTTGTCATTTCATTTCATAATTTTTTTATTTTTTTGGTTTTGCCTCCCCATATAAAAACTGTTAAATGTTTTTTAATTCAAATAAATTTAAAAAAGACTTAATTAAAAAAAGACCGTGAAGTAAAAAAAACAAACAAAATTATTCAACATTAAACGCCTGTTTTTCACAAGGTGGCAAACGTTTGGCAGCTCGTTAACAAGAGCTTAGCAAATCGTTAGCCAGAGTTTGGTTAGTGTATTATGAATGAACTTTGTGCTAACTTCATTTTCGTTATGAATATGGCTGGAATGCTTTCTTGTGCAGGGAAGTATTTTTTATTGCTATATGAAAAAACCATAGTTGCATCACTACGTACAACTAGATTTTGAGTAGATTTTGCTTTGGATCGAAAATCTTGTCAAAAACAACTAGATTATGCTCGAAAGTACTAGATTTTGTTGTAATATAAATGGGCAATTTTTTGAAAACTTTATTAAAACATGAGAAAAATAAAAATGTGTGCTTGAAGTTATACTGCTTAACCAAGCTAATATTAACACGTTGAGAAACCACATTATGATATGCTCACCTCTAACAAAACCATTTGCGACAAAATTTTTTTTTAACATATTATGGTTACTTTAACCATATGATTGTTAAATAAATGCTCCAACAAGAAGTCGCATCTTTATTCTGGCTGCCTCCCAACATGTTCTGATTAATAATAATAATAATATTTTTACCAATAATAATATTATGGTTTGTTTCCAACAGTGTTCCCAAAACTTTATGACCAAAATTTACTGGAAAAATTGGCTAAAAAACTTTTTTATATAAACACACATTTAAATTCCATAACAAAACAATAATAGTTCATTAAAATTTGTTTGCAATGAAATTGTAAATTTAAAACAATATGTTACATAAGAATAAAGCATTTAAAAAGTTAAATTTTCGATAAATTCAATGTCGATATTGTTCATCTTATAGGAACAGTTCGTAAAGATTTTCTTCAAAAAAAAAAAAAAAAAAAAAAAAAAAAAAAAATGGGCTTTCCCTACACAGAAAAAGTTATTAAATTTCTCCAATCACCAAGTTTATTTCAAACTCATAATATCAAGCAAACAAACCTATTACCAAAATGATTATACTGGTTACTAACAAAATATTTTCAATAAATGATATTTTTAATTTTAATTAAAAAAGTGATCAAAAAACTATGCCATTTCGAACAATGTGTTAATTTATTTAATTTAATATGGACAATTTCCAATAACAATTCTACATCAAAAATTATTTTCGGGAATGAAATATTTATTATTAATTAATTCATTTATTAATAATGTGCTTATAATCCCAATTTATGATTAAAAACACTGAAAGTTGTTGTTTCTATGCGCATTTCGCTGGTTGCTTAGGCCAGCTCGTCAGGAAACTTTTTCCATATACTTTAGAAAGCTAAAAATATTATACAAGTAAGACCATAAAGTGAATAAGAGTTTTAAGCACTCAGGTCTTACTTGTAGCAATATCAAAGCTTCAACAAAGACACAACAATAAACAGTGATTTTTTTCATTCTTAAATTCCCCTACAATTGGCTGGCTTTTTTCCAACACGAATTGTAGTTGTAAGAGGATAGAAAGAAAAAAACAAAATTACATGTTTAAATTATTTTATTTTAAACGAAAAAAGTCAATTAAGATTTTTTGTTATTTAATTAAAATTTTAATTGAACATTTATTTGAAAATAACTAAAATGTTAATTGAATCAAAATGAAATTTTTAATTTTCCTGCAACTAAAAAAATAATTGATTCAGTTATCACATTAATTAAATTTAACTACTTTTTAAACCATTTTTTTAATTGATAAAACGCTGTTTTCTGTGTACGCCAGATATTTTGAAATCATTAAAATGTAGGGACTTTTTAAAAATGTTTCAAAACTGTATATATTTGGCAATCTTTGTGGATTTGTGACAAAATCATAATAAAATTGTTGAAACGGCACCATTACAAATTGTTAAATTTCTTTGCGCAATCGCTTGTCCTCATCTGAACTTTGATTTTATTATTAAACTTGTGAAACTCTCTTTTACAAGAATTTAATTTTTTAGAGCAATAATAGATAACTTGTTTAAGATGGGCATCAAAAACTTTTCCAGCAAAGTAACCAAAATTAAATATTTTTTCCTGATTCTTGACGAGCAGTGAAAATTCTTGTAAATCAAGAAAAAGCGAGACTGTCTGGATTGGCTACTGCCAGTGCACCGAAAATCATTTTAAAAAAACGGTATCCCTACATCTGTACGATTCTTAGTAAATTACAAGTCACAACTTATTCGGACAAGCAATAAATTGTTCTAGGATCACAAAATACATGCATATTTTTCTTTGTTTCGATTTCTTTAACCAATAAACTAAATGTGATATAAAGTTAATATCTTTTTTTTTTTGGTTTTTTTTGTTTATATATTTTTTTAGCCTACAAAAAGAACTGATTTAATTTGCATTGATATATTATCATTTAAAAGTTGTAAGGATTTTTGTAGAATGTCTATAACATCACTGCATAGGAACCACTTGTACCTATTAGTTTTAAAATTTTTTAAGGTAAACCATAATAATGACAACATTTACCCAACCTTTATAGTCCAAATTAACAATAAAAAATAAGAAGAGATAAAAACTATTTAATTCTTATGGTAAAAATATTTCCTTTATTGATAAAATCGATTTAATGGTTGCTAAATATAACCTATTTCTCAAATATCTCTTAGCGATTTTAACTTGGTAAATAAATACCCTTTCTACTTTAGCATTAGGCCATGGAAGTGAGAGCAACTTTTTAGTAAATTCTGAAGTCTCTAAAAGTTTGTTGTTGCTGCCTGCATCTGTTTATTGAAATACTTTCGACCAGAAAGAAACGGTGTTGTGTTCTTCCTGTTCCTTTATTTTGAAAGATGTTTCATCATCATTGTTTATAGCGATTTTCAGCGTTTATAAAAGTTGTGATTTATATTAAAAGCGTTGTAATTGTCAATTGTTTATTTTACTTTTATAAATTTGAATAAGAAAATTAAAATTATTACAATAATTAGTATTGTGGCTATTTTATTAAACTTTTAATAGTTTTTAATCCAAATTTTGATATTTTAATCAGGCTTAAGTTCATTGAATTTAATCTTCATTAAATTATTTTCATGAAGAAAGGAATTTTACTACAATAAATGAATTAAAATTTATTGATAATTTGTCATTCTTCACTGAGCTGGGCATTGAACCCAGGTTTTCACGGACAGGTTGAAGAGCCACGACATTCCCCTACTACGAAGCAGGTTTATAAGGGAGCATATTAAAGAATAACCGTAACAAAAAATAAAGCGTGCAAAGCTGATCGTTACATTCACTAATTTTAATATGCGCTGAGAAAAGTGCTTTCTGTGTCAAAAATGTATTGCTTCAAGGTGGGAACTCGCCATATAAAATTCATTTCTTCCGGAAGCGATATGGTAAGCAAAACTTTTACGTTTCTCCTTTACAAACCTGCTTCATTGGAAGCTGCATTTTTATTGGGAAGTGCTAGCATTCAACAATATCAACAAATTAAATAAATGACAACACACGACCATACCCAGTTGGCCACGTTTTTAAGACATCCTTGAAGACGGATATATTGCTAAAGGCCAATAATTATCATTTGAATTCTTTATAACTTTTTTAATATTTAAATTTTCAATAATTAGTATTGTGGTTATTTTATTGAACTGTTCATGTTTTTTAATCCAAATTTTGATATTTTAATCAGGCTTCATTAATCAAGTTCATTGAATTTAATTTTCATAAAATTATTTTTATGAAGAAAGGACATGAAATGAATTAAAATTTATTGCTAATTTTTCATTAATTTTTTTTTAATGGCTAAACGAGTTAAAAAATTTGAATCGGCTATAAGAAGAGGACTGATTATTTGTCCAAATTTCTTGCTTTATTGGAAAGGTTAAAATTTGTCATTTAATAATGGAGCACAATAAAATTCATATGACTACCACGACTGGCTCGGCAGTACCTCATCCGATCAACCCAATTTTTCAGTACATTTTTGATTGTTTTTGGGCTCGAATTTCTTCAATGGCAGCTCAGATTTCGATTTTCAACGCTTCAAATGTCTCTGGATGTTTTGCGTAACATTTATCCTTAACTGCTCCTCACAGAAAATAGTTCAAAAGGCTAATATCACAACTCCGAGGCGGCCAGTCTACATCAGATTTCAGCTGATTATTCGATAGTCAAAAACAGTGCATAAATTATTGATGGTTCCGTTGCCTGTGCGACATGTGGCCCCGTTTAATTGAAACCAAATGTCATCCATATCATTCTCTTGAATTTTTGGAAACAAAAATTTGTTGAGCATGGTACGGTAACGCTCACCGTTAACGGTAACGGCGTCTACTGGCTAATTTTCGAAGCAAAATAACCCAATGATGTCGCCAGCACAAATTCGACTCGTAGTGGATACATTCGCTTCTCAATAGGTACGTGTGGGTTCTCTAAGCCCCATATGCGGCAATTTTGCTTATTGTCATAGCCACTGAGATAAAAATGGACTTCAGCTGCGAGCACCATTTTGCGGTAAAATTCTTCCTCTCTTGGCAAAACATCTTCCGGGACGAGAAAACGACCATTTTGAAATGTTCAACATAAACTTGGAAATAAAAAAAAAAAAAATTTTATTCTACGTTTCAAAGTAAAAGTAATCGGTAATCAAATTTAAAATTTTAAATGACCCACCCTGTATCACACAACCTGCAGCATTCTACACTTCAATTCGCTAAATGTTAAAGTGAAAAATATTTCTGTTATATAATATTTCCTACAAAATAAAAAGCTTTCAAAGCTTTTCCCAGAACAATGTATATATTTATTATTATTTTTTAAAAGATTTTGTTTACATTTACAATCAAAACTAAAATTATTATAAAAGCCATATACGAGTACATTTTCCTAAAAATTGTTCATGAAGTGAAGTTGACTCAACTTTTTAAAAAAATTTGGTTACATTTTTGTTTGAAAAATTAAAGTAAAATGTCAAATAGAAAAAAACGAAATTGTTACTCTCATTGTTAATAATGCTTTAAAGTCTATTGACCTATTTTTGGCAAAAAGATACAAGAAATATGGCTTAAAAGCCAAGTCTTTTTACTTTGCTTATTTTGTTGTTGCTGATAAACGCCATAAACATCTTTAGGGTAAAAGTCCAGAATTTATGACTGCTATAACTTTCTATGTTTATAAAGGTTTTCATTCCTCCCTTGAAACCAATTCCCTTTATAAAACTTTAACCATTTTTTCATGACTTTCGATTTTGTTAACAGAAACTTGTAAAAAAAAATAAAAGTTTTACGGGCATATAAGCCAGCTCTGTTGAAATAAAGCATAAAGATTTCAAAAGTCGTCCGTAAAACAATATTACCTTGATTGGTAATGAAAACTATTTGACTGGCACGTGTTTTTATTAGAGACTTTAACGATTTTATTTTGGCTGTTTGGTTTTTTTTCGACCTGTCATCCACTTGAATCCGTTTAATGGATAAGAATGAGGTATTGCAAATTCAAAGACTTTGCTGTGATAGGAAACAGGTAAGTCATTAATTCCATATCTGAAGATGATGTGTTAAAAAACATGGTGTCAGTATCGATTTGATGCAGATACGAGGGCGGATCAATAAGTCTTTTCGAACTTCCCTCGTAGTTATATGAAATGCAACACTGCTTCCATCAAGTACCACCAGTAAATAGACTAATGTCAAGTTTTGAGCAAGTTCCGTCATTTACTTTGCGTTTAACAGCTGTTCAAAACATACAACCTCGTGGATTTTTTTAAAAATGGAAAAAAGTGAATTTCGAGTGCTCATTAAACATATTTTTTTGCGAAAAAAACCGTCAATCAAACCAAGGAAAAGCCTGATAAATACTTTGGGTACTCTGCACCATCGATTACAATGGTAAAAAAGTGGTTTACTGACTTTCGTTGTGGTCGCACAAGTACAAATGACGCTGAACGTACTGGACGGCCAATTGAAGTCACTACACCCGAAAATTTCGAGAAAATTCACGATATGGTGTTGGCCGATCGAAGAGTAAAAGTGCGTGAGATTGTTGCTGCCATAGGCATTTCATACGGCAGTGTGGTTTAGAGAAACGTTGGACTAAGTGTATTAAGCTAAAAGGAGATTATGTTGAAAAATAATTTTTTTTTTTTATAAAAAAAAACTGTGTTTCATTCAAAAATGTCACGAACTTATTGATCCGCCCTCGTATTATTAATTATTTTTACTGCCTGCAGAGAAAAAACATGCTTAAATATGGTCACCTCCAACAAAACTTTTTTTTAAAGAAAATTTTAAACATATTAAGAAGAATTCTTGACAAAAAGTCCTAAAAAAACAGAAGTAAGGAAGAACATGTGAATCAATTAAAATAGATAATCATTCATTCAAAAAGCAAATTTCGATCTACCAAGGTGAAATACCATTTGGTTTAAAGATTGATGTTTGACTATTGACGTCATCCGGCTTCAATAGCCGAGTCAGTAAAACGGCTGAAGAGATTGTGTGGTTACAATCGAAAATAGTCTGGGCAAACTGTCCGTGAAAGCCTGGGTTCAAATCTCAGCACAGTCAAGAATGAAAAATTATCAATAACAATTTTGATCAATTTCATGTTGTAAAATTCCTGTCTTCATAAAAATAATTTAATGAAAATTAAATTCAATGAACTTAAGCCTTATTAAAAATATCTAAATTTGGATTTAAAACCATTAACAGTTCAATAAAATAACCACAATACTAATTATCACATTATGTTTAATTTAAACATATTATTGTATCCGATAACCATATTATTATTACATTAGTCCTCCATCAAGAAGCCACAACCAAATTATGGTTGCCTCCAAACATTTTATGGTTAAATATGACAATAATTTGTTTTTAAATTAACAATAGTATTTTCATCTTTTCCAAGAGCAACATTCTATGGTTGAAAATCAACCATGCTATAAGTTATTATTAAATTAATAAGTTATTATTATTAACCAAAACATGTTCGGAGGCAACCATTATAAGGTTATGACTTCTTGATGGTTAAATATGGTTATCATGGAGGACTTATTTAACCATAATATGGTTATCGATGACTATAATATGGTTAAAATAACCATAGATTGTTTACAATTTTATTCAAAAATAGTTTGTTGGAGGTGACCATATTTAAACCTTTTTTTTCTCTGGGTGTGCCCAACAATTTTGAAATTTATATGGAAATTATTTTTAAAACTGATTGTTTTTCATGGAAATTTGCAGATTATCGTGCGAAATTGTTAATCAGACAGTTGTTTTTGGAATTAATATATACTATTTTTATATGTTTCACATCCAAAAACATTTTCGAAAGTTTAACAATGATTTAAATTTTTATTAATAGTAATTCGTGTATATAGTTTTTTTTTGCGTTAAAAACGAATTTTCCAGCCTGAAGATTAATTCGAACTGCAACTTTAATTATCAAAATCTTTGCAACAATTGTGGCTTAATGTGTTCATCTGCTTTCATACTCCTTTGGTATGATCAATTGGTTGTGAAATGGAAATACCCTTAAGAAAGATATTTCCATATGGATCCAAAAGAATTGCACCGAGGCAGGCTTTATTCTCAGAAATAATATCCCTTTTTTTATTTTCTTTAAGTTAACAAATCGTTCCCTTAGTCGGAAAAAGTGTTAAGTCCATTTTTCAAATTATTCAGGAGAGACAAAAAACTGTTTATTTTTTTTTTAGTAGACTCTTTAAAAATCTGTAAATGCAGTTCTTTTCTTTAGTCCATCCTCTTAAATTACCAGTAGTCGTAGGATTTTAAAATCAATCATTTGCGGACTTACAAGCTTTGTTGGACTTAGCGCATTTGCTCTTTGAAATTTCATTATTTTAGTAGGGACTTAGCATATTTTCCTTAAATATGTTTTCTTTTATTTCTGGAATTTAATATAAGGAATTGCTCCTTATGAAGCATAATTCGTTACAGCGGTGTTCGCTGTAACTAAAAAAGCTCAATAAAACTATTAAAAAAGTAAATGTATTTGGTGTTAACAAAAATATAGTAATTTTATTGGTGTTGATAAACAAAATATTTATTGGCTAACAATAAACAAGAATAAGAATAATAAGTTTAAAGAAAAAGAAATAAATAAAAATAAAGAGGTATATTTTTGCGATATAGGGAACATCCAATTGCTTAAAATTATACGATTATGTTTAATTCAATAGTGTATTTATTTTAAGCAGAAGCTTCCTATGTAAAAAAAAGTACAGAATATTTAGAAAAACAAATCATAGATGAGGTAGATCAGCATAAAAACGGTGATGGTCCTTGGGTAAAGTTAGTTATAAAAATTGCAGGGGTTCATATTTTCTTGCCGTTACTTTCCTTCTTTCGTTATAGAGTGGTTCCAAACTCGAAAAATGAATAGGTTTTATATTTTTATATATTTTCTGTGGTAAATTTTTCCACTATTCGCTGAAACGAAGTTTTTACTTTGTTTTACAAATTTAACCTCATCCAGGCGAATAAATAATACAATACAATAAATAGTTACCTTCGGTGTCAAAAAACTGTATAATTATGGTATTTTGCAATATTTTATATTTTTTAAAATTCACAAAATTCGACTGAAGACAGTAAATACCTAAGATTGTATTTAAATGTGTGGTTATAACAAGAACGAAAAAAATATCGAAAATAACCAAAATTCTCAATGCATGAAAAGCATTTTAAACTGTAATCACTTTGATATAATGAATTATATGAAATGCAAAGTAGATATTTAATATTTTAGCTGTTATCAAATTGCTGTAATTCTTTATAATCCAACTTGAAAAGAAAAGACTTTATTAAAAAATAAAAATTTGTTCCTTGCAACTGGACTTGGCATATTTTCTTACTTTTTAAAAATTTTTTTTGGACATAGCATATTTGCCTACCACTGCATTCCAGCAAGAAAAAACAAAATTATGGTATTATTTTTGCTTGTAAATTATGTATTTTGAATTAAACTAGCAAGCTACATCAAAATCTCAATTTCGACGAAAAGTGGACTTTGCACTTTTTCCGACTAAGGTAACGAAATATCTTTTCTATTAGCACAAGTGTAATATTTTTTAATTTATTTCCTTCTCAGCTTCTAAACCAGTGGTTAATGCGTGATTCTTGCAGTTATGTCTGAGGGCCATAGTATAACTATTGCATTCACTACGTGCTCGAAGGACGACGTGGCTTAGCCAACACGATAGTTACTTACATTTCTTTTTCCGCGAGTGCAATGACCAGAGCTAAGTGTTTCTCAAGAGCCTTATACTCAAAAGCCACACCAAATACCCGAAATGAAAGTAATTTAGCCGTTTAGTCAACCAAACTTGGCCAAAATATATTTTATTCAAATGCAAATATCTGGCTTGTTCAACTTGTTTAATAATGCCAATATCAACAAATAACTCATTTGTTTAGATAAATGTTATACAAAAATTAAATTGAGTTTGACCAAAATGTAATTTAAAGTAAATTTGCTTACTCGTGTTCGCATTGATTATCAAATTAAGAATAAATTTCATTCAACTGTGGACATACAACTATGGAATTTCTCTAAATGCCAGTGGTAATTTCAGTTTTCCTGTTACACAATAAGATATGCATACGTAAGTATGAAAAGTATCATTAGGAATTTAAATGAAAAGTATGTGTTGCCTAAACAATCGAATTATCTAATTTGTTTTGTTTAAAAGAGAACAAGTTATAGTATTTCATATGCCACAAATGTCTAAGAAGCATTGATGTGATAGTTAGACATTGCAGCCAGATACGGGAATTTATCCTTCTAAATGGGAATAAAAAATATTTGATTTGGCAATTTGTTATATTGAAATAATTGGATTGCTTACTGGATTTTTTTTGGGATTTTTTTTTTTTAATTATTTCTTTTATTCAATATAATATTTATACAGTAATAATTTTAACGCCTCAGCGCCTTAAAGGCTTTGTAGAGGCTAAAAGGCAACTCTATCTGTATTGCTTATAGAAGATTTAATTATATTTACAATTTTTGTAAAATTTACATTATTTACAATGAATTGAGATTTAAATAAAGAAAAAAAAAACAATAAAAAAAAGAATGAAAAAAATAATAATAAAATAATATTTTATACTAGAAGTGTTTCAACATTATGAAGTAAAAGATCTTTAATGGCTTTTTTAAATGTAGACAAAGCTTGTATATTACGAATATTGATTGGCAATTGGTTATACTCAATTTTTGTGACAATTTTTTATATTTGTTTGAATTTTATTTTGACAACCATTCTTCTAAAAAGCCGAAAGCGCTTATTACTAAGCGTATATTTATTTGTCCTTGTATAACGAGTATACCAATAAATTGGAACTCGATTTAACGAGTTTTATCAATTACATATATGGGTAATTCCATGTCAAATCGACCAAGTATGGGACCCAAACCCCTTTCGATTTGAATGAAATTTGGTGAGAAGGTGCCTTTCCTCCTCTAAGGATATATAAGGATATATCAACGAAAAATTTGTTTTTGCAAAAGTTGTGGGATATTCAAAATGTCATAATTTCGGCGAAATAGCCGAATATGTTGAGTTTATTTTTTCAATATCTCAAAAACTACAGCACATACGAAGATGATTTGTTGGTATATTAAAAATTTTTTTTTTTTTTTTTTTGAAAAACGTAATTTCTACAAAATATTAAATTTTGAAAATGAACTAAGTCATAAGCCATAACTTTTGCAAAAAAATGTTTTTTTTTCGTTGATATATGTTCCTTAGAGGATGAAAGGAACCTTCTCACCAAATTTCATTCAAATCTTAAGGGGTCGGGTCCCAATCTTGGTCGATTTGACATGGAATAACCCATATGTGATACAATGTTCCACTGAGAAAGAATTTACCGTTCGTTCAACCGCGAATAGCCGCGTTAAAGTGGGATGCCACTCTATTAGGGAGATCGAACGGTTATTATTCGACCGGTTTTAACCGGTTATTTTAGCTTTACCCAAGTCGGTTATTTTGAAATGCCAATTTTTCGAATATCGAATAAACCGGTTATTTTGGTATAATAAACCGGTTATTTTAGTACTGTGTAATTTATATACATTTTCCTTACTCTTGTTGTAGATGTACCCGTCATTTAAGTATTTTCTAATTAAATATTGGCCAAACTTGAACTTTTTATGAAGAATGTCAAAACAAAATTTAACAAAATTCAAAAAACCTTATGAACACTGTAAATACAAATCGCTTATAAAAGTGTGTGGCCTTGTAGAAAAAAAACAAAAACTATTCAAAATACTGCAAATAGTAATTTGTACAAGAGTATCCTAAATATTAAATATATTTTATATAAAGGTTCTCTCTAGATATTTTTCGAACGCGATTAAAAAGACAAAGATAGTTGCCTGAAGTGCCCTAAAATGATAAGTTACATAGGTTCTTCCATGTCACGACTTATTAATCACCTTTAATTAGTATACATGCTTGACATTAATGTGATCCAAATGAAACAACTCCGTTTGAAGTAGTTCTAAGGAGACGACAAATACTACTTAACTAACATACGCTGGAAAAAATGAATCATTGGGTGAAATATTAGCCCGTTATGTTACCTAGGACGAAATGCCCGTTAAGGCACTAAAAACTCTTAAGTAGGTCTAGCATCTCTTCATGCTGAAAAATACAGCATTACGGCGGAATCAACGATATGGAAAAAATTTCTACCAGTTTAATTTATTAAAACAACAAGAACTAAAAAACAAAATCGAAGAAACCAAACAATGTCATGGAATGTTTTAAATTGTAGTCGACGAATTGACAAATATTTTACATAAAAATAATGTTCAGTTCACTATTCGTTTCTATAATGCTGAAACCAAATAATTTGAAATAGATAATCCTGGCTAAGAGGTTTTGTTTGCAACTTTTGAAAAATATGGTTGATTTATATAGACATGCTTAACCACCAAAATATTAAAACTCATTCAAAATATATTTGAGAGAATATTTCAAATAATAACTTTATAAAATTCCTTTAATTTACTTGCTTTTGCAAAACGTTTGTCTAGATCAAATATCATTCAACAGTTTCTAAATTACATTATACAAATATCTTCAAATAAAGTTTAGTAAATCAATAAAAATTTTTTGAAAATTTAGCTAAAGTTTGATCAATTTACTGGTCCCACTTTTCTTGGACTTTATCGTAAAATATTTGCTAGGTCTGATCTTCCTTACCTTTGCAAATTGTTTTGTTTTTATTCAAATTAACGTTTTATTTTAAAAACTTATTTGATTTTTGTGTTTTTAAGTATTCGAATTAAAACCGGTTAACCGGTTATTTAAAAATTGCTAAACCGAAACCCGGTTTTTTTAAAATAGCAACTATTCGTAATATTCGAAAACCGGTTATTGAAAATAGTAGAATAATCGATCTCCCTACACTCTATTCATTATTTGTTTACTTAACGGAAAACGGAAATAAACAACAGTCAGTTGCTGTAATCCTTTTCTAAGTGTATAAAGGAAAAAATAGGAAGTAAAATAAAAATAAAACTATTTATTTAAAACAAGATGTATCTATATTATATTACACAGTACAACATTTTTCGGGTGATTGATTCGGGACTCAATTCTGATAATTTGTTATGAAAGTAGACCCAAAAAGAAGAACTTCTGCATCAAAAATAAAAAATTTAAATTTTTTGGATAAAAAAATATTTTTTTTTCTTCATACATTTATTAATAACTGCAAAACTGTTGCTTATGTAGCGAAACGTTATATGAACAGATTAAAAGAACTGCAATTTTTAATTTTTTTAAATTTGTTTCAGCTTATTCGGTCTAGTGGTTCTCGAGTTATGACAAAGAAAAGAGCCTAAAACGTGACAAATTCCCCTATACGATACTTACTAACTTAAAATTAATGTTTAAATTATTATTTGATGTACCCTGACCAAACTAATAATGCAGAAGTTCTTCTTTTTGGGTCTACTTTCATAAACAATTATCAGAATTGAGTCCTGAAATCATGTGTTGTACTGTGTTATTCTAAACATACATACATATTTCTAATCACTTCTACAAGTTAAATATTTTTTGTTTGCCAATTTATTCTGGAAGATTTTTATGTTTAATTTTAAAAATACGTTTTGAGGAATTTATTTACATATCTAGTTTGTTTTTTAATAAAACTATAAAATCGTATGTATGAAGCAAGCGAATTACTTTTATTCGGCCTTACCGAAACTTCGATACCCTCCATCCAGAATAAAATAAAGAATGATTTCGCTGTAAGAGTTATTTGTTTTAGTTATTGACTTAAAGTTTATTTCATTAACCTTTTCAATTACATTTGTGCGAAATGGTCATGGCAATTCAGTCACTATTGTAGCAGAAAATTTAAAAATATTAAAATTTATTTTGGTTCAGAGCAGATTAATGGCGATACTGGTGCCGGTTTGTTAAGTCAAAATTCCAAAGGTGCCTACCAGTCGGTACATATCCATTGATTTTGCAAGCAGACCGATCCTCGTATGTGCAAGAGAATTCTTGAGACAAATCTGGAGAATATTGAGGTTATTTGTAATGTCAGATAACCAGGCTGATCTAAGAGCGCTGTATTCCTTTGAATCTAAAAAAGTTATAGACTCCATTAATTTTCTAAATTATCTAGAGAAACAAACTACTTACTTGACTTTAAATTAGGTTCTGCCTTTGGATTGCCCCTGAGCACTCTTTCGGTATTCCTGGTGGATACATTAGGTAGACGATAAAATCATTTTCTGAACAAAAATTTGATCGGCTTTGAGTGAATATTTGTGGGCTTCGACAAACTAAAGGATTTGTTTCTTTATCTCGTGGTAAATCCCGCTAGTGATTTGAGATTAAAAAAAAGTGAACTAGGGGCATTTTCTGGACTTTTTTTCTGGGCACTGTGGTCTCAGATAACATCAGTTTATATTGGCTAATAGTTTATACAATGCACGTGCTGCAAAGTGAATAATAAGGCTTCTGATTGTCTGCTCTGTAACTGTCCGGCCTAAGCGACTCATTGACAGACGTTTCTTTCAGAAGTCATAATGAATCCAATCCAACGGTTATGGTGAATCTTATGGTTGCACACAAGATCCAGTACTTATTGCCTTCTAAACCCTACCTACCGGTGCCCCGGTAGGCTAGCTGGTAGTGAGCTAGTCTTTCATTACCGGGGTTGCGGGTTCGATTCCCGTCAAAGACTTTGGTATCCTGCAGACAAGCGAAGAGCTTCGCGGGATTAGCGTAGGAATAAAAAAAAAAAATATATATATCTGGTTAATTCAATCATACTAATGGCCGTTATTATTAGGCGATTTTCTTTTTTTCCAACGAAAAACTGCATTTTAAAAAAAATCGGGTTTTCTCAATATCTCATTTGTTTCTAGTCTGTCGCAAAACTAACCGGCACTCATTTGCCAAATTTTGATTTGCCGTACAGTGTAATTCAATTAACTGATTCCCAACTTTAACATTTATTTAGAGAGGTGTTGCCAACTGAAAACCATTTTTTTTGTTGGTATATTGAGAAAACCAAAATTGTTAACGGACAGTTTATCGGTCTCATAAGTTTATGTCGACATTAAGTAACAGGCAGTTTGTCGATAAATTGTAATGACAACTACTTACCAGGTTACGTATGAAATAACTACGACCTATTACCAAAATTCAAAAATTTTTCATGGGTATAGCAGCCATATTAAAAGTCCTCCATAATTATATGAAATCGCCTGCAATTATGTTAGCGCTGGTCTTAAATATTGTCATGTTAACAATTAAGTAATAACATTTTGTTTTACAGGGTAGCCCAAATAAGACCTACCCAATGTTAAACACGTAAAGGGTAATTTTTTAACCGTAGTTTTTTTTTAAATCTAATAAAACACTCAAATTTGCATCATATATTCAAAATTTTTATTGGAGTCGATAAATTGGTCTTCGCCATTTACTTTTTAAAAATAACTTTATGTAAATGTTGATCGCGTCTCCGGTTCAAATGGTCAATTCGTAAGGTCCAATTTTGCAGCACTTTTTCGATCATTTTGGCCTGTATTCCATGAATAACACGTGTTATGTTATACTCTAAGGCTTTAATCGTATTTGACTTCACATAACCCCACAAGAAATAGTCAAGAGGCGTCAAATCACATGATCTTGGCGGCCAACTCACAGGGCCATTTCGAGAGATAAACTGCTCACCGAATTCATTCTCAATATGTCCATTGTTTCACGAGCTGTGTGGCATGTGGCACCGTCTTGTTGAAACCACATATCAACCAAGTCCAACTCAGCCAATTGGGGCAAAAAAAAAGTCGCGTATCATGGCTCGATATCGTTCGCCGTTGACGGTAACGTTTCTTCCACGGTTGTCTTTGAAGAAAAATGGACCGATGATACCACCAGCCCATAAACCACACCAAACTATCGTTTTTTTCGGGATGTATCGGTAACTCTTGTACGGCATGTGGCTGTTCTTCACCCCAGATGCGGCAGTTTTGCTTGTTTACGTATCCATTTAGCCAGAAATGAACCTCATCGGTGAACACATTTTTTCGATAAAACAGTGGATTTCCATCGAGCGAATTTTGATAATAAATTTCAACGATTTGCAGTTGTTACTCGTTTGTGAGTTTCTCCATAATGAAATGGCAGAGTATACTGAGCATTTGTCACTTTCACAGATGTAGTTTGACACAATTACTAACCAGTGCTGCAGTGGAGCCCGAAAAACTTAATTCATAAAAAATCACCCTTTATAACTTTTACTGATGTGTGGGATGAACACCAGTGCTAAATAATCTTCCTCTGGACAGAGAACAGGGGATGGCCGCTGAGATACACGGTGGGCTATCGAGAGGAAGGCTATTATTATAATTGCTCTCGAGGAGTATTTATATTAGGGTGCGTGAAGAGAAGAAAGCGAAAACAGAATTTTAGTTATATTTTCAATTAACCTTATTACAATTCTATTTTACTTAAGCTATACATACGTTTAGGGTACAGATCAATTATGTTGGATTGATTTATATCTTAAGTCGTGGGTTTACTGCCAGTTGTTCGCACTGCCGGGTGGTTGCCGGGTGGTTGGATGTTGCTTGCTTCGCTGCTGGAAGATAATTGAGATAACCCTCGTTACAAGAAAAAAAGATAAGTCATGTTAGCTAGCATTTAAGGAAAGTTCGTTACAACTGACTTTTGGAAAGCTTATGACGAGTATCGGCCTTGTAGTACGTGCAACTCACAACAAATTCACGCGATTATTAATGGTGAGCATAAAATATAAAAAAAAACGTTAAATACAAACTAACAGAAACAATGTAATTTATAATGGAATCCATTAGTACAAAGGTTAGGAAAAGTTATAAAACAATGATTAAGAAAATTTTCAATTTTATATAATGTGTACAAATGTAATTTGTACAAACTTTATTATTTTGTAATACCCCTAGGGGTAACTAAGGTAACTAATACCAAACTTGTCACGTGACAGTTCTAAAGTGGTAGGGACCGGTTATAGTTCTAACACTATGAAGTGGACTTGTCACTCTAAGATGGTGATGTCCTAAAAGGGAGTTAATTGTAGTTTATGACACTTTGTAACAGGTCAGTGAAATAACCTAAATGGACACATTAAAACTTCGATTTAAATAATGTCTGTCGCAAATTATGTGCCGAGTGAACTGTGTTTATATGATAGATTCCCTTCAAATAAAGTAATAGAACCAGAGAAAATCAGCCACATGACTACTTTTGTGTCAAATATCTCTCCTCTGGAATAAATACACTTTAAACGCATTAACACTAGTTAAGTGATATGTCCTGTTTTTTAGCTCAAATTCGAAAAATTATATTCATACAAATAAGAAAGCACAGGAGAGCCGGAGGAGCAGGTCGGTACACGGTCAAAATGCTTGTCATAAATGCGAATTCACTCGTGTACGTGTGCTGGACATAATATTCACGAGCAACGTCTTCGTACTGAAGTTCTTACTGCTTCCCGGGGCAGTAAAATCTTCTGGTTATTCGTTAAAAGAGTAAGGGATAATGCTAGTTCCTCAATACCAACTCTTTTAAAGGATGGCCAAACATTCACGGACCCGGTTGATAAGGCTTGCCGAATTATTTGCTAATAATTCCTTTTTTCCGGCTAGCAATCAACCACTACCCAAACTCGAAAAAGTATCGGTTACTATGCCAAAGATATTTTTTTCGAGCTCGAGCTGTTAAAAGGGTTCTTGCGGATCTCGACATAAACAAGTCTCCTGGGCTGGATGGAATACCTGCACTGGTCTTAAAGCAGTGCTCTTCGACGCTAGCTCGTCCCTTAGCAAATCTTTTCAGCAATTTATACCATTCTGGTGAATTTCCCGTCTGCTGGAAAGTTGCTAATGTAACGCCAATTCCTAAAAAAGGAGTGGCTAATAACCCGAAAATTACCGCCCAATCGCAATTTGTTCGGCACTTTCCAAAGTTATGGAGAGTATGGTAAACCACCATCTTGTCAAATTTTTAGAGTCAAATTACCTACTAAGCGACCGCTAGAATGGCTTTCGTAGAGGTCGCTCTACTGGAGACTTAATGGCCCTGTAATCAGAAAAATGGTGCCGTTCCATTCACCATTTTGGCAAAAGTAAGGTAATTGCTTTAGATATTTCCAAGGCGTTTAACAGAGTTTGGCATGGTGCACTCTTGTCAAAACTTATTGCATTTGGTGTCGGTGATAATTTCTCTCGATTTATATCAAGCTTTCTCAGAGATCTCACTATACGAGTTGTTATAGATGAGGTTTCGTCAAACGAGTTCAAGATTCATTCAGGGGTACCGCAAGGCTCCGTTCTTTCTCCTACTCTATTTCTTATTTTTCTAAATGACCTTCTAAGTCAAACTTCCAACCCTATCTACTCTTTTGCAGATGACAGCAACCTGTGCCATTCGTATTTATTTGATAATAGACCAAGCGTATCCGATGTTGGTGCTATGAGACAGAACATGAACGATACGCTTGGCCGAGATCTTGAAATAGTCTCGGAATGGGGTCGCGCGAATAGGGTCGATTTTAATGCCAGAAAAACCCAAATGTTGCATGATGACGCATAAACGCGCGACGGATCAAGGAGCCTCATCTGTATATATGGGTGGTATAATCATTGAGGAATCAGAATCTCTTGATGTTCTGGGCATGAGGATACAATGTGATGTCCGATGGACAGAACATATATTTAAGGTGTCGAAAGAAGCATGCAAGTGCCTCGGTTTTTTTGAAACGGTGTAAGACACACTTCACTCCATCTGATCTCCTTACTATTTATACCAACTATATCCGACCGCGAATGGAATACAACTCTCATGTATGGGCCGGTGCTTCAAAGTCTATTTTGGAGCTTCTCGACCGTGTGCAGGAGAGGGCGAAGGTTCTCATTGGCGACAGTAGGGTATCCAATTCTATTGACTCCCTTGAGCAATGTTGCTAAATGTTGATAAACTTGCCTATTTTATCGTTACTACAACGGGATGTGTTCTGATGAAATAAGGGATGTGGTTCCCGAAACCCGTGTGTTTGTCCGTAATACACGTTTTTCCTCAAGAGCCCATCCTTTTGTGGTCGATTGGCCGGTAAATCGTACAACGCATTACAGAGAAAATTCGTTTTTTGGCCGGACTGTTCTTATGTGAAACAACCTTCCTGCTGAAGTCTTCCCTCTCACTTACAACATGAATAAGTTCAAGTCGAATATTCACAAGCACTACTCCCTCTTTCCTTCTTCCCATAACCTATTTTCCTAGTTCCCACACAATGCATTGCATTTGTAGGGGCCATCCCCTGAGTGCTTGTCCTAACAAAAAAAAAAAAAAAAATATCAATTTTTTTTTTGATTTTCCACCCAGCATCGTCAGTGTTACACATACAAGCACATTTGCTTGTATGTGTACCACATGAAATCCCCCATATTGGTATACCCTTTCCACCTGTGGTGCAGCGTATACAATTATTATCCATAAAGTTTCCAATGAAAAATATTTTTTTAAATTCGTTCGTTAGTGAACACAATTTCAACAGGCGTTCAGACAGACGGACTGGAATAAAATGTATTACTCTTCCTTGAGTAATAATTTTTATTCATACATAAATACCATATGAGATTTTAGATAAATATTTCTTTGTATTGCACACGCAAGGGCAACCCTTATTTATTACTCGCGGAGGTGGAGGGTATCAAAATCAGTGTTGAGCCCATCTTTTTGGTAGTAAACATAAAAGTCTTAAACTGTGGTCTAATTGTTATTGTTATTATTTTTTTTTGCCACCGTTTGTTTTGTTTTCTTATTGTTCACTTGCCACAACAAAACGTTACCCAGAGAATTAAATGTTTTTGTTTGCCAGGCATTTGTTGCATTAGGGAAAATAAAGAAACACTTTTTTGTTTGCTCTCTTTTAACAAAAATTTATGGACAACCACAATCTGTGATTAACTTAACCAAACCAAAGTAAAAACAAGTTAAATTTTTATTTGGCTTAAATCTTTAATAAATAAGAAACAATAGGAATTATAAGTTAAGAATTTTATATCAGCGTTATTTGTTTGTAATGTTATAAGTATGAAAAAAAAGAATAGAAAGTTCTTGTTAATGTTGAATAAGTATGCTTGGATAAGTTTGTGGTATACTTAAGCTATTTTACAATACTTAGAATATGTATGTACGTCACTTTATCATTTTTTAGTCCTTAATAAATTTAATGTCGGTTAAGATTAAAAAACCCCAAAACAAAACAAAAAAACGGCCAAATACAAATAAGTAAGAAAGTATGGCTGGTTAAATCTTAGTCCTTGATACGATTAACCTTTTTGAATTATAAAGATAAGTCAAATATGGTTTATAAAATCGAAACCATTTTTTTAAAGATTTTTAAAATGTATTTTGATCTAAAACTGCTTCGGAAAATTATTTATGTATATGAAGGTCAGAAGAAATCTTGGATTTGTTTTAACAAATTTTAATAGTCTTTGTTATTTACTAAAAAAGCGTGCGTATAAAATTTGAGCAAATTTTCTTTAAAATTGCAACAGGTACTTTGTGTGCACAAATATTATATATGTTTATTTCTTGGATAATATTGCAACAACAATTCTTTGCAAAACCAACTGTCTGTTTGCATTCGAAACATACGACACACAAGTAAAAATCACGAATTATGGAAGACTGCGCCACCAAAGTTGCAAATGCAAGTGGTGTGGGCAAAAACTTTTGAGTGTATTGAAATGTTTTGAAGGAAACAAGCTTGAGTTCTTGCACCCTCACAACACTTCTCAAATTCTCCGACGAACAATACGTATATCATCTGTCATTTTGATTGTTCCCAAACGTTTTCAGTTGATTTTTGTTTTGCATTTCATTATGATTGTGTGAGTGCTTTAGATGTAGGTTGTAACGTACGAAAACTGAGACACTATCTTTCTAAAGAGAGTTCAACCTATAACACCAGCTTTGCTCGTCGGAAAATGGGTGATTCGTTTTCTTTTTTAAAATAGAGTATAAGTCCACTACTATAAAATTTAAAATTAGGTAGATTTAAAATACATAATTCTACTATTAACCAAAAGAAAAAGAACTATAAAATAATAAAGAAAATGAAAATAATGAAAAAGATTTAAAAATACATGAAACAGATTTACTTGTTGTTCACCTTTCCATTTCTATACCCACCCGAAACCTATTTTATTCTTTGAAAATTCCTGAATAACCATTTGTGCCCCTTTTCTAATGTACTTAAATGTTTCGTGAAATTTCCATGGAATAAAATCTGTAATCACTTCCAAAATTCCATATTTTCCATGAATTTTTATATGAAAACATAAAATTGCGTTTTATTCGTTAACTAGACGTCCTTGAGCTAAAAGGATTAAAATCTGTAATCACTTCCAAAATTCCATATTTTACTTAGAAAATTGAATATTTATATGAAAACATAAAATTGCGTTTTATTCGTTAACTACACGCAAAGAAAAAACATGATTGATAAAGGATTAAAATCTGTAATCACTTCCAAAATTCCATATTTTACTTAGAAAATTAAATTTTTATATGAAAACATAAAATTACGTTTTATACGTTAACTAGACGTCCTAGAGCTTAAAGGATTAAAATCTGTAATCACTTCCAAAATTCCATATTTTACTAAGAAAATTAAATTTTTATATGAAAACATAAAATTACGTTTTATACGTTCACTAGACGTCCTAGAGCTTAAAGGATTAATATCTGTAATCACTTCCAAAATTCCATATTTTACTTAGAAAATTGAATTTTTATATAAAAACATAAAATTGCGTTTTATTTGTTAACTAGACGTCCTAAATAAGTGTTTGCTTTCAACACCTTTTTTTCACGTACTTTTTATATGTATGTGTTTATTTATTTGTTTCTTCTCATATCAATCTTTTAACAGAATAAACCGAAAAAATTAAAATTGTTAAAAATGTAAAAAAATTAAAACAGGCTCTAATGACATAATGGAAGATTTTATATGTTTCGAAAAATCCAAGAAGAGGACTGAGAAATTATATATTCTCTATTATGGGTTGCTTTTGATTTCTCGAAGTATTATGACTACCTTGTGATTCACTCAAATATGTATTAATTAAAAAATATGTATTACATATTTATGAATTATTATTTTGTTTGCTCGTTTTCGTTCAAGAATTGTTGTGTTTGTTATATTATTGGGTTTTTTATTCTTGATAATAAATAATTTATGCATTTTTATATATTGAAATTACTTAATTTATAAAAATAATCGGTGAATCGATCAATAACCAAATTAACCGATTATTAACGATCAAACAAAAACCTCGGTTAATTAATCAAGAGATTAATCGATTACAGCAAAAGCCCGATTAAATGAATACCCCTTCTAATAACAATACATTTTTAACGTAGGGAATAGTTAAGGAATAATTTTTTTGGTTGTAGGAAAAAAGGGAATTTTTTAAGACACGTACACTCAAACTATTATGTAGGTAAATCCCGCAGAAAATTCATTTAAAACAAGTGAAAATTTATTTAAAAACCGGATCATTTAAAATAAATGAATTGTACATCATAAGTTTTTGATTTTCTTTTTTATTAAACAGTATACTCCGTAAAATTTTACAGTTATTGCTTAAAAAAAATATAAATTAACTGACAAATAATCAAACTACATAACAATATTAGTATGGGAAAAAAGTATTTTTTGGTTGTTTGTGTTTTTAATAACGCTTCAATATGACAAAACCATGTCAAACTTCTATCTATATGAATGCCCAAATACATTACATGATTTTCTACCAGAACAGTGGAAATATTTATTTTTACAGCTGGGCACGTTTGTCTTCTGAGCGTGAAGGATAAAGAAACATGTGTAATTAATAAAAATACAGAACAATAATATGACTTCAAGCAAACAATATAAATAATCCTTACAACTATATCAAAACTAAAAGTAAAAAAGTGTGTAATTTTTCGGCAGATGGTGAAAAAAATTAACATTTTAGTATTAGAGCATAACAAAAGCAGCAATCTCCAATGGATATTGCTGTCTTTGTGTCAATCGGAGCTTTTTAACAATATATTTAAGCTGGATAAAGGCTTTGTTGGTATTGCCAAATTTACTCATCACAAGAATTCCACTAATTCAATTGTATGGAACAGTTAGATTGGCTTATAAAGTAAATGGAAATTGTAGCCATAGTTTTTTTAGCCCTCATAATTGCATACTAAACCTTTCCTATAAAGAGAGAATAACAGAATTGTCTTTTTCTATTATGTTGTGTGCATATTTAAAACTTGTAAGTCGTTTTATGTGGAACTGATATTTTGAAGTTATGACAAATAATTTAAATTTATCAATATAAATCCCAATATTTCCAAAAAAAATTATAAAATTTAAAAAAAATGTTAATAAACTCATAAAATTATTATAGTAACTGATTGTGGGTGGATTAAATTCGTGTTGCGTTCTGTTAAAACTGAATAAATATATAGTTTTTTATTTTTGTTATTCAAAACAAAAAAAAGAAAAAAAAACTAGCAAAAAAAATTGTTTTGCCGTACTTACCCAGTAAAAAATGTATTCTAAAAGAAGCAGGTTTTATGTATGAATTCATACCTCAAATCGCTTCAAACCTGCTGATGGGATGCCTGATTTTTGTATGGGGTGTTCCCGGTTTGGAGGACTGTTTTCTGCTTACAATAAGCGCTTCTTTTAACATAATAAAAAAATGCAAATAAAGCACTCCTAAAGTGCTTTTTTAAGGGCTAACTATTTTAACATATTCATAAATGTTTTGCTTTTACTGGTTTAAATGCCTTTTTTAAGTATTTTCGTAAACCATAATATAATTTTATTTTTTTCGCGTAAAAACTTTCTTCGTTTTCAGCAATAAAATAGCAGCTATTTGTATGTTTTAATTATTATATTTACTGCTGTATAAGAGCTCTCTTATTGAAGCACTCGATTATGCGCTTTTTCTCTTAAGTGCTTCAAAAAACACGAATTTTTTTTACTGGGTACATATATTTTTATGTAGTTTGTTTTTTGTCGGTTAAAATATATTTTTTAAAAGTTACAACTATTAAATTTTAGTGAATATGATTTTTAATAAAATTTATGTAAAATTAATTTATTTTAAATGAAATGTAAATGATCCGTTTTTTAAATAAATTTTTAGTTGTTTTAAATGTAAATTTTCTTTTGAATTTAGCTACATAATAGTTTGAGTGTATGTTTAATAAATTTTAAAATTTGAGAATGCTTAATCAAAAGGCTTGTACCAGATATTGCAAACATATTATTCTGGAAAATTAGACCGAAAGACTTAGGAAAAGTAGCGAAAACTTTACAATAATTTTAAAAGCCTTTACAAGTAGTTTTCAACCGGACATAAGAGCTGTTCATTAATTGAATATTTTTCAGTTCATTTTCTGATACTGTGAGTTTTACAATTGATTTTTCTGTCATGTGTTTCTTTTTTAAAACAGCACATTTGTACACCGCGACACGTGTGCAAGTACAATAAAAACAAAATATAATAATACATGCAAAATGTACTTACAAAAAATACAGACATTTTTATATTCTAAGCATAGACGTACTTCCTTGTATAATGTGTCAGTTAACTCAAATCATTTCCCCCATGTTTCCTTTAGAAATTTAATACAAGTATACAGTATCGTACATGTGTGTACGTACACTGACATTGCTACCATTTAAGTGAAAATGTGATAATAAAAGAGCAATAGCAAAACATAAAATAAATGTCAGAATATTAAAATTTAAAAAACAAAAATATAAAATAAAATAAAAAACATACCAGAAAAAACAAAAAAACTTTAAAATTTAATTCGCGATTTTAAAGAAACTTTACTGCCTGGCCCACAATAGCGACAAGAACATTTCTTTCCTATATTTATATTGAAAACAAAAACAAATTTTAGTTTTTTATTTTTGTTGTAATATAAAAATGCGAAAGAAATGTTCTTGGTGATATTGTGGGCCTGGCAGTTAATTAAATTTGGCATTACAGGCCTTGTAACAGAGCAATACACACAAAGAAAATTATGTTACTATGTACACAGAAAAAATTCTGCAAAATTGTCCACCTACTAAAACATTAACCTTCGTTTTACCAAAGGTCTTTATGTACATCGTTTACCAAAACCCAACTGGGTGGTACTGCATATATATGTTTATAGGCGATAAACAAGTTTTCTTAATACAAAAAAAAAAACTTAATTTTTTTATGTTATTTTAAAGAACTAAACAGTGAGCTAAAATTTGCTTTTAACTTATACAAACTAAAGGAAGTTATGAAAGAAATTAGACCGAAAAAGTCACTCGGGTGGGTATTGGTAAAGCGAAGGCTAATCAAAAATAAAATCAGTTTTAATAGAAATTTTTATCAGGCCAATTAAACGTTTAATCAAGTGAATTAAACATTTAATTGATACTATTAATTTGTTTACTTGTGCAAATTTAATTAATTTTTGAATTAATATCACAAATTTTTTAATTGAAATCAATTTTTATTTTTTCTGTGTACACAGAAAAAAGTGTTTAATCAATTAAAAAAATGGTTTAAAAAGTATTTAAATTTAATTAATGTGATAATTAAATCAATTATTTTTTTAGTTGATAGAAAATTAAAAATTTAATTTTGATTTAATTAACATCTTGGTTGTTTTGAAATAAATTTTCAATTAAAATTTTAATTTAAGAACAAAAAATCTTAATTGACTTTTTTCGTTAAGTTGAAAGAAAACCAGAGTCTCTGGCGGGAATCGAACCCCCGGCGCTGATAGACTAGTTCACTAACAACTAGCCTACCGAGCACACGGTGAGCTAGTCTATCGACTATTTTTTGGGCAGTCGAATTGGACATTTGCAAGCAATAAAACAAAAATCAAAAAATTCCAGCTGTAAGTGCTCATGCAAAACTCTTAAATTCCAAATTTCTGCCATATCGGTCCAACACTTTGGCTGTAATTAATTTTGGCCTAAAAAGTAGCAAAAATTACTCAGTGTGCAGTGTAAAAATTGATTTTTTCATGTTTTTGTATGAAAAGCTTTAAATGCGTTTTTCTCGAAAACTATGGGAATTAGAGGAAAAATAATGAAAATCTGTGATTGCTTCTTTTTTTCCAGTAAAAATGAAATTCAGTTTTTTTTTTGTTTTTTTTTTTTTTTTTTTTTTTTTTTTTAAAACGTTTGATGAGTTTTTTGTTAGAGTTACGAGTAGAATGAAAATAATGAAAATCTGTGATCACTACTATTTTTTATTAAAAATTTATTTTTTCATGATTTTAAATGAAAAACTCTAAATGCGTTTTTCTCGAAAACTAAAAGGGCTTATAATAAAATTCCTTATTAAATTAAAAGTTTTTGTCACACACCAAAATGGAAGAAAACAAAATTGTCTAATATTTAGTTTATTTTAAGTGATTTATTGTTCAAAAAACAAAATAAGTTAAATTTAAATATTTATAACTCGACATAAAATAGCTAAGTCTTAATTTTATCCATCTTGAAAAATGATTGATTACGTCAAAAACACTTCATTTCCCGAAGAATAAAATGTAAAACATGAACATAAATAATAAACTTAAAACTGTTGCGAACTAAAATTTATGACAGGAGAAAGTAAAAAGAATTTCGTAAAAAAACTACTCAAAAATCAACGATTTTTCGGAAACTTTCTGTCAGCACTTGGTGAGGACTCTTCAAAACCTTATTTCGCTTACTAGTCATGGTATGTGGTGAGTTCTATCAAGTTTTATCTGATTTGCATAAAATATAACTTCATTGTTTCCTAAAGAAATTTTATTTTTTTGCTTATTGAAGGTTTGATTTAAAAAAGCGGAAACTAATAAAAAAAACTACATTGTATTTGAAAGCAAAGTTTTGATTACCCCTCTACCAACAATATGGGAGTATTTTCATTTTTATATTTCGGTTGTTGCACATCGAAATAATTACACTGTGCTAGAAATTTGCACTTTTATTAGAGACAATCTGGGCACATTTTAACCTAATTCGCGTACACTGAATCCAGTGGCGCTAGCCGTTTTGTTTAGGTTAATTTCGGTTTTCGAGATATACCGTTATTTCCAAAATAGAGGAGGTTGTACAACATATTTTCACGTAACTCAAAAACGGCTTAGTTTATTGAACAAACTCAGGAATTTCGCAATAAAATTTCCTCTAAAAAGGTTAAATTTTTTCTCATATGCGCAGTCGTGTTAAAAACAAAATTTTTTTCTTTGCAAAAAAAAAAAAATAAATTTTTTAGCAACATTTTGAAATTTTTGTTTTTTAAAAATTAATCAAATTTGGGAAAGTGCAGCTATGCTTCTAATTCTAACGAAGTTGCAAACATAACTAGTCATAAGCGATAAAAATCTGTTAACAACTTTGGATTGTATTCACAATAGACGAAAGTTTTTAATTAATTTAAGCATTTCATACAACGCAATATTTCTTTGGGAGCCCCCCCCCTAAGAAGTGGTGATAAAGGGCAAGTTTGTCTCAAGAAAATATTAACGACAAAAAAGTAATTGAGGTCGGTCATACATTATATCCCACTAGTGGCGACTCCTGGGTATTTATGGCACTTTTTCTTCAATAAATTTCTAGTTTGGAACAATTGTGATTTTTAATTGAACGGTTGGTTTTTAATTGAAGTTTTTGATATTTTAATTAGGCTTAATTTCAGCAAATTAAATTTTCACTAAATTATTTTTATTGAAGGAAGGAATTTACAGCATGAAATGTTTTAAAATTTTTTTGATAATTCTTGACTGAAGACGGGATTGAACTCGGGTCGAATTAACATGTTTCGAGAATAACCACATTCCCATCAAAAAAATTTTAATTCATTTCATGTTGTAAATTCCTTCCTTCAATAAAAATTATTTAATGAAAATTAAATTTGATGAACTTAAGCCTAATTAAAATATCAAAAACTTCAATTATTTCTACTTTGTATTGAACATTATGAATGGGAGCCACTTAATGAATGGAGATAGCGGGTTGGTATGTTAGAAATAATTGATTAGGATGAAAAACAAAGTGGGGTCAAACATTTGACCCATCTAGGGGTATCTTACGCACCGCAGGTGGCAAATTTAAGCATTTTATTAAACCGGATATATGTGTTTTCTTTAATTTGGCCCCTGCGGTGCCTTGGATGCGCCTAGATGGGTCAAATATATGACCAACCCCACTTCATTTTTCATCGTCATCATTTATTTTTAGCATGCCTACCAGTTATCCTCATTTGCATCCATATCCGATATGTTAGGCAACTTAATTTGAATTAAATACAAAACATATTGTTAATAATAAAAAATTTCTAGATATTAAACTAGATTTGCTAGAAGAATAAAAATTGTCATAAATATCCCAAACGCTCAAAATGTGTTAGCAATAAATATTGATTTAATTGGGCATTTACTTTATTAAGACCACCAGAATAAATTTTAGCTTAAGTAAGTGTAATAAAGGTGTCTCAGTAGGAATGAACTTTTTCATTTTAAAATAAAAAAAAAAACGTATTATTTTGGAAGAGTTTTGATTTTTTTTATTGGATTGTAAAGAAGACATGTTTAGATGGAATAAAATATCCGTCGAAATGCCCCCACTTGTCCAATGACAGGCCATTACCCTATTCATTAAATTTTTCATGACTTATTTCACAGAGATGTTGCTGTATCTCACCGAAAACGCGTTGGATCTCGGACTTGTGCTCAGGATTGGTTTATGCATATAAACCAGAGATTTCACTAAACTCCAAAGAAAAAAAAAAGTCGAAGGGCGTTAAATCGCATGATCTAAGTGGCCAGTTGACATCAGCATTTCTTAAGATAGTTTGTTCTGGAAATCATTGCTGCAATAATTCGAGTATTTCAGGCCCGATATGGCAGGTGGCGCCATCTCGCTGAAGCCTTACGTGCCTTACAGTTGACGCCACGAGAACTCTATTAGCACGTTCTTGTAAAGAATGCCGTTCACAGAACGATGCCTTATTGATATTTCTGGGTTTTCGGAGAGACTCTCATTAGCAGAAGCCATGTTTTCAAGAGGCCGAGCGGAAAGTTGACGCACATGAGTCTTATTGTCCATAATTGACCCAGTTTCTTCAAGTTTTTTAATCAATCTTTGAATGGTTGACACACTAGGTGCACTATCTGAACCAAAAATTCATCGAAGAGTGCGAGTGGCCGGATCATAACTTTTAAAATTTAAGTCATAAGTTTTCATTACGTGTTGTTCTTTCGTAAAGCGCTCCATTTTTAATAACTGGATTAAACATATCGCATTTAATCAACAAGAAGGTTTTAACTCAAAATTCGAAAATTTTCAGTGGAAGCAAAATAATTTTTAATTTTACATTAAAGCCATATGAAAAGAATTTTTCAAACAACCGATTTATTACCAAAAAGTTGACAAAATAACACGATCTTTTTACATCGCGTAGATATGAATATTACTTGTCGATTTCTTCCAAAAGGTGAAGAAATAAATATTCAGATCTAGTGCAATATGTGACAGCTGGCGAATTTCAGAATTGCCACTTGCACACAAAAATTACACTAAATTTTAAAAGTGCACTCGTAGTGAGACACCCTTTAGAAGAAGAAAATAATATTTGCTGAAAATAAAAGGCATTTTATAAAGCGCTTCCTATCTTCAAATTTAAATTAAAAGTATGTGTAAAATAAATATCATTGAAATGCTTTATTCGTTTGAAGGACCTTTCGATGCCCTTAAATATGTACATATGGAATGTAAAATTGTAAAAATGATTTTTCGAGGAAAATTAGGGTCGGTCTGCAACAGCTTTTGAAAAAATAATGTTACAATTTGTACACGTTTTTGAATGATATTCGTACATTCGTACAAATGAAGAAATTACAGCCACATAGTCTTAGTAATATGGAAGCTATGATCTATAAAAGTTTGAAAGTCTCTTTTAGAAGGCCCCTCATTTTTTATGTATCATGAAGCTAAGAAGTTGTCGGCTAACATTCATGCCCTTACAACTCTCTTCCAAAATATGATTTTTTACCGATATCCCCCCGCCCCCCCCAACTTAGTCAGTTTGATGTACGCGTTTTTTATTTATTCAACGAAGTACAATTTTTTTTTTTTTTTTTTTTTTTTTTTTTTTTTTTTTGTATAAAAGTTTGATAAGAGAAAACAAAAAGGAATTCCAAGCAAAAAACAAAAAATTACGAAATATTCATCGGAGTGTTAATAACAACTTGCCAAAAGTAAAAGGAAATTTTAACTGTCATGTTAACTTCATGTCGTAAACCGTTTCGTTTTTATGGTACTTCTTGTCTTTTATTAAGGCTCATCAGATTAACATAACAAATTAATTTATGTAGAGATTTTAACAAGTTTTACTTGTGGCAACTTTTATGTTTCTGTTTAAAGGATAAATTATATCCATGAACGTGTCTCATGTATTAGGAAAAAAGTTAACAGATGAAAAATACAAAAAAGAAATGAAGAAAAACTAGAAGATTATATTTAGCACTGCTATAACTTTAATACCCTCAAGTTAAAATAAAAATATGTTAAGCAAATAACAATTTTCATTTATATCCTCTTAATATTCGTTATAACATCATATACAATTTAACTTTTTATTAGCTTGTTAAATTATGGAAATATATGTGCAAGTTCCTAAAGTAATGATGCTATAAGAAGAGACTCGAGCAATAAGGAAAGTTAAGTCAGATTAGGTCAACCGTTTTGCGACTTATCAACAATTAAAGTTTTTCTAGTACAATATTCTATTATGAAGTGAAAATTTTTATAAGAGTTATGACTGTAAACTTTTATCTAAGTACCAAAATCATATGAGATACGGGAAGGAGTCACGCACTTACAATATTCTGTACGTAAAATTAACTGAAATTGTAATATAAAATAAATGAATATTCAGGTAAAAACCGGCCTTCTTATTTTTCATTAATTTTTAACGAAAAGTTCATTTAATTTTTACGGTCAAAAATTCATCTGCGAATTCCGTAAAAACAAATGAATTTCCAGTTATTTTATATAATTCAACTATCAAAAAAATAACTGACAAATTCCGTAAAAATAATTAAATTTTCAGTTATTTTATGTAATTCAGTATTTTATTTTTTACTCGAATTTTTAAAAAATACCAGACACCAGTCTGCTTGTTATTCTAATGAGAAAGAGAGAGAATATTTATTTTTATTTACTTGCCCCATTATACATGTTTGTTTTACTTTTGTTGCACTGACCACTTTGTTAACAGAAGAACTTCCAATCATAAGACACCAGCAGCATGACCGATATGGCATTCGCAATTATTTTGATGTATTTAACTAAATAATTTTAACAACTAGAATATGGGAATTTTCTACACAAAACAAGCAAATCGTTTTTTACTTTTACTTTTTGCCACAGGTCTATAAATAGATAACTGAAAATTTATTTTTTGGTAGTTAAATTTTATAAAATAACTGAAAATTCATTTTTTTACGGAATTTGTGGTTAATTTTTTTATGGAATTCGCCGTTGAATTTTTGACAGTAAAAATTAAATTAACTTTTCGTTAAAATAAAATGTTAAATAAGTAAATTTCGATTTCATTTTATTTTACATACAGAATACTTTTACTTAATCAACTGACAATATTAAATGCAACCGAAAATCCGTATTAATGTGCACTGTTTTTTTTTTAAAAATATTAGAATCAGTTAAAATTAATTTGCTTGGAATTTTAAATGTTTATTTATAATTATATTCCTATTATTTCGACCTTTTTTCAATTAAATATTATATTTTAATATATTTTTATTAAGCTTTAGGTCACTTTTTTTATAAAAAAAAAAACAATTTAAATATTATTTATTTTTCGTTATTTCGATTTCCGTTGGAAATCTTCTTCAGAAAATTTTTAAATAATCTAAAATTACAAAATTATTTTTGACAATAAATGGAAAAATAACAAATGAAAAAAATTAATTTAAAATATCAATTACAAACTTAAAATAAAAAGAGGAAACCAAACAAAATTTTTAAAAATATTCAAAACCTAAAACCTATTTTAATTTCCTTTCCGTCAATATATTTAATTTTATCTAATACATATTTTCAGTCTGTGCTGTGCCATCTGAACTAAATTTAAATTTTAAATTTTTTCCTCTTTTTATTTTATATTTGTAATTAAAATTTTAAATTTATTTTTTCTATTTGTTATTTTTCCATTTATTGTCAAAAAAAATTTGGTAATTTTAGATTATTTAAAAATTTCCTGAAGAAGATTTCCAACGGAAATCGAAATATCGAAAAATAAATAATATTTAAATTGTTTTTTATAAAAAAGTTACCTAAAGCTTTATAAAAATATATTGAAATATAATATGTTTATTTATGTAAAAATGACTGAACGGAATACTTCTGAATAACCTACAATACGTTACTGTAATAATATTGTGAGGGCGTATGATGATTATGGTCATTTCTACATCTACCCTCAAAACAATAACAATAAAGCTAAATCATGTTTGTAATAGAGCCAAAGAAGGAATGTTAAAGCCCAAAAATAATGCACATTTTGTATAGCTTTCTAATAGTAACTTTTAATTATATCGTTATTTTTCATAAATGAACGGCCAATTTAACAAGTTCAGTTATAACTAATTATTACTTTAACTTCCAGTTTACAATATGTTTTTGACAGTTGGAACTGATAATTAATTATAACTGAACTTGGTGAAATTTGCCGTAAATTGTGTTGTGTATGTATAAAATTGTACCGTTGCTGACTGACTGACTGACTGGGTCATTAATCAAATAAACCATTAATCCACAATAAAATAAGTTTTAATTAAAAATTTAATCAAGTGAATTAAACGTTTACTTATTTCAACAGCATTACTGCAGCAAATTATGTTAATAATAATAAATATTTAATTTATACTACTAACTTACATGTCAAATTATATGTGGTCAATACTGCTGTATGCTGTGGCGGTATGGACTCTTAAAGCTGTAGATATTAATAGACTAAAAGCATTTGAAATGTTAACTTACCGACGACTACTAAAAATACCATGGACAGCTTATACATCTAGTAACGAAGTTTTAAGGAGAATGAATCGAGAACGCGAACTTTTATCTCACATAAAAAATCGAAAAGTTGCATATTTAGGACATGTTATGAGAAACCATAAACATATCGTACTGCAAACAATACTCTTAGCCAAAGTTGAAGAAAAACGTAGTAGGGGCAAAAATGAAATGTCATGGCTTGCAAATATACAACAATGGAATAGATGTTTAT
Organism: Pollenia amentaria; assembly: GCA_943735925.1. Classification (NCBI taxonomy): domain Eukaryota; kingdom Metazoa; phylum Arthropoda; class Insecta; order Diptera; family Polleniidae; genus Pollenia; species Pollenia amentaria. The sequence goes on from OX031006.1 coordinate 49,569,938, forward strand.
TTTTTTTTTTCAATATGAATAACATTGCTTCTTAACTCTATTCCCGCGAAGCCATGTGGCTTATCTGCATAATGTGGATGGAGACTCTCATAAATGCAGCAAGAAATATAGAGGTTTTTGCTCAAATTGTAAACGATGCTTGAATTCAAATCTAGTGTAAAATAATCATTCAACTTTTGAAATGTAAATTTTGTAATTGTATGGTCGTTTACATTCGAAATCCGAATATGCAAATAAAGAAGATGAAGAACTGGCACAAATTTAATTAATTTTTCAACTTATATCACAAACTTCTTAATTGAAATCAATTTTTATTTTTTTCTGTGTTGTTTAGTAGTCCCTTAATAGGTTCTTTGGTGGCAGAGACCGGTCCTTCTTCTAACTCTTCACATGAATGGGACCTATTACTTTTACATGGAGTTGTCATAGGAGGGGGTTAATTGACATCTAACAGCTACCGCACGAATTGTCACAAATCTATTCTCAATAAACGAGTTTGGCGTTAGTCACTATAATGCTACTCATTTGTACTTTGCCAATAAAAAAAATTCTAGAACTAATCTTAAGAACAAATTTTTAAATAATCCCAAAGAAATGTATCACACCACCGGTGAATACTGTACCTGTTACAAAAACTGTCACAATAAATAAATAAAAATTCATATATAAAGAAAAATTATTAAAACAAAATTGATACAAAATAATAATACATACATTTTTGTTCTTACTTAATATACCAGTTAAGTGATTAGTTTTCCTTCCACATCTCTTTAGTTAATTCTTTTTGTTCTTATTCTAATTCCACAAATCCCAAGACCCAGTTCTGTTGGAACAATTGGCACAAATTTTCCGCAGGGAAGTAATTAACATTTTAAGTTAGCTAAATATATGTTTTCTTTTTGGTTGTTGTTTGGTTTGTTGCTAGTTTCTATAGTTTTGGTTTACAAAGGGCATTTAATTCATGACTACTATTTTCTACAGCAGATTTAATGAAAATTAACTTGGTACTTTATTTAATGAGCCTTTCAGATTACTTTACTCAAGCATTTTTCATGCTTTAAAAATTCAAGTTATTTTCTATATCACATTGAATTAATTGCGTTGTTCTGTTCCAAATATTCTCAAAATTTTATTTTTTTTAAGCCAGTAAACGTGCTATACTCATCTCTGCCAAATCTTATAAGCACTTTACTATAGTAAGTATTAGGTATTCATATAATCGGGCTTTTGATTTAATCGGTTAATCGCTCGACTAATTAACCCAGGTTAATAATCGGTTAATTTTGTAATTGCTCGGTTAACCGATTAATAAAGTTTTGTTTTAAAAATTAAAGAATTTCAATAATAAAAATGCATAAATTATTTATTATTTGGAGTTTACTTAAAAAAAGCAATAACAAAGGGTGGCTAAATTTTAAGGGCCGATGTTGAATGTGAACCACATCTAAGCGTCAAGCTTTTTTTGGCATTTCATTTGACATTTCGTCAGCTCAGAATTGGTTTGGCGCATATGCCAAAAAGTCGGAGTGGAGAAAAACGACAAAGAAGATTTGCATGAAGATTTCTCAAAATGTACCCGATAGAATTTTTTTATATTTTTACCACTGCTTCCGGTATATGTTATGAAGAAAAATGTAAATTTTTGCTCACTTTCATGAATAAAGTTAGAATTTAAAAGTATTTTTTTGAAAATGAAAAATATTGTTTTGTGCCGCATACGCCACTTTTCTAAAAAAAAATTTAAAAAATGGCTTTTTATGCTGCATACGTATACTTATTGCTGTGTATTGAGTAACTTATTGTTGAGATGAATGTTTCTATATTTACAATCTAATAAAAAGTCAACATTAATGAAATTTTTTTTTTATTTGGTTTTATTTTACAAAAACAGAAAAAACAGTTCTACTGTTATGAAAAGGTACATAAAAAGCCACAAAGTAAACAACTTAAATAATACAAAAGTAAAATAGAATCAAGAAAAAACACTTAAAATTTAAAACTAAATATTGAGTAAATTTTTATAATAACTTTTATCAACATGTGGAAGAAATATAAGCAAGTCTTTTATGTCTCTCTTTTTATCGCTGGAAATAATTGACGGTTTCGATATTTTCAAAACGTTCGTCAACAAATTCTCAGGAGTTTTCAAACAATTTTTTGATGCAGACTTAACCAAAATTGCATTTTTATATTTTTCCTCTCTCGTCGAAGTTTTATAATGTATACATAAATCATTATTTTTACTGTATAGAAGTACTTTAATTTTAGCAAAAGGGTGTTGTCGAAAGTCCATTTTATTTGCTACCAACGAGTATGTGCGAAAATCTTCCGGAAGCATTTCCATAACTTTTAATTTTGTTTTATTATTTGGCATTGTTTTAAGCAAATTTAGTAAATGAAGAGGACTATGAATTTCAATATTCTTTAAGTACCGGTCAATAACACCATGAACACAGTCCACTTCTTGAATTAAAGAATGTCCTGGTTCTGAAAACTTTTGTATTACGGTATCAATATTATTTTGTTTAATAAACATTTCGATTGCGGTTGAGTTAATTCGATTTTTATTTTGAGGAGTTTTTGCTGGAGATTCTTTCTTATTTATAGAAAGGTAAGCTTGTCCAGATTCTCGAAGCCGTTTTCTTACGTTACGTTCCCACAGTTCAGGGTTTGTTTGCCTTTTCTTTGATGACGAAGGAAGGATTCTGAATAACATATGAATGTATATAAGTAATGAACTTTTATTTTCAAATAAAACAAAATAATATTCAAGTATGTACCTGTTATTGTTTTCCATTTGTGGAGGGTTTGACGCACATTTAAACGGTAGCTTTTGAGTTAAAGATGTGTCATATAGGTAAGAATCGGTCCAATTTTCATCATCCTCAAAGTATTCATAAATCATTCTAAAAGCATTAAAAATTTAAACAAATATCTTAATATGGTAAAAATTTAAATAATACTTACTTAATTTCATCTGGAAGTGTAGGAGCTGGTGAAGAAGATTCCATTTTTATATTTTTTTTTTATAAATTTTTACTATTTATTAACACGAGGTGTTATTATTTTATAAAATTATTTTTCCCAAATTTATTTTCTTGTTGTCATTTTATTTTGCTTTTGCTTATGTTCTTATTATTATATTATATAGGTCTATGCAGCAAAGCAACAGTAAAATATATTTTGTACGTTTTTGTATGAAGAATTTGCTGCAATCGCCAAACAATGGCTTGTAGAGCAAAACAGTACTTAAAAGATTTTGAAACAGTTGATATGCAGCAAAATTAATGCTTTATATCTCAGAAACCATAAAAATTTTCGCGAAACAGGTTTTTGATTTAGAAAGAGGGTATTCAAAAAATATATTCCTCATACCTAACTCATTTTTTTTAAAAATGGTCAGTAGGTCAAACCAGTAATGAGCTGACGATTTGCCAATTTCAGACTAACTCAATTTGAACCATGGAAAGATACACAATCGAGCGTTAAAGTTTTTCAGGTTTTATTATCAAAGTTGTTTTTGGGAATACTATTATTTATTAAAAGATTTTGTTTGTTGTGCTTAATTCCCTTTTTAAATAATTGATAAAAAAAATACTGCAATTTATTGTTGGAGGATAAGCTGTTCCTATGCACATTTCACTGGTTGCTTAGGCCAGATCATCAGGAAACGTTCTCCTAAATAATTTTAGAAAAGCTAAAGCTATCAGCAAATTTCGATCTAACAAGGTAAAATACCATTTGGTTTAAAGATTGATGTTTGACTAATGGTGTCATCCGTCGTCAATGGCGGTGAGAGCTAAACAGCAAACCCTACTGAAGAGATTGTATGGATACAATCGAAACTAGTCTGGGCAACCTGTCTGTGAAAACCTGGGTTCAATTCTCAGCTCAGTCAAGAATGAAAAATTATCAATTAATTTTAATTCATTTCATCTTGTAAAATTCCTTTCTTCATAAAAATAATTTAATGAAAATTAAATTCAATGAACATAACCCTGATTAAAATATCAAAATTTGGATTAAAACCCGTTAACAGTTCAATAAAACAACCACAATACTAATTATAATTAAAATTATTTTTTTAAATTAATTAACATGCTTAGTGAAAAGGATTAATAAATTTTAATAAGGTGGCTCAAAAGAAACGAAGTGGCTTAAATTATTTATGATTTATATTTTATTCAATCTTTTTAATTGTACTTTTATTAGTCAATTTTATAAATTTTAACATAATAAATAATATCGTATAAATGTCCCCTATTCTAAGCTTCGCACAGTTGCCTTTTTGATTGAGGTTTTTCCATAACCTGTTTCAAATACTCTGCATCTATCGCTTGAATTTCTTCTTGAATGTTATTTTTTTAGTTAAGATAGGCTTTGTGGCTTATTTGTATACACAAATTTATATTAATACCCCTCTCAATAGGGAAAAATAGCTTGCGATTTAATAAAGCGAATGCGGATGCCAATTAAAATCGCGGCATCTTGAAATAATATGTTCTCCAACAATACCCCACAACAGCTCTACTGTTTGCCTTGTTACATGCTTTGGGGCTCCGTCTTGTTGAAACCACATTTCTGGATGACTTTAAGTAATTTATCATCAAGCAGTAATACTCAAAATAAGAGATATGGACCATATTATCCTTTTGGATAATATACTTCCTTAAGGATATACAAGAATGTGATAAAATAGTCTCTCGATAACTGGTTTATATCCTTAAATTTAAACATAATAGACAAGGTATGTGCAAGATATTAATTTGTTATAGCTTTGAAACCCCTTTCGATATCTTAATGTATAGATTATCCATCATAAAAATGTGTGGCGTATAGATCAACCTGAAGTTGGCCGATAGCATAAGTTATGTTGGCCTTGAGAGCTGCTGTGGTTTATCATTTATTCCTAGTAGACTTAGAAAAGTGTCTAATGAGTAAATATCGTACTGTTTCGGTGGCATTTCACATCACTTCCACGTAAGATTACCCTTAAGTCGCTTATGCAGAATGTCCAAGGTGGCATCAGCGCAGTGATACGTTACGCCAATAAAACCACATATCGTTGTTCTCCATAACAGCCAGAGCAGGCCAACAGATCTTGGAAATAATACTGGCCTAAGTCGTTCTCTAAGATATATAGCCCGATGACACCGGCAGCCCAAATTCCACTTAAGCAACCTGGGATTTTATCGGAATGTATTGTATATAATATGGATTGATTTCGCCTTAATCCTCGACAATTTTCTTTGTTGATGTATCCATTTATAGAGAAAGGGTTCTATTAAACGACCTCTTTGCTTTCTTCTAGAAAATTACCATCGAATTTCCCGTTGCCCATATTTTACAATTTTTTTTATCTAGGAAACTATTTAATTAATAATAAACTTGATACTATCATTTCAATATCATATTCTTTTTTAGAACAACCTGAAGAGACAAATTACTTATATTAAAATAATTATTGTTGTTTTCTTTTCTACAAAAAATGTGAAATTTTATTTAAAAAAATTTAATTTTGTGGTCGTTTCTTAAAAATGCTTCGCTCTCTAAAAGGGTGGCTAGTTTTATTCTAAAAAATGCACGATTACTAATGGCATAAAGGTAGAGTTAGCCGAACGTCCACGTCCCCTAACGAAACGTCTGGTCCGTTTTGTTATTTGCTTACAATGTAAATGCTTACCGAATTTAAATATCACGTTGACGGAACGTCTCAATCTGTATAAATTCGAATTTCAAGCCGTCGTTACGTGACAGTTGTAAAGCAGTGATGGCCTGCTTGTATATTAAATTGAATGCGGGTATTTTCGCTCTTGTTTTTAGTACTTTTTTCCAGTATATCTATGGACTTTCGACAGAACGACTTACAATACAACATATTTCGATATATATAAATATACATTAGATGTACAAAATAAAAAAATGCATATGCACATACAATATAAATGAGAAATATATAAAAGGCTTTTAATGGTTACAAAATATTGTTTTGTCTATGCACATTTACAAAATAATACATGTAAATGTGTATGTATTAGGGGTATAACCAAAATAAGAACCTATAATTACGGTATGGGCAATGTTATACTGATATTAAAAATCGATATCAGGGGTCACTTCGGTCCAAAAACCTTCGGCACCGAATGCAATTTCTAAAACATCAAACATTTTTTTTTTTTTTTAATTTTTATTACAAAGTAAAAAAATTAAAACAAGCTTAATTAAATAACTTATACATTATTGTTGTACATTATAAACTTCAAATTGAGAGTTCGTGTTGATTTACAGAACGGAAAAATGTCTTGAACAACTTTCACCGCCCGCTCAGCGCATATATTGCTGCGCTGCTGTTTAAAAATTCTTGATGGCTCCTTAACCCAGTGTCGAAGAAAACAGTTGTGAGCGTTATTAAATGTTTCCAATGACTGACTTAAAATTTCAAAGTTTTTTTCATAATAAAAATGGTCCGAAAACCAAACGTCATACCATGCTCCACAAATAAATTCACAAATTGGTTTTAATTCAGTTCGGTAATTTGGAATAAGTATATATGCTAAAATTGCTAGTATAGCTCGAGAGTTCCAACGAGCATTGCTTATTGGGGGTATAGATTTAAAATGTATGTATGGAAATATGTTATTTTTTTTTGTAATATCTGTATGCTTTGCCGAGCTCATACAAATATTGCATGTTTTAACGCATATGTTTTATAATGGGAATCCTTCCCTTTCTCTAGTTTCCAGAAGCAGATAACGCGGAGAAAACGTGCAATAACATTACATAAAATTAGATATTGGGAATTATTTCCTTTTCATAAGCAACTTTATTATATTCAACATTCTTAATTTTTCGAATTTATTCTATGAGTTAAATTTCAGTTATGTATTTTATAAAGCTTTTTGTAATAGCTCTATTCCTTAAAATTTTTTAAAAATGACTTTATACACTACCAGACTATTAAAAAGTCATTTCTAAAAAATTTTAAGGAATAGAGCTATTACAAAAAGCTTTATAAAATACATAACTGAAATTTAACTCATAGAATAAATTCGAAAAATTAAGAATGTTGAATATAATAAAGTTGCTTATGAAAAGGAAATAATTCCCAATATCTATTTCTTAAAATAGTTGAGTTAAATACATTCAATTTATAAAATATCACTATCCAGTGTGACACAAAGAATGCTGACGAAGGCCGTAGCGGGCCAGAAAATGCATTACATTCTGCTGGTGTCTAATAATTGTAAATTTTTCTGTACATAAATATACTTCATTGCTATCCAACGGAAAGCTAAGGTAAAATGTAACAAGAAAATACAATATAATAGTCTGGTAGTGTATAAAGTCATTTCTAAAAAATTTTAAGGAATAGAGCTATTACAAAAAGCTTTATAAAATACATAACTGAAATTTAAATCATAGAATAAATTCGAAAAATGAAGAATGTTGAATTACATAAAATTGTTTGTTTTTTTAGTTTGACTATTGATTTTTTTTGGCGGGAGTCCTTCTCCAAAAAATATTTGTGGGAACATCTAAGAAGTTAATATTAATAAAAATATATGTATTTTTACGTTTTATTTTTGTCGCATAAATTGTAATATAAATTTTTATGGTGGGTATCCTTCCCTTGTACCGTTTTTTTGGTTTCTTTTTTTGGAATGCAAGGAATCGCCATTTCATAATAAAAAAACACGAAATGCAAAGACCAGCATGGCTTTCGACGTTAGAATTATGGATTTCCTGTAAAACTGAAAAGAATTATAAGCTAAAACTTCATCGCGATCGGTGCCGAACCTTTTTGAACGCTCGCGAAAAAAGGAAGGCACATTTCTTCATATTTTTTTATGCACTATCTCACTATGATAGGTCCTTTTTGATATTTGCAAAAAAATGCAAATGGTTATATCCCTAGTATGTATATGTTAAAATACATATTTGTTTATTGTAAATCTATAATATAAATATCAGATATTAAATTATTACTTACACTAAATACTGTTTTAATATTTTAATCACTTGGTACTTTTTCTGCACAGCGGTAAACATTTAAACCTTTTGATTTCCCATTACTGTGTGTGTTGTTTTATGTATACTATTGCTTTTTTGTTTATGTATGTGAAGAACATATGACACGTTTTTAGATGTTCTATAAGTGCACCAACGTGCAAGCAGTCCGTTACAGTAAGTTACGGGAACAGCAACGTTCGCCTAACTCAGCCTTAAGGCATTGCACTTTACGCCCCGTATAAATCGACAGGGTTGATAATGCCCTGTAAAAAGATGGCTTCTGTTTATATATGGGCTTACCAGACGAAGTTGGGAAAAATTCGCCTCTAAGCAGGACAGTAAAAATTTAAAATTTTAATAGTTATTTTTTGTTATATTTAATAGTAAAAACATAAGAAAGCATTACATTGTAAATCAAAGATTGTTAGTGATATAAAATTTAAGTGGATTCGGTGTTATAAAATTGTTTTTGAAAAAAAAACGTCAAATCAAGAAATCAGAAAAACTTGGTGTTAATAAATCCACAATTTGGAAAAGATATTTTCTTGTTTACATATTTTATAAAAAACAAACTAAAGAAATTGGGATTTCGTCATTCATTTTGTTCATTTATTTGCTTATTTAATATCAATCTATTAACAAATTTTGGTTTATGTATATTTTTTTTTATATTTTGAAGAACAAACTTTTTTTCAGATGTTAAAAACAGGGCGGTTAAATCTTGTGTTTTGCTCTCGCCAAATAAAAAATTACATTATTACAGGGTCGGCAAGACATTTTATACATGTACCTTTTAACCAGGTGGTATTTTTTTTTGTAGAAAAGAAAACACCATAAGATTAAGACCATTTCAACCCCCCCCCCCCCTATCTTTTATGCCACCCTGTATATTTAAGAAATTCTCATAGTAAAAGTTAAAATCTTGCTTGTATTTTTTAACATTAAAAAAGTTTTAAGCCAAAAAGTTAATGCCCTCAAATAGGCACGAAAAATATTTAAAAGGTATATTTTCTTAAAAAAATGAATAAAAAAAAAATTACACAGTAAATTATGTTTACAACGAATAACGGATAAAACGAACTAGGTCAATTACACACACTTATCTCTGGTTCCATTTATTTTACTTTAAAATGTCTTACAAAACAATACGTTTTAAACGAACACGGTCAAAGCGAATTATTTTATAAAGATAAAATAGTCATGTTCCCAAAAGTTTTATATCATACAAATTGCTACATCTGTAACGAACTCTTCTTAATATACATTTTGGAAAATAATATTCTTCGCCACTTCAATTATATAATATACTAGCTTAACCCGGTGTGCTTCGCTACCCCAACCGTTATAAAATGAAACAAAAAGTATTTATATATAAACAACATTTTTTTATTAAATTATTAATTAATTATTGCAAAGCTTTAGGATCCACAATGTTTTAGTTTTTCCATCTGGAGCATAAACATATAAATCAATCTGTTGGTCTTCCAACACGCGAGCATGCAACATAAAGCTGTCCATGCGAAAACATGGATTTGCTAAATTTAAGCCACAAACTTGTAGAGATTGCCATTGGGCTTTGTTTATTGTCATCGCAAACGATAACCGAACAGGAAACTGTAATCGTAGGCGTGCCACTGCCTCTTTGTCCAACCACAACTTTACATAGCCTAGGGCTCATTAATTCATAACAACAGCCTACTGTGAGAATTTGTTGACGATCGGTGCAGTAGTTAATTATATATAATCGACATAGAGTGTCGTGGCCCCTCCCGCTTTCTCATGCAACGTATTTCTATTCATAACAATACCACATATACCAAATATCATCATCCTACGCCAAATAGTGGCTAAGATATGAGGATTTTATGTTTTGGGTTGTATGGGCGTCACACCGCCCCTTTTTCCAACCACATCTTTATATAGCTTAAAGTTCAGTAACTCAAGGCAGTCGCCTACTGTGAACATTTGATGACGATCGGTTCAGTAGTTTATTAGATATGGTGGTTGTTACTTTTTCTATAAACGGGCGTGGCTCCGCCCTCTTTTTTCATGGAGCTTATTTCTATTCATACTAACACCATATGTACTAAATATCATCATCCTATGCCAAAAAATGCCTCAGATATAACTATTTTAAATTTTGGGTTGTATGGGCGTGCCATCGTCCCTTTGTTCAATCTTAGCTTTATATAGCCTAATGTCTCTTACAGGGTCACAGTTATATTCTGTGAAAATTTCAAGTTGATCGGTCAAGTGGTTTGGCCTCCTATAAGGCACAAATATATATATATATATATATATATATACAAACATACATTCACTTTTATATATATAGATGGTGTTTTCCGAGATCAGATTTATGTATTTTTGAATATTGTGTTATTTATTTTTGCCTAAATATTATTTAAGCACGTGTTCTTTCTCCTCTTCATTATGACAACTCCTACAATAGTAATTAAATTTGGGTCCAATTTTCTAAGCATGAGTCACTTATTTTTTCTCTTTTGGGCCTAAGCAGAGAGTTTTAAGTTCATTAATCATAGCCAGGCGATAGAGGGAAACCCTGTTTAAGTATCTATCATTTGACAATTTATTAAAACTTTTAAAATTTCTTCGCTTCAGATAAAGCGCACCATGTTCGCAACGAACTAACGTGTAAGTTCATTTAAGCTCGCTTTAACCCTGTTCTCCTGTACTTACATATTTTCGAAAACTTTATTGAAAGGCAATGCACTCGAACTTTGTAGACTAAAAAATGTGTCTACAAGAAACCACAAGATAGTAAAAGAATTTATGAAAACAAAATTAACTTTTTGACATTATTATTGATTAAACCATTTATGAATTGATTAAAAGAATTGGAATGGAATATTTCTTCAAACTTTTTGTGGTTAAATTTAAGGGACTGATGTTGATTTTGAATAAAACACAAATTATTTAGGAAATTATTGTCATTTCTTTTATTATGATAATATTGGTATGGTTCAATTATGTATGGAACAAAATATCGGTAAATGGTCGCCGCGACCTCGGCGGCACACCTCCATCCCATGAAAAACTTTTTGAATTTTGGTAATAGGTCGTAGTTATTTCATACGTTACCTGGTAAGAAGTTGTCATTACAATTGTCATTATTCTGAAAACCTCACTAAGTTCTTGCTAGTAATGACCTCAGTAAGTACTTTTCACTACTTTTATTTTCAGTTATGAATATTTGCTTACTAATAATCAGCTAAATAACTACTTATTAGTTGTCTTCTTTTTAGTACTGAATATTTACTTACTAGCTCCATAACTACTTATTAGGTCTATTAACTAGCGCCAATTAAATAAAAACTAGTTATTTTTTGGCTTCTAGTAAGTATATTGTAAGTACTTACAATTCAACTTACTGGTAGTTAAATAATAACTAGATATTTTGTGACTTCTAGTAAGTGTATTGCAACTCCTGAATTCTGTGGACAACTCGAAAAAAAATAAAAAGTTCTCCAACAGTAATTGCTAACTTACCCGGTAAGTAAAGTTTTTGCTGGGCAGTATCACAAATTTCAAAGTTTTACTAACAGTTTTTAAATTAGTATTTAAGAATGAATTTTATGATTAATAAAACAGAATGGCGCATATTCATAAATGATCACCAATTGTTAACTTTTTTAAGTACCTATTTAAGTTATTCACAGTTGGTTACTTTCAGCATAAAAAGTTTAGACTTAATTATGGGTAAAGCTGTAACTAAATGCTAACTAACTAATACATTCAAAGAACACTTTTTTAGAGTTTGTATTAATTTTTTAAAGAACAGAAATGTTTTTTAAGAGCTTGGTAAGCTTCTTAATTAATTACAAAATATATCGTTCAAAATATTATCGACATTTAATTTTTTCTAAATGCCAATATAGTCTGTTGCATTTCTTCTATTAGCTGAGAGCAGTTGCTACGTTAGTTATGAATTGTGAATAAGATCTATAACTATCTATAAACTATTTTTTAGTTTCTGTTTTGTTAGTTCCGATTTTAGTTATGATTTCTGAATATGCGCCAATGAATCTTAACTAAAACGGCTCTATAGCTGTAAGCTTTTTATTCATTTTCAAAACTGTAACTCTTTAGCCATAATATATTTGGCGTTGCTCGCGTTAATAATAAGCAAAAACATACTCAAAACAGTATTACTCCACACCCCAGCAAAAACTTAACTTACAATGCTACTTTTAATGACTTCCTGAACTCATTACTTTGTAGCTTTATTAGCCACTTTTTGAATTATTTGTTATATATTAAATAATAACTTTATTATTCTATACTAAATAAGTCACAATTATACAATACAAAAAAATTCTTTGGTATTATGACTTAAATAAGTTATTACTACATGATTTAAATTAATTTTTTAAATCAATTTGCGATATATTATATTAACATTTGTTAGATCCGGTAATATTATAAAATTTTAAGAATAATTTCGATGTGAAATAAATCGAAAATTCAAAAATCAATATATATATATATATATAAATATGTTCCAAAATTACCAACACAATGGGGGGGTTGTTTGAAACACAACAATATTTTTTTTTAAGCAATTGTAAAATATTATTTAGGACATTATGACGATATGACTTGATAGCACACCTTGTGAATCCCCCCAATATATTTTTGTTTTTAGAATACTATGTAGTAGTGATATCCATCTAATCTTAACGATTTTATTTTGAAGAACATAATCAGGCCTGTCACAAAAATTACTCGGAATGCTTTTGAATCCGTGTTTTCATTTCGATGGCTTTTCGTAATTCCGACAAATCTTAATATTGTTTTTTTAAGTTAAATCTGGCAATATTTTGCAAACCAAATCAAAAACTTTTTTCGATCGCATAATTAAAAGTGATTTCATTCCGAGAAAATTTATCGGTTTTCGTTTTCTGAAGAAGCTTTCCCGGAATTAAAAAAACGTTCAATCGAAATAGATTTCTATGACAGCCCGTATATTTTCATATATATTAATACAAACATTGTCATTACAGTGTTAGAGCTGCAAATAATTTTGTGGAGAAAAAGCACTATTTATTAAATATTTCCTTACATTTCGAAAAGTTAATATTTTGTACACTTTTTCAACAAGAATTCCATAAGATTTCAAAGCAATTTAAATTAGTGAGTTTTAACCTTTTTGAAAGTAAATTTGAAAGTACTTATTTCTTGTCTCTTTTGGTAACTACATACGTTTATACAACTTTTAAGTATAAAATAAAGGTATTATTTTTTAGGTTGAAATTGGTCAAATTATAAAGGACTACTTTCGGGACATCGCGAACAAAAATAAGTACTCTTTTCCTCAAGTTCTCATTATTTTTCTGCTTATTTTGTAAGCAAAGTTTTTGCTGGGACATTAACACTACATGGCGGTCCTGCCAATTTTTTAGCACTACAATGTATTTACACTAGTCGGCATAAGTATTTTGACAAAATAAAAATCGTGCATTTTTACGTTTAATTTTCGAACGGCTCAGATTTCTTGTTTATTTTTTCCTTTTTATTTATAACTTATACAAACTGAAAAATAAAAAAACAAATATTATTTTATAGAAACTTAAAAAGATGTAAATTAATTTGTAATTTCATGTGTTGGCATAAGTAATTTGACAAGAATGTAATACTAAGGTAACAGTCTTTAAACTTAACAAAAGTAAAGAAAGGAAGAAGAATTTTTTTATGACCTTAAGCCAAACAATTGTTTTGTTTTGTGTTCTACTACTGCAAGAACTTATTATTTCAATAATTTATTAATATTTACAGAATTGATACAAAGTATTGAAATAATAAGTTGTTGCAGTAATAAAACACAAAAAAACAATCGTTTTATATAAAAAAATCCAAACCGTATTTTTTTAAGATACGAGGTTGAGAAAGTAAGGCATCGATATGTACCATTCTATTATAAAAACATAGACTTTTTTTTTATAATTATAAACAATAAAACACGAAGAATATCCACATTATATTTCTCCTGCCTGGTTGACCATTCGGAGGAAATGCCCATATGTTATTCAGTTAAATTTTTAACGATATTCGCTGTCGGTTGTAGTCAGCTGTTACTAAAGCACTATTTTTTTCGTTACTTAAGCGACAGTTATGAACGTGGTATTTGGCACTTGCATAATTTGACATTTTGTAGACACAAATGTCATCTTTATTAACTTAAATGAATACAAAAATACGAGCACAGCTGTATACTATCGTTAAAAAGAAATTACAAAATCACACTTTCGTTACTGCAAGCGAACATATATGTCAACAAATATAACGATTGTCGGTTCGTTAAATGTTAGTAAATCGCACTACAGTGGTGGCATCCGTTTCGAAGACTACATTTTTATGTAAGAAAAGAAACATACGACATATAATGCTCTCTTAGCCCATTTTTCGCCGACCGGTGATTATAATAACCAGCACTCATACTGTTTTTTTTTGCAATATTTTTTTCCATCAGATACTTAAAATCTTATTTCGTTTTTACAATGTCAGTTTACTTGGTGCGGCTGGTGCGGCGAAAAATAGGTTAAATGATTAAATTAAAAAAACTGATCCTTACATGCACAGCAATTAGTAAAACTAACCATTTTGTCTAAATTTATAATTTTTGGTTAAAACACACTTAATATGTCCAGGATCAAAGAGCAAGTAAACAAACTTAAGCATAAGAAACAAATATGAAACGATAAAATATCACAAAAAAAAATTTATAAAAAAGTAATAAAATTTCTGACTATTTTGATTAAAATACTTTTTTTTTATTGAATATGTAGGAATATTTAATTACTTCATTACAAGTCACCACGATATTGTTTATTTACTTGTGTTCATACTGAATGTCACGCTTTGTTCACATTTTTTCAAAAAAATTAATTAGAATTTGAAATTGAATAAAAATCTAAATACTTGAAAAAAAAATTTAGGTCCTCTGAGGAGACCTAGTGGTTGAGGTCGAAACATGTCAGGGTAACCAGCCGCCTGGGTTCGAATCACACGCCAGCCAGCCTGGCTTCGAATCCCAGGTCAGTCAAGAATGAAAATTTCAATAACAATTTTAATTAATTTCCCATGTTGTAAAATTCCTTTCTTCATAAAAATAATTTAATGAAAATTAAATTTAATGAACTTAAGCCTAATTAAAATAGTAGAAATTTGGATTAAAAAACCATGAATAGTTCAACAAAATAACCACAATACTAATTAATTTTATAAAACAAAAAAATTAAATTAAAATATAAAATTAAGGAATTAAAAGTGCGTAAACCACAATAAACTTGCAATACATATCTTATAAACATCCAAATTTAATTGTTTATTTTTTCAATAAATAATTTTGACGACATAATACATAGTATTTTTCAAAAAAAGGGATAGCTAGAACAACTCTATCTCATGATGCGGTCACCTGTATAACCGCATTGCTTTATTATTAAATATTTTTTATTGAGTGCTATTTTGCAAAGTGTAATTTTGATTAATATTTTCATTAAATCAAAAATAAACTTTTTAGATCTAAAATTGTATTTTTAACAATTTTTTTTGAGATATTTTTTTTTCTGTGTATAGACTCACATTTAAGTCGATCTAACGATGTCTGTCCAAGTAAGCCTTGTTCGCACAGTCCAGGTCACAATCAATCCATACAAATTTCTTTTGCTCGGCTAACAAAATTATCCAACATGGTCCAATATATACCACAGTTGACAGAAATTGAAACGCCAATGTCATTTGCCCTTTCGGACGATACACCAAAACAAACTATACAATAAAGCTTATGGAATGGCTGCTGCTGAGCAGCTTTTGGATTTTCTTTAGTCGAAAGCCGATATTTTTTTCTTGTTATCGTACCAATTTAATCAAACATGGACGCCGTCGTTCTTTTTTAAATTAGAAATAAAATTAGGTTTTTTCTAAAAAAAAATAAATAATAATCCATTATTTTGGAACGTTGCGCGAATGTGTGGTTATTTATATTTAATTCGCTAAGACTTCTTTTTAAAATGAGGCAAAAGCAAAGAAAAAATAATGATTTAAAAAAATTAAGAAGTCAAACCATATAGTTATTTTTGCGCCACACTGTACATAACAAATTTATAGAGACGAAACTTTTTCTCAATAAACACAAAATAAATATTATTCATGTTTTTTTCTTTTAAAGAATCGTAGTCATGTTGATTTTAAAATTGTTGATTAAATTTAAAGAATAAATAAAGAAAAACAAACAATTAAATTGAATCGATATACTCTTTTTAACACAAATATCTCTTTTTCAACAGAAAATCAACATGATTTGTTCAGTTTATTCTTTGGAAATTTACTTCTACTATGGGTTAATTTATATTGCATACAAATACATGTTAAAGATGCTCAAGAAAAAAAAAAATATTTCCTTAAAAGTTAAATTTTTTCTGTAAAGCCCAATATAATAACAAATTTGCTTTAAATGCATACAAAAGGGGCAGAATTGTTTTTCAAACTGAACATTAGTCCCTTGATTAAACATTTTTTACATTAAAAAAGTTTTTAAGTTGAAAAAATCTTAGTGAAGACAACGTCTTTTTGCCGATTCGATACCGATTCCGATACTTAAAAAGAAATATCGGCGATACCGATATTGATACGAATAAATCTTTAATTTAAATTCAAGGTAAAATTAATAAGACTCAAGTAGATTAAAATTTTTATTATACAAAATTACAGTGTAGGAAATTATTAATATGTATATTAAATTGAAGTTAATAAGATCTTAAAAACAACGAATTGAATATAAATTCATCGTAAAATTAATAAAAATTTAATTATTAAAAGCTTTTATTTAACTTACAATGTGTGTATGTTTGTTCGGGTGGGATCTTGCAACTCAATTTTGAAGCAGATACATATATTCAATTGATTGGGCTGAAATTGTATACACGTTCAGTTTGGATGACAATGTATGATAAACTGTGTGACGTCTTTCCAAATCCAATATGGCGGCAAACCCAAGATGGCGAAATAGTTATTTTTAATGCACACCTACAATATGAGTTTCAAATGAAAGGGCTTGCTGAGAATAAGTTGATAATAAAGTGACGTCACTCTGAATCCAATCTAGCGGATTAAGTTTTAAATACATGTCTACAATATGGATACCAAATAAAAGAACTGACTGAGAGTTTTAAAATATGATACTGAATATAAACTCCGTTGCTCCAAACCGTCTGAAATTAAGCCTTAATACAATACATGCTAAGCTGTGTGACGTAAAACCGAATCCAACATGAGATTTACTTGTGTAGATTACAATTATCGAACTATGTAAATATAAGTACTTAAATCTCGTGACAAGCTTTTATATCATATAAACTGTGTAATGACGTTATTAGTTGATAAAGTTTAGTAAAAGTTTATTATTTTTTTAATTTTTTGCCCATTTTTTAAAAATGGCTTATTACTTTTAATTTATATTTTAAACCGTAAAACAGTTTAAGTGATGACTAATATTAAAAATTTAAATTTTAAAAACAAAGTACTCTCAATTTTTGCACAGATGCAGTTTAAAAACTCCTCTTAGATGCGACAGAACAGAAATTTGAAAACTTTACTATATTTGCGCCATGTTCATAAATTTTGGGTATAAAATTTCGGCGGCATGAAATAACTCCTCACGACATAAGTCCCCAAAACGGAAATTAAATAACTCCCCAAAATAATATATGAGAGGCAACAACAACGTTTTTTGGGGATTTATTTCATTTTTTTGGGGACTTATTTAATTTTTATATGGGGGAGTTATTTCATATGAATTAAGTCCCCAAAAATCTGAAATGAAATAAGTCCCTAAAAATATTTTTAGGACTTACACAGAAAGAAAAATACTCGGGATAAATTAAGCTTTTTATACTTACTTTGAGTACGAGTCGTACTCAAAAATTAAAGTACGAATAACAATAAAACGTAATCACAACAATCCTAAATGGGATAAATTTCGAAAATCATTCCCGGAATTTCTTAAAGTAAGTATAAAATTCTTAAACCAATTGCAAAAAAGATTGAACTTTTCGTTTCTAGTGCCACTCTGAGAACAAAATTACAAAATGAGCGTTTTATGGCCAATTTTCAGGATTGACATTAAAACACATTTATGTTTAAAATCGTTTTAAATACAAAATTCTCTTCTTCACTAAACACTTAAATGAAACTTAAGTCACCGATGTGGTACATTTAAATTCAACTTAAGTTTCCATTGGATTAACTTAGCAAGGTGGCCTCAATATCACAACAATACAAAAACAACAGACAAACTAATAAGAACCAGCTGTTTTCTGAGACCACCGTAACTACACTTTTTTATGATATTTTTTTGTATTTAGTAGTGCTACCATACTATTATCTTAATTAAATAAGACTTTTCATATAAAACTCAAAAAATCAATCTGTAATTAAATACGATTTAAGTTTTTATGAAAATTAACATAATATAGATTTAAATACTATCCTGAAAATTGGCCATTAATATCATAAAACTTATTCAAAGTTGTTGTAGCCACTAAAACAACACTACACAAGTAGCTAAAAAACGATTTGCTTGTTGTGTGTAGAAAAAACAAAAACAACAGAACAAGAAGAAAACACATTATTTTCATTTTAAAATCTTAATTAATTTTACTTTTTAAAGTTTAAAAAGTAAAATTGTCTTGCCTTCAATTTCTCTTTTCTCATTTAGTTTATATTCTTAGCTAAATATGTATATTATGTTTTTAAAGTAAAACTCATATCTGGCATGATGGTGGTGTCTTATAATTGGAACTTTGTAAGGTGTGAAACAGGTAAGTAAATGAATTATAATAATATTCTTCTTCTAATTTCAGTTTTGATTTATTTAAAGTACGAATTCGGGATTAAATCAACTTTATAACACTTGAATCGAGCGCATTTTGAGATTGATTCAATCTCAGTCTAATTTTCGGATTATTAAAAGTACGAATTCGGGATTAAATATGGATAACTTGAGTATTTCGCCATTGAATAATCCGTACTTGAATCAATCTTTCTGTACTTGATTTAAGAAAATCCGTATTCACCGTACTATTGATACCGCTTCGGATTGATTTGAGTACGGATGGATTGCTTTTTCTTTTGAGTGTATTTCATTTTTAAATTACATATTTTAAAAGTCATTATGATGGCAAATTGTGTTTTGTTATATTTACCATACATAAATAAAGGCACTAAGTATCAAAAACTATAATTTCAGAATCCTAAAAAATTGCGATTATTTTTAAGTCTCGAATTTCAGAAATCGGAATCTCTAAGTTCCGAACTTTATAATTTCGAATTCGAAAATCCCGAATATAATAATCCTGAATCGCTAATTAAAGCTATTATGCATACACGGCCTTTGGCAGGGCGCAAGGATATTATCCTCTATGGTATTCCACACATCGGCTTCGCTAACTTAAGCTTTTCTGTTTAACCGGCCTTTGGCCGGATGCAAGAATTTTTTCGCTAACTAATGCTCCTTAATTTGGCCTTGTGCCCGACCGAAGACCGGCTATGCAGAAAAGCTTTAGTTAGCGAAATCGGTGTTTGTTATACTATAGAGGAGAAAATACTTACGCTAAATACTAAACCCCCGTATTCATAAAAATTATTTCAGGTTTATAGCAGGCTTATGAAACGAATTTTCTATGAAAATTTGTTTAATAAACCTTTTATTAATCAAAAATATTTTTTATGTATATGGGGGAAAAGCTTTAGTTAGCGAAGCCGGTGTTTGTTGTACCATTTAGAAAAAAATCCTTGCGCCTTCCTGTATTATATTGGGGTCTTATTTGATTTCTGGAATTGGGGATTTATTTCATATGAAATAAGTCCCTAAATATTGGGGACTTATTTCATTTTGATTTTGGGAGTTATTTAATTTCATTAGGGATTTATTTCATTTAAAGAATTTGCGATTTATTTCATATGAAATAAGTCCCCAAAAATCGGGGATTTATTTCATAATTTTTTTTGGGACATATTTCGTGGGGAGTTATTTAATGCCGCCTAAAATTTCATTGAAAAGAAAAAACATGGTTGTGGTGAACATATTGTAAGAGCAATATATAATGATAAGATTCATGATTGTAGTCAACATATTACATATATTATTGAATCATATTATGACCAAATATATTCTTAATATTATAACATAATATTTGTCCCTTAATCCTAAGTTGTTTTTATTACATCATATTATAATTTAATGTAATCATATTTTAATCATGTTAATCATGATAAGGTAAGAAGTAATCATATTAATCATAGTAATATGTAGATTACATCTGAAACCGAAAAAAAATTTAATTACATATTTATGCTTATTTACTTACTGGCAACCTTAACGTAAAACTGTAATAAACATTTCACATAATAATATGATGCAACCTTAAACATAATATTTTTAACTTGTTTTTGTCGTGGGTCGCAATTATTTATAAATTATTTTATAGAATTTTCATTATTTTTCTCTAAAATAACACAAAAAATATTGACCATTGTTTTTGTCACTATTTTTTCACCATTTTCAAACAATATTAAATTTTTTTTAGCATTGATATCTTATTTTGTGACACTTTAAACTTGGGTTTTTAATGGATATTTTTTTTTTTAAATTGTTTAACCACTGAATAACAAATAATTCGATAGGAATATGTAAAACAAACGACACAACTGATGCAAAATTATTTTACAAATGGCGATAACAAAATATTATTAGAGTAATCAGACTTAAGTTCATTGAGCTTAATTTTCATTAAATTATTTTTATAAGGAATTATACAACATGAAATTAATTAAAATTTATTTAAACCTGGGTTCAATTCCCAGCTCAGTCAAGAATGAAAAATTATCAATAAATTTTAATTCATTTCATGTTGTAAAATTCCTTTCTTCATAAAAATAATTTAATGAGAATTAAATTCAATAAACTTAAGCCTGATCAAACTATCGAAATTTTGGGGTTTTCAGTGGTATTTTAAAAGTTTGATATATTTAAGATTAAAGTATGGTAGAACTACCAACCACAAAAAAATAATACCTTAAAAAGTATGTTTATTAACAACGTCACCTCAAAAAACAGCTGACTGTTATTGTTTTCCTTGTTAGAGCCTACTTTTCACTATCACAGAAGACTTAAATATTCCATAATACTTTGTAAGATAGAAATGTTATGGGTATTTTTTCGAATGTCAAAAATCTAATTTAACAATAAAGTTTAAATTCACAATATCGCTCATGCTTTTTTCAAAATGAAACCTGATCAAATGAAAAGAATTCCCTTTAAGAAAAATTTCAAACAGCGATGAAGTCGGATGGGATCATGAATTTTTTTTCGTAATACTTGTCATGTTCATAAAAGATTGCATTCACACTATCACACTCTTACAAATTTCTTGAGGTTTTGACATGTTTTAGTAGAGAGAATAATAGTGTAAAGTAGCCTTTAGTAACACACAATGGAAACTGTATAGCCTTTTTACACTGATCAACATCTAACATCCAATTGCGAAGATGCTAACATCTTCCCCTAAAAAATACATAGGGCTAAAAATTAACATCTTTAAACATTTTTAAAAGATATACCAATCTCATCTTATTCCATTCTACATCTTTCGATTATTTTAGTGACATCACTAGAAAAGTGCAAAAAAATCTATTTTTGCAGTGGCAGCACTGACAAAATCAAAGATAAGGCTTTTTTTTTTGTATAATTTTATTTACTATATTTTATATTTGTTTGTTAAATTTTATTTCTGTATTAATTTTTTGTGTATGTTTTTTGTACATTGTATCATTTACAGTTTTGATTGGTGGTAGATGTAAGATGTGAACAATGTAAGCACAAGTTTCATATTTTCTACATCTTCCATACGTTTCACATAAATGTCGTCAGTGTCAAAAACTTATTAATTGCATTTAAATTCACCAGATTAGTAAATTCAGTTACATTTAAGTGTTTAGTTAAAAACAAAGGCCCTAATTGTGTAAAACACAACGCAACGCCAAAAATTATAAGGAATGCAAAAAAAAAGTCAAAAATATTTCATAATTTTGTTGTTGCTTTCTAAAGAGAATCATATTGAATTTTTAAATTTCAAACGCTGCATATCTTGTGGAGATGAAAATTTTAAAACGCAGTATGCATTTCTGTAGAAAGCAACAACAAAATTATGAAATCTTTTTGACTTTGTTTTTGCTTTAAATGCAATTTTGGCGTTGAGTTGCGTTTTACGCAATTAAGGCCATCATTTTATATTTAAATCGATTTTAAATATAAATGTGATCTGAAATAAAACGTAAGAATTGGCTGTTCCACAAGCAACCAGCTCTTTAATAATAATTTTTAAAAGATGTTCAAGCTTAAATCAATTAAAGCGGTTACTTAATATATTAAATTAATATCACTTATACGCCGATGGTACAATGTAAAAGTGCCCCCTAATATATGCCATAGAAGTTGTACTTAACAATTCGTCAAATTAAATATCACTCATACGCCTTCAACACATAACGGCTTTAAAAGCCATTTTCTCCATTTTCATGATATTAATGAAATTACGACCAAGTCAAATTAACGTCATAAAATGAATTTAAAACAATTAATTTTTAAGTGAAAATGTATATGATCACATATAGCACTTGTTCAACAATAGTGTTTTAACTTAAAATTTTTTTTTCTTTACTTTATGGAATAAATCGACACGTAATATTCATATCTTACCACTGTAAAAATATTGTGCTATTTTGTCTACTTTTTGGTAATGAAACGTTTGCATTAAACATTCTTTTTCATATGCCTTTAATGCAAAATTAGAAATTGCTTTGCTTAAACTAAAAAATTTTAAATTTTAAGTTAATACAATATTGTTGAACAAGTGCGATATAATTAAATTGTTTTCATATTCAAGAACAAATCTAAAAATATCGATGTTTGGCTTGATATACAAATAATATTTTTAAATTATAAATATTTTTAAAAATTATTTTTGGGAATGAAATATTTTATTAATTAATTCATTTATTAATGATGTGCTAATATCCCAATTTTTTAAATGAAAACACTGAAATTTATTGTTGTGGGAAAGCTAGTTCCTATGCGCATTTCGCTGGTTGCTTAGGCCAGCTCGTCAGGAAACTTTTTCCAAATACTTTAGAAAAGCTAAAAATATTATACAAGTAAGACCATAAAGTGAATAAGAATTTTAAAACACTCTGGTCTTAAATGTAACAATATCAAAGCTTCAACAAAGTCACAACAATAAACCGTCAATTTTTTCTTTCTTACATTCCCCTACAATTGGCTGGGTTTTTTTCCAACACAAATTGTAGTTGTAAGAGGATAGAAAGAAAAAAACAAAATTAAAAAAAAAACAATTTGCTTAAATAAAGCAGCTTGCCATTTCAGTTTTTTATTTGCCGGGCACATGCAAATTTATTATCAAAAATTATTTTTGGAAATGAAATATTTTATTATTTCATTGTTTTTTTCTTTCTATCCTCTTACAACTACAATTTGTGTTGGAAAAAAACCCAGCCAATTGTAGGGGAATGTAAGAAAGAAAAAATTGACGGTTTATTGTTGTGACTTTGTTGAAGCTTTGATATTGTTACATTTAAGACCAGAGTGTTTTAAAATTCTTATTCACTTTATGGTCTTACTTGTATAATATTTTTAGCTTTTCTAAAGTATTTGGAAAAAGTTTCCTGACGAGCTGGCCTAAGCAACCAGCGAAATGCGCATAGGAACTAGCTTTCCCACAACAATAAATTTCAGTGTTTTCATTTAAAAAATTGGGATATTAGCACATCATTAATAAATGAATTAATTAATAAAATATTTCATTCCCAAAAATAATTTTTGATAATAAATTTGCATGTGCCCGGCAAATAAAAAACTGAAATGGCAAGCTGCTTTATTTAAGCAAATTGTTTTTTTTTAATTTTGTTTTTTTCTTTCTATCCTCTTACAACTACAATTTGTGTTGGAAAAAAACCCAGCCAATTGTAGGGGAATGTAAGAAAGAAAAAATTGACGGTTTATTGTTGTGACTTTGTTGAAGCTTTGATATTGTTACATTTAAGACCAGAGTGTTTTAAAATTCTTATTCACTTTATGGTCTTACTTGTATAATATTTTTAGCTTTTCTAAAGTATTTGGAAAAAGTTTCCTGACGAGCTGGCCTAAGCAACCAGCGAAATGCGCATAGGAACTAGCTTTCCCACAACAATAAATTTCAGTGTTTTCATTTAAAAAATTGGGATATTAGCACATCATTAATAAATGAATTAATTAATATAAATATTTTTGTTGACATTTTTTAAAAAAATAATTATATATTTTTAATCCAAACTTCGATATTTTAATCAGGCTTAAGTTAATGGAATTTAATTTTCCTTTAATTATTTTTATGAAGAATGGAATTTTACAACATAAATATAATTAAAATTTATTGATAATTTTTCATTCTTGACTGAGCTGGGAATTGAACCCAGGTTTTCAGGGACAGGCTGCCCACACAAGTTTCGATTGTAACCACACAATCTCTTAAGTGGGGTTTGCCGTTTAGCTCTCACCGCCATTGACGACGGATGACGTTATTAGTCAAACGTCAATATTTAAGCCAAATGGTATTTTACCTTGGTAGATCGAAATTTGCTTTGAATGAATGATTACCTATTTTCATCGATTTAGATGTTCTTCCTTTCTTCTGTTTTTCGTACTTTTTGTCAAGAATTCTTCTTGAAATCCAAAGTACATTTTTTGTTTTTCATGTTTTTTGTCTTTCTTTTTCTTGTTGACCTTTTTCAGCACAACTTGAAGGACAAATGTAAGCATATAGCTCGTGCTTCAGCTTTCAACAATAATTAGTATTGTGGTTATTTTATTAAACTGTAGATGGCTTTTTATCCAAATTTCGAAATTTTAATCAGGCTTAAGTTCATTAAATTTATTTTTCATTAAATTGTAAACCTGGGTTCAATTCCCAGCTCAGTCAAGAATGAAAAAATAATCAATAAATTTTAATTCATTTCATGTTGCAAAACTCCTTTCTTCATAAAAATAATTTAATGAAAATTTAATTCAATGAACTTTAGCCTGATTAAAATATTAAAATTTGGATTAAAAAACATTAACAGTTCAATAAAATAACGACAATACTAATTATTATTAAAAAGAATTATAAATAGAAATAAATTTAACAATGCAAAAATTATTCTAAAATATGCTCATGTAAATAAAATAAGCAATAAATAAATTTCAGTGTTTTCATTCAAAAATTGGGATTATTAGCACATCATTAATAAATGAATTAATTAATAATAAATATTTCATTCCCGAAAATAATTTTTGATAAAAGTGATTTAATTTATTCATACCAAAAAATATAAAATTTTCCTTAAATTAATCTTAAAAAATCAAAATCAAAAAAATAATCATAATATAATAAAATAAAATAATTTTTATTTTATGAAAAGTGTATTTAACTTTTTCAGTTTTAATAGTCAATTAAGAAATGCTCATTAAATTATATAAAAAATGTCACATTTCTTAAGAATATTGTCTTGGAATTAAATATTTTTTTAATGAGTCTCTTATTCGTAATTTTAATAAAAACAAAGACAGAAAGAAAATATTTAGTACATTTATTTCAATGCGTTAATGATTCTTGTTAATGTGTAATTTCTGTCTAAGACATAAACAAATTGTGCAAAAGGTTTTGTTTTTTTTTTTTTTTGTTAATTAATTTGCAAATTGGTTTTAATGTTAAAGACAGTAAAATAAGTAAATAATTAACATGTAATAATAATAAAATAATAGCATTATATGACAATATGAGACTTATATAAAAAATTTAATCCGCATTCGTTTATGTACATTAACCGTCTGAGCGTATGCAATTATATTCAAGATTAAACTCGATGCATAAAAGACTGACTAGAATTAAAAATTAATAAAAAAAAGAAGCAAATGAACCCAACGACAAATATTGAAAGGCCGCTCTTTTTAAAAATATTCGTTTCTTATTTTATAGTGGCTCAGAAATTTGCCCTTAAGAAGGTATAAGTTTCTTTAAGAAACAGCTTTGAAAATATTTATAACACATTCGCTACTCCCTTCTTTAAGAAGAAAAAACGAAGCTGATAGTTTTAAGTTTTCTTTTTTTTGTAGTTACATTCCTTACTCTTTTTTTTGGGAAGGGAAAGAAGTATTTCAGTTTTATTATTTTTAAACGTATACGCTGCAGATCAGCTGTTCGGTTTTCCCTAACCAACTTATTTACTAATATGTGCTCTTATAAAGGGCGGTTAAATTTTAAGGGTCGATGTTGAATGTGAACCACACCTAAACGTCAAGTTTTTTCTGCATTTTATATGACATTTCTCAATTTCAGACTTACTCAATTTGACCTATGGAAAGATACACAATCGAGCAACGCGTTAAAGTTATTCAGGTTTCAAATCAAAATGGATATCGTGCACTTTGTGATTTTTTCGGTCAATTTAATCGTCCAAGTGTGCTTACAATCAGAAAAATCGGGCAAAAATTTGAGCCAACCGGGTCTGTAGAAGATATGAAAACACCAGTGCATGTGCGTACATCTCGTACTGCAGGAAATATTGCTGCTAATCGCAATAGTATGGCTCAAGAGCCGTCCACCTCAACTCGTCGTCGTGCCTAATAATTGCACCTCTCACACTCGTAGTTGATGAACATTATGCATAAAGATTTGCATTTACACGCTTACAAGGTGCAATTGACTCAAGCACTAAAGCCTCTTGACCATTCCAAACGTCGTCAATAGTCAGAATGGTAGCAAGAAATGGCAACAGTGGATGATCAATTTTCGAAGAAAATCATCATCAGTGTTGAGGCACATTTTCACCTCAGTGGATTCGTCAATAAGAAGAATTGCCACATTTGGGCGAATGATAATCCAAGAGTGATAGTCGAAAAACCTATGCACCCATAAAGAGCGACTGTTTGGTGCGATTTATGGGCTGGCGGCATCATCGGGCCGGTCAGGTTGTTACTGTGAATGGTGTTCGCTATCGTGAGATGATAACGAACTTTTTATGGTCCGAATGGAAGATATGGATGTGGATGATATGTGGTTTCAACAGGACGGTGCCACTTGCCACACAGCTAACGAAACAATGGCTTTTTGCGCGACAAATTCAATGGCCGTGCTGTCTCAAGTCGTGGCAATGTTAATAATTGGCCGCTAAGATCATGTCATTTGACAACGTTGAACTTCTTTCTTTGGGGTTATTTGAAAGAAAGGGTGTACGTCGATAAGACAGCAACAACTCAAGAGCTAAAGGATGAGATAATTCAGCACATTAACGGCATAGAACCTCAATTATGCCTCAGTGTCATCGAAAATTTTGATCATCGGATGGAGGTGTGCCGCCGTGGTCGCGGCGGCCATTTGGCTGATATTTTGTTCCATTCATAATTGAACCATACCAATATTATCATAATAAAAGAAATGACAATAATTTCCTTAATAATTTGTGTTTTATTCAAAATCAATATCGGGCCTTAAAATTTGACCACTCTTTATATGAGCTGCTACTCGAAGTAGTAGTTTGAAAATTTTATTTTGCCACATTTTTAGCTTAACATTCGCCTTACCAAAGATTTGTACATATGTTCATCGTTTAGCGATACCCATCCGCTTCCGCTTACTTTTATAAAAAATTACTTAAATTAGCTCCAGTTAAAAGGAAATGTAGTACAACCCGGGTTAGTATTGGTAATCGATGTATATACAAATATTTGGTAAAACGAAGATCAATGCCACTGCGGAAAGTTAAAGTTTTATTGTTTTTTAATACCTTTTAAAACCAAATTTTAATGGTTTTTGTAATAAAAAAAAAAAACAAACTATTACATTAAAAAATTATATTTTTGCTTTTAGATTTTGAATATGCATAATTATTTTATTGAATGAAAAAATGCTTACATACATAACAAACCAGACGTAAAGGCGATATTAGACCCTGGTGGCATATCATAATGTCCAGTGTCTTAGTGCCCATCGACATTGTGACACTTTTCAAAGTCTCATAATGACCATTAGGGAGGTGCAGTAACATTATGGCACTTTTTAGTGAGTAATAACCAATTAATTGTTGACTCCATTATTGTTATGCTCTGGGACGAAGGACTTAGTAAACTCCCGAATATTTTTAAATCTCGAATTTCAAAGTTCTGAATCTCGAAATCCCAAACTTTATAATCCCAAATTTTGAAATCCTAAATTTAAAAATCCCGAATTTAGAAAATCTAGTTAGCCGGTGTTTGTCATACAAAAAACTTCTTCTCATTAGTTTACAAACACCGACTTCGCTAACTTAAGCTTCCCTTCATTGACGGCCTTCGGCCGGGAGCAAGGATTTTCTACTGTACGGTATAGCAAATACCGGCCTTGCTTACGAAAGCTTTCCTAAAAGATTACCTTTCCCCGGGCGCAAGGATTTTTTCCTCTACAGTATAACAAATGCCGGCTTCGCTGACTAAAGTGGACATTGCGACACATTTAAAAGAGAAGTAACAAAAGCGCCACAACGTTCATGGACACTTTGAAGTTTTTGGTGCATCATAATGTCCATGGACACAATTCAACTGGACATAATGGCATGCCACCTTAGACCGTACCTCAAAAAAATCCCCTAATAAATATAAAGTATTTTTGCCAGGCGACTTATAAAAAATTTTTTTTCTGCCGAACTAGGGGTCACCTTTTTGAATTTGCCACTCAAATTCGAATCGTAAGTTTTTGTCTCGTGTTATAGACCAATTTACTATATAGTTATTCATTCGTTATGGTTCTAGGCGTAATAAAGTGTATGCCGAGAGTTTGATTTAATGGGCCATATAGTAAATTATGGACCGATCTTCAGAAAATTTGATGTGGAATTTTTAGTCTTATAAAACTGTGGCAAACCAATCATCTCAAGACAAAAACTGTGATATGTCGTACTTTAAGATTCGACTGTAAATGCCAAAGATAAAAAGAAAATAGTAAAAAGGCGACGACTACGTTCGGCAAAAAAAAAAACAAATTTTCGATACCGCTTTGCAAAAATACTTTTTATTAAGGGTTGTACGGTGCTACAAGCAATATATTGAAAAAAAAAAATATTCTTTAAAAGAACTGGAACTTTAAAAGAAGTGGTTTTTTAAGATATAATTTTTTTTCTTTCGCATAAATTTTTCAAACTACTACTTCGCTTTAAATAAATAATCTAAGAATAAAATTTTAATTTTGTAATTTTAACCAATAAGTATTTTTAAATCTGATTTGTTGTTTCTGATTAGGTGTTTGAAAACAAGTAAGGATATTGATAAAGTCTTTTGTTTATTTGTTGCATTTTTTGTTGGAGCTCAATATGGGCACTTTAAAGACACAGTAAAGAAAACTTCAACAAATTCAATGGTTTTATACATTTCTAGCTGACCGCCCTGTCTTCGCGCAGAATCAGTCTTTAATTAACTGTTTGTAGCCCCAAGTATTCTCTTAATAATGGCACACAAGTCGACTTCGTATGTAAAGTAGTTTTCGAGATATGGAATTAATAATGACATTTTGAATATGACTTTAGAAAAAAATAATTTTTTTAATTTTTTTTCGTTAATACCTTTTCGTTGTAGTATGAAAGGAACCTTATCGACAAATTTCATTCAAATCGAAAAGGGTTGGGTCCCACTTTTGGTCGATTTGACATGGAATTTCCCTAATATATCTTTAACCAAATTGATCCAGAGCTGTCGACTTAGCGACTTTGGCGCTAGATTTAGTGCTTTTTAATTGTTGAAAAGTCGCATATATTTCGATTAGCGTTTTTTTTTTAAAGATAGAGTTTTTCTGTTAACCTTTTTTCAAATTGAGATACCCAAAATTTTTCGTACTTTTATTTTCATTCGTTGAAATCAAGGCACAATGAACAAAAATTTGTGTCCGTTTTCCGAAAACTTTTGATATATCCCGACCTTAGGACAAGAAGGTTCTATTTGCACCCAAACTACATGTCAGATAGAACCTTGTTGTCATAAGGTCGTGATATAGTAAAATTAAAAGTATACTTTATACCTACATATCGCACTTGCTTAATGCAATAGTGTATTAACTTGAAATTTAAATTTTTACACTTTTTGAAAAAAAAAACAATATCGACACGAAATAATTATATCTAATCGCTGTAAAAATATCGTGCTCGCTTGTCAACTATTTGTTAATGGAACGGTTAGTTAAAAAATTCTTTTTCATATGCCTTTAATGTTAAATTAAATATTGTTTTGCTTCTACTGAAAATGTTCATATTTTGAGTTAATAATAAAAATTGGTTTTCTATATGGAAAAATTTATGAGTTAATACAAATCGTCAGGTGGTTACCGGTATGCCTCGTGGGACATTTTCAAAAAAATTAGTTATAATCTTATTAAATTAGTAAGTTATATATTTATAATAAACTGGCTCCACCTTAAAATCCTTTTTCCATTTTTTGATATCTCGAATATGTTAAGAGATATCGAGCCTTTACATTGCCTCATATCTACAATATAAAGACGCAACGTGTGAATCCATGTTAATCCTATTGGCTTTATGGGTTTTTGGCTTATATTAGGGACATTTTTTCTTAAGTTTAATGAAACTGTCCTTTGCTTAAGAGAAGTGCAAGCCTGATCGCACATTGAGAAAAAAACATTTTTGTTCCGTGCGGAAAACCGATAGCCACTCGACGATTTGTAGTAACTCACTGTAAATTTCACAATAAACATATTACCTTCCCCACCCTTCAATAAAATCATGGTCTACTGTTTTACTAAGCCCCATTTGGAGCAAGGGCAGCCTGATTGTCTGTTGAAATAATGACAATGACGTGTATGCTGCTGCCCCACCTAGAGCGGTATTACAAATGTATTTATATTTAAACAATTATTTCACATTGATTGGTCCAATATTGTAATTTTACTCCAACTTAAACCCGGCCGAATAAAGTCTTTTCATCTGTTTTTTTACAATTTTACAATATAGTTATTTAATATTTTTTTTGCTGGTTTTTCAATAATAAATGGTTCAGTCATCTTTTTTAAACGTGTATTAACTTTTAACACAGAAAAAAATTACGACAAATCAATTGTCATATTGAAAACCATATTCGTCAATACAATTAATGTTTTTATTTGAAAAGGCACCAATAACCGAATTTGTAAATATAAAAAACACTTTTGTTAATTCAAATTGTTGATCGTCAACAAATATTTTAAACAGCGAAGTTGATATATTGAAAAATATTTAATTACAATTCGCGACCTTAGGACAACAAGATTCTATTTTCACAAACAGTACTTTTGAGAAACCTTAAGTTGAATATTGTAAATCGCATTTTCTTGGTCCGTTTCCAATTAACTTAAAAACAGTTTTCGAATAATTTGAATTTAGTCCTGAAATATTATTATCCTTTTAAAAATATTCATGCTACTTTATTAGTTTTTGCACAAATTGAGTCTCAAAAAAACGATAGAACTCTGTTGCTCAATGATGAGGTACATGAATTTAAGACAACATGGTTCTAAGTACCAAATATAACTTTGTGTTACGTTAAGAAATAATTTTTGAAGATAGTACCATGTGTTATTGGGAAAGTTCAAATTCCGAAAGTTAAACAAGTAATAAGTTAGACTTAAAGGTCTAACCAGAATAACAAGCTTAAGCTACTGTCAAAAATTAGCGAATGCATTTAAAAACACAAAATAAAAAACATTGATTCCGTACGGAACTTGCGATCAGTTTCGCAGTTTGCTTTAGCAAATGACAGTTTCTCAAAATAACTTAATAAAGTTTCATTAAGTTCAATATGGTTTGATATATACTAGGGTATTCATTTAATCGGGCTTTTACTTTAATCGGTTAATTGCTCGATTAATTAACCGAGGTTTTGGTTTATTCGGTTAGTTTTGTTAATGATCGGTTAACTGGTTAATAATTTTTTTCTAAATTAAGCAATTTCAATAAATAAAAATTCATAATTTATTTGGAGTTTATTATTAAAAAGAACTCATAACAACAGTTATTGATTAAAACGACCAAACGAAAAATAATAAACATAAACCCCCGTATTCATAAACGGTTATTAAATTTAACAAACGTTTATGAAGGAAAATTTTCATAGAAAATTTGTTTTGTAAACCTTTATTAAGTTTTAAATATTTTTATGAATACAGGCAAAAATATATATGTTTTAATTAATACATTAATGTATTACAGTTGAACTTCTCTAAAGTGAGCTTCTATACAATGAAGTTCTCCCTTTGAACACAGCTTTTCATTAAAATTTTAGTGTAATTTGATCCCTTTATAATGAATTCCCATACATTAAATTTTTCTTTACAATGAAAAAATTTTGACAGCAATTCGCTGTGCTTAGTGAAATAAAGTTTCGCACAAAATTAGCATATCTCTAAGAAAAAGTTAGTAGTATTTGATAAAATTGAAAAATGAACACCAAAAACAAAATAGAGCCAAGCAGTTCTTCCCAGCACTTTATCAAAAAAAAAAAAAAAAAACAACAAAAAAAAAAAAATAAGTTATTCGAAAAATGTAGAGGGCAAGCTGTTCAACACTTAACACATAAGGCTCCGATCCTACTTTTTTTGAGGATTTTGAGAAGCAATGTTAAAAGGGATAACCGGCGCACGTTAAAGAGTGTAATCCAAAATAAAACACTTGATTATTTTAAATAAAAATGGAAAAAATATAATTTCTTCATAATGAAATTTCTATACAAAAAAAATAACTCATTTTATTAGTTATTTCAATAGTTTAAGGACATCTTATTAAATAATCTTTTAGAAAAAATTTGGTTTAAATGTTTAGGATTTAAGCGATTTCTTTAGTTTTGATAAAACTTTCTTTCAATTATCGTAGACGTTGGAGAAATCGAAAGCATCCCATAATACAGAATATCTAATTCTGTATATCTCAGTCCTTTTGCTGGATTTCTCAAAACGTATAAAATCTTCCATTATGCCATTAGAGTCTTGTTTTAATTTGTTTAAATTGTTAACACTAATTGTTTCGGTTAATTCTGTTAAAGATTGATATGAGAAGTTATGAGAAGAAACAAATAACTGAACACACAACAAAAAGCTGCACTTATTTAAAATGACAGCAAACACTTATTTAAAATGAAGGTCACTGAACACCTTCTTTCATTGTATAAAAAAATATTTTCTAAACACATACCGTTTGTATATCAGACAAAAAAATATGGTATAATACTGCAAAACATTAAACATGTTGTTAGGCCGGTTAATCGGCTAATCGACTGAAATTAACCGGTTTAATCGTTAATCGAAAATAGCAAATTTTAAATTAACCGATCAGTTAATCGGATAGTAATAAATCAGTTAACCGATTAACGGATAACCGAATGATTCCCCTAATACATACTATTCAAAGGTATTCGCATAGTTGTTTAAGCTTCGTTATGCACATTTTGGTTAGGCCTATATACCTTGAAATTATGTATTATGGGATCTTAGTTCAGGAACTTCGTCTTCAGAAATTAATTTTACGGATTACAAAATTGGCCACTACTGCAAATACCACTTGGTAAGGAAACCATTTTCGAAAAATTTTCAAGACAATTGGTTCTATTTGTTTAATATAAAATTTTTAATCTGAGCAACATGTTTCCATTTGTAATTAAAGTTTCCACATATAAGCTTTTTAAGTTAACAAGGTTCTATCAGTTAAAACCTTGTTAACTGAATCTCAAGCCAAAATCGTGTAGTTAGAACATAGTTATAAATAATATCTCAGAAACTGTAAGAGATAGACTAAAACTGAGAACGCCAATCGAAAGACCGTTGTCGATTTATAGCGATGCGATATATAACTCATTTTTGGAAAAAATGTCAGATAGATCCTTGTTGTCCTAAGGTCGCGAATTATATACAACTTTTTAATACGAGTTTGTCATATTAACAAAATATCTGCATAAAGGAATATATTGACACCATTGTAGACTAGAATTTTAAAACTAAAATAAACGAAAGATCCGTTAAAATCTCTTAACAACAACTCCACTTACCCCAAAGATTTATCCAGTTTTTTAATAATCTGCCTATCGTTTGGCCTTATAGTGGTTTAAACCAAAATATATAAAACAAAATTCACTTTGAATTCGCCTTGGTATGTATGTATTTATTTTTTAACTGAAACAAATTGTTTATATAACAATTTACAAGCATGTTAGTTGAGAAAATTGTTAAATATATTCATATTTAAAAAATGTTTTTAATTACTTAATAATCGTTGTTATTTTTTTCTGTATAAAGAAGAGTTAATTAAATGCTCATTTACATCTTACACTATGCTGGCATCTGGTAATTATATTTTACATTCTTTTGTACATCATTTAACTTTATAATAATGGTAGTCATGATTACGATAATTGTGGAAAAGAATGAAAAATTATATTTATCTATAAAAGAATGTGCAGTTCATCCTGCAAGAATTTTCAGTTATAAATGCGTTGTAATGAATTGAGAGTCAGTGTAGAATGCGTTAATCTTAAATGAGAATTATGTTTTTATACCCTCGACCACTAGTGGTGAATGAGGGTATACTATGATTGCCATTGCGTGTGAAACTTTTTCAATATTAATCTTAAGACCTGATAAATAAATATATATAAATAATATATTTATGCATAAATATTGTGTGTTGTTCAGTAATTCTAAGTCAATTTAGTAATGCCAGTCTCTTGAAAACACGCTCAGTTCAGAAAAACTGAACAAAGAAAACCAATTTCGTTGTCAAATTGTTTCCAGTTATCCTAAGAAATTTGGGATTGAACGTCAGCACAATTGGTTCGGTAGGAAAAAAAGTTAAAGAACAAAATTCGGCACAATCACTCCAAATAAAATTATATTTCTCTTAAAAAAAAACCCGACATAAATTGGAGGCGTAATGCATCGAGTGTCATAAAATTGTTCACGAAATTGTTTTGTATGACTATAAATCTTCAATAAATTCAAGTGGTATAAATTTATTGAAGATCCGCCCAGAATTTACTATAGTCCAATCTCAGTAAATACTTTAGTGCATATTTAACCGTAACAAATAACGCAATTGAGATAAAAAAAATTGTTAAATTGTTATAAGACTGGAAAAACACGACCAAATTTCGTGAATATCGGCAAAAATTTTGTTATATAAAGCCAATTCTCAAGAATGTACCTTAGCAATACGACTAGAACCTTGACGAATTTTGATACTGTAAGGTAAATTTTTTATAAAATTGGTTCAAGACATATAAAGTGTGTTCAGTTATAGATAATTAGTGCTTATTTTGAATTATTGTTACTAGTGAGTGTTCACGTACTCGAAAAACTTGCAAGGAGAGAGTAAAAAAGAGCATACAAATTTGAGAGAAAAAGAATTTGTTGAAAATGTTGTATAGAACTAGTATGCCAACTCGAGAGAGTGTTCTCAATTTTTTAGTTCACCCCTCACACATATAGGTTCTGTGAATTCAACACACATAAGAACAACAAAAAACAAAATAAAATTTTATATTTTTCAAAATAAAATTTTTCACAATATAACACTTTATGTTTAATTTTATGACATAAACTCATAATTAATAATTTTTTCCAATACATTTTGCTCATTTGCTTTTGCAAAATGTTTTTGTTTTTCACAAACTAAAAATTTTTAAATAAATTTATTTGACATTAATTTTTTTCTGTTGTTAATATTATTAAAGCCAGCAGAGTAGCATTTTGTGGTATGAAAATAATATTTGAAATCAGAAATTATTTTAATATTTTTCGATATTACAGAATAAAAATTTTGCAAACGCTGTTTTAAAAGTTTATAAATGCAGCATTTAATAAATTGAAAAGTTATTGCACTAATAAAATTTTATTTTGGAAAAAAAATTTTTGCCACTTTCTATACGATTTTATGCAACTATGTTTAGTGGTGGAAAAAAGTTTATACACCAATACATTTAAAAAAAAATCTTAAATTAGGATCCACTGACAATTGAGCTATGTACCTGTCAAAAAGTCGGCATACTAGTTGTATTCTATGGTTGAAAATGTTTGATAGTAAAATTTGTACTAGCAAGAGTTTTTCAACCACCTGTTTCATGTTTTTGTTTACAAAACAAAAATAATTTTCATAATTTTTTAAATTAAACGTTTTTCATTAACATAAAATACGTATTTATTTGTCTAAAAATTAAGAACAATATTCTTATGCAAATATCTCAAAACAGTTAAATTCAGGATCTCGCATACCACAGCTAAAAACTGCGCCGATACATTTCGTGGTGTATGGACTGTATTAAGGGGTGGATTAATGGGCAACAGCTCCTAAATATCCGCCAAGGATCAAAACACCTTGTTGATATTCCCAGTGAAAACGCCGATTGCGTTCCTCGGGCTATGGAGCGCTAAAATATCAACCAAGTGTCCAAGCAACTAGGTGATATTATAAAGGCTTGAAAAAGCGGTAAAAAGGCACAACTATTTAAAACAGAAAGAAAGCATACTTAACCATATAAAAAATCTTCCTGTTTTGTTGTTTTCCAAAACGTTAAAAAACTTTCATTTATTTAATGTCAAAAATATTAAATTTGCACAGTTATTAAAAAACTTCCAAGATAAATTTAAATATATTAATATAGTCGAAACCCCGAGAAGAAAAAAGGAGCCTAATATTGCTTTCAAAAAACGATTGATCTTAGAACAATTTGTAAGTAACAAGCAAAAACAAACTTATCGAACATACATAAAATTTTAAATAAACTTAAAATGTACTACTTGATGACAGTGGCACTTCAAGTTGTAAACTCCTTTCACTCATAATTGAGACCAGGGATGGGATTATGCTGCCTTCAGTTCAGACGTCAACAACAGCTGTGAAGTGTTGATATGCTTAACTAGTATGCTTTTGCTAGTAAAGCGTTCAAATACTTTTTTATATTTTTGAGTAAAATTATGGTTATTTTAAACTTACTCTCTTGTTGCAAGTTTCAGCTAGTAAAGTAAATGAACACACCTATAGATTCCATTAAAATCCCACTTGTGAATTATTCTTTCTTTTGGTATAGGGAATCAAAGATTCGTCACAGCCCAATTTAGCACGTTTATTTGTTTTTTTTTCTCATTTTCTTTTTTTCATCGCAATTTTTAACCAGTATTGCCAATTAAGCCATTTAGTAGCTTGACTTTGCTATTTTGTATTTTCTAATTTTGTCAGAGTGAATTAATTAACGATGATGAGTTCTTGCAATTTTAAAGCTAATGCCTTATCTCTAACCTTGAGCAGTTTTAGTTGTGAAGTATTGGCAACAGTGTTTTTAATTTAATTGCTATTTTTCATAATTTTTTGTTCATTAAAACTTTAATGGCTTACATATCGCAGTACTCATGTAGAAAGGCCCTAACTCACATAAGTACAAGATGCTGCAGCAGAAGGTAAAAACATAATAGTAACTGTTTGTATGAAGATGTAAAATTACTTTTAAAAAATTATATTTCTGTTACTATTACATTAAATGTAATTAAAAAAAACTCATGTATGAGTCTTTCTAAATGAGACCAACGATATATAGTTTTTTGAAGTGAACATTTTTAAAATTCATACAATGCGGTAATTTAAAAAAGTTTTAATTAAATTTTAGTAAAATCAACATTTGAAAACATTAATTTTAATAGCTAAGTGAAGGATTTAGTCCTAACTTCTTTATGTGTAAGCAACAAATTTTTGTACTTAGGGTATGTGTGAAACGGTTGCAAAGTACTCATGAAAGTAAAATTTTGACACTGTTGAGGTGAATAAAATTTCACTTGCCCAGGACGCGAGTATACTTTTTGCCATTAATGTAGAAATTTTTGACAACTACACGATTATCATAGACACACACCCAGGTCGTGCAGTTCAAAGTCGCCTCTAAGCCGCCGCCGAATTTAAATTTTGAGTTGAAGTCGCTGCCGGTTCGGAAGGCATATTTACACTAAATTTTTTAGTCAAACTTTTCTTTTTAGCCGTGTTGCATATTTATATAAGCTATTATAATATCAAAAATAGTAACATATTTAATTGTTTTTGTTAATAACGTTTTCGTTATTATAATTTGTGCATGTTGACATCAATGTCTTATAAAAGTAAGAGATTTTATTTAAGAAAACTAAATTAAAAATCCAGTAATATACTACAGAACGCTAATTACATTTACAGTACAAGCATTTTGGTATATTGCCAAGGCAAAAACAATTTTATAAAAGTGTAATTGGATGAAACCGATCACAATAACGTGGAAATATATTCGATTGAGAGCAGTGTGGCCATTTTGGCATTTTTGCAGCAAAATTTAGCATTAAATATTTTTATTTAAATGTAAAATTTATTTAGAGCTTGGCATTTTATTAAGCATTTTTACAAAATGTTTTAAGCTTTTGTTTGGCATTATTTTAAAAATATTGACAAATAGTTTTATTGACTTTACTTAACTTTTTTTATTAATTATAATAAATTTTGACTAAAAGTAGTTGTAGCCAATATTAAATTTCGCATGAAAATAAATAATTCTTATATTAAGAAAGAGAATATTAGAAATTCCCTCAACATGTTGATTGTAAAAACCATTTTCCCTTTGATTTAACGACATTAAAGTAGAAGGAAATTTCAGTTTGTATTAAGATAAAAATTCTATAGTGTAAATGCTTAAAACATTTTTTTCTCTAAAATGCTGAAAAAATAATAATATTAAAACGTCAACTTTTCTTAAACTATAAGAAATAAAATGATTTAAGTAATTTTGTATAGAATAGAAATTAAATCGTTTCAACTTTGCATGTATCAGAGGTTTGCGGGTCCCCTAAATTTAAAATTTAATCTCAAATACTTGTGCAACATATATTTATGTATCTGATGTTTTACCAAAATCTACCTGTTTGTTTAAATATAAAAATTTATTTTAATTTCGCTTAAAAATAACTCACTAAAATGTTTTTATTTTCGAATAAAATTTTATACTGGCAATAATTTTTTAACAAAAATCTTTAAAAAAAAATTTTAATTTTTTTAAAATAATGCAAAAATTTTGTAAAAGCCACATGTGCAACCTCCAAAAATTCAAAATCAATTTAAAATGTTTTCACAGTTGCAACCTGCTAGCACATCCTATTAAAAGCAATCGCGAGTTCAGAAAATTGGATTATAAATTATAGAGTAGCTCAAAAATAAAATTTCTGGACGGACAAGTTGTCCGTCTGATTTCTAAAATTTTATGTAAGTACAATCTGCTGACACGCCCTATTAAGAGGCAAAAAAATGGTTCACAAATGACGGAGTTATGCGGTAACAAACATTAAAAAAGCAACAAACAACCGAACTGAAAAACTCCTTCTTTTTTGATGTCGGGTTAAAATTTATTTATAATAATAAAATTGTAATAGATATTTTTTTATTTTAAATAACTAATTCTTTTATCAGGTCATAGTCTACCGGCTACTTTTTGCAGAACCGTCTCCGCCAAAAAATTAGCCGACTTAGACTTCTGTTAATAAATGTCAGTAAACAATTGTTTTTTTCGTTATGTCAAAATTTTACATTGTCAAAAATTTTATAATTTCACACAGCACAATCATGAAATTTTTCTAGCACAGACAAATTTTATTTCACCATAGAACTTTGCTACCGTTTCACACACGCCCTTATTTAAAATAATGAATAAATAAATAAATTATATTAAAAATTAATAACTTTTTTTTTTAGTTAATATAACAAAATCTTATTAAAATGGTGTCTTATGATAAAAAAGAAGAAGAACAATTCTCTGCAAATAAGCAAAAATACTTTTCTAAGGTTGGGATTTTAAAAAGAATTGTCCTGATAGTTCGCGAAGGTAAATAATTGCCACAATTACTGAAATATAAAACGATCACTTTTTTGTATATGATGATTCTATAAAATTCTTTGGCCACCGTAGAGCGAATTAAATTCGATAGGTATACTTTTTGTTCGATAGACCTTGGGAATTAAAACTAGCGAAACCATTAACGTAAAATTTTCTAAGACAACGAAATTGGTTGGAGTGAATTAAATTGATAAAAGGAAAATCAATTTTCTTTTTATTTTCCTTTATTTTCTTACCCAGTAAAAAGTGGTCCAAAAGGAGCAGGTTTTATGTATGATGTCATACCTCAAATCGCATCAAACCTGCTGATGGGTTTGGAGGACTATTTTGTGCTGACAAATAAGCGCTTCTTTTAACATAATAAAACATGCAAACAAAGCACTCCTAAAGTGCTTGTTTCGGGCTAAATATATACTAACATATTCATTAATATTTTGGTTTTACTTATTTAAACGCCTTTTTTTATCATTTTCGTAAATCATATTATGTTTTTATTTTTTTCGCTTTTAAACCTTCTTCGTTTTCAGCACTAAAATAGCA
Organism: Pollenia amentaria; assembly: GCA_943735925.1. Classification (NCBI taxonomy): domain Eukaryota; kingdom Metazoa; phylum Arthropoda; class Insecta; order Diptera; family Polleniidae; genus Pollenia; species Pollenia amentaria. The sequence goes on from OX031006.1 coordinate 49,610,496, forward strand.
GGTTTTTTTTATATTTTATTCGTTATCAGTTACTGCTGTATAAGAGCTCTCTTATTGAAGCGCTCGATTATGAGCTTTTTCTCTTAAGTGCTTCAAAAAATAACCATTTTTTTAATGTGTAGCATCTGCCTAATTCTTTTTTCCTATGAAGAATATATGTATATATAAATCGGCAAAGGCAAAACAGTAAAGAACACTTTCCTCCTCTGTATGTCAAACGATTTGAATAAAATATACATCATTTGAAATGTATGTACTTACAACACTGAAAGGGATACAAAAAAAATTTATAATTTTCGCTGTTCTTTAAAAAAATACGCAAATAGGCATCTGGTACTTTCTTGAAATTCGACCCTTTTGGAAAGCTAACGTGAATTACCTGTATCTCAGAACTTATTTGGCAGCCCATCTTTTTAAGCCATAAGCATAGAAATGAAGATTATAAGAAATTAGTAACTTATATAAAAAATAAAAATAAATATTTAGTACTTTTTCGTGGTTCGAACGCTTACGGAATACAAAACATTTTTGTCTATTCATTAACATATATGTATGTAAGTATTAAATTTGGGGGCTTCCACCACAATATTGAAATTTTTGATACCTTAATGGGGAGAAAAAAGGGGAAAACCGTACTGCGTGTTAAAATTTTTTAATTTGCAATCATATTGAATTTAGAAACATAAAATTATAAGTGCAGGGTCATAAATGAATGAGAACCTTTAAGATGAAAAACGTTGGTACTTTTCTGTTCTTCAACTGGTACCTTTTTGCATTTTAGTTAATATTGAACCTAGAAACATAAAATTAAAGATGCAATGTACTGAGTAAAATAAAATCTGTCAGAGGGAATATTTTTGTACTTTTTCCGTCTTAAACTGGGCATTTTTGAATTTTTATTAATACTAAGCCTAGAAACATAATATTCAACATGCAAAGTCCAGAGAAATTATAAGATTATACATTTTGGCACTTTTTTGTTTTTCGATTGGTACTTTCTGATTTTTTTATGTTATTAAACTTACAAAATTCAATTAAACATTCATGGACTTTAGTGTCAGATAACATATAGACCGGAGGTTGGTCCCTCGGCAAATCGATTCAATAAAACGAAAAAAAATTTGTACAATAACACGATCTCATCTAGCGCAGTTGCCATCTAGCAATGCTTACATCTCTTGCCACAACTGTAGATGTGGCCTCCAAATCAATTTGCAACATACCCGCAATTACGAAAGCTGCCTCATCCGACACTGTTTTAAACGCACCACAAACTCGGAGGGCTGCAAACCTGTATACAGGCGAAATTACATTCACATATGATCCTAACCGCAACGCACTTGCCCAAATAGGGGATACATACAAGATAATGATCTTTACAACGCTCGTAATCAACATCCTCTGGAGGTATTTAGGGCCTATAGGGTTTGGCATTATACGCGATAGCGCAGAACAAATTTTTGATGGTTTTGCACTATTGTATTTTAGGTGATTAAAAAAGGATAGACGACTATCAATAACTACACCTAGATATTTGAGGTATGGCTTAGTTTCGATGCAACATGTGTCAATGTTCAACTTCATGGTCTCCCTCTTTTTTCGACTGCTTTTTAACACCGCCTCTGTCTTATGGTCCGCTAGATTCAATCCCATCGACCTGAGCCAAGACTTAACTATCGGTATGCTAGAATTAGTAACCGTTTCTGCATCTGGAAGTCCCGCAAAGCTAATTATCTTCACAATTGCAGGTAAAACCAGCCTCAATACACCATCGTTTATCATATTCTATTGTAATGGCCCAAGTACTGAACCTTGGGGGACTCCACCTGTGATCTTGTATCTTCTTGTGCCAGTGTCTGTATCATATATCAGGAGTGTAATACGAAAATGGCGCTGGATTACGGCCAGTAGGTATCGAGGAATATTCTGTCGAGAGAAGGCGCTCACAATTTTCTCCCAGTTAGCTGTATTGAAAGCCTTTTTCACATCTAATGTCACAATAACGCAGTACTCTTTAAATGCTTAAGTTTTCTTCCAAATTTTTGCTCAAATAATTTTTAAATATTCTCCCTATTTGCTTAGAGTTATTGACTAGTTTTTAAAACATTTTTATATTCTTAATCGCGGTTATGAAAATCTGCAATAAAATGTAGACCTAGTTTGTAGTGATGTGAACTATGGTTTAATATGGATCACCTCAAAAAAAAAAAAAAAAAAAAAAAAAATAAAAAAAAATTAGTACGGTAAGTTGTTAAGCTCGAAGTAAATGTTTTTGGGCCAAATTCAAACTAAATATCTAATTATACCGTTGTTGTGCCTTCTTGATGGAGGACTAATTTAACAATAATATGTTTGTCGGTGACAATAGTATGGTTAAATTTAAACATAATATGTTTGCAATTCTCTTTAAAAATAGTTTTGTTGGAGGTGACTAAATTTAAACATATTTTTGCTCTGGGTGTGGCAACTATGAGGAAAGATAAGTGACTTTGTCCCAATTACAATGACATTATGTACTTATTTTCAGTAAGGAAAAATTCATCATCCTTGTACCCAACGTTATCCTCTATATTTTTTGTAGAGAATAACGAGAATACGACACAGCCAAATGACACAAATTTTTTCTACAAACAGTTCCCTTTTATTTAAACATTTTTCCAAAACTCTTCTTGTTCAAACTTTTTCAATAAAAATTAACGTTGCAATTTTTTACTAAACTTATTTTTCTACTGCTTTGAAAAACATTTATGTATTATTAACATTTAACTTAAAGACATAAAGTTGGATTGCTTTGCAATAAAATGGCTTCCTCCCACAATTTTCGAAGTTCAGAAACCAAAAAAAAATAAAAAAAAAAACGCAATTGCTTTGTCTTGCAGGATAATGGCATTAAAAATTCTTAAGCAAAAAGTTACAAAATAAGCTCCACACAAATTTCTCCTCTAGAAAATTTTCTTTAAATTTTTAGCAAAAAGTTTTTATTTCACAAAATAAATCACGAGCTGTTATTTTATTTATTAACGTAGACCTGCAGCCAAACAAAAACAAATAATAATGAAAAGTTTGTTTTTTTATGTTAATTAATGATGTCATTATTAACAAAATAAACAGGGACATTTGGATAATTAATGAGTTCATTTTACTAAAAGAAACAACGAATATTAACAAAATTGTGTATGAAAGAAATTCAAAACTTAAAATATTTCTGTTTAATTATATAAAAGGAACGCTTTAGAAAATTATCTAAAGTTATTTGAACTTAAGAACAATTGTAGTGTATACATGAAGTAGAGCAAGAATATAAATAAACAAAATAAAGGCATCATACTTTCAAGCCCCTCCGCTACGGCAACACAAAGTGGCACAGCTTGAAAATAAAAATTTGTTCAACTTCCTTAATCATGAGCTTTTGTATTCGAAATTTTAAGTTTATATGTACACCTTCTATGGATTGGGAACTTGAAATTCCTTGGTTTTGTAACTTTTGTAAAAGTCATTTCCTCCCCTTGACCCAAACAAAAGTCCAAATTTAAACAAAAAAAAACACAATATTTGCTAGAATTTTTTTTTACTTAAGAGATTTTGTGGCTCTTCTTTTAATCCAAATATCTAGCAACTCCTCTCAAAATGAAAAAACAAATAAATTTTCTCGCTTCATTCCATATTCTATTCAAATCCACATATTTTTGATAAAACTTATTACAGCAAATTATTACAAAATCGGTCGAAAAAATAGCAGACCTTAAAAAAATTCACTTATTTAAACTTTACGATCCCATAGCTTGGACCCAAGCAAAAATACAGGCGATATCCTTAAAACAAAACCACTTATCTACCTTTTGCTGAATTATTGTTCAATTTAACATCACTCGTTGCTGCCGTTTAAAAAAATACAGTTTATCTTTCTTGTAAAGGGCGTATTTTCAAACTCGATGGTACTTACGAAAGAGTTAGCTGGCCTACGAACTATCATACAGCCCACAGTTTTTGACATTTACTATCAATATACTCTGGCAAATCCTCATGAATAGATTCACGCTTGAACAATTGTAAAGTATGTTTTATTGTTTCAGGATTGCTTAGAAGTTTTGAATGCTGCACTTAGCTGCAGCACGATTTAATTCTGCTAAGCCACCGGCAAAAGTGCTTAGTTAGAATAGTGAGAAGATCTTTGTTTCTTAGTTAAAAATAATCTGTTCTTTATTTACAATTTACACAGCTATTTATACTAAATTCAAATTTCAATTCCTTTAACATGTTCTTTGTTTTATGATCTTCATAATTAGTCTTCAGTCACTTGAGTGTGGTCATAATTCTCTATGTAAGCGAATTTCAATATTTTATGAGTTAATGTAATTTAATTATTTCCATACATTTTACCTTACAATATGTAGGCTTATTCAAGTTTTTGTTTATATTGTTGGGCAGAGTAGTAAATGTGCTATACATGCAATTTTTTATATTATTAGATGGTTAATGTGACCAACAGTGGGCTACCTAACTATCCAAATTTACTTTTAAATGCAGTTACCGATTCGCGCAACTTGTAGACGGCTTCTTAATTTTAAATCGCGCATGGCTCAGTCTCGGCCCAACGGGATTGTTAATAAACACAATTTCCGCAAATGCAGTGCAACCAGTTCACAAAAGTCCCTCCAGACTGCGTTATATCCAGAAAAATGCACCATTTTGTGGAGTTTACATCTTCGTTACATACCACAAGCAAATCTTAAAAAAGTTATAAGCCTCGAGTGCGCGACGCTTATATCTCCGAAATAATTTTTATATGAATTTTATTGATGTGTTGTATAATAAAAAAATTTGTTTTTTCATTAAAATTTAATTTTTTGTGTTATTACATAATAAAATATTTTGCTGGAATTCAAGTATAAAGAAAAGTGTAATTCCAGTCCTGCTTTCCATTTTCAAGTCTTGAATTTTACTTGAATTACACAGTCTCTAACAATTAATGATTATACTTGAATTCAAGTATTGAAATCAAGTATAGATCAAACCTATAATTACAATATAAATCAAGACCACAATTCCATCATCTTCTTTAATAAAAATGTGATATCATTGCAAACGAAGTTTGAGGGAATAGACGATGGCAACATTTTTGTGCTAGAGTGATGTTATACGGTATCAAAGACAATAACGAAAATGGTACCATTATTGATTGATTTTGGGTAATCACCACAGTTAAAGATGCACTTACACATAGGAAATAAATTTTTTGAAAGTTTAAAATCATTCATCCTCCCAGCACACAGAAATATTTACAAACATTTTTTCACAAATATTTTTTTTGATCGCCTACGCAAAACAAAAGTAAAAAATAAAAAATTGTTTCAAACATTTTTGTATGAACTGGAATTTTACTTGAAAATAAGGCATAAATTAAAGCTGGATTCCAGCAATTTTTAAAGCTCCTGAATTTTTAAAATTTGAGTGCTTATTGGGTAGTTACAATTTTAAGTTCTATCGCCCCTTTAAAACGACCCTTTAGCTTAATCCTTTTTCATTGCTGATTCAGTTAACTTGAAGAAAATTAAAAACTATAATATTTCCTTTATTGATTCTTTTTCGCAGCAACCATATTATGATCCAATCAGTTCCTTTAATGTCTACCACGGTCATATTACGGTTGTTCATTGACATGTACATATTTATTGCACACATTCGTGTGTTTAATGAAATAATAAGCCATAAATTGATTTAGATCACAATTATATGGTGAAAGTAACCATAAAAAGTTAGTATAAAAAATAACTAAAAAAAAGTAGAGCTACCAGCGACCATATGAAGTTTTATTAATTAACAAAGTGTACGCAGTAGTTGTGTAGTTTTGCTAATAAATGCATTATATTTTATTACTGTTAACATTTTAGTTAGACAAAGTTATTATCCTCCTGCTTAATTTTTTTTTATTCTTCTGTTTTGAAATTGTTGTTTAAATAACAAAGCAAACAAAAATTTTACATTAATTAAATTAAAATACAACAAGCTAAACCAGAGAGCTGTTTATATAAAAACATATATTAAAAACATTTTTTTTTTTTGTTAAAAACTTCGTAAAATTATTCATTTTGTTAATAAGAGCTGAATAGTATAATATCTTATCTTGTATAAATATTCTTTTTGGGACTAGTGGATTTTTTTTTATTTCTGACATAAATATAATACTCTGCCTAGAGTTTGTTCCCGGTATTTCTCGTCCCGGGAATTCCCGGGATTTTCAGTAGTTTTCAATTCCCGCTTTCCCGGGAATTTATTGCGGGATTCCCGGGATATTTTGAAGAAAATCTTGTTTTAAAACTTAATTTAATTTATGTCAGACTTGTGTCTTTAGTTGTTTTATACAACTTAATTTCACCACAATATTTAAATTCCCTACAGTTTAAAGCTTTTAAACTCATTTTTGAGAATAGACTTTATATTGGGCCTATGATAAATTATAGACGCATCATCACCAAATTTTATTTCTTGTACTTGAAAACTGAAGTGTAATTTTTACAACATTATTATAAAGCTTTGCGGTTAAGGGTTGTTTGTGTTTCATATGCGGCATTTCAAGTGATTTTGAGTCTTATAAATGTAGAAAATAGAAATTTGTGTGCATTTCGCCACAAATGTATGCTAGTTTTTGTTGTTTTTAGGGAGGTAGTTGCACATTTGGGTGCATAACTCGGTGGCATGTCATAACGTCCAGTGTCATAGTGTCCATGGACGTTATGACACTTTTGAAAGTGTCGTAGTGTCCATGGACATTATGACACTTTCAAAAGTGTCATAACGTCCATCAAAGAAATGTCGTAGCGTCCGCGGACGTTATGACACTTTGCAAGGTGTCATAATGTCCCCAACAAGCAAGAATGTAAACAAATTTGGGATCATAGCCGGCCTTCGGCCGGGCGCAAGGATTTTCTTCTCTATGGTATAACAAATACCGGCTTCGCTTACTAAAGCTTCTCTGCACAGCCGGCCTTCGGCCGGGCGCAAGGATTTACTCCTCTATGGTATAACAAACACCGGCTTCGCTAAGTAAAGCTTCTAATATCTGCCTTGTTTCCGAACGAAAGCCGACTATGCAGAGAAGCTTTAGTTAGCGAAGCCGGTGTTTGTTATACCATGGAGGAGAAAATCCTTGCGCCCGGCCAAAGGCCGGCTGTGCAGAGAAGCTTTAGTTAGCGAAGCCGGCATTTGTTATACCATAGAGGAGAAAATCCTTGCGCCCAAAAGTGTTTTCGTTATATATTTAATATAAACACCCAGAGAAAAAGCAGCAAAACCATTAAAAAAAATTTTTTTTACCATGTTATGTTTCATTTAACCAAATCATTGTCACCGACAACCATATTATGGTTAAATTAGTTTCTTTAAAAATAGTTTTGTTGGTTGGGACCATAATGAAACATGTTTTTCTCTGCGTGTATGCAGATATTTTTTTGTATTTAACTTCTTTAGTAATTATGGACCTAATGACACTTTTGAAAGTGTCATAATGTCCATTTCCAAAGTGTCATAGTGTCCATGGACGTTATGACACTTTCAAAAGTGTCGCTGTGTCCATGGACACTATGACACTTTTTGGAGTGTCATAACGTCCATGGACACTATGACACTGGACGTTATGACATGCCACCGCATAACTCTTTTCCTACTGAAGCGATTCTGCTGGAATTCAATCCCAAACAGCCTAGAAGATCTCGAAACAATTTGACACCCAAATGGCAAAATCGGCTTAGAATTAATAAAGGACTAATAATACAAATACTTTGTGGGACCTTAGATGAATATTAAAAAAATATCACATGGAATAGCAATATTATGGCATTTTCTTTTATACAAAAAAAAATACCACCTTGTTAAAAGGTACATGTATAAAATGTCTTGCCGACCCTGTAATAATGCAATTTTTTTTGACGTGAACAAAACACAAAATTGGACCGCCCTGTTATTAACAGATGACATAAAGTTTGTTCTTCAAAATGTAAAAAAAATATGTACATAAATTAAAAAGTTTGTTCTTCAATATATAAAAAACAATATACATAAACCAAAATTTGTTAATAGATTGATATTAAATAAATAAATTAACAAAATGAATGACAATATTCCAATTTCTTTAGTTTGTTTTTTATAAAATATTTTAACAAGAAAACACCTTTGCCAGATTGCTGATTTATTAACACCAGGTTTTTCAGATTTCTTGATTTGACGTTTTTTTTCAAAAACAATTTTGATACACCGAATCCACTTAAATTTTATATCACTGACAACCTATCATTAACATTGTAATGCTTTCTTATGTTTTGACTATTAAATAATAGAAAAAATAACTATTAAAATTATAAATCTCTACTGTCCTGATTAGCGGCGATTTTTTCCCAACTTCGTCTGGTAGCCCTATATATAAAAAAAAACATCTTTTTACAGGGCATTATCAACACTGTCGATTTATACGGGGCGTAAAGTGCACTACCTTATGTCATTAGTAAGGGTGCATTTTTTAGAATAAAACAAGCCACCCTTTTAGAGAGCGAAGCATTTTTAAGAAACAAACACCAAATTGCATTTTTTTAAATAAAATGTAACATTTTATGTAGAAAAGAAAACACCATTATTATACCTGCATGCACCACTGCTGACTAAGGGTTATAAAATTGTAAAAAATATGTTAATAAATAAATGTAGTAAATCAAATTTCTCCTTTCTGCTGAATTTGTTTAACGGTCAGATTGTTTCAGAATTCCTTCTTCGTAATATTGAGCTTTTCGTTCCTAATCACCTTTCCAGAATTTTTATTCCCATAAGACTAATACTTTTATTCTAATTATGCAAATAAGCTCTTAATTTGACAATGTATATACGTATATTGATTTATATTATCCTATTGGTATCAATATAACCTCTTAAGTGTCTTAAAATAATTTGAATCTTAATAGATATTTTGTTTGTTGTGCTTAATTCCCTTTTTAAATAATTGATAAAAAATACTGAAATTTATTGTTGGAGGATAAGCTGTTCCTATGCGCATTTCACTGGTTGCTTAGGCCAGATCATCAGGAAACGTTCTCCTAAATAATTTTAGAAAAGCCAAAGCTATCAGCAAACAAAACTACAGAGAGAATGAGAACTACCTACAAACACTCAAAAAGGATTTTTTTCAACGATATCAAAGCTTAAACAAAATACCAAACAATAAATCAGAGATGAGTTGTTAAGGGGTGTTCTGGAAATCGAAAACGCAAAACGCAAGAATTTAAAAGTCGTTTTTTAATAAGATTTTTGTAGCAAGAGACAAACAAATACAATACAATACAAATATTTCTCTATTAAACAGAATTCTATAAGAAAATTATAAAAAATTGGATTAAGAGTGCATTAAAAAGAACTTCGAAATTCTTGCGTTTTGCGTTTCCGATTTCCAGAACACCACTGGTTATCTTTTCTTACATTTCCCGCTACAGTTAGTTGGAATTCTCACAACATTAATTGTAGTTGTAAGTGGGTAAAGAAAAAACATATTAAAAACAAAAACAAAGTGCTTTTATTGTTTTCGCAAGAAATCGAAATAAAACAATTTGACAGTTCAGTTTTTTATTAATAAAATTAATAAATAAAATTAATAAATAATAAATAAATATACAAATATAGTTTTTTATAAAATTTTAGTTCTATTCAAAGAAAAAATTACTAAATTTCACCAATCACCAAATTTATACCAAATTCATAATATCAAGCAAACAATTTGTTGATTGTGCAACTATTACCAAAATGAGTATATTGATTACTAAAAATTGTAAAATTGTGAATATTTTTTTTCAATAAATGATATGATAATGATACAGAGTTTAAAATCAAAACAGAATAATAAAATTGCTTCATATAATAAATGAACAAACGGAGATGAAGTCCCAAGATGAATAGTCCCAAAAATTTGAGTCTGTCTTAGCATTAAATAAAAGATTTGAGGCCTTGGAAAATAGTGAAACCTATTGTTTATCTAATCGACTTCAATCATATCGAAAAAAGCTCTTATTGAGCTACTAAACATGTCTCTGCATCCGAAAGTGTTCAAAACACGCTCAAGTTCTGATAAGTCTTAAAGAATTGGCCTTTGGAGCTTTTGTGAAAAATTTATAAGAGAAGCCGAGAAGAATGAGCCTTTTTGCATCGTTAGCTGTAATTGTGCTACAAAAAAAGTCGAAGGATACAGATCTTGTTTACAGCCGCAATGACATGTTATATCCAAACTTAAAAAATAGCGCAGATATTCTTTAGTTTACACATTTGTTCTCTGAAATCTGAGAGACTATTTTCCACTACAGGTCTCGTTCAAAAGGACTTGCGAAATCGTCTATTTCTGCAAAAGTTGAGAATACTTTGTTTTCAAAACATAAAATTATTATTATCAATTTGAAATATTAACAATTCAATTCTTACGCTGATAGTTTTGTAAGCGCATTTTTTATTTTTTATACCCTCCACCGCACCCACCACATACCTTGTGAAACTTTTTTGTTATACATCTAAGACCCCTCTTCTGTGAATCAGTACATAAGAACCTTTTCCTTTCTTATAGTTATTTTTAAAATGTTCTTCGTATTAGTATACGCACATCAACCCTTTGCTGAGAGTGAACAGAGAGCGGCGTTGTTGCGTCGGTCACTGGTTGCGGCTGAAGAATCAAGTATCGAGATCATAACAAACAGAGCAGCACCAATAGCAAAGGTATTGTCACAATAAAATCGAGAAAAATACGTTACCACATAGGTATGACGTCACCAATTGTCACCCAATCATAACTAACCATACCAAATGCGTTTTTCTCAAAACTTAATTTTCATACTAGGGATGGGCAATAAATGTCGATATATCAAAATATCGATATTAAAAAAAATTATAATCGATATATATCGCCGATATTAAAAATACCCATATATCGATACATCGATATTTATCTACGACTATCGAATTCGATATTTTTAAGATCTCTTTATAATAAAATTTAACATTTTAACCGTTGCTAAGCTGCTTCCAAATTTGTTGTTTTTTAAGAATTGCATCATATGTTTTTTAACTAATAGTCAGGGCTGTCAGATGTGGCGATTTCTCGCCAAACGTGGCGATTTTCAAACTCTTTTGGCGACCTAATTTTCGATTTGGCGACATGGCGATTTTTTGGCGATTTATAAAATAGTTGGCGATTTTGTTGGCTATTTTTGATGAGCCATCTATTTGTTTTGAAATTTGTTAAATTCAAAACGAAGAAATAATATTTTTTTTTATTCTAGTATTTCAATGTATGGAATTTGATGCATTCATATGTATGACCAGTATTTAAAACTAAATAATGTTGAAATGGCTGATGAAGATAATCTTCAAGAAATTTTTTTTTTCACATTTAAATGTGCTCTTGAAAGAAGTAATAAGTAGAATTCTTTAAAAATGAATATAATGAAAGTTTATGAAAATTTTTCCATTATAAAATGTGACAAATTATCACACAAAATTTGTTGTTTTTAAATATATTTTAAAGATTTTTTATGAATCCTAACTTACCCTTGGATGTTAATGAAATACAAAAGAAAAAATACAGTTTGTTAAAAGAAAATTGTAATGATGATATTCAATCTAATTAAGATCAGTTTAGGCCAACAATTTATAGCTACAAGGATACGGCAGGTACCTGTATTGAAATATTGGAATTCACTAAATATCTGCTTTGAAGTAGAATGCGATATAAGGTTTTCGCCACGTTTTTACGAGCCAAAAGTTATATGAATATAAATAGCACATGTTGCATTTCTTTTCTACCTTCACAATGTATTTCAAAAAAGAAGACAACAAGTTAGTCTTCTTGGTGAACTATATATCGTTTTAGTTATATAATAGAACTGCAACTACATACAAATATATTGTACATCCAATATTTGTTTAATACTTACCGCAAAATCCTTCTAAAAATACATATATTATTGTCGAAATCGAAAAAAATAAATGCTTTGGCGATTTTGGCGATTTTTGACATTGAATTTGGCGAAAAAGATCAAAATCAATCTGACAACCCTGCTAATAGTAAGAAAATAACGACGCTTTTCCATAGTACATTTTCATAGATTACACAGTTCAGTTTTGTCACGGTTTTTTTAAGAGATCACAACAAAAATAATAAGCACGGAAAAAATATTCTGCAAAGGGTTCCTAGAATTATGCAAAGAACCGCCTTAATTATAGCGTATTACCAGCAATGGACTCATGAAAGTTGGAATGTTAATAATAAAAAAATATTTTGTTTTTTATTTTTTTATTTGAGCATGTTATTATACATTAAAATTAAAAAATTACACAGTTTACTTGTATACCGGCCAGTTTACTATTACCGGTAGTACATAATCCGGCATTATATAATCCCATTTTTTTTTTTTTTTAGATTTCATATTTACTTTTTTTTAAATTTTTTTTTATTCCTTCCGGTCCAATAATAATAAAAAATTTGCTTAAAAAACATACGGTAAATAAAATAATTTTTTTATTAATAAACACTATTTGACGTATTCATAAATAAATTATTTAAACTTGAAATCTGTTTTAAGAAGCATTTGTATAAACATTTTGTTTTAAAATAAATTTCAAACGTACTTAAATTATTGATTATGAATCTCGCTCTTACCCTGGAGATGTACTGCACTGCAGTCGACATAGTGTTACAGTTTTTAACTCAGCTGTTGAGATCGATGAGGGACTACACTTTGCAATGTATTAATGACGTCACAACTTAATTCACATTAAAAATTTAATTGCTATCAAAAACCCGAAATGAATTGATCTAGAACAATTAAGAGATACGTATATTTTTTAAGCTTTTTTCAGAATCTGATCAGTTTAATCATGGGTCAGGCTAGTGTTATAAACATATGTATAGAATAAATGGTTTTGTTGTTTTCATTTTTAAAAATTTATGTTACGTATATAAAACCTTTTGAAAAATAGCATCTTAAAGAAACACATTGATCCCGATAAGTCCCGAAATCCCGGGATAACGAAAATTCCGGGATTTTCAAAAATCAGTCCCGATTAGCATCCCTAGTACATATGTAAATATGTATTGACATAGTTATATTAAGTTTTTAAATTTGGTAATAATTTTAGCTTAATACGTTCGATACATCGATATATCGATATTTTTAATAAATAAATATCGATACTCTTAAAAAATATCGATACGATATATATCGATATATTTTAACAATTTGCCCATCCCTATTTCATACACTAGGTCCCTTTTCTCGAAAAAGGTCAGATATATATTCTGGCACCTTGAGTAATTCTAAGCCGATTACACCATTTCCATCTAAAAAATTTATAATTTTGTTACAAAACTTACTTTAATGGCAGAATAATGCACGGAAAGGTATAAAGTTTTGCACAAATTCGTTTTATATGACTGGAAATCAAAGTGTTTTATTTCATAAAGATCGGTCCATAATTTACCCTGGGCCCCATATAAACCCTACTTGCGGGAAACAATTTATTACGCCTAATTATTACCGTAATAAAAAAATACAATCGTAATAAAATTTGATACTTCACAATTTCAAAGAACTAGAAATCACACTGGTAAATTTCGTGAAGAGCGGTGCATAATTTAACCTAGGCCCCATATAAAGCCCACTATTGGAAAGTAACTAAATACGCTTAAGCCGTAACAGATAAAGATGTTGCTGTAAAATTTGTTCCAACTTAGCAATTTTGTGTCATGCAATTTTGTGATATACGGTCCATAATTTACCTTAGATCCCAAATTAGGCAGCCTTTTGAAATTCACTGTAAACGCTTAAACTAATTTCACTGCTGTATTGAAATTTGTTCTAATTAATGTTTTTTAATACCAGAAATCACTCTACAAAATTTTGGGTGATTTTCCCATAATTTACCATGAGTCCAATATAAATTACTCTCTTGAAAATCATTTAAGATCGGCTTAAACTGTTACGAATCATGATATTTTACTCAAGCTAGCTCAAATTTCTAAAAAGAAAAGCACAAAACTTTCTGATTTTTATAACAGTGATGCAAAATGTGGCACAATCGGGCCATTTGTGGCACTTTTGAATGTTTGATGGCCTTGTGGCATATTACTGTGATTTGCGGCACGCAGCTTCTCAGCAATAGCTATTCTTCAGGATTTTTTTCCACGGCGCGACAGAGCGGCCACTACCTTTAGGGATCCACGTAAGCGCTTGTTGAGCAACATTTTTGCTGGTTCTTCTCATATATGGACAATCCATCGCCATTTTCGACGTTTTATTTTATTGCACTGGTTTTGATTTGTGCTTAACCATAAGCCTACATTACTGATTCTATTTGGCTACCATATACGCAGGATATTTCTGGGACAATATTTTGGCCCTACCAAAGGTATTTTGGCCCTTTTAAATCGTCAATTTGGCCCAAAAATTTAAAACTCAAAATGCATCACTATTTTATAATGATTAATTATAATCACCCCTATCGTGAAAAACAAGTGGAATTTTTGTTCCCATGAAATTTTTATTCCCCTCGACTGGAAAAATGCTATCGTAAAATTCTCGTGAACAATTTTTCGCATTATCAGTTCTCAGTGAATGTAAAAAACAAGAAATATTAAAAAACTAAAAGATTTTGTTTGTTGTGCTTAATCCCCTTTTTTAATAATTGATACAAAATACTGAAATTTATTGTTGGAGGATAAGCTGTTCCTATGCGCATTTCACTGGTTGCTTAGGCCAGATCATCAGGAAACGTTCTCCTAAATAATTTAAGAAAAGCCAAAGCTATCAGCAAACAAGACTACAGAGGGAATGAGAATTACATACACTCCAAAAGTCTTATTTGCAATGATAGCAAAGCTTAAACAAAATACCAAACAATAAATCAATGATGAGTTTTATCTTTTCTTACATTTCCCGCTACAATTATTTGGAATTCTCCCAACATTAATTGTAGTTGTAAGTGGGTAAAGAAAAAACATATTAAAAACAAAAACAAAGTGCTTTTATTGTTTTCGCAAGAAATCAAAATAAAAACAATTTGCCAGTTCAGTTTTTTATGCACGTGCACTTGCAAAAATTTTATTATCAAAGTTGTTTTTGGGAATACTATTATTTATTAAAAGATTTTGTTTGTTGTTGATATCTTTGCAAAAAAGCCTTTTTGAGTGTTTGTGGGTAATTCTCATTCCCTCTGTAGTTTTGTTTGCTGATAGCTTTGGCTTTTCTAAAATTATTTAGGAGAACGTTTCCTGATGATCTGGCCTAAGCAACCAGTGAAATGCGCATAAGAACAGCGTATCCTCCAACAATAAATTTCAGTATTTTTTTTATCAATTATTAAAAAAGGGAATGAAGCACAACAAACAAAATCTTTTAATAAATAATAGTATTCCAAAAAACAACTTTTATAATTAAATATTAAAAGAATTTCTTGGTTCAAAAATATACTCGTATATTTTAAGAAATAATATATATTGTGTTGGAGTGATGGCAACATTAGCTTACTGCGCTTTTATGCAATAAATAAATTTCTAAAATTCTGGCACCACGTCTTTGAAAAGTTTCATAACTCCTCAGGCAATCGACCTGTTTTTTGTTGAACAATATACATATAAGTTTGTGCCTTTTTTAACGGAAAAATTAATTTTGTAAACTTCAATATTCTAATTATGAGAAGAATTACTTACATAAATGATTTGTTCCCCAGCAAAAATAAAGTGAGAAATTCAAAGGGAAAAGTGAACAAATTACGAGGAAAAAAATTTTTCACGATAAGGGGAATTTTTTCCCGCGAACATTTTTTTCACGTTGTTATTCTCCTATGAATTAATTTTTTTCATTGGAGTTTTTCATGATCGCAAATACTTGAAAATTGAACAAATTACGAGGGAAAAATTTTTCACGATAGGGGTGAATATATAGATATCATATAGAGCCAACGCCTGAAATATTCGAAATGTCGGTGGAGGGTATCAAAGTTTCAGTACATACGAATATAGCAATCTGTTAATATTGTCATGAATCTTATTAAATTTTAAATTATTAATAATTACTTACTCTAAAATTTTTTATAATAAAAAAATTACTCTACTTGAATTTGTAAACTTTTACTTGAGTTCAAATTCAATATGTGTATCGGTATCGATATCGGCGATATTGTGTTTTGAGTATCGGTATCGGTATCGTAGCGGCCAAAAGGTTTATCGTAACTTCCCTAATTTTTATTTTACAGGAAGAACAAATTTTAAACATTAATTGATTTTTAAATAGAATTTGTGATATTGGCCATTACAAAATTTGGGAAATAATTTTTTTTTATCAATCAGTTTTAATTATTTTAATTATAATTTGCAAATCTTTCTTGCAATAGACTCATTCACTCAATATTTCCCATTCTTTTTTTTTTTTTTTTTTGCCGAAGCAAAAAATTATTTGTGATATTGAGGGTCCTTGACTCATAGAAGCACATTAAAAAAAAAATAAAAATATGTATAATACTTAAAGGTAATTAATTTTTTTTATGAATCCATATCATAATATCTTTATGTCGAACACCAATAATCAATTAATGCAAACATAAGAATCCTTTTTCAGGAGACCTAAAAATCCAGTTATTTCGCTCATTACTAAAACAATAATCACTGTACTTTCCATTACAAAATGGACATCAATAACAGGATATAAATTTTTAAAGCTAATTGAAAAAATCCCCAATAATAAAGGGTATGTATAAAAAAAAAGTTATAATAATTGCATAAATAAAAAAGTTATGTATAGAACGAGCGGTCACCATACTAATGCGACATATTTTTGGTAATTGTCGTCCGTTTACAAAATAACGATAAGAATAATTAAGTGTCAATCAAATGTCGTTTAAAAAAACCAAATTCATGAGTTATTTATAGCATAATAATTGTATACACTCATTTCTTAACATTTTTGTAAACTGTCGTTTAGTCACTAAGATTTGCTACATCAATGGGCAGTGTATTAAATTCTCGGTGTCCGTTTTTAGGCATAAAAAATACTGAAAGTCGACAGAATAAAATTCTTTGACTATCAAATTATAAAAAAAAATATCTACTTATTTTCGTATTATGTTTTCTTTGGTGTTTTTTTATGAAGCAAAAACCATTTAGTGAAATGAAGCATTAACCGTCATCAATTCATATTTGAAGTTAAGAAACACAAAATCATTAAACTTAATTTAGGTTATAAATTTGGATTCGACTATTTGTAAACATTTCAAAGAATGTTCATTATAATTAATCTAAATGAAAAATCGAATGTGAAGTAGTCTAATGAGACATTAACCATTTCCGTAGGAACGAATATAAACTTTGTTTAAAAACCTGAAAGAATGTATAGTCGGTCAAGCCTGACCGTATGATACCCTACATCACAGTATTAGCAGACTTTCGAAAGTTTACCCTATTTGAGACACATAGATGATCATGGACTCGCCAAAAAAATTACCATATTATGTTAAGATTCATAAGAGAGATCTTTATGTAAAATTTTATCTTAATACATATCGATGCCTTACTTTCTCAACCTCGTATCTTAAAAAATACGGTTTGGACTTTTCCATATAAAACGATTGTTTTTTTTGTGTTCTATTACTGCAAAAACTTTTTATTTCAATAATTTATTAATATTTACAGAATTGAGATAAAGTATTGAAATAATAAGTTGTTGCAGTAATAGAACACAAAAAAAAAAAAAACAATAGTTTTATATGAAAAAGTCCAAACCGTATTTTTTTAAGATACGAGGTTGAGAAAGTAAGGCATCGATATATCGTTTCGTCCTTAGACTCATAGAAAAATGCGTCTTCATATTGATAATGCTCTAGCATCAGAATTGTGGCATCAATGTTGTTACAAATGGCATCAATGAGGCAAAAAGTGACATCAATCCAATGACGAACGTCATCCTAAAAGTTTGTCATATTTTATGCGTCATCTATGCTATGACTACAGTGACATCAACTCGACGCCACATTTTGTGTACACTGGTAGAATAGGGGTCATAACGCTGGTGTATTTTGACATAAGTACAGACAAAATGTCATCAGTGCGATAACATAATATACCATGTCATCAGTGTGATGACAAGCTGTCATCAGTGTAATGAAAAACTGTCATCATTGCAATGAAAAACTGTTATCAGTGCAATGACAAACTGCCATCAGTGCGATGACATAATGTACCATGTCATCAGTGCGATGACCAACTGTCATCAGTGCGATAACATAATATATCATGTCATAATATATTATTAACATTATGTTCATGTTTAAAAAGTAAAATTAGAAGCAAAAATTCCCATATAAAATTTTTTTTGTACATTATTTATTTAAATACATCAAATTTTTTAAGTAGAGTTATTCCGTAAATTATATCGAGCATGCTGAGAGTTCTTCTGTTAACAAAGTGCGGAATTCAACAAAAGTGAAGCACACATGTGTAACGTGTAAGTAAATAAAGATATTCTTTCAATTTGACTTAAATTCAATTTCAATGACGCAATTTGATGACAGTTTGTCATCGCACTAACGACATTCTTTATAAAACCTACTCCGATTCGTAATTTCTGTGATGCCAATGTGGCATCCCATTGATAACATAATTTAAATTTTTGACCCTGATGACAATTTGCCCAAATGATATCAAGGCTGACATCATAGTGATGCAAAGTATAATGGGGTCAAAAAACGAAGACACTTGTTATAGTACTGATGTCAAAATGCATCAGCGTTATGACGCATTTTCTATCAGTGTACAATTACAATAATTGGCCATGACAAAGTAGCTATCGCAGTGCTTATTGCCACCGAATCCTATGTCAATCCCATGAGTGTACACGAAGACCGTGGACCATGATAACCGAATATTTGCTGCTTGAAATTTAAGCTCGTGATCTCGGCGACATTTGGTTTCAGCAAGATGGCGCAGAGTCGGGTTTTTGATACCAATAGTGGGAATTAATTCGATGAAACTTTCCCTGTTTCTAATTTTAACTGTTTTCAGTCAAATTCACTTTAAGAAGTTAAACTAATAAATTTCTTAATATTATTTAGTAACAATTTTATTTATTTTTAATTAGTTAATTTTTTAAAACATACCTTTAATATTGCTAAAAATTGCAATATTTCCAAACAAATAAAAATAATAATATATATTCACACATTTATATTCCTTATACGATTCTTTATCATCATCATCATTATCACTATAATTAGTATAGGTATCATTGTCATCATTATTGACATCTTCTTCACCAATAGGATATGAATTTTAACAATTGAATTGCTTCCATAGGCAAATTATGGGGTTTTTTCTCATCAAATTTATTCATATTTGTTATTACTGGATCTGAAGTAACTAATAGTCTTTTAAATATATCTTCGTTTGATTTTTCTCTAGAACATTTTCGCGAAAAATGCTCCCTAAAATTTTTGAAATCTTTGTTTCGTGCTTCTTGTGGTTCTTCCGTCAGCTGCCTAATTGGAAGTAAATCGTGGCTTATTATTTCTGGTCCATGGATTAAAAATTTATAGATAGTTGGGGACATATAATACCAGCGATACAGTTGTTCAAAATACCTTGCTGTATCAAGAGCGAAATCTCAAAAGGCATTAGTGTTTATTTGAAAACCACTAGAAACGGTAACCATAATTTAATGCAGTTGTCTTACCAAATTTGCACTGAAATATCCGCATTTTGAAAGAAGCGCCGAGCTGTGTTGCCGTCATTCGAATTTCCAAAGCCAGGTTTCGGATGATCAATAATAAGACCAGTTTTTATTTTTAAGCTCTCTTGAATACGTGCTTAATTTTTTGCAACAACTTGTTTTTCGATATCCGATCTAGCTTGCCATTTTTTTATTGGAAGTATATATGCCACATGGGGCAGGCATTCAAAAAATCTGATCCATCCATGCAGAATTGACAAACCTAACTCCAAATTTTCTGTTTCTGTTTTTCTGTTTAGCACAACACAAAAAGCATTTTTGTGTACAAGTAGTTTCTGTGTGCGCATTACATATTTTTCCATCAATCATGGATAGGACCAACTTATGATTGACTTTCAGGTGTTTTTCTCCATAAGAAATGACAAACTCTTTAAGGTTTTTTATATCCTGATCCACTCTATCTTTTTCGTTCTTAGCAACAATCGTGGTTTCTTTTATAAAAAGTTGATTTTTTATATGTAGGTGCAACAATATATTTAAATTTAAAAAAAAGGTTTTTTTCTTAATTTGGCTTTATACACAACTATCTATCGACATATTTCCCGAAATCTACTAATTTATAGGCTTGCACGTGAAAATTATTAAAAATAATAACAAAAATTACACATAAAAAAAAAACATAAATTATTCTTACTAACCTGAGGTTGAAGGTTCCATTAAAATATTTTTAATTCTCACTTTAGAAAACACTCAAAACTAATATTTAAGACACCAAAAGTTGACATTTATATTGCACGCGAGGAAAAGGCAAATAACTCAAACTTTAAAATTGTATAGTGACATAACGATAATTGTAAAAACAAAATTTTTTGCACTAGTGATGTGGAATGTTGTGTACTTTTACCGACTACAAAAATGTATTCGGTTCTCCTAAATTTAATTTTGCAATTAATTTCCATTTTTGGTATCAAAAACCCTACTGTGCATTGAGTGTTCGCTCAATGGATTTATTGAGAGAACACTTCGGTGAGCACTTAATTTCACGTTTTGGGCCGGTCGATTGGCCACCAAGATCGTGTGATATCGCACCGTAAGACTTTTTCTTGTGGGGATATGTAAAGTCTAAAGTTTATGCGGACAAACCCACGCGTGTCATTCGCCAGTTACCAGTCGAAATGCTCGAACGAGTCATCGAAAATTGAACTCAGCGGATGGACCATCTGCGAAGTAGCAACGTCCAACATTTGATAGACATAATATACAAAAAATAAATGCCAAAGAATGTTCTTTCAAATGATAATAAACATTCCTCATTAAATTTGAATTTTCTGTGTTTTTTTCTTAACAAAATTAAGGAACCTCGAAATGGATTACGCTTTATAAGCTTTTTTATATTTTTCATCACATTATCTCCAAAAATGGCGACCTAAACTTTTCACACAAAGTTCACATATACATTCAGAATTTTTATTTAGAAAATGATTCTGAGTCAATCGGTCTAGGTTAGTCTATGACAAATATTTTTAAGTGTTACACACATCGACATAAGCGTATAATACCCCCTCATGAAGGGCGGTGTAGGCATAATTAGTTGCGAAAAGATTTTCTATAAAATATACAATTAAACAAAGTGTCAGTTTATAGAATTTCTTTAATTGCTTTCATTTAATTGCCTTTGAACTTGTTCACTTATTTTTTATTTGGCCAAACTTTGTCTAACTTTTTTTTATTTATTAGTGAAGTTTTCTGCTATTAGAAAATGTAAAAAAGGTAAAACATGTACCTTTTTAAAGAAATTATTTTTAACAACTCTTTAAAACTTTCTAATGTTTGTAACGATTTCCTTACAAAAAAGTAAAAAAAAGAAAAATACGTTCATTTACTAACAACTTCGAACTTAAGCCAACCATCTTGTAATTTTTGCTTAAACACGATAAAGTTTTAATTTCGCTGTAACTTGCATATTAAATATGGCATGGAAATAACAGTGTTTCTTCCTTGTAAGGGCATAATATTTATTTTATTTTATAGTATTTATTTTAAGTATTAAAACAAAACAGCACTCCTTGTTACGTATTACCATCAGTTTAATAATTTCAAATATATAATAATATAACAAAAGGTACAACAAAATAACAAACAGAAAAAAATCTACTCGTGGTCTCTGGCCTAACGATGTTCTCATGCCATGCACGTATTTAAAAAATAGGTTTGTATACATCTAGAGAAAAATAGAGTCAATGATCATTGTAGGGTTCCAGAAAAAGAATAATATTATGGTCACTTTAATCATAATTATTGCAACCGAAATCTTATTATAGTTAAATCAGGTCTTTCGTGTCACTTAAAATCATATTATGGACATAAACACGTATGCACATTTTTGCCATGACCATTCGTATCTTCATAAGTTAACAAAAACAAATTGTTCTGCTGATAATATTAATAACCACCAACAACAATACAGAGGGTGTTATGCATTTGTGCTAATGTTTGTAACACCTTAATATATTGGTTAGTTATGGACCCCTGAGTGTTTAATAGATATATGGAAATTTCCACTACACTTCTCAATTAAAATTTTAACACTTAAGGTATATTCAGACTGATGAAATATTTGAAAGCAAACATCAAATATTTCATTAACGTAGTCTGAACACAAAAATTTTTGAGTATCAAATAAAATAACAGCTGATTTTAAGCAAATAAAAGTATTTGCCGGCAAACAAATATTTGTCCAATGTGAACATAGTGTGAACACAAAAAATTAAATATTTTAGTAATTTTTGAGCAAACATTTATTTGATAATAGCTGACCCGGTGTTACGTGCTGGCCCTAAGCAAACATTAGTGTTGTATTACCAGTCGGCATTAACTTCAAATTCTCTCTCATTTCTTTCTTTTTCTTTTGTTCTTATTTTTCTTTGTTTACAAAAAGTATGAAATTGAATGAAAGTATGGCAGCATTGTTAAGAGAATAAGTGTCTCTCAATTCTTTCTTTTTCTTTTGTTCTTATTTTTCTTTGTTTACAAAATGTATGAAATTGAATGAAAGTATGGCACATTGTTAAGAGGATAAGTGTCTCTCAATTCTTTCTTTTTCTTTTGTTCTTATTTTTCTTTGTTTACAAAATGTATGAAATTGAATGAAAGTATGGCACATTGTTAAGAGGATAAGTGTCTATAAGTGAGAGCATTAGAAAAAACGTCCTCAAAATAGAATTGATTTTATTTAACGACCGCATTCTCTGGCAAAATTTCATGTCAAACTGCATATAAAACATGGTTCATCCCCAGTTCTGTTTCATCATTATAATATTATAAATTAATATATTGTTCATATACATATGTTTGATTTACATTTGATTTGAAAATACATATGGTTGTATGTATGTATATATATGCTGTGAATCTTACGAAAAAAGTGAACGTAAAAGTGGGCGGGGCAACATTTTCTTTCCGCAAAACCTAAGTTAGACCATGGCGATCATTTTAAAGAAAAAATCGTCCAAATCGGCCAAGCCGTTCTCCAGTTATGCGCTTAATAGAAAAAGTGGGCGTAAAAGTAGGCGTGGTAAATTTTTCTTTCGATGAAAACTTAAAGTTGATTAATACGAACATTTGAAAGAAAAATTAGTCAACTCGATGGAGCCGTTTTCTGATTTTAGGTTCTGAAGATTCCCTGAAAATTTCATCAAAATCGGCCCAGCCGTTTTGGAGTCCATACGTTACATACATACATACATACATACACACATCCTATTTTTTATCTATCTATCTATATATATAAAAATGAATTATGTATGTTTGTCGCTTTATAGACTCCGAAACTACTGAACCGATTTTCCTGAAATTTTTACAGTAACATCACGTGAGCCCTAAAAATAAAATAGGCTACTTATTTTTTCGATAGGTGCAGGGGAATTGGTACCCCCCATAGGATGCCAATATTAATTATCGAACCGATTTTCCTGAAATTTTTACAGTAACATCACGTGAGCCCTAAAAATAAAATAGGCTACTTATTTTATCGATAGGGGCAGGGGAATTGGTACCCCCCATAGGATGCCAATATTAATTATCGCATATCTTAAGAGCCGCTGCACGCATTTTGCTGAACTTTTTGCAGTAGGATCTTCTGAGCCCCGGAATCGAAATAAAATAGCAGCGGGGGTATAGGAATACCCCATAGGACGCCAATGTTTAACATCGCATATCTTAAGAACTGTAATAGTGAGAATGTTCAAACTTTCTAAAAGTCACTCTTATGGTATACTACACTTTTGAAAATAAAAATAAAGCGGGTAGGCGCAGGGGGGGAAATACCTCCCATAGGATGCATACATTAAATATCGCTCAACTGAAGAACTATTAAAGGGAGAGTCTTCAAACGTGGTTAAAGCTACTATTATAGTAAACTATAAATTTCAATATAAAAATGTGCGGGGTCAGTGTAGCGAAGCGCACCGGGTTAAGCTAGTATATAATAAAATTTGATATTACATAAAAATTGTAAGAGCAAACAACGACAAATAATTTTAGCCATGTTCCGGATAAAAGCAATTTTTTATAATCATTAGACTCTGCAATCGTGCCGCTATTAGCAAATTTTTGCGAATTACCGCTAATTTAGAAATTTTTATAGAATTTTTGCCATTCCTTATCGTTTTAGGCACATTTACTAAATTTTATGGCTTGTTTGAAATATTAAAATGGTTCGCGAATTTTCGCTATTTTTGCAACATTTTTTTTCTTGTTTTTCCCCTACATTTTGTTTTTTTAACCGATTTAGCAATTTCAAATATATTTTAGGGTTTGTTTCCAAGCTTGCAATTTTTCGCGAATTTTAGCCATGTTCGCAAAATAAGACATTTCTTTCTGTGATTCTTTGCAGCTTTAAGTATTTTTAATAATTATGAGTATTAAACTTTGGTATCATGCGGCATGATAGCAGCAAATTTTTGGGAATTTCCGCTCATTTAGCAATTTTTACCGAATTTTTGCATTTTTGAATTTTTTTAATGGACTTTTAATCAATTATCGCTATTTTTGCAACATTTTTTTTGTTTTTTTCTTGACATTTTGTTTTTTAACCGATTTAGCGACTGCAAATATATTTTAGGATTTGTTTCCAACTTTGCAATTTTTCGCAAATTTTAGCCATGTTTCCGTTACCCAGTGGCTTCCATTTTTTTTTCTTTTACATTCTCCTGTTCTAACACTATAAGAGATGCTGATCCACAGAATAAAATAAGTAAATTAGCTTTTGCGCTCATTTTTACTATTTGAGAAATATATTTTTATTTTTGAACACTTTCATTAAATAATTATTTGATGCAAATATTTCTTTTAGTCTGAACGCATGGCAAACATGAATTAATTTATTTTATTTAACACTGTTTGCCAACTGTTTCATCAAACAAAAATTGTCAAATATTTGAGCTTAGTTTGAACATTAAACAAAATATTTTTTTTGTTTCACACAGTTTGAAGCAAATATCAGAACAAATATTTTCGTCAAATATTTCATTTGTCTGAACGTATATTTAGTTAAATAAATTACATATTTACCTACTTTTAAGTATACTGATAAAATCCTTGTGCGTCGATCTAACGATGTCCGTCCGGCTGGCTGGGTGGCTGGTCATGTAAACCTTGTGCGCAAAGTACAGGTCGCAATTTTAGAGATAATTTGGTATAAAGGTTCTAATTGGCACAAAGACAGAGCCCCCATACTGGCTTTTTTCAGGAATAAGGTCCTTTGTGCCCATAAGCCTTCTTAATATGTTGGAATTCAGATTAAATTTGTTAAAAACTTATTTCATTGCAATCAAATTCATCTTACCAAATTTAATTGGAATTGGTCCATACATGATCATAGCTCCATACAAATACTACTCCCGGAAATAGCTCTCAATACCATAACTTCCTTATATATATTTGTATTTACATACAAATTGGCGACCACGACTTTTATGATAGCTGCTATGGCATGACACAATTTTGTGCTAGTGGGGCCAAAGTAACCAGAGGATATAAACCCCCTTCCTAAAATCACTAAAAGGCAAACAAATTTAATAAAGATAAAAATATCTAAATAATATTTGGCGCAAAGAACTTTTATATGAATCTTAGCCTCAATTACATAGTTTTGTTCTCCAGGGTCAATAGGTCCCAAAAAGGGTACACTTGCAAAAATTTGTTCTTATAAACTGAGGTGTAGGGTATCGGGCATGACCGACTATACTTTCTTACTTGTTAAGGAGTTACATTTAATGCTTTAACATAAATACTATTATCAGTGTTGCCCGGAGGAACCATAAAAAAGTAACGCTTCTCTTCTAAAAAAAGTTACGCTTTTTCGTCAAAAGTTACATCTTGAAATATTCCTTGAATAAATAAAAAAATTTATGTAATTTGCAGTTATAAAATAAATATTTTGGCTTAAATCTAGTTTGTGAACGCCAAATAATAAAGAAAAGTGCATGAAGTGATAGAAAAGCAAAAAAATATAAAGAAAATATTCAATGGAAAAAGTCTCGGAAACGCATTTTCGATTTATGGAAATCTGGCGGTTTAATAGATATATGGGAATTTTCACTAAATATTTATCATCTTATTTTACTGAATATGCAAAATTTTATCATGCAGAGAAGTTTTTGTTAGCGAAGCCGGTAATTGTTCTTTAATTAAATTCTTATGACTTTTAGTTGAATAAACTACAAACTTTCCTAGTGCACTCCTGTAACATTTTGATGTAAATAATTGTATTGGGAGCTAGGGAGTTAAACAATTTTAAATTAATTTTGTGTATCCTGAAATATATATTCAAAAGCTTTTTAATGATACCATGATATCTTTGCAAAACGTTTGTCTAAATAGATCAAATAACATTTAACACTTTTCTAAATTGCGTTAAACAATTATCTTTTTACAAATAAAGTTTAGTAAATAAATAGAAATTGTAAAAAATAAGGCCTTAATTTGATCAATTTACTGGTCACACTTTTCTTGGAATTCATCGTCAAATATTTGTAAGTTCTGAACATCCCTCAAGTCATATCTATGTATTTTGTTGGTTCCTTACCTTTGTGAATTGTTTTATTTTTATTCAAGTTAATGCTTTATTACAAAAACTTTATGATTTTTGTGTTTTTATGTACACAGTAAAAAGCGTTTTATCAATTAAAAAAATGGTTTAAAAAGTATTTGAATTTAATTAATGTGATAATTGAATCAATTATTTTTTTTAGTTGAAAGAAAATTAAAAATTTAATATTGATTTAATTAACATTTTAGTTGTTTTGAAATAAATTTTCAATTAATATTTTAATTAAATAACAAAAAATCTTAATTGACTTTTGTCGTTAAAAATAAAATAATTTAGAAATGTAGAATTGTTGTTGGGAATTGTCAAAATTTATTTAAATAAATTAACACAGTGTTTGAAATGGCAAAGTTGTTTGATCCCTTTTAAATTAAAATTAAAAATGTCATTTATTGAAAATATTTTTTTAAAATTTTAAAATTTTTAGTAATCAATATAATCATTTTGGTAAAAGGTGCAAAATCAACAACTTGTTTGCTTGATATAATGAATTTAGAATAAATTTGATGATTGGAGAAATTAAATAATTTTTTCTGTGTATTCGAATTTAAGCCGGTTAGCCGGTTATTTTAAAAATGCTTAACCGAAGACTGGGTTTTTTTTAAATATCAGCTATTCGGAATATTTGAAGACCGGCTTTTGAAAAAGTCGAATAATCGATCTCCCTAATGTTTATTAAATAAATTCACACAACTTTCAAAACATATGTGAAAAATAAAATCATTGGTAAAATTATTTGCTTACGGAAAATTATAAAATTATAAATACCACATTTATGAAGAAAAACTTGCAAATTGACAAATTAATAAAAAATTAATATCATATTACAACTTAAAAACCATAATAAGATACGTATAAATTTTTTAAATAATATCCACAATTAAGCTTTAATTAATTTAAAAGTTGGGTTCTTAAATTAAATAAAAAGGTAAAAAGCTTTTTTCAAGCACATCTAGCTCAATGTTTATATATGTACTTTAATAAATTGTAAGACAGTTTTACACCAATAATAATAATACTCGTATTTAGTATTAAATTGAATTTATCGTTAACAATTTATAACAACCACAATAGACCCCAATTACATACTAATTAAAAAATAAAGTATTTCTAAAATGCCACAAGTCAAACTATACCTTTAATTGTTTTCCTGTAAGATAATAAACATTTACACAAGAAATCCTAAGATTTAAAAATATTTTCTTTTTACTGACTTTAAGTGTAAGAAATTTAGCAAATAAATTTTTCTTTCAAACTTGCCTCTGGCTTTAAGAGAAAATACAATAAATGTGTAACCAGAATGCACACAATTAACAGAAAAGGACTTGCAAAAACCAATAGGAAAGACTTTTTAAAGAAATGGTAAAAAAGTTTTTAGCAAAGAAAAAGCCAGAACCACAAATGTAAAATATTGTTGTTTATGAACTCAAAGTAAAAAAGAGTCTTATTAAACAGCAAAAGACAAATTATTTGCAAGATCAACCAGGGCCCTGTTTGTCAAGTTGCAAATCTACAAGTAACAATTAAACAATTTAACAATTTTTGTTATGTTTCAAATCTATTTTAGTTGCAGATTTGTATCTTGTAGTTTTGAGCAACAGGGCCCAGGTAAAGGGTTATACTTTGGCAAAAGGCACAACTACAACACATACAACAATTTCAAAATAACAGGAAGCTCTTTTTGCTTTTGGTTTATGGGAATTGCTAAATTTTAAATTTCAAATTATTGCAAAATAAAAACGAGTTTTCATTAAAAAAAAAAATACGGGTATGTTCTTGAAATTTAAATGCACTTCATTATATAAATGCACTATCTTATTTTTAAAATGACTTCATTATTTGAGTAGTATCTGTTTCCATAAAAACAACTCTTAAAACCAGAAAAAACTACAGTTATTTTGTAAAAAATTTAACTAAAAATTTCGTTCGATTTCAAAATCACTTCATTTCGATTTCAAGAACATTATTAATAAAAATTAAATTAAAAATTTTTCGGATGTGCTTTTATGACTCAAATGTCAATTTATAAATTTCTTAAAAGTCATATTCTCTCAATATTTCAATTATTTTTTTGCTTTAGCCAACCTTTGATTAACATTTTACCTTCAGATATGTATATATACATACTTAGAAATGATAATATAGACTACCAAAATATCTTGTATATATATGTTATATATTTTACTTTAGCTATCTTTTCGTGAACAATATAATAAATTTAGTATGAACATCAAATCTTGCAATTGTCAGACACCAGCAGAATGTAATGCACATTCGAAAAAAACTTTTAATATAAGAAAAATAATTTTTGAAAAAGAAATAGATAAAAATATTAAATATTGTTTTTAGAACATTTTATATACATAATTCTGTAACCAGTAAAAAATGGGAATGGAGAAACTGTACTGCTTCACTCTTGGATTTATCACCACTACTCCTCCCCAAGTGTCGACCAGACAATGATTTGTTCTGTAGCCATTTAACGTTGGAAATTTTAACTAGATTTTTGCAGTTAAATAAAAAGATAAGACAATTAACTGAATCAAAGTACCTGCATATATTTTGGTTGAATAACTTAATTTAATGAAATGAAAATTATTTCATATAAAAATTCGAAGTTACACTCTAAATGCTTTTCACTTATTCTTTTTTTACAGCTGGCAAAAAACTTTTTTTTTTTTCATAGGCAGACTAGCAACTAGTCACCAAAGTAATCGGCAAAACTGGCGACTAAGAGACACTGATCCCAGGTTCCCAACACTGATCCCAGGTTCCCAACAGGGTATTAACGGACATATGTAAGTATGTTTATACACATATATTTATATGGACACTGTGTTAAATTATTGTCTGATCACCATCATTCTGGTTTTAGTCATACACAGAAAAAAGTGTTTTATCAATTAAAAAAATGGTTTAATTTGAATTAATGTCATAATCGAATCAATTATTTTTTTAGTTGAAAGAAAACTAAAAATTTATTTTTGATTTAATTAACATTTTAGTTGTTTTGAAATAAATTTTCAATTTAAATTTTAGTTTAACAACAAAAAATCTTAATTGACTTATTTCCTTTACTAATAAAATAATTTAAACATGTAGCATTGTTGTTGGGAATTGCCAATATTTAATTAAATAAATTAACACATTGTTTGAAATGGCAGAGTTTTTTGATCATTTGTATACCCTCCACCACCACTGTGGTGAATCAGGGTATACTAAGTTTGTCATTCCGTGTGAAATTTTTTTATAATACATCTAAGACCCCATAAAGTATATATATTCTCGCTCCTTGAGCAATTCTCTGTCTGTCTGTCAATCGGTTGAAAACACGCTTACTTTCGAAATACGCAAAAGACAAGAACAAACTTGGTCTCCAATTGCCTGTAGTTATCCTTAGCAGTTTAGGATTGTAATCCAGCAACATCAGTTCTGCAGGATCAGAACTATAAATCAAAATGTGGAACCACCACCCTAAAAAAATTGATAATTTTGATACCAAAACTAACATAAATGGTGGAATAATGCACGGAATGACATACAATTTTGCACGGATTCGCGTTGTACAACTGCAAATCATTCTATTAAATTTCGTGAAGATTGGTCCATAATTTACCCTAGGCCCCATACAAACCCTACTCCCGGAAAACAGTTTAGTACGCCTACAACCACATAAAGCCCACCTTGGGAAAATAATTAAATTCGCCTAAAACCATCATAGATATAGATATTGCGGTAAAATCTCTTACTTAATGGCCAAAAAAAAATATAATGCAAATTTGTGAAATTTACTGTTAACACTAAAACTAATTACACTGCTGTATTGAAATTTATTCTAATATATTTTTTGTAATACCAGAAATAAGTCTTCAGAATTTTGGGATGATTGGTCCATAATTTACCATAGGTCCAATTTCCTCCTAAAAATAATTTTAGTTCGGCTAAAACTTTAACGAATCATGATATTTTACTCAATCCAGTCCAAAGTTCTAACAAGAAACGCATAAAATTTTCTAATTGCCGCTCAATAATTTAATTCAGGTCTAAACCGCAAACAATTTTAATGCTGGCGTTTGTTTTTGTGAAGATTAGTTAATAAGATATGTGTGTTTATCATATAGAGCCCACTCCTGTCGGTGGAGGGTATCAAAGATTCGGCACAGCCGAATATAGCACTCTAACTTGTTTTAATTAAAATTAGAATTATCATTTATTGAAAAAAAATATTCAAAATTGTATAATTTTTAGTAATCAGTATAAACAGTTTGGTAATAGGTGCAATATCAATGATGGAAATTGGAAAAAATTATTAATTTTTTCTGTGAATAAAACTTTATTAAATCTTATTTATTCTTTATATTACATAATAATATTTTTCCCTTAATCCTAATTTGTTTTCATTACATCCTTTTTTTTTTTTTTAATGTCATCACATTATTATCATGTTAATCATAATAATTTAGGAAATAATCAAATTATAATCATGTTAATCATAATAAGTTAAGAGGTAATCATATTATTATCATGTTAGTCATAATAAGTTAAGAAGTAATCATATTATTATCATGTTAATCATAATAATATGTAGATTAAATGTTTAACCGAAAAATATTTTTAATATATATTTATGCTCATTTACTTATTTACGATTGAATAAAGAAGTCGAGGCTGATTTTAAAATTTTTTATTTCCAATCCCTAAAATTTTTTAAACAATCCCCTCGAGCGCAAATCTCAGTGTTTTCGATTTTTTTGAACGCAATTTTTGTATGTATGAAAATGAATTTGCTGATAAGAGACAATATTTAATTTTTTCTGTGTAACAACAATTCTAAAAATTTAAATTATTTTATTTTAAGCGAAAAAATCCATTAAGATTTTTTGTTATTTAATTAATAATTTAATTACAAATTTATTTCAAACCCACTAAAATGTTAATTAAATCAAAATTTTATTTTTCATTTTGTTTTCAACTAAAAAAATAATTGATTCAATTATCAGATTAATTAAATTTCAATATTTTTCAAACAATTTTTTTTAATTGATAAAAATCTACTTAAAATATATTCTGTGAAATGAATTTAATAAAAAAAATGTTAAATTCTATTTGAAAGGCTTATTGTAATAAAATCATATGCTACAAAAAAATAATTTGGAAAAAATGGACTTTAAAGTTAAAAAAAATAATAATAATTGGTATTTCTTGAAATTATACTGTACACCGTTTAAAAGCCCCTTGAAAACGACTTCTTTCACACATCCACCGTTGTACAACTGGCTTCTGATATAACTGCACACAATTTTTTTAATTATGTCACTGCAGAAAAAAAAATTAATTTTGGTTCTTAAAAGAAAAAATTGCATGTATTTCGTAAATTACTAGTTTTTTGTGCAATAACGCCAGAGGCCTCTTTAATAAAAACAAACCATATCTCAAGGGTTTTCGAGATTTATTTATCCTTCCCATTCGTGGGCGTGATTTTAAAAAACAGCTCATATCTTTTTAGGGGATGTTGAAATACTTATAATACATAAAATTTACAGAATCGCTTTCTGAATCGATATATAGATGCCCATTAGTCCAATTCACTATACATACGCCAGTTTCTTTATTTCTTCATCTATTGTCACTTTCGAACTGGGTATCCGAAATTGGCCTGATTTGTTTTTGAACTCATAACACGAGAAGTTTTTTGTATAAAATCTACAAGTTTCCATAAACATTAGACTGAGTAACAGTTTAGAATGAACAATACATTAGATTAACTATCGATTACTGTTTATTACACTGTGCTGGAATTTGACACTTTTTTTGAGACAAGCGGGGGACCTGGCGTTTTAACTGCAGAGGCCAAATTTAAGATTCTGCATTTTTATTTTATAGATCCAATAGATTTGAACAATTTGTTTTTTAACTTTTTTCTGTATTAGTTATTATGAAAGATTTCACTCTCACATACTTTTACACATCACAGTTATGTTACAACATGTTGCGACAATTTTTCAATCCAACAATATAAACGAACTCCAAATCATACGACAAGACCCACAATGCTATAAAATGCCTTTAAGTAAAAAAGAGAATAAAAGGACTTTTGATATTCCCAACAGGTTGTTGAAGGGAGAGTAAAAAAAAGAGAGAAAGTTGAAAAAAAAACTTTAAATGGGTTCCCAAAGATAATTGTATGCGAATGTCAGTTAAAGAAAGTTTGTTGTATTAGACGGTTCGAATTTAGTTTCCTAACGCGGCTAAAATGCAATAAATTTAAAAAAATAATAAACGAAATTTAAGACAAACAAAAGTGTTTAACGCAAGTGTGAAAAATGTTTAATTCAATTCGGGAATTAAAATTGAAATACTCAAAAAAAGATAAATAAAATTTGTTTGTAAAATTTAATTTCCAGATTTATGGCCCGTTTCACCAATTATATTTATATGAATATAAATTTATGTTTTGTGTTTCAAGTAAAAATGAAAAACTTTATTTAAATATGAATTGATATTTAAATAGAATTGTTGAGCTAACCCTTTAGTCATTTAAAATAAAAAAAATACTTAAAAATAACTTTTAGATGCATAACAAAATAAAATACAAATAAGATGAAATGTTCAGCAATGTCGGTTTTAAGAAGCACAATTTTAAATTTAGAAAAAAAAAAACATTGTTGATAAAAAAATGTTGAAACATAATTTTGAAATTTAATTCAAACTATTAAAAAAATTAAAAAATTTTATATATTAAAAGGTAAAAATAAAGAATGAATTTTTAAAATATCTCATTTGTAAGAGAAATATTTAAATTTAAGATTAAAAATAAATATTTAACAACGAGTGCAGAAAAATCTATCTTTACAAATCTAAAATTTAAAAAAGTAGAATCTGATAATATAAAATTGACTCATGAGCAAAAGTGATTGTTTTTAATAACAAAAGTATGTAAAACTATTTCCAAATATAAAAAAAGAATCTGTTAACAATGTAACCCAATTACAATTATCTTTAAATATATGATACCATACACCACAAGAAAATGGTATTGGATATGTGATCAATTTGTACCCACTTACAAAAAAATTATTGTGGCATTTTAATTCAAACAAAAGTACACATAAAAAATTATCAATAGCTTTTTTTATCAATTAAAAAAATGGTTTAAATAGTATTTTAATTTACTGCCAGGCCCACAATGTCGACAAGAACATTTCTTTCGCATTTTTATATTGAAAACAATAATAAAAAATTTAAATTTGTTTTTGTTTTCAATATAAATATAAGAAAGAAATGTTCTTGTCGACATTGTGGGCCAGGCAGTTAATTTATGCGATAGTTGAATCAATTATTTTTTTAGTTGAAAGAAATTTAGAAATATAATTTTGATTTAATTAACATTTTAGTTGTTTTGAAATAAATGTTTAGTTAAATATATAAAAATTTTAATTGCATTTTTTTTGTTTAAAATTAATTTGGTATAAATTTGGTGATTAGAGACAATTTTTAATTTTTTCTGTGAAATTTGAGACATATTTTCTGTCAATACTAAATTGTTTTTGGAACTAAGCCATTATGGCAAGCAGCATCGCTCCAATATCGACCCACGTCCACAAAATTCTTTAAAGTGACTGTGTCTTTTTAAATATTAATGTCTGCTAAATTAAGGCCCTTATTGTGTAACAGCCAGAGCAATGCCAAAAATTACATTGAAAGTAAAAACAAATTCAAAAATATTTTATAATTTTGTTGTTTCTTTCTACAAAAATTAGTATTGCATTTAAAAATTTTCAATGCCACAAAGGTTTCTTTTAAGAGCTATAACAATGTATTTCATGGTCTCAAATGGTGTAGATGTCATATAGTCGGCCATCTTTTGGATTCTTCTAATGAGTTTTTTGCTTTATGAAATAAACATGACCTTAAATGTTTGTTGAGGAAATATGTAAAAAGGCAAGCAGATAAGCTTTTCTTCGACTAAAAATAATAAAAGTCATGCCTTTTTACTTAAGGAAAACTGTTTTTATAAAAATCTAAAATAAAATGCTGAAAATTATGACACTTTTAAAATGTTTAAAAAAAATTAACGAATTTATTAAGAATATTTTTTTTTGCCAAAATTAAAAACATACAAGGGAAATTATACTACAGAAATTTTCTTATATCAAAAACAACAATGAAATAAAAATACATACATATAAATTATTAAAAGCAAAAATGTTATACAAAACACTCAAACGCAACAATGATCCTTCAGACCCTTCAGTCTGCATTCATAAAAAAGATAACAGAAACAATACATAGATAATCTTAATCATAACAAATCTTGTTTAAAAATAAATAAGTTAAAAAACAGTAACAAAAAACTTAATAACAACAAAAAAAAAACCTTTTAAGCTTTTTGTGTCTGTGTGTTCTTTCGTTTAAATGCATTTGTGTATGTTTGTATTTGTGCATGCATTTATGTAAAATGAAATCATCATTGAGTTGCTGTTACTCAATTAAAAACTACTAAAATAAACGAGAGAAATTTTCTACGTTCGTTTAGTGAATATATCAGAAAATGTCTATACGGACTTGCTGGTGAATTCCACCATTTTGGCGGTTAAACGTTTCGAATTGACATCAATTGTTAACACAAGTCAATTAAATAATTTAAATCGTTCGGATATAATTGGCCTGTTATCAGGCATTATTGAGAATAAGGATAATTTAGAGCGCATAAATGATGCCAAGTAAGTAGAGATGATTATTTTTATTATTATTTCAAATTAATGTGAAAAATTATAAGAAAAATTATTAAATTAAAAATTTTAAATTATTAACTGCCTGTTCAACGATCTCGCACGTTTACGTTCGCATAGGAAATAACATTTCAAACAAAAACAATTTTTAAAATTTTGTTGCTGTTTTAAATGTAATTTTCTATGCGAACGTTAACGTTCGAAATCGATGAAATGGCAGTAAATTCGAAATATATAAATATCAAGGCAAAAATGAATCCTATAAAGAATTCTTAATTAACTAATGAAATTTTTTGTTAAACCTAATTTTTATTTGGACTTTTTTTGCTTGAGAGAAGCAGGCATGACTTTGATTTCTTTGAAGCGAAGAATAAAGAAAGGTGAACGAGGTAGAGAAAAATTTTTGCACCTTTTCTGCTTTCATCGTTTCAACGTTATGCCTCATCCTACAGGAGAAAAAGAAATCACACTGAAAATTAGGTCTTTACAATTTTAAAATTTATTAATAGAATGAATAATGATTAATAAAACTAGATATGTATTAAAGTTGCCAATCGGTGCAAAAATATTGAACATAGCTTTGTGTTATTTTAGAGAAAAAGAATGAAAATTCTCTAAAATAATTTAGAAATAATTGCGACCTACGACAAAAACAGGTTAAAAATATTATGTTTAAAGTTGCATCATATTATGATGTGAAAAATCTGTAACAGTTTTACGTTAAGGTTGCCAGTAAGTAAATAAGCATAAATATGTATTAAAAATATTTTTCGGTTTTAGATTTAATCTACATATTATTATGATTAACATGTTAATAATATGATTACTTCTAAACTTATAATGATTGACAAAATAATATTATGATTACTTCTAAACTTATTTTCATTGACATGATAATAATATGATCTATTCTAAGCTTATTATGATTAACATGATAATAATATGATTATATCTTAACTTATTATAATTAACATGATAATAATATGACTACTTCTTAACTTATTATTATGATTAGCATGATAATAATATTATTACATTAAATTATAATAAGATGTAATAAAAACAAAGGATTAAGGGAAAAATATTATGATGTAATATTACGAATAAATTTGGCCATAATATGATCCAATAGTAATCGTAATATGTTGACTACAATCATGAATCTGATCATAATATGATGCTCTTAGGTTATGTTTACCACAACCGTGTTTTATCTTTGCGTGAATTTAATAATAGTTTTTTCCTGTTTTCCAAGAGCAACATGCTATTGTTGGAAAACATAAAATTTTCGCAGGCAACCATAATATGACTACGGCTTCTTTCTTGATGAAGGAAAAATTTTCGTAGAGAATTATTTTTGTTTAAGGTGACCATATTGAGAAATGTCTTTTTCTCTGGGAGTACTTACTGCGCTGTAAAAATCGAATTGCAAAACGTTAACGCAGCGCTACTTGGGATTGCTTCATACAATCTACACGAGCATGAAAATTTTTATCGGGCAGAAAACGTGTTGATTGCATTTTGGCTTTAAAGAATATGGTTTTACTTTTGGCATATATTTTGTCAGAACAAAGAAAACTTTTTAGATATTAGACATTTTTTTATATTATGTTTTTATATTTTATAGAAAATGTAGGGATGGGCAATAAATATCGATATATCAAAATAAAATTTTAATCGATATATATCGCCGATATTAAAAATACCCATATATCGATACATCGATATTTATCTACGACTATCGGATTCGATATATTAAAGAATCTTTATTATAAATTTAATATTGTATTTTATTCGACCTTTATAATATATAAATAAAAAAACTTTTTTTGAGCTCGAGGTCTTTTTTAATTATTTTTATTTTATAATAATTTCTTAAATTTTGCCGATATTTCGTTTTTAATTGAAACACGTCTTCTGGGCTATAATCTAGAAATTACAAGTAACAAAAATAAACAAACAAATGTATAAATACAAAATTCAAACGCGTATGTATATAAAAACAACAAAACTCTTACATTGAAAAAATTATTAAAGAGAAAAAACTTAACTGTTATTATGTTGTGTTAACATCGTCTAACTGAGCTACCTAAATAAGAGCGGCAAGCGTTTTTTGTATGTCAAAACTTTTCATTTGCATAAAGTTTATACGAAAACAACCTTCAGAACGCGAATTCGACACCACCCGGCTGGAAAATCCTATTTGACAAATCGCTATATCGATTTGTGTTATTGGAAATGTATTTGAAGTAGAATTTTCATGTTTAAAAAAACGCTTGCCGCCCTTGTTTAGGTAGCTCAGTAATTGTGAACTGAGCTTAAACAAGAAAAAATTGCACTATTTTCGTTTGTTGACGAGATGTCTGTAGACTCTCGCAGAATTCTCATCGACATCGGCTTTAAAATTCTTCCTAGTTGTTGTTTTAATTATGTGGAACATTTCCAATGTGAATTGTCATTTGTAGTTATTTTCACTCTATAACACTTGTACATTGTCAAAATCAGGAGAGTGTTTTCTTTGCGTACAGTGGGATAACAATGCCGTTTTTTGTGTAGGAATATTATTCCGTAATTTTTGATCCGATTTGTGTGATGAAATTCTTGTTTTCAATATGTTTTTTGTGGTACCTATGTAAACTTTATTACATATCCCAAATTCATTGCCATTACATGGTATTTTATAAATTACATTGGATTTGTCTAATTTGTCTATTTTATCTTTGGTTTTACTGTACAATTTTGTCAACGTGTTGATAGATTTATGGGCTATGGTATACATTTCATTATTGAATAATTTAGATTTTTCAAATCTCTCAGATAATATTGGAACAAATATAAGAGATTTATATATTTTTAGTTGTTGTTCACCATCTAAATTCTTTGTTTTATATTCATAATAGTTATAGAGTAATTTTTTAGTCAGAATAATTGAAAAATTGTTGTCACTAAGTATCATTTTGATCTTTCTGATGTTTTTTCTGTGGAAATCTGCGTCACTTATAGTTAAAACCATTCTTATTAAATTGTTTGCCGTGTTGATAATAATTCTTTTCGGGTGTTTAGAATATAAATTTATTATTCTACTTGAGGCACTAGGTTTTTGATACCAGTCAATTTTGAGTGTACCATTTCTCCTTATCACAATTGTATCCAGATATGGTAACTTTTTATTGCACTCAGACTCCATAGTAAACTTAATACTAGGGTGAAAATCGTTCAGACTCGTCATAATTTCTTCTATTGCACTCTCCCTTGCAATTCCAAAAAGATCATCTACATACTTAGATAGAAACTTACGCTTAGTTTTTAATTTTCCAATACAGGTGTCAAGTAGTAATTTTATAATAAAATTCAACATTTTAAACGTTGCTCAACTGCCCCGGTAGGCTAGCTGGTAGTGAGCTATTCTATCAGTACCGGGGTTGCGGGTTCGATTCCCGCCAGAGACTCTGGTCTCCTGCAGACAAGCAAAAAAAAAGCTTCGCGGGATTTAGTGTAGGAATAATAAAAAAAAAAAAAAAAAAAAAAAAATACTGTTGTTTTTTAAGAATTGCATCATATGTTTTTTAACTAATATTAAGAAAATTACTCCATTGTACATTTCTTGGTTTTTTAAGAGATGACAACAAAAAACTAAGCGCGGAAAAATTATTCTGAAAAGGGCTCCTAGAATTATGCAAAGAATCGCCTTAATTATGGCGTATTAGCAGCAATAGACACATGGAAGTTGGAATGTTAATAATAAAAAAAAATATTTTGTTTTAAAATATTGCACAGTTTATTTCTATAGTATGTGTCACAAGTTTCGTTTACCGGCATTATATAATTCCAATGATTTTTTTTTTTAGATTGCATATTGCGAAATAAATAAAAAAAATTTGTATTCTTTACTTTTTTTATTATTGTAGAATTAACTGCCGGTCCCTCGATTTCAAACGAAAACTAACCTTTCAAACTAAATTTTAAAATTGATTTTAGTTTAAATAAAAGTTAAGCGAATGAAAGTTTCGAGGGACAGGAAGTAAACTTGAATTTAAAAGAAACAATAAAAAATTAGAATGGAATTACATGTAATGTGTTTGTACTAGGGATGCCAAACGGGAAATCCCGGGATTTTTCGGATATTTTTTAATAAATTATATTTAAGTTTATTTTTTACTGCAAACAATTCTTACTTTTGAGTTTAATTTTTATTTTTGGAACACAGCGAGTATTTAAAATTTTCATTTTTGGCTTGTTATATGACGACTATTTCTGGATTTTTGTATTTTGCTTAATAAAAACCATTATTTTAAGTACAAACGAAATTTGCAGATTCCCATCTCAAGCTTTTTTACAATGACGTCTAGCAAGTTCAGCTTTGGCTTAAGACATAATACCAAAATAAAAATCATTATTTTTATGCAAAATATAGAAATCAAGAAATAATTGTTATATATTAAGCAAAAAATAAAAATTATTCACGATACAATTAAAAAAAATGATTTTTTTATGCAAAATATAGAAATCAAGAAATAATTGTTCTAAATCAAGCAAAAATTTTAAATTATTTACGATCCAATTAAAATAAAAATGATATTTTTTATGCAAAATATAGAAATCAAGAAATATTTGTTATATATCAAGCAAAAAATAAAAATTATTCTTGATCCAATAAAAGTACATTCAGAAATTAAAGAAAAAAAGTTGATATAATTATAACAATTAAGTCGTTATATTTATGAAATAGCTCATATTCCTTCCGGTATAAATAAAAAATTTGCTTAAAAAATTTACGGTAAATAAAATTCATAAAAAAAATTATTTAAACTTGAAATCTGTTTTAAGAAACATTTGTATAAATATTTTAAAATAAATTTCAAACGGTCTTAAATTATCGATTATGAATCTCGCTCTCAACATGGAGGTGTACTGCACTGCAGTCGACATAGTGTTACAGTTTTTAACTCAGTTTTCGATCTCGATGAGGGACTACACTTTGCCGTCTATTAATGTCGTCACAACTTAATTCACATTAAAAATTGAATTGCTGTCAAAAAACCGAAATGAATTGATCTAGAAAAACTAAGAGATACGTATATTTTTTAAGCTTTTTTCAGAATCTGATCAGTTTGATCATGTATGAAGCCGGTGTTATAAACATATGTATAAACAAATTTGTTTATTTGTTTTCTTTTTTTAAAATTTATGTTATGTATATAAAATCTTTTGAATATTCAAAAAGTGCTGTTTATTTAAAAAAAAGTCGTATATTAAAGAACCACATTGATCCCGTATCCTGAAACCCCGGAAAATCCCGAGATTTCGGAATCGGGATTTACAAAATCCCGAATCCTGGGATTTTCAAAAATCAGTCCCGATTGGCATCCCTAGCTTGTACATATGTAAATATGTATTGACATAAGTATATTAAGTTTTTAAATTTGGTTTTAATTTCAGCGTAACACGTTTTATACATCGATATATCGATAATTTTAATTAAATAATATCGATACTCTTAAAAAATATAGATACAATATATATCGCTATTTTTTCAATTTGCCAATCCCTAAAAAACTGAAATAAATCCCTCAATTTTGCCTATACATAGACTCTATAAAGTGCAATTACTCATTTATGTTTTTAAATGCCTTAATAACGTTGGTCATCACACTATTCGGTTCCTAAGAAATAATCATTAAATAAATACGAGAAGTAATGGAAGCTTATTAATACCTCTGTGTAGGTTTGAAACAACCCAACAGCCTATAACGTTTATGGGTAGTCGTGAGTTCAATAATTTGCCGCAGAATTTGAAAAATATAACGAGAATATCAGTTTTCAAGAGATTAATAAAAGAATTTTTAAACCAACATGTTGCTTATTATTTAATTTAATAAATGATCTTGCTGATAATGTACAAATTTAAAAAATATATATTTGTTATTTTATTTTTATTGTTTTATTAAAAATATTTTGTAAGATTTAGTATTTATATGTAAATTTTTGTATTTTATGAATATTCCTGTCAACTTGCCTCAATAATGCCTTAAAGGCGCTGGTGCAACTGAATTATTTGAATTAATATGAAGAAATTTATATATAAAAATAAAATAAAAAAAATTTATAAACTTTTTATAAAATTAATCGAATAAAATTAAGCAAGTTTTATAAAATTAGTGAAATTCTATTCCTTCTGCTAATAACGATTTATTTGCACTTATATAAAATTTATTATTAGTCAGACTTCATAATTTAAGCACTGACAACTCTTCAACAAGAACCAAACAGTTATTACATTTATTAAGGTTCAGTGTTTATATTGAGTTAATGGATTATATAAATATTACTTTATGTTTTATTTCCTTTTCCTTTGTACATAAGTAAGAACGTGTCACAGCAGACAAATTGACATTTTGATAAAAGAACCTGCAGCAAAATAAATTGAATCTAACAGAAATTATTGATTTGTTCTTCAACAGAAAGATAATATCTTTAAAGGAATATAGGAAATAGACAACAAAATATAGCAGCAATTGAAATGAAACAAATAACAGCGATAAAAAATAATAAAGTAAAAGTTATAAAGAACAAGACTAGTTGAATATAATGCAGTTTGTATTATTTTGGGGAATAATAAATAAAAATCCCAAGAACGTACAACAGCTACAATTTTGTAAAAAAAAATCTTAGGATAGGTGGCGTTTAAATTTGTAAATATATTTACTGCACAAGGGCATTCGCATTAAAAAAAAAGAACTTTTAATATATAAAAATCAATAGAGTAGATGATTAGAGTAAAATAACTTACTGTATGAAGCTAAGGAAGAATTTTATTTGGTATTCCAAGCAATTCAAATTGCTCCATTGTTACGCTTACCCTTATATATGAATCAAGGCTATTCTCTCGCACTTATCAGTGTTCTTACTGTAGTCTTAAGCTTAAAACCTCTTCCTGCTTGAGTCGGATAAGCCAGGATATACTGGGTGCCTATCCTTGTCTATATTTCCTTCATTTGTCTTATTATGGGACACGATTGATCACATAAAGATTAGACAAATAACAGAAAATGTCTAAGACTCGGTGCATAGTGCGTTGATCCCATAAAGGGCTTAGACGAAAGAGATAAACAAAACTTGGTTAACAAATTTATTTTCGCTAAATATTAATATCTTTAAAATATAAGCAAAATCAATCAAAGGCAAATCTAAGCAATAATTTTTTATTTGAAAAAAATTTCGTTTAAAAATATTTCTTGTACGTATTTTTATTATAAGGTTAAGACAAAATATTTCTTGTATCAGTTTTTTTTTTCTTATAAAAATTTTTCCTATACAGAATACTTTTTATATTGACACATATGGAAAAAGACATTGTGCTATTGCAATTTTTTTTTTAAAAGCGTTCTTTTACTTGGGGTATTCACAAGGTGTGCTATCATGGTTTATTGTCATAATGTTCTAACATTTTACAATGGTTTAAAAATATTGTTGTTGGTTTGTAAACAAAAAGTGTCTTAAATAAATAGAACGTTGATAGCTATGTTTATTGTGCTCACAACAGTCGTATTTTTTCATGTTATAATTTTAAGACATATGACTTTATGACACCTTGAATCCCCCAACTGTATATATTCTCCAAGAGCTGCATAAATTATGTTCAAATATCGTAAAATAAATTTACACAGAAAATATTGTCAATAGTTTTTTAACAATTGAAAAAATTGTTTGAAAAGTATTTCAATTTAATTAATGTGATAATTGAATCAATTATTTTTTATTTGAAAGAAAATTAAAAATATAATTT
This sequence comes from Pollenia amentaria, assembly GCA_943735925.1. NCBI lineage: Eukaryota > Metazoa > Arthropoda > Insecta > Diptera > Polleniidae > Pollenia > Pollenia amentaria. Next base: position 49,653,858 of record OX031006.1, read on the forward strand.
TGATTTAATTAACGTTTTAGTTGCTTTGAAATAAATTTTTAATTAAAATATTAATTAAATAACAATAAATTTTAATTGATTTTTTCGTTTAAAATAAAATAATTTAAGCTTGTAGAATTGTTGTAGGGAATTTCCAAAACCTGAGCTATATTTAATTAAATCTATTAACACATTGTTTGAAACGGGAAAGGTTTTTGATCATGTTTTTCATTAAAATAAAAAATATCGTTTATTGAAAAAAATTTCCGAATTTTTACAATTTTTAGTAATTAATAATTGGTGCAAAATCGACATTTTTTTTGCTTAATTCTATGAATTTGAATTTTTTGAATTTTGAATGAATTTTTTCTGTATCTATATATATAAAAATGAATTATGTATGTTTGTATGTTTGTTTGTCGCTTTATAGACTCCGAAACTACTGAACCGATTTTCCTGAAATTTTTACAGTAACATCACGTGAGCCCTAAAAATAAAATAGGCTACTTATTTTTTCGATAGGGGCAGGGGAATTGGTACCCCCCATAGGATGCCAATATTAATTATCGAACCGATTTTCCTGAAATTTTTACAGTAACATCACGTGAGCCCTAAAAATAAAATAGGCTACTTATTTTTTCGATAGGGGCAGGGGAATTGGTACCCCCCATAGGATGCCAATATTAATTATCGCATATCTTAAGAGCCGCTGCACGCATTTTGCTGAACTTTTTGTAGTAGGATCTTCTGAGCCCCGGAATTGAAATAAAATAGCAGCGGGGGTATAGGAATACCCCATAGGACGCCAATGTTTAACATCGCATATCTTAAGAACTGTAATAGTGAGAATGTCCAAACTTTCTAAAAGTCACTCTTATGGTATACTACACTTTTGAAAACAAAAATAAAGCGGGTAGGCGCAGGGGGGGAAATACCTCCCATAGGATGCATACATTAAATATCGCTCAACTGAAGAACTATTAAAGGGAGAGTCTTCAAACGTGGTTAAAGCTACTATTATAGTAAACTATAAATTTCAATATAAAAATGTGCGGGGTCAGTGTAGCGAAGCGCACCGGGTTAAGCTAGTACATATATAAAAATTAAAATAAATACCATTTTTATTATTCGAATGTGTTTAATGAATCAAATTGAAATTAATAAAGATTTCTGGCAATAGTCCTATTCCTTCAATATTTCACATACTTTTTTTTGTTTAAGTCAAACTTTGGTTAACATTTAAGCTTTAGATATGAACAAAGTTTTTCCAGAGACGTATGCTTAACATAAAGTATTGACATTAAGAAGCATGGGGACGATTACGAAATTTTATTAAATTTTTCGTGCAGCTTTTTTGTGGCCCTCGTTTTAAATCAGTATTTTTTTTATTACCAGCCAGGCAACAAAATCCTTTTCTGCTTTTTTATATATCAGCAATTTTTAGATTTTTTAATTTTTAAACTAGTTCTTCTTTAAGGTTAAATTAAAAAAACAAGAGCCCAAATAATAATTCTGAGCTATTGCCTTTATGTTGTAATCAATTGTTGTTGCTAGGTGCTTAAAAAGCAAATGTTAAATGTTAAAAAATAAAAATATTCAAAATAAGGGACAGCATTTTATTGCAAAAAAATATGTTTTAAAAATTTCAATAGCAGTAGCAGAAGCTAAAGTAAAGAAGGGTTAAAAACCAAAAATTTCATTTTCTACTCAGTAAGTTCTACTATGTATGCGTTCACTTCAGGGGCTCTGGTGTAGTTAAAACAAACAAATTAAAAAAATTTTTTTAATTAATATGAGACATGTCGCACAGAAATATTTTATGAAACAGAAGCAGTGTTGCCATTTTGGCATTTTTACAGCTAAAATTATCATTAAAAAAGTTTATTTAGCTGCAAAATTTTCATTTAGCCATTTTATTTAGTATTTTTAGAAAACGGTTTTCGCTTTTTCTAGCATTATTTATTTTAAACAGCTGAAAGAATAGTTTTATTGATTTTACTTGAATTTTTTTTATAAATTATTGGGCATGTTCTAGAAAACAAAATTTAAAATCGAGTAGATTAAAAAAAGATTATAAAAATAATATTGAATTTTTTGAGTATGAATTATTTTTGCTAGAAAAAACTACAGTCATCTTGTAAATATCCGAACTAAAAATTTTGTTCGATTTAAATTACAATTCATTTTAATTTCTAGAACATGCCCGTATAATAAATATTGACTAAAAATAGTTGTTCCCAAATTGAAATTTCAAATGTAAAAAGATATTTCTTATGCTAAGAAACAGCTTACCTGTCTTGTTAAAAAATTGAATATTCAGGGAGTATTAGAAATGCCCTTATCATGTCGATTGTAAATATTATTTGCCCTTAGATATTACGATATAAAAGTTCGTGCGGCTTTTTTGTGGCCCTCGTTTTGAATTATTTTTTTTGTTATTACCATTTAGGTTTCCCACACCCAGAGAAAAACCATGTTTAAATATGGTCACCTCCAACAAAACTATTTTTAAAGAAAATTGTGAACATATTATGGTTAAATTTAACCATATTATTATCACCGACAACCATATTATGGTTAAATGTGTCCTTCATCGTGAAGGCACAACCATATTATGGTTGCCTCCGAACATGTTTTGGTCAATAATAACTAAAATATGTTTAACACTTATAATAACATGGTTGGTTTTCAACCATAGCTTGCTGCTCTTGTAGAAGAGGAAAATATTATTGTTAATTTAAAAACAAATTATTGTCATATTTAACCATAACATGTTTAAAGGCAACCATAATATGGTTGTGGCTTCTTGATGGGGGACACATTTAACCATAATATGGTTGTCGGTGATTATAATATGGTTAAATTTAACCATAATATGTTTACAATTTTCTTTAAAAATAGTTTTGTTGGAGGTGACCATATTTAAACATGTTTTTTCTCTGCGTGTAGTGAAGTTTCACAAATAGCGTTGCAAGAAAAAACTACAAAAAAGCTAAAATTTTATAATTGATCGACAATTCGATAATATATCTTGGAAAGGTTGCTCGATTTTAAATGGTTTAAGTGTACTTATAAAGCTTAAATGCTCCTGTATTTAGCAGTTGATTTAACCTGGCTTAAAATTGCTTAGTCCATAATGTCCCAAAATGTGGCGATGAAATCGAATTTCTAAAAATCGCAAAATGATCTACTTAAGTATGCCCACAACCTACACTAGCTAGTTTCAAAAGTACCTTGAAATTTTTAGATTTTGCCACATGCTGTTTATTTATAAAAAAATTTTATTTATTTTCTTATTGAGACATTTTTGTATTGCATCATTTTCTTCGTTTTACTAAGCCAACGAAAAATATTTAACAAAAAAAAAAAAAAAACTCATATTGTATTAAAATACATATTACCAATTCTAAAACCCCAAAACCTACACAGCGTATAAGTGTTACCACATGTCATATAAAATATTAAGTATACGATACCACTAAATAAATTATATTACTTGTTTCATTGCCTGCAGCTTCTTTCTCATAAATATGGATACATTTAGGTATCTATATACGCAATCACGCTTAAACATAAAAAACACAAAAAAATAAAATAATCAAAGAGTGTGTAGACAAATGTGTAACAAATTAATTGAGAAAATTTAACATAAAAATTATACAATTATTATATAAGTTGGCACAAGCATATAATTGCATATATTTAATGTGTATATAAACTCATAAATATCAAGTTATTTTGTTTGATTTTGTCAATGGATAAAATAAAAAGACTGCATGTTTACAAAAAAATTCTTTTGAGCTTAGCAGATACAACATTGGATGCTTTCATATTCTTAAGAAGCTACTTGACATCATGAGCTGTGTGTATTCTTCTTAACTTAGAATTTAGTACACGCATTTGAAAAATTTTGCAGTACATCATTTCCAATTGTGCTTTAAAACTTTTCAAATGTTTTTAAAAACGTTCACATGTATTTTAAAATAATCCAAAATGTGTTTTAAAATATGCCCAATTGTATTTTATAATATTAAAATTTTTTTTATTGAAATTGTCCAATTGTATTTTAAAAATTGTCCAAATATTTTCTGCACACAAATTTTTAAAAAACATATGGAAATTTTAAAAAAAAAAACAATTTGACAGTTTTGAAATATATTTGAACATTTTAAAAATACATTTGGAAAATCCAACATTTTTTATTCTTCGTATTTATTCTATGAGCTAAATTTCAGTTATGTATTTTATAAAGCTTTTTGTAATAGTTATACTCCTTAAATTTTTAGGAATGACTTAATACACTACCAGACTATTATCTTGTATCTTCTTGTTACATTTTACTTAGCTATCCTTTTTGGATAGCAATGAAGTATATACTATCCAAACATGTCAAATCAGTCTGTCCGTGGGTTCAATACCAGCTTCAGTCAAGAACGAAAAATTATCAATAAATTTTGATTCATTTTGTTGTAATGTTGTAAATTCCTTTCTTCATTAAAAATAATGTAATGAAAATTAAATTTGATGAACTTAAGCCTAATTAAAATATAAAAATTTGTATTAAAAACCATAACCAGTTCAATAAAATAACCACAATACTAATTATTGTAAGATGATTTAGATAGAAATGTAAAATATTTTTGGCCAACTTTAATTAAAATACCAAAATAATTATAGGTTATAGCTCAAGGACACTATTCCGGAATGAATCTTCTATGGGGGCTATGTAAAATTATGACCGATTCTCACTATTTAAAATGCGCTTCGTCACACTTTATCATCTCCGAAATTGCGACTTGTAATTTGCGCACAATTTTTGCAGGTACAGCCAGCCATACTAATGGACGGGCATCGATTCAGAATGTGATTCTGAGTCAATAGATATAAAATAACGTGCGTTTATAACAATGGTGGGCGCTCCAAAGCACAATTGTGCTGAGAGATTTCACACGTATTCTTAGCCTCATTAATTAAGTTTTCGATGAGACAGCATCAAATGCACATGAAGCGTATGGTTACATATTTTCTTATATATATTATATTATTTTTTGGTGGGTACTTCTGCCATCTCACTAATACTAATAAGCATCAATACAAGCACAGTTTTAGTTGTGCCCACTTCTGGTTTATAACCAATAATTTTATATGTGAGACATCAGCACAAACTCATAATTCTCTCTCCATCTTTTGAGGTGTGGGTATAATAATTTCGTTTACTGAAAATGTATTCACTTAAAAAATTGGAACGTTATTTTTGAGCCACTCTGACAAACTAAAATTTATTATGACTTTACTTTCTTGCTTTAAAGATAATGATACTGTTTTAAAGATTCGGATAAGCAAAAATTACCATAAAATCAAAAATTTATGATATCATAACTTTTTATGGTGAAAGACAAATTATTAAATTATTTTTTTATTCTTTTTCATCTAATAAATAGCCACCACTGAAGAACCACTTAAGCTCCCATTAATTCAGTTAAATATTTTATTAGTTATATCCACCTGTCATTTCGTAACCTGCCCCGCATTTTTTTTATTCAAAACGATATTGAATAAAATATGGCCAACCAGCTATGCCATTTTTATTTTATTTTATTCAAATATTTACTTGTTACTTTTTGCACTCCTTTAAACAACTCTATGGAACTTTGTGTTCAGTTTTTTTTAGGGTGAAACGAAAAGTTTTTAAACATGCGTTTTGTTTTTTTTTATGTTGGCAATTTTTATACACCTACCAAAAATTATTTTAAAAAAACTTTGTTGCTACCACATGTGGCATAATAAAGTTATGATTCAATATATTGGTGTGCTAAAACATGTTCAACTTTCGCCAGTTGAAATATGGCAAAAGTTAAGGTTGAAGTTTTTGCTTTAAATTTTTTAAAGTTTTTAAATACAATAAAGAACAAATAAACTTTTCCATGAAAATACACCGTTGCTTCTTAAAGTTTTACTTTGTTCTGTTTAATGCAGCAATTCTGATGATAAAGGTAAAAAATGAGGTTGTCCGTTCGGTGATTAGAAAATTTTGTTTAAAACAATGCACACAATATGCAAATTATACAGTGTGAGAGGCAACATAACTTTAGGAAGATTATTTTCTTTTAATATTTATTTATTAAATCTTGTAAATATATTTTATGAACAATTTATATTAATTAATCAAATCGTAATCTAATTCTTAAGTTTGGGTCCGTTATTTCTGGACAAAAGTTCTTCTAATCATGTTTCCCTAACACATCGGTGTTTAGCGCTCTTCTGGTCGGATTAGCAGTGCAGTATATCTTCTATTGAAGCGGGTGCGGCCGCCATCACTTAAAATATTTCAAGCTTAGAGATTTGGATGCGATTCAAGCTTTTGTTAAGTATTTAATTCAATGCATTATGATCATAGTTTTTAATGATAGTACATTGAGATTTTTGTGAATGTTCGATTTTTTTGCATGCCGGGGAGGGGATGTGATGTTTCAAAGTGTTTTCTTTTGGCGCCCTTGGATTTTCTCTATTAAGGAGGCGAGGCAGTACCGCAGAACTTTAGTTTCGTTGAGTTAGATTTGGTATTTTCACGTTAAATGGCAATTGAAATGTATGCATTTGTTCAAGCAAAAGGTGTTTTTTATTGAGGTAAAGCACTTTGAAATAGAACTTTATTTGAAAGATAATCTTCAGGCATAATAATTTAAGTACGACTTCTGACATATGACTGCCGTGGGTGGCTCGGACGTAGTCTATTCTGAAGGTCCAATTTTCGGTGACTTTTTCCAACATTTGTGGCCGTATATCGGCAAAATGCGGCGAATGTTCTCCTCCAAGTGGGCAATCGTTTCGGTCTTATCGGAATAGATTAGTGACTTCACATATCCCCACAGAGAGTAGTCTAGCGTCGTTAAATTGCACGATCTTTGGGTGCCCCGGTAGGCTAGCTGGTAGTGAGCTAGTCTATCAGTACCGGGGTTGCGGGTTCGATTCCCGCCAGAGACTCTGGTCTCCTGCAGACAAGCAAAAAGCTTCGCAAGATTTAGTGTAGGAATAATGAAAAAAAAAATGAAAAAAAAAAATTGTAGTAGAAAGTAATTAATAAGATGTTAAATGCTGTTTGTGTTAGCACACGTTATGCAAAATCACGCAAATGTTTAAGAACAATAATGGTTATGTAGAGAGCATCAAATATTCGTTTAGTGTGACCATACATATTCTATATGAAGATTGTTGTCAAACATAAGAAGATCTTAAAAATCATTGAATTCCCCTCAAGTAGAAAATAAAAATTTTTGCAACAAGTCGGATTCATTGAAATCAAAGGAAATTGAGCTAAAGACGAGTTGAAGTCAAGAAACGTAAAATTATGATTTGTTAAGCCATTACTGGTAATAAAATTAACTTGTTTAAAAAGAATATATTAACTCAAAGTTTTTATTTTTAAATTTTTGGAAAAAATCTACACATAATATTCATATCTAACCGCTGTAAAAATATCGTGTTATTTTTTCTACTTTTTGGTACCGGAAAGGTTGGTTTAAAAATTCTTTTTCATATGCCTTTAATGTTAAATTAAAAATTGTTTTGCTTCTACTGAAAATTTTAAAATTTTGAGTTAATATAGTATTGTTGAACAAGTGCGATATGTAAAGTCCTCCCAACCACCCGAATCAACGCCAAACCAAATATTTTCGATCGACTAAGTAATATTTTATTGCAATGCATTCTGTACGGCCAAATGGCTTGCATCAATTATGAGTAGCTAAAATCAGGACAAGGAATCTGCGTCCAACGCAATCGATTCGTTTAAAGTGAGAATTGGCCGAAAAACCATTAAGCTATTCAAACAGATGTTAGGCCATAATATTTTGTCAGAACAACGCTTGTTTACTGATTACAAAATAGTGATTTGGAACTTTATCCCGACTTGCAGGCTGGATCTTGCCCCACCCAACTGAAAAAAAAATTGCTGTTTTATGATTTGGTATCGATAATTGTCTGAAAAAAGGAGCTTGTATCTAATTATTTTGCACTAAGTTTTACAAAAAATATTACAAATTTTCCAAAAATTTATTATTTTGGCATTTAAATAACATGTGTATGTAAATTGAAACGTCCAAAATAAAATTTTTGTGTAGTTCATTATAAGTCCATAGCTTTAGATAGCTTTAAAATATAGATAGACTAGTAGGCTTCGTGTTTGTACCAAAAAAAAAACGAGTTTGGCAAATTTTTTAAAACATTTCTTTTTTAATTGCCATTTTTACCGCAATCATACGCAAATTAAGGACAATCATTGGTATCGAAGCTTATAGAGATCATGAATATAATTAGGCTCTGTCTGGTTCAAAAAATCGTATAAAATTATATGTAAAACAGTAGCTTATATATTAGGGTATTCATACGGTTAACCGTTGCTCGATTAACTGATCGGTTAATATAAAATTGGCTATTTTCGATTAACAATTAAACCGGTTAATTTCAGTCGATTAACCGATGCAACAAACTTCTTAACATTTTGTAGTATTGTAACATATTTTTTTTTTTGTTTTTAATTGTTTGTTTACTCTCATATATAAAAGGTATGTGTTTAGAAAATATGTTTTCATACAAACAAAGAAGGTGTTCAGGGATCTTCATTTTAAATAAGTGTTTGCTGTCAACAGTTTCTTGTTTCACGTTTAGCGATTAGTTATTTATTCCTCTTCATATCTTCTCATATCAATCTTTTACGGAATTAACCAAAACAATTAGAGGTGTTAAAATTTAAAAAAAAAAAAATTAAAAGGACTCTAATGGCATGATAGAAGATTTTATATGTTTAGAGAAATCAAGGAAAAGGACTGAGAAATTAGATATTCGATATCAAGTGTTGCTTTTGATTTCTCCAGCATCTGCGATATATCAAAGAATTTTTTCCAAGTCAAGTTTTGTCAAAACTAGAGAAAATAATCGCCTAAGTCGTAAACATTTAACTAAATTATTTGTCTAAACGATTATTTTAAAAGATCTTCTTAAACATGTTATTGTAAATTATTCGACCATCCAATATATTATTTTTTATTTCTATTTATTAAAGCTTATGGTCTATATTTTATTTTATAAATAAGTAAATTTTATATTCCTGAAGACGTAACACAACGGAGTTACGAAAATTCGAAAAAAAATAACGATTAACTTTTTTATAAAATAAAAAATATACCATAAGCTTTAATAAATAGAAATTAAAAAGATCTTCTTAAACTATTGCAATAACTAATAAAATTATCTTATTTTATCTTAAATTTATCTTAATTTAATTTAATTTATTTTTTATTTATTTAGCATTTAAGTATAAGGTAATTTAACAATGTTTTAAGAGTTTAGGACTATTTTCCTCTTCTACTTAATTATTTAAAATCAATAATGTGTAATTTATTTGCATTTAAGTTGTTTAGAGAAGGAAAAATTTACAAAAACCTTACTGAACATTTTTGATTTTTATAAAAAGAGACTTTTAGAGTGTTAGAAAATAAAATTACGTTGAGCCCAGCTCATTAATGTGGTTAAAGTCAGAGTCATGGCATCTGTTATTAAAATTCGTAGTAAGCCTGTGGATACGAGTGTTGACAAGTTCAACGTTAGCAAGGTTATGTAGCCGTTGAGTAGAATAATGCCAAGGCAAGTTATGTATCATTTTTAAAAGTTTATTTTGGGCTATCTGTATTTTTTTAATATGACACTGTGCAGATGTAGACCACAAAGGGGCAGCATAGAACATAATAGCTTGAAAGAGTTTTATTTGCTATGCTGAGTTTAGAATTTCTGTTTAATAAAGAATACAGTAGTCTTATTATTTTATTGATTTTATATATGACGTAGGGGACATGATCTTTAAATTTTAATTTGGGATCTAATATCACACCTAAGTATTTAACTTTACTGGACCAATTAATTAAATTGTTGTTGCACAAAATAGGTTGTTGAGGCAGATAGCAAGGTTTACGACGTCTGGAAAAAAATATTGCTTCAGTCTTCTGCGTATTGACTAAAATATTCCATTTTGTAAAATACTTATAAACTTCTGCTAACGCACGTTGAAGGTTGGTAAGAATATCAGCCGCTAATATACCTGAACTGAGAATCGCCGTATCATCAGCAAATATGGAAAGGGAGCAACCATTTAAAATGGGGAAATCTGCAGTAAAGATGTTGTACAGTATTGGGGAAATACACGAACCCTGAGGGCATCCTGCAAGAATCTCAGACTGAGTAGAATGTTCATGACCAATGTGAACCTCAAAGATACGATTAGAAAGAAAACTATGAATCAATTTAATCAAGTGTATTGGAAAATTATAGTTGATCATTTTAAAAATCAGACCGTTGTGCCAGACTGAGTCAAACGCAGCTTTTATATCCATTAATACCATACCAGTAGACATCCCAAGATTAAAGTTTGAGTTTACTAATTTCCTAATTCGAACAAGTGGCTGAACTGAATTATGTTGTTTACGAAAACCAAATTGTTGAGTAGGTAAAATGTTGTGAGAGTCTATAAAAATCGTAAGTTGTTCTTTAATTATTTTCTCTAGAATTTTACTTAAAGATGATAGAAGGCTAATTGGCCTGTATGATCGGGGACAATCAGCAGGCTTGTTAGATTTCCTTACAGGTATAACTTTAGAGTGTTTCCACACCTTGGGGAAATAGCTTACACGAATACATAAATTCACAATATCAGTAATAAGTTTAAGACCAATATCAGGTAATGCCTTCAGACATTTATTATTTATTCCGTCTAATCCAGGAGATTTTTTGTTTTTTAACTGCTTTATTATGAATTTGACTTTGTCCATAGACACGGAAATATTATTATGAGGGAAACATTCAATAAGTGCCAGATTCTCAACTGCACTATTTACTAGCGAAGTAGTTGTTGGATCACTGAGGTTAGATGATATTGAGTGGTTTTCGCTAAAAATTTGTCCCAGAATCTCACATTTATCTCGTTGAGTGTGATAAATAATGTTGTTGAGTTTCAAAAACGGAATGTTATTGGAATTTTTCTTTAAAATTTTTGAAATATTCCAGAAAGGAGAAGATCCCTTGTCTAGTAATAAAAGTTTGTTGTTCCATTCATTATTTTTCCATTTCTTTATTTCTTCCGATATACGATGGTTATATTGATTTGTACATATATGATCAGAAGTGTCCCGAAAAAGTTTCCAATTTCTTCTGAATACATTTCTTATTTGGATCAAATGCTTTATGTGTTGTGGTAGAGTTGTAGATCTGGATTTTATCATTCTGCGAGGAACACTATGGTTTATTGCTGCTTGAACAGTATCATTAAATGATGAGATCATTGTATCAATTTTCACACAGTTATTATTGGTATCAGCATTTGAAACTACTAAATTTCTTTTAATATATGCAGAATATCTAGACCAATTTGCCCTATTAAAGTCAAGATATGACCTTTGCATAGTTTGAAATTCATTTGTTAAAGTTAATTTTATAGGAAGATGGTCAGAGCACAGATCATTCACTGCTGTGACAGATGAGAGGCTATCGGCGGTATTTGTTATAAATAAATCAAGTGTAGAGGCTTGTCTCCGGGGATCAGAAGGGATATAAGTATGATCACTTGGAAAAAGAATTTGGAAATTTTCAGGGTCAATTTTTTCATAGAGCAAATTACCCCAACAATTTAATCTTTGGCAGCCCCAAAAGTTGTGTCTGCTATTAAAATCACCACCGAGTAAAAACATTTCATTAGTCCTGGTAAGTTTAAGGAGATCGGATTTAAATTGCTCTTTTTTAACATTGTTATTACCTGCAGAACCACCAGGAAAATAACAGGAATATATGCTTATAAAATTACCATTGGACATACGAATTTTGACCCCAATATTTTCAATGAGAGAAGTTTGTAATGATGGAATCAAAATATGTTCAATGTTTTTTCTAACTAGTACAGCAACACCACCCCCTCTGCTAGTTTCACGATCGCATCTATAGCAATAAAATTCACTATTTTTAATAGAAATAGTTTTGTTTAACCACGTTTCAGAGATAAGACAAATATCGGTTTTATTCTGTGATAAGAAATTAAAAAGTTCTAGTTTTTTATTACAAATGCCTCTGGCGTTCCATGATGCTATACTAATATTTGAAATCATTGGTAAAGAAATTTGCAAGCAAGTGAAGTAATTACTTCGAACTGATCCTCCTTACTCTTACAATTTTTAAGTTTTGAAATCAACTCTATAGTAAGATTTTTAATTTCATCAAGAGAAAATAAATTATTATTATTATTATTATTGTTGTTGCATTGTTGATTCCAATCATTATTATTAGGGGTGATACTTTGATTCAGCACGTTCGGAAAGTTTGTGTTGTAGTTACGGTTGTTAATTGTAAACATTATTAACATTGTTGTGTTGTTGACGATGCGCACGATATTCCCTTGGTTGTGCTCTCTGTCTAAGTTGTTGGAATTTTAACCTACTGGGGCACTCGGGAGAAAGAGATTTGTGGTTGCCTTTACAATTGGCACATAATATTTCATCCGACTTGCATTCTGAGGTTAGGTGGGAACCGGCACAATTTGCACAAAATGTTTTAACCTTGCAGCGACTGGATCCATGACCAAGCATTTGACAGTTGTGACACTGGGTTATTTTAGAGGTTTTACGTTTTTGATAATCCCATTTGACTTTTATGTAATCAATTACGGAGTGGTTTTGCCTTAATTCCTTGACAGTTACAGATTTTTTTTGAAAATATACAATGTAAATACACTGCTCAGTATTTGCTCCTGTTACTCTCGTAACTAGCTTAACATTTTGACATACTAGTCCCTTACTAATTAATTTATTTTTTATTATTAAGGGGTCGAATTTCTCAAGACCAAGTAAAATAGCTTTGTACGGCATTTCATCTTTAGCGCCGTAAGTGAAAAATTCAAATTTGTATTCCAAATTTTGACATACTATATTAAAGTCTTCTTTACTATTACAAAATAGTTTAAGTCCAATAGATATTTTTCTTATTGAATAATTTTTAATTTTTAACTCATTACAAAAGTCTTGAATTTGAACAATTTTACATTTTAAAATAGTTATTGGTGGAATGTGAACTTTATTTGTTTTATGAATTATAACTTCATCGTTATCGTCCTCATCAACTGTTTGAAGAGGTTGAAAGTAGTTAGAGTTGTTAACAACGTAGATGTTGCTCTGTTTTGTTTTTTTATTATTCATTTCGTTATGCCAATTTGATGCATTAACATCTTCATTTACACGTAAATGCTTTATTTTATTATTGTAGATAATAAAAAGGAATTTATTAATCCCTTTGATTTTAACAAAAACAATGAAATGTCGGTCAATCAACGAATATAAATAAAAAATTAGACTATTTTTTTTTTTTTTTTTTGAGATTACAAAACAAATATATTTTAAAAATTTTTATTGTTAACAAAGAAAAACACGACTGCTAACTATGAATATTAAATTATTTTATTGAATAAAATTATCTTATAGTTAATTTTTTTAATTAAAACATATTTATGAATTATTATTTTTTTTGCTCGTTTTAGTTCAAGAATTGTTATGTTATTTATTTTTTTTTTTTACTTATAAACTCCAAATAATAAATAATTTATGCATTTTTATTTATTGAAATTACTTAATTTATAAAAAAAGTGTTTATTAATCGGTTAACCGATCAAAAACAAACTTTGCCGATTATTAACCGATTAAACCAAAACCTTAATTAATCGATCGATAAACCGATTAAAGCAAAAGCCCGATTAAATGAATACCCTATTATATATACATTCATATACTGACAGACACACAGATGGACGAACGGACATGTTTCAATCAACTCAGGATGACATAGTCGATTGGTAGACGTAAATGTGACTTTATGATCTTTTTTTTTTTTTTTTTTTGCAAAAATAGTTTACCTAAAGGCTTCTAGAGCAATTACCCCAGTATTCATAAGCGTTACATTTAACAAAAAATTTTTATACAAAATTTGTTTTGTAAACCATTATTAAATTTATAATTTTTTATGAATACAGGCATAAATCTTGTCAATTATAACTTTTTTAACTCATGACAGCAAATCAAAAGTTTTATAACTGACACTGGCATTGAGCCAACAAACTTTTAATGTGCACCATAAATAGATTAATATGAATGCCAAATAATAAACTTTCTAGGATTACACAGACCGACAAATTTTGAAAAAAATCGAAATACTAGGACTAAGGCATTCTTCTCCAACGGCTTGAGTTGCGCTGAAGCCAAATCTGTACTCAGAATTTCACTGTTAAGAAAATATAAATTAAGTTAATTTCTTATCGTGATCCTGTATTCGTAGTAAACCTTCAGGTTAAAATATCTCGAAAAAGAACATAAAAATACAAAGGTTAAACATTTATTTTTAAGGTAATTGATTGGTTTTTAAGATGACATAAATAAATATAAATTTGCCCAGGCTATAACACCCGAATATGGCGAAAAACAGGGCCTCTTTTTTACTTTAAGCTAAGGTATCTCAAATACCTGATTCGGATTCAGCTCTGTTCCATCGGTAAAAAATTTGCTGGACTGTGTTTTTCAACCACTTATTTTCTGTTCATCAATGCGTATACATTTTACTTAACAAAATAAAAATCATACGCAAAATATTAAGCTGATTATTTCCCATCATTTTTTATTTCAAATAAATTTTGCCATTGACATTGATATGTGTGCCAGAAGAGAGAAAACTTTATTTTGCATAATAATCTGTTAGCAAACATTTTACATGGCTGCACAGAAAATGTTCATATGACATTCTGGATTATACTTTGGTATATTATGTACATGTATTTGCGGCGGGCGGTGACTAAAATATAACATTAGAAACACAAGTTCTTCATAAGCTGTTTTTAAAGTACTGTTATCTAATATTAGGCCTGGCATTAAATAAAATTATAAAAAATTAAGCAAAATAAAAAAGAATCATGAGGAATCCGAACTACTTGTAATCGAATTACTTTTATATTCACCATCAGAATCTTGTTATATTTAACCAGTACTTTCTAGTAGCTTAAACATATCTGGCGTTAACTTTCGTTTCTTAGCTGGTGCAGATTTTCTTGAACCGTAAATATAAGGAACGAATGATATTCATATCCTTCTTTTTATCGCGGGAACTGAAGCCTATAACGTCTATAGTACTACAAAATAATTCGATCTTTTTACCATTTCTTCTTCTTCTCTTGCTTCTTTGGCTATAAAACTTTAAAATCCTTTTTTGACATACTCACTCTTTAATCCTGACTTGCTGATTTTAATATTAAATGTGAATAATCTATTAAAAATTATAACCAATCGTTATTATCAATGCAATATTTCGCAAATTATATAAACTAAAATATTTCAATCAATGAAATTGTTTTTATGTTGTTGAGCTTTCAACTAAATTGGATGAAATAAAGTGGACTAAACGACAAATATGTTAAAATGACGAAAATCCAATACCAAGAATATAGGGAAAGATCGAATTTATGTTATGTTCTTCAGGTTTTATTAATAAGGATTAATTGGCGCATTTATTACGTCTAAAGTATGGCGAAAAGCAGGGGTTTTAAGCTTTAAGCGATTATATCCTGCTATAATGAAGAAAATCTGAATACAGATTCGCATTAAGCGCAACACAAACCTTTAGAAAAGTATAGTTTCAAAATTTTTGCAGACCTGTTATATTCTAGAAGTTTACACGTTTGCAGTTAAATGTAAAATTCTCCCTTTTCGTTTATTACTTTCTTAATAGTAAAATACAACATTTGAACCGTTAAGGAAGACACGACAAAATCGCCCCTTCTCAATCGATGAAATCAATTTTGGGACTAGAACTAAAAGCAAACTTTATCGCTTAGTATCTATGTAAATTTTTGAGTTGATATTACCCAGGATATTTGGTTTAGTATTCAAAACACGATTACTAATAAAATAGTTCAAAGGAAATGGTTTATTCATTAAAATCAAATTTTAAATGGCAAAAACCCAAAATAAAACTTGCAAAAGCCCAAGTAAACAGTCAATAAATATACGCAAACCATAAAGTTCTTAAAAAATCTTTGCTCATGGCAATCAAAAGGTCCCATTTTAGTACAAAAAATTTAAACAGCATGTTTGGTATAGATACTAAATTTTTTTTTTTATATTTATAAAATATTCTTTTGAAACTAAATCCAATGGATACAAAGACAACACAATGCGCGTAGTTGTGTTGTTTTTTGTTTCTTTTTTATGTTAAATTTTGTTAATGGATGTTATTTTTAAACGAAACCTCCCTGGGATATCAACACGATGCATACGTTTTTTTAGATTTATTTGCATAAGTTTTAACACTTGAATACAATTTACCACCCATTGTGTTGTTTACTGGCAAAAAAAAACTTAAACATGTGAACCATTTGTATATTATTTTTTACAGACATATTTTACATATCTAACGCTTGTTATTTATAATAAACTTTACTTTTTCTATTTGTTTGCCATATGATTAAATAAAAAAAAATAAAGTGTAATTATTGCGATAGTAAATGTCATGATATAATAAGAACAAGGTGTAGTTATTAGGAATTGCTTCTCAATTTTAAGACCCGGGTAACGCCAAATAAAAGAAAATAAGGAAAAAAATTAAGACAATCATAAAAAATCATATAAATTAATTTGACATTGCATGCGTAAATAATGACAACTCTCCCTAACGAACTTACTTGGTACTTATTATACAATGGTTAAAGTAAAAAAATTAGAAAACAAGAAATCAAGCGAAAAATATCGTGACGTTTAAATATTTCTTTTGGAATTTACGAAGACCCTCTTAGTCAATAGTCAAAAAAAAACTGCCTTTTTTAACTGCCTACAATGTTAGTTTATCTTAAATGAATAAATAAAAATTATTCAAGCTCGAGGCCAGTGTTTTTTTTTTTTGTAAATAAATATTCCTTTTTATTTAATTCTAATATTTCGATCTTCATTGAAGATCATCATCAGGAATTTTTTCAGTTTTTATTACTACAAAAACTTAAAAATATATTGTGTACGTATCAACATCTAAAATAACACTCAGTGTTATTTAATAGCAGTGTTATTTATTATTTATTTTAATAACAGTAATATTTAATAACACTCAGTTTTATTTTTGATGTTGATACGTACACAATATATTTTTAAGTTTTTGTACACAGAAAAAAGTGTTTTATCAATTAAAAAAATGGTTTAAAAAGTATTTAAATTTAATTAATGTGATAGTTGAATCAATTATTTTTTTAGTTGAAAGAAAATTAAAAATTTAAGTTTGATTTAATTAACATTTTAGTTGTTTTGAAATAAATTTTCAATTAAAATTTTAATTAAATAACAAAAAATCTTAATTGACTTTTTTCGTTTAAAATAAAATAATTTAAACATGTAGAATTGTTGTTGGGAATTGTAAATATTTATTTAAATAAATTAACACATTGTTTGAAGTGGCAAAGTTTTTTGATCACTTTTTTAATTAAAATTAAAAATATCATTTATTGAAAATATTTTTTCAAAATTTAATAATTTTTTCTGTGTAGTTAAAAAAAATTTACTGAAACAATGATGATCTTCAATGAAGATCGAAATATTGGAATTAAATAATTATCTAAAATGTTTATTTATATATTTCTTTTTTAGTAAGTGTTACAGGTACAATTACAAATTATATTCTGACTTAATTAATCAAGCCATAGCAACTAAACCCTTTAGCCAGCTGTAGTGAAACAGGCCGGAATCTCCGGAAGGAAACGTACCCGCATGTTTGTTTCGTTTTTTTTTTTATATTTATAAAATATTCTTTTGAAACTAAATCCAATGGATACAAAGACAACACAATGCGCGTAGTTGTGTTGTTTTTTGTTTCCTTTTTTATGTTAAATTTTCTTAGTCAATGTTATTTTTTTACGAAACCTCCCTGGGATATCAACACGATGCATACGTTTTTTTTTATATTTATTTACATAAGTTTTAACACTTGAATACAATTTACCACCCATTTTCTTGTTTACTGGCTGAAAAATACTTAAACTGTAAACCATTTGTATATTGTTATTTACAGACACATTTTACATATCTAAGGCTTGTTATCTATAATAAACTTTACTCTTTCTAATTTTTTGCCATATATTTAAATAAAAAATTAAAGTGTAATTATTGCGATAGTAAATGTCATCATAGAATACGAACAAGGAGTAGTTATTAGAAATTGTTTCTCAATTTTACAACCAACGTAAAGTCAAAAAAAAATGAAACAAGGAACAAAATTAAAACAATCATAAAAAATTACATACATTTATTTGACACTGCATGCGTAAATAATGACAATTGTCATTATTTATGTGTCATTATCCCTAATGAACTTACTTGGTACTTATTATATTATGGTTTAAGTGAAAAAATTAGAAAACAGAAAATCAAGCGAAAAATATCGTGACATTTAAAAATTTCGATAGGAATTTACGAAGACCCTCTTAATCAATAGTCAAAAAGTAAAAAAAAACTACAGTGTTAATTTATCTAAAATCTGTATTTATATATTTCTTTTTAAGTAGGTGTTACAGGTACAATTACAAATTACTCGTATATTCTGACTTAATAAATCAAGTCATAGCAACTAAGACCTTTAGCCAGCTGTAGTGAAACAGACCAGTAGGAAACGTACTCGCAGGTTTGTTTCTTTACCTTTGTGGTAAAATGAGAATAAAGTAAATGTTTAAACAAGAATTAAGCAAATGTTAAAAAAATGTGCATTAAACTTTAACTTGGGATCCCTTATTTTTTCTTCTAAATTTTTAAAAACACAACTCAAATACAATGGAAAATCTTACTGTTTCGAATAGTTTCCATAAACGTTGGGAGCCGTTTATCTGTGAAATTTCTTAAAAAAAAATATTTGACATCATTAAGGCTTGTTCCTGCACTAAAAATTTATATTCCGCTGGATCCTATTATTACCGAAAAACAGACCCATCCATCAAATTTGTGATAGTAAAAAAAGATTTTTCTTCCTGCACATATCAAACCAAACATTATCATCTCCTTGATCAGTTGTCGAAAATTGAACAATAATAAAAGACAGATATGGATTTGATTATATGAAAAATATAAACAAAAATGTAAGTGATATTTTCGGCTAAGAGTGAGAATATATGGATTTATATTTTAAAAACCTCACAAACAGAAAAAAATGTTGCCCCAGTTACAGCATTAAACAAAAATAAAATTAGTTTTAATTATAAATTTAATCAAGAAAATTAAACGTTTAATCAAGTGAATTAAACGTTTAATTGAAACTATTAATTTGATTACCGATGCAAAAAAAAATTGAAACTCATTTTATTTTTGATTAGTGCTTTAATTGGGCTAACATTTTTTTCTGTGCAGTTTTAGAATTCGATGTTCTTTCAGACACGATAACCCCTATTCCAAAAGTACGCTATGTATTGAACCTTTTGTTAAATATAAAAAATTTCATAACAGGTGATGCGTTCCGCCACCATTTATGTTAGTTTTTTAGGGTGGTTGCTCTACATTAATGTTTATAACTCTTTTTCTTCTATGCTCAATTTGCTCAAAACTGCTTAAGACAACTAAAAAGAATTTGACAACTAGATTATTCTTTTAGTTTGAGTCAGTCTAATGTGATTATTGGACAAGGTTTTTTGTGAACGGAAATGTAATAGCCAGAAGAAAACGTTGGTTTTTAAATAATAAAATGCTTTGAAATTTATATATTTGCACAATTCTTTAAGTTACAATTCAAAGGTATGCGATTTAAACGATTTAAAACACGGAGAAAGTAGAGATCTTTGCTCGATGGCTGTTCGAAACTAATTATTCGAAAAATGTCTGTATTTGACTTAAGCTAATTCTTCTTCTTTCTTTCAGAAAAGAAGTAAAATGAGAATTAACATGAATCAATGGCTATTCAGCAATATAAGCGCGAAATTCAAATTTAGTCTAATCGACAAATTTGCAACCACAAGTTTAAAAAGTATAAATTTATACATTATTAAATTATAGTAAACGGGTAAAATCTGTATATTGGTACTTTTTTGTCATCCCATCTATCTTTTAAACTAATAAACATAGAAATAAGGGTTATATCACATTTGAAACT